>CM060116.1:34430775-35630775 GCA_030522415.1 Channallabes apus | reverse complement strand
GCAGATGGTCTGCTGAGGTATACAGTACTATTCTGTATACAAGGACACTGCAATCAAGAGGTTCTACATTTAAGGTAGGTGTGGGTAAGAGTCTGTCCACATGCCATCAGGTGGTAAACACTCCCCTCCATGGACATATATCAGTCATTTCAATGGCATTTCTTACAGGGTCGGGTTGCCAGCTTGATGCGCGACTGTATCTAAGTGGTTGAAGGTAAAGGTCTTTGCTCAAGGGCCCAACAATGGGAGGTCGGTAGCGCAGGGGTGCAAACCAGGGACCTCCTGAACATGGGACCTTAACTGAAAACTGAGCTTCCCCTGCTCCAGGTAAGTAAGCTTAATATTCATACATTCATTAATTTTCTATACCGCTTAATCCTGTGTTCAGGGTCGCGGGGGACCTGGAGCCTATCCCAGGAGACTTCGGGCACTAGGCAGGGTACACCTTGGAAAAGGTGCCAATCCACCGCAGGGCACACACACATACACACACTCACACACCCAATCACACACTACGGGCAATTTAGGAACGCCAATTAGCCTAACCTGCATATCTTTGGACTGTGGGAGGAAACCGGAGTACCCGGAGGAAACCCACCAAGCACGGGGAGAACATGCAAACTCCATGCACACAGAGACGGGAATCGAGCCTGGCCGGGGAATCGAACCCAGACCCTGGAGGTGCAAGGCGACAGTGCTAACCACTACACCACCACGCCGCCATAAAGCTTAATATAAGAACTTTAATAAAATCCTTAGTTTGATACATAAACAATGTTTGACAGTTATATTTTTACGCATATAAATCTGACTTAAATTAAACATATCACGTTTTTACATTATATTTCTATCATCCTAACATTGCTACGCTAATTTTCCTGTTTTAATGCACATTGAAATTGCATCCAATTACATTGGTGTGTAGTGAGAACCTCTACTCTGGATTAAATGCCGGTAGTATTCATTACAACGCTTAAGGATCATTTTTCATTTAATTAGTAAAAATAATGAGCATAACCATGGACACTGATCTACAAAATATGCTAAATACCTGCTATACCATAAAGTGAAATTATACCTTGGATAAATTACCACAAAACTGAATTAAAAGCAATCATCACACCATATCATGATGAGTTTCAATTAATCAACTGGTCTAGATTTAGCTATGACATTTTATCGGGAAGTTGGCATATTAATCACACACCCCTTTTGTCTTTGGTGATCAAATCCTCCCCGCATGCATATGGAACTCTTTATCAGTATGCAGTGCCTCGCTAATGGCCGCATCTTTTGTTGCCTTGTGTACTTGAATGAGAGTGGAATACATTTGTTAGAATATGAAAGAGGGTCTGATGAAAAATGCTCTTAACATAATTTCCTCCGAGATCCAAATAAAGCTGGCCACACAGGCACGCTGCACGCTTGGAATGCAGAATTTCTGCTCTCTTACCATGCAGGGGGCGTTGCGCAGCGGATAGAGGAACAGTGGACTGCGCACAACTACCGACCCCCGTTGGCCTTTGAACTGACTTTCCAGAGCCAAAACAGAACCTGTCAGGAAACAAGAAAGCCAGATATAAAACATACCAGGAGAAATAAACACCAGGACACTGACAAGACAGAAAACTGTTTACACTTTTTGTGACTAAAGGCGGCCAAAAAAATGGTCTGTGACTACATATGTCTTTGATATTTTGAATGATACATTTATATAGTCATGTTTGTAATGGGGTAATTATTATGAAATCCAGTTCAAGCCAACAGTATCACGTGCTACAAGCTGTCATTGTCAGGCACGGCGTAAATGCAGATGTTAAGGCTTCAATAACAAAACACAGAAATTTCATTCAGAACTGGGGGGAAACTAGACAGAAAATAAACAGCCGGAGGACAAACAGACTGTACAGCAACAGCGACAACAGATGTGAGACAAAGATACCAGACCGGGCTGAGGCTTAAATAAAGGCACTTATCAAGACAACACTGAGCACCTGTGAACAAGAAACAATGCTCATGTCAATGTAAAAGTCCCAAGCACTAAACACAAAGTCACAAAAAGAACCCCCCCCCCACCAAAAACAAAACAAAACACAAAGTCTGATGGCACTTGCAGCGCCCTCCAGGGGTTATCCCTGACAGACATGTGCTTAAAATGAACCTCTGCTACTACAGTATACCTTGAACATTAAAATTGTACAAATGCGACATCAAACTTCAGGGATCACCATTGGTGGTGGCTCAGCGGTAGCTTGCCATGCCATGCCACCTGCCATGCCCGAAATGACCGGGTTCAATTCGAACCCAAATGCCCAAACACTGGATGCTGTGCCGGTGCCAAGTCTAGATAAAATGGGAGGGTTGCATCAACGGGTGAGCCCCAGTGGACTAATGAATAAGGCACTGGCCTCTTAAGCCAGAGGGGTTCCCATCTGCAGTGTTTGTTATTTGGGGCTCACTGTGTTACGGCTCTGAGTTACTGAAAGGAAGGTCAGTGGTTCGAGCCCCAACTCTGCCAGGTTGCTGCTATTGGACTCTTGAGTGAGGCCCTTAACCCTGTCTGCTCCAGGGCTGCCATATAATTACTAACAAAAGCTGGAATATGCGAAGAATAAAGAATTGTATTATGCAGAAATGTATATGTAACAAATAATTGCTGAACTTAACTTTAAAGTATTAGTTATGCAGCGGGCCTTGTTTTAAAAGCCGTGCATCATGATTACACATTATAAAGAATATTACATATATACCTGTCAGCCATAATATTAATACCACTGGCAGGTACACTCAACAACATTGGTCACTAACTGTACACCAGCAAACTGTTGACAGGATTGTGGGACCCCAAGGGTCAGCCATACCGGCCCAAATGCCAGCACATCCGGTTTAATCCCATAATAAAGTCAATGCAGAACAAATTGTGGAAAAATTCAATGCATCCGCTATAGAACACATCCTCGAAATTCCCCAGATCACAATCGGATCAAATAATCATGGGATGCACTGGACAAACGAGTCCGAGACACATGAAGGCTCACCACTGTCAATGTCCTGGTGCCAGACACCACATCACACCCAAATCCTCTGTGGTTTAATGTTAATGGTTTTGATGTTTTGAAAAACATTTAAAAAAAATACAATTTCTAAAGTGCAGTAATATAAAGGAAATAAAACCCTCCAGACATGCTGTTAAAGGGAACTAATGACATCAACGCTGCTCATCGTGCTGCGTTTTATTCCAGACTTAGTGAATGTTACTGAGTGACTCTTAAACACGCTAAGGTGCATTGCTACTGTAGGATGATATCTCAAAATTGAATACTTGTTTGTTGGATTTATCTACTTAGTTATGATTGTTACCATCAGATGAACTGATTAGACTGTAGCGACAGAGTCACAGGAAGTTATAACTAACATTAAACAGTTTATTTTTAATTAAATGTATGAAACTTCATGCATGAGCCACGTGTTAAAGGGTGAAGAATTTGGAATCTACCTGAGGATGGACAGCTGTTTGTAAGACTTTTGGGCAGAGAAAGATGGACACCTTTGTACAAACTTTTACTTGACACCATCTGCCACCCACAGTCATCTTCTTCAAAGGAGCAGTAGCTTCCATTAAGGAACTGACCTGCAGAGAAAGGAACACAGAGACACACAATAAAGCAGGTGAAAAAGACACGATGAGAAAAGAGCCCAGGAAACCAAGTGACCCAGGAAACAAACACAAACTCTAAAGAAAAGCAAGAAGGAGAGGAAGAAAGAAAAAAAAAGAAAAGTTGATCCTGAGGCTCAGGCGCTTGTGTGCATTGATGAAAGTGTTCTGGACAGTGAAATGCGAGGAACTCGGAGACAACAAAGACGGCATGCTGATGAAGTTTATTTATTGGGGTTGGTAAAGCAAGAAGGATGAAATGAGAAAAAAAAACAGAAAGTCCTGTTAGTAGATATCCTCTCGGTCAGAAAATCCTTGTGGATTTGTGTAATGCTGTTAGGATTGATATGTGCTTTATTAAAAAGAGGAAAACTACTAGTGGGCTTCAACTAATATTTCTGCAGCTGATTGTCTGGCTGTTTTAATATTGCTTTTACACACGTGAGCCTTCGTTACTACAGCTTTAATTGATTTAGGAGGAATATGTCACAAGTGGATAAAGAAAGACCTGGCTAGCTAATTCCTGTCCATGCATCCATCCATCCATCCGTCCATGCATCTATCCATCCATCCATCCGTCCATGCATCTATCCATCCATCCATCCGTCCATGCATCTATCCATCCATCCATCCATCCATCCATCCGTTCATGCATCTATCCATCCATCCATCCAGCCATCCATCCATCCAGGAACCTCTGTCGTCCAACTAGGAACTATGGAGTCCAATGGTGACAGTTGTATTTATTACCATTTGTACTATCTTGGTAAGATCTCTGGTCAAAATTCACACAATACGGGCAAATTTGGAAATGGAAATTAACCTAATCTGCATGTTTTTGCACAGTGGGAGGAAACCAGAGAACGTGGAGGAAAACAATCAAGGCCCGATGTGGGAATCGAACCCGGGACCTGGAGATGCAAGGCGTCAGCTAGCTAATTTAAAGGGCATGTATTTTGATTCTTTTTGGACATTTACAGTACATGGGTGTCCACTATGTGCACAAAAAAAAACCCTAAACAAAACATTCCATCCTGCTTTTGTTTTGCCATCTTTGTATCACCATGACGTTCAGATTTCCGACTGGCCAAGTTGTCTTACCTGGTAAAAAGGGCAAACCTGCAGAAAACTTCTCTTTTCACTCCCGACTGAACTGAACTGAACTGAAGACACGGTGGTTGTCATTTATTTGCGGTAGGAATGTTCTGACAGAAGGCGTGTATTTATTCATGGTCGACTCATTTCACACGGGTCTGATTTCTCATAAGGGATATTTCAAAGCTGCACATTCGCTTCCAGTTTGAAGCTCAGGAGTGGATTAATTCAGTCTGTCTACGGCTTAACTTCAGATCCTGAAGCTGTAAGAGTAGCCAAATGAACATCATGTTAACAAGTTAGCCTGTTGAGCTTAGCTACACTGTGCAGGTAATATCACGCTGAAGCAGGATACAGGATCTTTAAGGCTAGTGATTTTAAAGAATAGTCAGAATATACAGCAGCAGGGGGTCAGGGGTCAGGGTGCAGGTGTGCTGTCGCTATGGATAAGGGGGCGTCTGCCAAATGCTGTAAAGTAAATTAATGTTAACCTGCTTCGCACTAAAAGTTAAAGTGACTGATACGAAGCTAAATCTGCTGTCCTTGTGATTGTTAAAAGGCTGGGTTAAACATACAGTATTACAGTGCTAATAGTTTACTTATTATAATACTATATTTATTTAGATAAAAAGGTGCTACAGTACAAACAAATTCCATTACATTTTATGAATCTGAATCAAATCGAAAAGTAGGATGAAACTAAATCACTAAACTACTGGCTGATTGTTTTCAGATACTGTACATGTATGTAAGATAAGAATGTATGATAACGAAACCTAACAGAACATAACTGCCATTTTAAACACTTGTAGGATCAACACATAAGCTGTGGAGCCTCGAAATCTTTCAAGCCTGTGACTAGAATTCTGTCCTTTAATGTGAAGGAAGTTGATTACTTCTGGGGCACATCGATAATCAGCGAGCCAAGAATCAAGAGCATCCAATCAACCACTGAGGTGAGACGAGGCAGAACGAAGGTGACTACCATTAACCAGGAGAGTGTAAACACATCGACCAACGCGGCGTCATCTTACAGTCGGGAGACAAAGGGGAGGATAAGGACTACGGCCAGACGGGAAGCTGAAATATGACTTAGCTCAGGGTAAATATGTGTAGTTTTTCCTCCTTTATGTATGTATGAGGCAAACTGGGACTTTTGATCACGCAGTATACTCAAATTCACCATTCGAATAATATTACTGGGGCTGAGAGTCTCATCACCATATTGTGCTTGACGTCTTGCAGATTTGTGACTTATTTATGAGAAATTTCATCACAAATCCCGATTTGACTTTAACGCTCCACCGTAGTTATAATAATGTTTTTACCAGTAGGAGTAATTAATCCTGACAATTATACAAAATATAATGGAGACATAATTATTGGTCAATAAACGTTCATGCTGGTTTCTAACCTTACCTTAGCTGTCTACCTGCAAAGCTTAAAACAAGTACTGTACAGATGCTGCAATAAGAATAGTAAGTCTGCCTAAACCTTGCTAGCGATAAATTTCAGGATTTGACTGAGCTGTCAAAATGTCAAAATGCAATGCAATCTGCACTGTCACATCATCATCAAAACAAAGTAGAGTACTCTGTACATGTAATGTAACGGGGGGAAAAAAAGTTGAAATGTCTCTTATTCATGATTGAGATCAAATCTTAATCTTTAAAGTCAGATCTACATGCAGTGTAAATAATATGCATCAGACTTGCTGTAGGATGGGCTGAGATTAGAACAAAGCATCTGAAAATAAAATTCCTAACTTCAATGGCAGCACAATATATAAATATAAAAAGAAATAAAAAAAAAATCCCTTTGTTTATATATATATATATATATTTTTTTTTTGTTGTCTCATAAAACCACCTAAAAAGTTTCTGTATTATGCATCGTGCATGATATGACTGACACAATGGACAGAAAATGGTGCAGAATAGAAGAAAGAGCTGTGAAAATGGCATGCATCGATGCGGACACGGTGTCTCTCGGTGTAGAAGCCAATCACAGACACAGAGAAAAGGAAATGCTGTGCAATAATGAACATTTTAAATCACATCTAAGACAAACAGGGGGTTTAAACAAAACACCCTAACCCTAACCCTTTGGTCATGGAGTCCACATAGATTGCTTCTATTGTGACCTTGTTCAGTACGGTTTACTAATTAATACTTAAATAATTACTTATTGTATATAGCAGTAGGTAAGCAAGTAACACCACAGTAGTTCATCAGTAATTCTCTAATCGCTGTAATAAAGCACTATTCACACTTAAGTGTAATGATTTTGTAATGTAATGTACCACATTTTAATTATGCTGGCTTTACTTAATCAGAGTAAAAACATTATTATTACATCTTTGTAACTTTAGATATGGGGAAACAAACAATAATATTAAAATAAAATTATGATCAAAGGTTTAAATCTTAATGCAGTGACAAAGTAAGGACAATGTATGATACTGATCAGTGGTTTAATTGTGGATGGTAATTACAATGGTAATTTAGTATTAGGTACTATTTAAATTATTATACATTAAGCAGTTATTATTAGGATCTATTAACATTATGATTTGGTCGTACATACTGTACTGTTAAGTAAGTACTGTAAGTTCTTGGTATTCAGGACATAATTATATCAGACTTCTGCAAGATTAATAAACCTTTTTTTTTGTTAATTGGTTATGCAAATTCTTTAAGATTTTATAAAAACACTGATAATTGGTGTACTTTCTCGAACATGTTTCCTCTTAAATACCTGCATCGTTGACTAATGAGCTTATTTATGAGTCTAAAACTATACATTTGTTACATTTTTTTAATAATTATTCAGAATTTGACTTCCAGTAAAGCAGATTTGTCACTAGCGAAGAAACCCAAATGTAGATCTTCGGTGCATATAGAACATAGTTTACTGGGGCGTTCGAGTCAAACCAGGACAGTTGATTGTGCAGAAAAACAGTTATGAGAGCAAACCTTAACTACCTTTATTCTCTATATACAGTACAATAATCCCCTAATGCACACTAATGCACTTATTCACCATTTCAATACAGTTTTTATACCATCAGGGTACCATCTCAGGATGCCAGAGCCACGATCGGACTGCCTGCTTCACGCCTGGAACTCCGGCCTCCCAGGAACTCCTTTAATGGATTTACGAAACATGTGGAACAGGACTGTATGGAGGATGTGGCAATAACTCCCAGCCGAGTTCCTGCGATGTGCAAGTTGTGTTGGTGAATGATTGTGTGTACAGTTCCCACAGACAGATGTGTCTCTTCTGCAAGTGGGTGACAAGTTATCCATCGATTTTCAAGGATCAAGCGTTCTCCTCGCCTAATGTTCACTGGAACGAGCGCAGTGGGCTCCGAGCCACCTCGGGCGGGATCAGTCACGGATGTACAACCTTCTTTAAAACATTTGCTAAATTGAAAAAAGTTTAAAAATTTGATGACGTCTGTTTCGATTTGACTTGAACACCCCTCGTATGATATCTTACCTGAGAATGTGACTATACAGTACATTTAAAACTCAGATAAGACTCATTAAGATCAAAAGATTAATTGCCCTCAAGTGAATTTGAAAAGAGAAATACATTAATATTACATGAAAAGCACCCATGCGAAAAGTGCGAGATACAGTATATTACCCCTGTGGAATAACGAAGCAGTATTGTTCATTCATATTTATAATTTACACCTACAGATCTCAAAGAATCTGCTATAAACTAGCAGTCTAGTCTAGTTGGACTTGAATGAACTCAGAGTGCTAAAACAACCCCGGACGTTTGGCTCAAAGCCGTTGATTCTCAGCCAAAAGAAAGAAGCAAGAAAGTGAGAGTGAGTGTGAGAGATAAGAACTTAGAGGGCAGCTGTTGTCAGAGGTGAACGAGGTAATAGATTTCACCACCGAAAGCCTGAGTGACAATCTGTGCTTCATACAGAAGAGCCGCATCTCCAGCACCTAGGCCGTGTTGTTTATAAGGATGACCCCGTGCCGTATTCATTGGAGATCTGCTGCTCTCTGCCCTCTACTGTCTCGGCTATATGTCGTCCCTGTGCGTCACTGTGATACTCACGGCACGGCTCTCCTTCATCATCCCCTTGAGGACAATCAGGAGTGAAGTCACACAGGCGCTCCAGACTGATCTCCTGACCCTGCCTGCAGTGATAGCGGCCCTCGAAGGTCACGTTTCGGGAGGTCTCTGAATGGTGAGAGGGACAGAAGCACACACACACACACACACACACACACACACACACACACACACACACACACACACACATGCACACCAAAGCAAGATTTTATCAAAGGGTTTTTGTGTTCGAAAGTACTGATCAAAAGTCTTGAGCCCCCCCTTCATACTTTGCTTCCAAGGAGCCAGACTTTCTAGTATTTTAAGGAAAACATCTCCAGGCTTCCTGAAGGACATTTTTGCATTTTTGTCTGCTATATATTTTCAGCCCGGTCCCCTAACTGACGAGTTACAGAGAAATGTTTTTTGGTTTGTTAAGCCACACAGCGAACTACATAACATAATTCAATTTAATTTAATATGAAATAAATTAGGTGTGGTTCCGGACGACTGCGCGGTACTGTAATATGAGAAATTCTTTTTAATTAATTGATTTAAAAAAAGAAAAATTAATTAAATTTACACTTTATGTCATCTATATTGGTGTGCCTTAAAAAAATCCAAAGAAATGAACTGTACATTATATATGTAAACTGTAAGTTTTATTTATTTATTTTATTTAGGACAATCAGATACAACAATGTACCTTTTTAAGAACATTTATGCAAAGCCTCTTATATATACTATTGTTTACGTTTATATTTAAGTTCATATCAAAATATGCCGACTATTTAAATGTCCTCAGCATTTTGAACACATTTTAAAAATAAACAAAACCTGATTATATATACAGTATATATCATTATGATACTGACTTTGAATAGTGATGAAATTTGGTCTGTGACTTAAATAAATAGAAACACAACAAATATACATATTTTTTTTATAGAAGTTAACACAATTTAAATCAAGTTATACAGTACATATACAGTTTTTATGAGTTTAGTTTATTTAAGAATGATGTATCTTTAATTATGCACTTCTGCTAAGCAAACAAACAATTAAATAAACTTTATTGAAATAAAATTTGACCTGTGAATTAAATAAATACACAACAAATAAACACAATTTAATACACGGGGAGAAACCGTTTAGTCCCTTATTGCTAAATATCATAAGATCTAAAATAAAAATAAATAAATAAATAAATAAATAAAAAAAACTCATAAAAGTTATTAAATTCAATATCGTAAAAGACAGTATTTTCTTTTGTTACTGCTCATAAAGCAGGTGATGAGAAAACAAGTGTAAGGAATGACTGTGTAAAGCCTTTCTCTAACCCGCCGCAAGCATCGAAGCCAAAACATAAATCAGACGCTGTTGGTAAAAGCCTCTGTATACACAACCATTATCCTAAGCTGAAACACCATTGAAATGGAACATAAAAGCACTTTAAGGTAAAGTCACTTGTTCTTTACGGCCACAGATGACAGTAAAGGATACTTGCCAAGTGTTTGCAACTAAGTAATGGCACAGAGAGAGAGAGAGAGAGAGAGAGAGAGAAATGAACCATTTCTTGTCTTATACACCATATCATCCCGAACACACCACAGTTACCACATTTACAGAAGGTGAAGGTGAGACAAACTTTAAAGACAACACAAGGATAAACAACGCTGCATTAAAAACAACAGCAGAACCAGATGATAGAGAACTTGTTTTTGGATTTTTTTTCTTTTTTTTTTGCATATGATGCGTTAGCAGTGTGTATATCAGACACAATAGGAAAAGTGTGCACAGTGAACCAGATACTGTAGGTAAAGCGAAGTGCCTGGATTTATGTGCTTTGGCGACTGATAGCATCAGTGAGCACAATGAGGCCGGCGCTTTGCATACTGTACTGTATCTATGCAAATGCTAGGCATCCATCTGCAACTGTAAAAATGAACCGCACTTATACCCAGGTTCATCTACTACTAAATGAGATAAAGGGAGTCACAAAAAAAAAAGAAAAGAAAAACTAGTTCACAGATAAGTTTTACTTCCCTTAAAAAAGTCTTAAAAAAATAGAGAGTTGATTTTATCATGACACTCCAGTCGACCCCAGTGACCTTGACCCCAGTGATAACAGTTTTCATTAGACATAGACATAAAAGCTGAACGCTGTGCTGTATTCCTGACTCACTTTCTTACACACACACACATACAAAACTGTTCTACCATATCTCTCTTTCATCTCTTTAAATCCCATTCTCAAACACACACACACACACACACACACACACACACACACACACACGCACTATATCTATATCTATGATCGTCTTATATACTGTAAAGAAGCAATGATCCATAAACCACGCGTGAGACGGATCATGCAGCCACGGTTAACATGCGATGTTACACTGCATATCACAGAATATCACATTAACAACGAGGTTATCTTTAGTTATATTTCAATGTTGGAATGTTACCAAAAAAATATATTTTCAATTCCAAAGTCGTTTATCTCCTTATACTGTATATGCTGACTATTAAGATCCATGTTGGATTTCCATACTCGCTCAACAGTTTGCAACCTGATTAGTGATTATGATGATAATGTTCCTACTGGGTGGGGAAAGAAAAAAAGGTCTGTTATGTAACAAAGCAAAGGATTTAAAGACTTCATTCCACACTGCTATTAAATGTCTGATTCTAAAATAAATGATAAATATTATTTTTTTTAAATCGCAACAAGTTCCAGCTGTTAACCACTGTACTGTACCACTGTACCGCCCACAAGATGAAATACTTAAATAAATATGTTAATGTTATATATATTTTTCAGTTTTTGTGCTGATATTTGTGTTTTCATGTCTATTATACCAACGTACACCCAACTCAACACAAACTGATTAAAATGGTGTGTAATTGTTGATATGGTGAAAATGTATTTTTGTGATTAGACATTTCCTCAGCATTTATGGAAGGAGTCTCCAAGATCAGTGATTTGTAACAGTCGGTGGTAAAGATTTTACTTTCCCACAAACCAAAGTATTTAAGTAATTATGAAGACTCATAATTAATTTTTAATTTTTTTGCTCACTTGTCTAAACAAAAATGAAGACGTTTAGGAATAGTCCAACAGACATATTAAAAACTTGGAAACCAAAACTAGGCTTTGGTTTCCCCTTGAGCGAATGTGCTGGCTCTGACCCCTCAGGACGTCTATGGTGTACCGTCACAAGGATGGTCCACGAGCTGATAGGCCCGAGGTGGATCGGACTTGTTTGTCCAGCGCATCCCATGAGTGTATATTCAGATTGGAGATTAGAAACCTGAAATTAGAGACCAGAAATTTGAGGCCAGAATTGAGCTCTTTGCCTGTTGGGCTGTTGTACACTTGGTGTTCTGGTGCCTTTTGACTAACCCTAACCCTAACCCTGTTGGGCTGTTGTGCACTTGGTGTTCTGGTGCCTTTTGACTTCGGGCCAGCATTAACTTGTTTGGTGATTTGTGCTGTATTGCCTTTTCCCTGGGATTGGACTGGATGTGCTGGCCTTTGGTCCCCATGTGCATGGGTGAGCCTTGGGTGCTCTTGATCCTGTCACCAGTTTGCTGCTATGTAATTGGTAATCAGTGTTGCTCTCGGGTGTGCAAACACGTGGATGTTGGAAGCTCCAATGATCCGTAACACTTGCACCAATCAGCTGTAACATCAACACGCAGTTATGGATTATTGGTGCTTCCAACATCCTCGTGTGTGCAACCCCCAAAGCAACCCCCAGGATCAAGCTGGAAAATGTATCGTAAATAAAGATTTAATGGGGCAGGGTTAAGTAGTTAATCTGTGTGACTGTGGATCAGAAGGTCCCAGGTTCAAATCCCAGCACCACCACAAGTTGGGTCCTTGAGCGAGGCACTTAACCTTAGATGCTCAAAAGTATAATGGGATAAAATGCTCTGGATGAGAGAGTCAAATGCCGTAAATGTAAGTAATTGTTTAATGTTTGGGTCAGTGGTTAAAGCATTGCACTACAGATCGGAAGATTCCAGGTTCAAATCCCACAACCACTAAGTTCTCCCTGTTGGGCACTTGAGCAAGGTCCTTAACCATAAAAATGCTCAGATGTGTAATGAGATATTTAAGTCGCTCTGGATAAGGGCATCTGCCTAAATGTAATAAGTGTTGGTTTACAGAAGAGGAGGTGGTTTGCGCTCGCTGTAGCTTTGGACGCAGAAAATCAGGAGAAGTTATAGTCATAGTTAAAGGAGTGCATCATAGTGCGTACCACTGAATGCCACTAAAATCACCAAGCTGTTCTCTTACAGTAAGTTACTCTCTTAATTAACACTGGAACTTTTGTTGAAATATTCAAATGCATTTTAAATCTCTTCATATTAAATCGCTAATAAATTCATCATCCATGTTGTTGTTGTTGTTGTTTTTCACTTGTGACCTGACATATCACCTTTCTGAAAAGCAAAACTTTTCTAACATTCTGAGTACTCCACTGTGACCATAAACATAGCAGCAGAAAGGCTTTTGCCTCGTGCTGGCATTCTGCCTGTCTCTGTCCACTTCCCATACTGTAGGATTACATGTAAAACCTGCAGTGGTTGAGAAAAGTCAAGTATGAAACCCTCCTGAGAGTGATACAATAGATGGAGTCTTTTTTCTTCTTCTAAGAATGCATGTTCTATAATAATGTAGGCTGTAAAGCGTTTGGATTCCAGTGTATACGAGTACAACTGTCTGTTGACAAGACATGTCTGGTATTTCATCTATAATCTATTGCCACCCACTTTACATTTAGGATAAACAAATATCAGCATCCGGTCTTGCTGAAGTAAAGTTTATTTGTTGATGAGATCTGATCTAGTCCCTTCATCTAAGCTGAACTTGTCCACATGTGGAAGAGATGAATTCTGGTCATTTTTATTTCCACCGAGAAAATCACATTAATAAGGAGAGACGTCCTGCTTCACATGTGTCTAAAATGTTGGCAACTGTCATCCATTAGAGCCCAGAAAACATGGACACATTAACAAAGCACTCACTTACTCTGTGTTCTCTGAAACATCGATGCTGCGTCCCGATTTGTGTAAATACGAGAGCCGGAGAACCGAGGCTATACAGACATCTGCAACGGAGGAAAGGCTGAAGATAAATGCCTGTGCATCGCACTCTCCTCTCCCTCGGGACAATCGATCGAATAGGAATAGGAATTCAATTAACTGTACCAAGCCATGGCTGATTGGCCAGCAAACAGCCATATCATCATCACTCTCTAGCAGAGTGTTGCACTGACGAAGGAGAGCGAGAGATGGAGAAAAGGAAAGAGAGAGCTCACTGTGAAGACATAGTAGTCCATCGTTTCAAGGAGTACATGATTTCATTTTGAGAGACAATGTATTTAGGTAAAAATTGCACAAGCGAGGGACAACAGTATCGAGGAGGCGGTTACGGGCGCTGTGAAGGTACTGGTTTTGATTAACAATTGGGAAAATAAAAAAGAGAAAAAGGAAACATGACGATATATACAGTACAATTTCCCGTTTACCCAGAGATTCTGCAAATCAGTCATTTTTTTTGTACTTAATATTTGTCCACGTATTGTGACCTCTTTGGTTTCCTGCCAGTCAGTCGATCATCATCCGAACCTACAGAAGATTAAAGTTCACACCTGCAGTAACACCTTCAGCCCAGCAGAGGGCAGTGTCCAATGAATATGGATGCTGTACTGATGCTTACTCACACCTGCTCCTCATATACAGACATTATCACGCTTGCCTCAAACCTTTGCTAAGCCTTGACTAATGTATTTGTACAGTTTGTTCTTAGCTGTGGTTTGATTTCTGTTTCTCTTGTCTGCCTTTGTTTACTTTTGCTATTTGAATATCCCTGATGTTCCTGTGTGCTGCGCTGTGATTGATTACCGACCTGCCTCTTTAACACTGTGTGCGAATTAAGCAGTGGTTTGTCAAGTGCAATTGTGCAGATTCAAGGCAGAAATTGAAATACACTTCAAACAGCGCCTGATAACGGGACTCGTCAGACTGTGCTGCGGAAAATCAGTCTAAACCTCTTCATCTCGGCAGGTCACCGTGTCACCGAAAGCATCCAACATGGCCGACAACGCTCAAAAATTCACCGCATTCATCTCAGACATGTGTTTCTGTATTGCTGGGACTGAGAAATGTCCTAGGATACCTGGAAAATGTAAAAAGTTGTTGAGTGCTTTGGAACCACCAAAAAAATCAAAATCAAAAACACCCACCTCCTTTATGACTCAGGTGTTTTTAGGATGATTGAGCTCTCAGCAAAACAGCCTTCCACGGAAATTTCAAATGAAACGCTACAAGCAAAAATATAGTAGCATTCACATCATTCATTCTTAGTACAGTACATTCAAGCGGTCATTTGTATTGATGGTCACAGTCGTGCCGAGCATTCTGCTGGAAAATATCAGTGAAAATCAGAAGAAGTCATGTGAAGTGGGAACAAGAGAGAAGGCAAAAGGAGAGCCAAGGCATAAAGGACAAGGTGGCGTCGTATAGAAAAGCGTTGATATGAAGTAGACCTTGACCAAAAGTCAAACAGGAGTAAGTTGATTCTACTGTAGGATCCTTAAGGACAAGAATCTTGCAAGTCTCAATTTAAGCCTTAATTGCCCGCTCTTCCAACTTCCATCTGCAAGTCCTAAATGGTTGACCATCAAGTTCGAGTAAGGGCACTAACAGGCTTCTTCTTTGTCTTTCGGCTGTTCCCTTTCAGGGGTCGCCACAGTGAATCATCTGCCTCCATCTAACCCTATCCTCTGCATCCTCTTCTCTCAATCCAACTAACTTCATGTCCTCTCTCACTGCATCCATAAATCTCATTTTTGGTCTTCCTCTAGACCTCCTGCCTGGCAGTTCCAACCTCAGCATCCTTCTACCAATATATTCACCATCTCTCCTCTGAACATGTCCAAACCACCTCAATCTGGCCTCTCTGACTTTATCTCCAAAACATCTAACATGGGTTGTCCCTCTGATGAACTCATTCTTGATCCTATCCATCCTTGTCACTCCCAAAGAGAACCTCAACATCTTCAGCTCAAATAAAATGAAACCTCACTACTAGACTGGCTTGCATAGAAGATACAGTATACTGTAAGTACTAAGCAATCACTGGATGCAACTAATCCAGTGGGTCCATACTGAACCTTCACAGATACATAGCAGAAGACTCGTACCTGGATTGGAGTCTTCTGCTATCTGGGTCTTTGTCTTTTAAACTTTTAAACAATAATAAAAGATGACCGATGCCCTTGGTGAGAAATGGCCACTCCGACAGTGTTTCAAAAGACTGATCCTGAGCCGCTGGTCTTTTAAAGGTTTCATCACAATCCTGGTCCTCGTTGATCGTTTCTCAAATGCCTGCTAACTGACTATCGACTGCAATGGAAACATCTGCAGCTTCATTAAATTAAGTTTTCAAACTAGGGCAGTCAAACTCACTTCCCATGTGTGGAACAAATTATGCAATCAGCTGAACATTCAAATCAGCCTGTCTTTTGGCTCCCACCCACGATTCAGTGGCCAAATAGAAAGACTAATCAAATAAAATGGAGCCATTTCCATCCCTGGGAAGAGTTTGTGCAAAATGATCGAAACATGCAAAGGTCTCATCTCAAATTCCAACGTGTTCTAGGGTGCCAGCCTCGGCTATTTGCCTCGTCAGTTGAGCCGTCTGATGTTTTGACAGTCTAGAGGACTAGACGCAAAGCAAGAAGAACACTCAGGAATGCAGACGTGGCGTGGCGTACACTTGGAAATCAATAGGATGTGTAACCAGACGAACCAAAGTAAAAAACAGCAATGTCACGAAACTGAACCCTTGTGCAGAGTTTCGCAAAAAAGTAAAAATAAAAAAAAAATACTATGGGTGGGAAAAGAACTTGAAAACCTAATATGTCGTTGTTTAAATGTGCTATCTGTCGCCTTGCACCTCCAGGGTCTGGGTTCGATTCCCCGGCCAGGCTCGATTCCCGTCTCTGTGTGCATGGAGTTTGCATGTTCTCCCCGTGCTTGGTGGGTTTCCTCCGGGTACTCCGGTTTCCTCCCACAGTCCAAAGATATACAGGTTAGGCTAATTGGCGTTCCTAAATTGCCCGTAGTGTGTGATTGGGTGTGTGAGTGTGTGTGTGTGTGTGCCCTGCGATGGATTGGCACCCTGTCCAGGGTGTACCCCGCCTAGTGCCTGAAGTCTCCTGGGATAGGCTCCAGGTCCCCCGCGACCCTGAACACAGGATTAAGCGGTATAGAAAATGAAGGAATGAATGAATGAATAAATGTGCTATTTGGATATTCCCTCTGCATGCTGAGTGAGATAATAAAATACAGATTCCTCCCACGTGGCACAACGGTAAAGTGCTAATTCGCCCTATAGTCTAGAGATCAGTGAGACAGGTTGGAACTGGACTAAATTTGGGAGGAAATCAGCGAATCAGTGAATGAAGTGAGTATGCAAATGAGTAAGTAGATAATAAGACAGATAAATAAATAAAGTCACGCAGCTAAAGACCAAACGTCGCCAGCACAAAAAGAAAAAAACCTGATTTAACGGGTTTACAAAAGAAGATGAATGTGATATTCTCCGTAATATTCTCGTTCTATAAATGATCTCCTTTGCAATCGTCTCCGCTCGATCGGTTTCTCTTCCGAGACGCGTGTAGTCTTCTTCAATACCCAATATCATCGTGCAGAACCTGAAGATACGGAGACAGATAAAGGTTGCCTCCCGACGAAGCAGAATGATGAGCACAGGAATGATTCATGGGAGTATCTTGAGGGAACAACTAGTACGAGTGAGCAGGAGAGATTGAAGCACAGTGGAGGGGAAAAATAAAGTCCTGAATTCCCTGCTAATTAATACTGATGCTTTTTTTTTTTTTTTTTTTTGAGTGGAGTGCAATTAGCCTTTGAATCATCCTTGGATTTTTTTTCCTTCCCCCATCACCTCTGGTAACAGCTACATTATGGGAGGAGACGGTACAATAAATAAATAAATAAACAAACAAACAAAGTTGTGCAAATTAGGGCCTTGAAATGGATGCCTAATAAACAGCGACCAAAGGGCATCGGTGTCTGCAGACGTAGTGAATGCATATGCTGTGACAGGTGTTAAAAGGAAGACTTGGATTTAATGGCTCTGCCTGTTTATTGGCATGGGCTGTGTTTCTCCAGGCTGTTTTCTTCAGATCACAGAACACATAACGCCCGAGCCAAGTTCCTTCCCATATGATCTGTTCCTGCTGATTTATTTCAAGTACTCTGGGACAATAGCTTTAACATTTATTAGGATGACATTTTAAATACAAGGAAAATAAAAAATATACCACAGACGATTTCCACGCAATTAAACTCATCATGATTTGTTTGTAGGCCAGGGTTTCTTTCCTTACACAGGCCATTTGGCTGCATCATGTGTGTGTATGTGTGTGTGTGTGTATGTGTGATACTGCAAGCCGTTTAATTTCTTGTCTGACTGCAAAAGTGTCAAATAAAAAAACTGGACTTTAATCATGTAAAATACAATATTTATAAATGTCTCAATGAGCAAAACGCTTTGGTAAATATGCATGACAGCAGCTGTGTAGGGAGTTCTGGATTAAGGATTATATTTCACTGTATATTCCATTTTACAATAGTTGTAAGACTCAGGGGCATTTCCAGCCTGCATGTGATACTGGAGCGCAGACACAAACTATTTATTTAACCAAATGTCGTTATTTATTAATAGAATTGGGATCCAATGTTGGTTGTAGTCTAAACAGAAAGCCTTGGTTATACAGTACTATAACTAGTGGACCTATTCCTAGTCAAGGGGATTTTGAACTTTGTGTCTTACTCTTAAATGTCCCTCAACTTTTTGCTTTTTGCTTTAATAAATTCACCTTGAATTTGTCACATGCACAGTCATACAAAGTACGATATGCAGTGAAATGCTTATATGACCGCCAGTGACCTTAAAAAACAAGATTATTAATAAGAAATAAAGTAAGGGAATAAAATAAGCCATAAGATAAGATATAGAAAAACTTATTTTAGAGCAATATTTATAAGCAATAGATAATATAGCGATAGAAGATAAGAATAAAATATGAAAAATGTAAAAAAATAAATAAATAAAAAACCGTAGCCGTACAAAATATAGAAGATTTGTCTGTACAAATATAGAAAATTGTAGAAATTAATATAGAATAAAAATTGGCATGTTCGGGGGGTGTGCAAATGAGCATCATTTTGTAGATGTGTAATGTTGCGAGTACAACATTGCTTTGCTATAAAACAGTCCTAAGACGAAGAAATCAATATTGATATACAGTAATTGACATTTCAGACACAATATAGTCAAATGTTTGGGTTATTGTCGCTCCAGTGGGAAAACAAAACAAAACAGAGAACAAAAGAAGCTGCAGTCACTTT
The DNA here is from genome assembly GCA_030522415.1 of Channallabes apus. Lineage (NCBI taxonomy): Eukaryota > Metazoa > Chordata > Actinopteri > Siluriformes > Clariidae > Channallabes > Channallabes apus. The sequence goes on along the minus strand of CM060116.1, from coordinate 35,611,490 downwards.
ATATCATACTGGCTAACTGGCTAGCTAGTGTACCGTATGCTAATTTGTACATTTCCGCGGAAGTAGCTTCTGGTAAAACTGGATTCCCTTTTTTCTTTTATTTATTTGACAAGCTTTCATATTTTAAATCAGAAGTAATATTCATGTAACATCCCTTGTTTTGCCGTCAGCTGGCAATGTTACGAACACTCTTGTAGTAACCGTGTGCAAAATTTTTACTAGAATTGAGATTCATGTTTTACACACAGATGAGTGTCGTAATACAAACTGTAAAACGTCGCAGCATGATTATGCGTAAAATTATCTCTCAAAGAGCTGCTGGTCCAAAAAAAATACGTTTGGCAGGTAGAACTGTTGTATGAACAGCTGTTAGAACCCAGTTCACACCTACTAAATTCTTGTTTATTGGGTGTTACAATTATGAGGGTCGTTCAAGTAAAACCCGGGACCTTTTTTTCTGATTGTACAGAATAACAGAACACAGTTCTGAGAGTAAAAACTCCCTTTATTTCTCTATATAATCCTCTGATACACTAATGCACTTATCCCAGCGTTTCACTAGAGCTTGGACACCATCAAGGTAGAAGGTTTTCTCGGATTAGACTGCCTGTTTGATTGACGTCTGGAACGCCGGCCTCCCAGGAACTCCTTTAATGGCCCAAACATGTGGAAATGGCTTGGCTTGGGGTCAGGACTGTGAGGGGGATGTGGCAATAACACCCAACCGACTCACAGTTCCTGTAATGTGCAAGTGGTGTTGGTGATTGATCTGTGTGCAGTTATACACCGTTCTTTAAACTGTTTGCACCATTCAAATGTTTTATTTAAGAGTCTCATCTTGAAGTCCTCTGTAAATGCTGTATAAATTGTTTTTACACTTTAATTCATGAGAAACTTTATCACAAGTCCCTGGTTGACTTAAACACTCCTTGTATAAGTTAGCAAAGCTGCTTGGCCGGGCAAATATGACCATTTAGTGCTTGTGTGTGCTCCTAAAGTTTTAGTTCGAAATACTTGGTGAGTATTCGACAATAAGCCCATCTCCAATCTCTCAAACACTTCTGGTAGAGTTCTTACATTCCAACTGGTGTCAATAAAACATTTGGTGGCCCAGGAAAGAATGTACAAAATAATAATCAATATTTAAACATGGGGAAGCCACCCTCTATTTGCATGTCAATCATATTTCTGATCAGTTCAAAAAGTCTCTTGTATTAGCGTTAAGTTTTTCTAATTTAGCCAGTACTTATTAAGTTACAGCACAGTGAAATTCCGTCTTCGCATATCCCAGCGTAACTGGGGTCAGAGCGCAGGGTCAGCCATGATACAGCGCCCCTGGAGCAGTTAGGGTTAAGGTCCTCGCTCAAGGGCCCAACAGTGGCAACCTGGTGGAGCTGGGGATCGAACCGCCGATCAATCTACCGGTCGTTAACAGTGTCTTAGCCCTCTGAGCCACCACTGGGTTAAGTTTGGGATATTGAACAACTGGCGCTATATTTGTCTGAATTTTGAGTTTCAGCTTCATTAAATATTTGTGAATATCATTGGCTGCACCTTTTAAGAGCATCAGTAAAATGCTCCGTCCAGAACAGAAAATCTATAGAGGGATAAAACTGAATCATTCACAGCTTCCGAGTTACAACACTCACGGTGCATCCTTTTCAGCTGCCTTGAGTGAATACCGCTCCATGCACAAGTTTTGCTCAAGACCCACTAAGTGCTGTCCCCACTGGACTTTCCCCTACACCCTGCTCTCTGCTCGTCCATCCTCGGCACAGCTCATTTCCCCTCCGTCTCCTGCGGCAGGATGATTGATGGCTAGGGGAAATCTCGCCATGCTCGTCTACCCTAAGTGAGGGTGGGAAGCTGTGCTGTAACACTGCATTAGACTCTGGAAGCTGCATGATTTAGTAGGCAGGGAAATAGATGAGGAAGCATGAGGTTAGGGGTTCAATTCTCATATGGAGAAAGTTGCCACTTTAGATAAACGTATGTACTCTGCTGTATGGGTAACTGATTACGGATGTATGATGTCAGAACAGTACAGAATATATGTTTAAACCCAGTGCGCAACTCTGAATTATTATATTTTGCCATTTAAGCAAAAAATATTTTATATATGCCTATAAAGTCAGTTACAATTCATTGTTGGATATGTGGCAAATTACTATCTCTGACACTTCCCTTGCTTCCATGATTCCAAAGCAAGCTTTTGCAAGACATTTATATTTGCCTGAAATGTACAGTACTGTGGGTTGCCAGCCCTGTAGAAAATCAGCGCAGGCGAGCTCCAGGTAAACACCCAGAAGTGGCAGAGTGTCAAATAAAAAATAAAATAAAAATAAAAAAGCTGTGCCGATGGCAGAAGTGAAGGAGGTGTGGATGGTGCTCTCAGCTGCTATTACCACATCCTTGACACCCATATATTTCAAGAGTGCTTGACAGCCATACATTACAAGGATGCTAGAGTGTGATTGACAGTCTAGCACTTTGGGAAATCCCAACATATGATATGTTTCTTCGTTTCGTGTTATCATTTAAAATGGTAAAAGTTTGTAAGAGAAAAAAGGTAAAAAAAAAAAAAAGTCTAATCTTTTTTTTTTTTTTTTGGGCTACACCGTACACCACAAAGCAATTCTCATATACAGTATGCATACTATTAAATTTTATATATATATCAAAATATTTTGTGCTTTAATAAACAAAATTATGAGTGAGTAAGCTATGATAGCTTACCCTGAGGAGCCAGAGCCACCCTGGTACAGTAGCAAAAGGGGAACCCAAAACCAAGGCAGTTTTAATGTCAATGGTTTTAATGTTATGGCTGACCGATGTAGGCTATGATTCACCCAAGAAAAGCATAATGTAAACAGATTATGCTAAAAAAAAAAAAAAAAAAAAAAAGGCTAAAAAGAAACTTACATTTTGTTTTTGGTGTTGATTATTATGTTACTAAAACTGTTGGTCGCTTTGGTCGACAAATACATTAATAGATCGCAAGTAACAACATGAACAAATAGAACTTGAAAAACACTGAATGCAGTATTTTTTTTTTCTTGTTCTATTCTATTAAAACAACACCACCAAACAAAATCCGACAGATATTCATCTCCATTCTCCACAGTGGAGCTTTGCCAAATTGCTGCCGAGCAAAACTATAGTCTAATAGACTAACCTACTTATACATGACTGTATTGTATAACTTCATCTGTTCGTTTGAACTTGTTTAACCTTTAGCTTTAATGAGACAGATGAATTATAAAGGCACGCTGAATAAAAGAGAAGAAGAAACATTTCTCAGGGACACTCCTGCCTACTGTAAGTCAGTAGACCAATAGGGAGCATGAATTAGTGATTGAATGTCTCTCCATTCCTCTTACCATCAGGGAACAGTGTGTGCTAACTGCATTCGCTCATGCACTTCGAAATGAGGGGGAATCTTGTGAATATAAATGAATTCCATCAAACCTGCACACAACTTGACTCAGGCTGCCAGATATGGTTTTTATGGTGTCAGTATGATCAAAATCCATTGTCTCAAGGGGTCACTTAATGCCATGTCACTTAATGCCTCACAGAAACAAATGGTGAGCAACTTAACGTTTCATGAAAAGTAGTGTAGTACTGTACCTGACTCATAAAAGGAAACTATAGAATTTAAAAGGATTAAGTCCACTAGCAGCACTGCAGGAGGTCCATCAGCATGCACTTGAAGAGTTTGCAGCTGTGGGTTATGGGGTCAGGATGTGGATCAGCACCTCTAAGTCTGAGTGATGGTTCCCTCTCATAAAAGGGTGGCATGCTCCCTTTGGGTTGAGGGGGAAACCCTATCCCAAGTGGAGGAGTTTAATTATCTCGGGGTCTTGATCATGAAAAAGGGATCTTAAGATTGAGAACCCAACTTGCACTCAATCTCAAGATCCATTTTCCATGAACAAGACCTCAAAATACTTAAACTCATCCAACTCGGATAGGTTTCCGCCCCCCCCAACTTCAACTCGAAAGTAGCATGCCACCATTTTCTGGGAGTTTGTTGTACTAAACCTTAGTGGAAAACAGAGAGCTGAACCATAAGACCAAGCCCTCAATTTACCAGTCAGTTTACATCCGTACCATCAACTACGGTCTTGAACTTTGGGTAATAACTGAAAGAACAAGATGACAAATACAATTGGCTGAAATGAGTTTCCTTCGTTGGTTGGGTGGGCTTCGATTGGATGAGAAGTATGGAAATCCAGAAAGAGTTCAAAGTAAACCCAGTGCTCCTCCACATTGAGAGAGAGGTGGTTCAGACACCTGATAAGGTACAATTCCATTGGAGGTGTACCAGGAATGGCCAGCTGGGTGGAGACCTTGTGGCTGACCCAGGACGCTATGGAGGGATTGCTTCTCTCAACTGGCCTGGGAGCTGCTGAAGACAGGGGTGTCTGGGCATCTCTACTTCTCCTGCTCTAACTGCAACCTTGATTTGGATTCAGCGGTACAGAGGATGGATAATTCCACCAAAAGTTGCCAAAAACTGGATCTGATTGTTTTAAAGCAACTGGTATTTATCTAGGTGGCATGGTGGTGTAGTAGTTAGCACAGTCGCCTTGCACCTCCAGGGTCCAGGTTCGATTCCCGGCCAGACTCGATTCCCGTCTCTGTGTGCATGGAGTTTGCATATTCTCCCCGTGCTTGGTGGGTTTCCTCCGGGTACTCCGGTTTCCTCCCGCAGTCCAAAAACCTGTAGGTCAGGATAATTGGTGTTCTCAAATTGCCCATAGTGTGTGAATGAGTATGTGTTCCCTGCGATGGATTGGAACCCTGTCCAGGGTGTACCCTGCCTTGTGCCCCAAATCTCCTGGGATAGGCTCCAGGTCCCCACGACCCTGAATACAAGATAAAGCGGTAATGGCGATGATTGAGTGAATGAGTGATTGGTATTTATCTATTGATCTAATTTGGACTGAATTAAATATGTCATTCTCTAAATATATAGAGAATAAAAAATGATAGGCAGAGAAAAATTATTGTGCTCCATTTTTTAAAAATAAGATTTTTTTTTACTGTTTTCAGCCAAACATTCAGCTATAGTCACATCTCTTGGGTTTTCCCAGAGACTTTTAATATAGACTAATACTATTTATTGTTATCTTTTGAGGCATGGTAGCTCAAAATGGCAGGCTGGCTCTGGATTTTTGACAGACGTTCATTTCACTCATTGATTTTCTATCCCGCTTTATCCTGTATTCAGAGTCAAGGGGGAGTGGAGCCTATCCCAGAAGGCTTAGGGCACGAGACGGGGTACACCCTGAATGGGGTGCCCCATTGGAGGGCACACACACACACACTCAATACAAACAATTTTGGAACACCAATTAGCCTAATCTCCGTGTCTTTGGACTGTGAGAGGAAACCGGAGTACCTGGAGGAAACCCAACAAGAATGGGAAGAACATGCAAACTCCATGCACACAGACCCCAAGTTGGGAATCGAACCTGATACCTGGAGGTGCGAGGCGACAGTGCTAATCACTACGCCAACTGTGCTGCCTGAAAGACGGTCTAATAATTGAAAAATAAAAATAAAACAAACATATATTATTTACAGTACATAATTTGTCTTTTCATCTGAAACACGAAAACATATTGAATGAGATTCTCTAAGGTCTAATTACTGAATTCACCAATAACATCAAAACACTGACAACGCGTCCTTGCTGCATAGCAAGATGGAATATGTTCACTTCATTAAAGGTGGATGAACAGCCAGATCTGACACTTCTCATCTTTCTCCATCACACACATCTACTCCCCTAAAGAGTTAGCTTTGAGACCCAGTCCATCAAACGCATGCTGTGTGGCATGTAATTTGAGCTCCAGTGGCAGGTGCTTGAGGGATAAAGCATGTCAATCTGTTACTATCTGATGCGGGAAGCTGATGAGTCTAAAGGACAGCATCCAGGACATGCAGGTACACGACGTGCTTCAGGGAAGTACACACTGCCTACGTGAAGAGTGACACGTGGGACTCGATGGGCTAAATACAGGGAACTGCTTGGGCTCCAGATCCGTGAAACAATCAGAGACCTGTCTGATGCTGCATTTGCATGACTGCCAGTGTGTGTGTGTGTGTGTTGTGTTTTCATTTCCTTTGCTCTACATGCTCGAGGTTTTATCATGACAGGAGGTTATTTTTTCTTGAATGCTGAGCTGTTCTTGTCAGACAATAAATGGGGAAGTGACACAGAAGCAGTTATGTTTTATGTAGATATCCTCAGACAAAAACACTCAGTGTACAGTATCATCCTGAATGGGCCATATGTAACAGATCTCTTTTGCAAATTATTTTTAACCAAATATAACCAAATGGGACCAACACTGTGATTGTGCACATGACTGTTTTATAATGGAATAATAAATAATTAGATAATACAATTTATAATTAAGTAACTATAATTGGCGTTCCCAAATTGACCATAGTGTGTGAATGAGTGTGTGTGTGTATGTGCTCTGCGATGGATTGGCACGCTGTCCAGGGTGTACACTGCCTCGTGCCCTGTGTCTCCTGGTATAGGCTCCAGGTCCCCACGACCCTAAATACAGGATAAAGTGGTATAGAAGATGAATGAATGAAACCACATGATGTGTGAAACCAATACGTATACTGTATATTATACTATGCATTGACTGATGTATTTGTTCGTTTATTCATTAGATAGCTAGTGAATTAGTTAACTGTGATTGTTAACTTTGATAATTTTGATGCTATTTATATTAAATTTTATTTCAGACCCCACATGAGGGTCCACATATACGATCCCATATACACAATTGACATTTGGCTCATTCATTCATTCATTTTCTATACCGCTTAATCCTGTGTTCAGGGTCGCGGGGACCTGGGCCCGGTTTCTCGAAAGCTTCTTATCTCTAAGTAGTTCTTAAGTCGTACCTTAACCTCTCTCTTAACTTTATGGCGCATTTCTCGAAACGTTCTTACGCTAAGTATCTCTTAGCTAAGTCAGACGTTCGTAAGGTTGGTCTGGACCAACCTTAACTCATACTTAGCGTAGTTTCAGCTCAAGACACTAGTCGCCGCCACTGAGCAGCAGTCTTTATAAACCAGCGTTGCATGAAAACACATTATGGCACGTTATCAAATCCGTATTAATGATGGAATATACTGTAGACCTGTTTAAGAATGTTATTTTATTTGATATCAGAACTAATAGAGTGACTTTTAATTAGCCTATTTCATAATGTGACTAATGCATTAAAATTGGCAATCACAATTAATATTAAACAGGTGGCGAACAATTAGGCAGCGATACAGCGTGTTGTTGTGTTAAACTGAAGACGGCGCGGTCCGTGGAGCCGTGTGGGTCATGTACATGTTTCCTTTAGACAAAACTTCAGCCCTTTTCATATTTTCCCCGTGGCCGTTATTAAAAATATATATAAATAAAAGTTTTGCCTTCCGAGGCAACAGATTATGGAGCTTCTTGAGCTGCTCAGACCTGCGCGTGCCAGACCAACGCCTCGTACTTACTGTACTTACTGTACACTCCCCGTCCCGATGTCCAGCTGCTCGCTGCTTTTTGTTTAAAATATGTTTCATTCATCATTAGCCATTATCCATGACTTTATGGGTTTTTCTTTTGACACGTTTTATTTTTATGAAATTTGATTTAGTATGAGAAAATAACCCTGGGGAATTTCAAACCCCGCATCCATTCATGTTTCTGGGTGATTGTAATGTTTAATACCCCTACAGTATTCACTTATGCACTGACTCGCTGTGAGATGCGGTGTGTTATACCCCTATCTCACCTGCACGGTCTCGCGCTGTGGCCGTAGGCTTGATCATGATTCACCCCGAGTCTTTGCGCTGTGATTACGTTTCCATGTTTCCGCGTGAAAAAATTAAACGTTTAATTTTTTGCTGGTCCTCGCGGAAGCTTGCAGACTTTGCAGAACGTCGCGGAATGTTAAAGGAACGTGGTGGGCAATCGCGGCAGCTCACGGAGATGAGTCCGGCCACACAGGTGAGAGAGGGGTATTAGGCACCACACAGGTGAGAGAGGGGTATTAGGCACCACACAGGTGAGAGAGGGGTATTAGGCACCACACAGGTGAGAGAGGGGTATTAGGCACCGTGATCTGCCTCAAGTGACCGGCGCCCAACGGTCCGCGAAGATCTACAGTACAAGGTCCGCGAGCTTTCACATGTTAAACATGTTTATTTTTTTTGCGTGGTAAAATGGAAACGTAATAACAGCACCAAAACTCGCGCCGAATCATAATGAACCGCACTTACGGCCCTGCGTAGGTGAGATAGGGGTATTAAACCTCCACTCTGTCATCTCATCGTATTCATTCCATAAGTGCGCTATACAACCCCAACAACTGACACTTCACATTGTTTGTGAAGCTGGTGAAGAGTGTTATCAGCTGTTTGTCCATCAACTATGATTGTAAACCCGGTTCGTTTCACCGCCACAGGTTACATGAAAATATTATATATTATATTATTATATTAATTAATATTAATGTATATATTTGTCTATTATGACATGTTATTGTTAAGTTAACACATGTCGAAATAAACGCTATTAAAAGAATTTAGTACAATGTTTAATTTGCATAGAAAGTGCCGTCTTTCTTAACGCTGTCATGCAAAAGGAGTGAAAAATCGATTCCTGAGCAACTGATGTCCACTGATTCAGGACCTTCACTGTAGACAGCGCCGCGTAACGTCGGACGTAAGAGGCAGCGACTTAAGAAGACTCCTAAGAGACAGTTCGAGAAATACTCTTAGAAAAGTTATCACTTAACGTAAGATATATCTTAAGAGTCTACTTAGCGCGCGAATAGTGTGCGTTATCGAGAAACCGGGCCCTGGAGCCTATCCCAGGAGACTTCGGGCACTAGGCGGGGTACACCCTGGACAGCGTGCCAATCCATCGCAGGGCACACACACATACTCACACATACACACACACCCAATCACACACTACGGGCATTTTTGGGAACGCCAATTAGCCTAACCTGCATATCTTTGGACTGGGGGAGGAAACCGGAGTACCCGGAGGAAACCCACCAAGCACGGGGAGAACATGCAAACTCCATGCACACAGAGACGGGAATCGAGCCTGGCTGGGGAATCGAACCAAGGCCCTGGCGGTGCAAGGCGACAGTGCTAACCACTACACCACCGCGCCGCACATTTGGCTCATATCTACTATATTTGTGTAAACAACTACAAACACAGAAAAATTGTCATATAATAAAATAAGAATGATTTTGTCTGAATATTCATCAAAAATGAATTGAGTAGAAGAGACATTATGTGCAGTTTTGTGCCAGATTACGTGACAGCATCTAGTGTCCCTTTTGATGGATATATAGGTGGGAGTGGCTATACAGTACATGTCACCATTGTTGGGTAAGGTACTCAAAAAAAGTAATCTACTGCAAATTACTAATTACTACCTTAAAATTATAATTTGATAACGTAATCAGATTACTAATTACGTTACTTTCAAGTTACTTTGAAAACATGTCGCTCCTCACTCACTCCGTAGACTCCCTACAGTACGTAGCAACCCCCCACCCCCAACCTACAGTACAGTGCTGCAGGTGAGCGAAGGGGCCAGGTCGGGTCGGTTGACGATATTTAATGTTAATGGATCTCGGATTAAAAATCCCCCCCTTTATTCCCTTCCTTCCTCCTTTAACCCTTCTCCTTTCCCATTTTTTTCTAAATAAAATGATTGCTTTTCCCTGTAAGACCTCGCCTCGTGTCCGTGTGTCTGTCCAAAAGAGCGAACCTGTTACAACATCAAATGTAAAAACTACAAAGCTCTCCGACGATTGATTGACGCGCATGCTCGTTAACTGATGCTGCTGCGCAAAACATGTTTTTAAAATGCATTTTGATAAATTTTTTAACTCTACACCTGTAACATTAGTAACATAATGTTATTGACTTTGGTAACTGTAATCAAATTACATGCATTTAAAATATAATGCGTTACATTACTGCATTATTAGGAAAAGTAATTAGATTACAGGTTTTTAATTATACCCAACTCTGCACGTCACTCGACAGAGCCGTTCAAGGTGATAGTTTACCGTGTGTACACAGAGTACGCGGAAGACACAGAAACGACCGTAACGCACCTACAAGCCGCCACAATCCTCACTGTATTGTGAAACTGAACCTTCCAAGATGAATGGACAGTTTATTCTTCCTGCAGAAAATGTAAAACTCGTTTGTCTTGTAATGAGTTGAATGATTAAAGTTGATCAGCTTACTTTTAGCTTTAACCTTTTGATTCATACACATTCACATTCCATCCAAACTTCCATTCTGTGTAATAACATCAGTTTTCACTTTATTTAAAAGGCCAGCACGTTTAAACCCGACGTGTTCAGTTTAGCACTCAGACTTATGCAGATTACAGAATGATCCATTGCCTCTACCTATTTTATTGACGACACTAAGAATCCTAAAGAGATTTTCAACATCAAGGCCCTGAGATTAAGTTATGAATATGCACATGATGTTTATAAAATTAATATAATAATAAAGTAGATCTGTTCACTATCTGCAATCTCTTTATCCTGGCTTGAAGTCTACAGGAACACTGGACATGTGGCAGGAAAAAAAAACTGTTAGATGTTTTTGGAAAGGTGGGTGGAAACCAGATAACTCAAAGCAGACTCATGCAGACACAAACAGGACATGTGAGACTCCACACAGATGGTAACCTGAGCTAGGCACCGTGCCACCATGCTGCCCTTAGAAACCTTGTAGAAATAAAGAAAGTACTAACAACCAGGTCATTTACTCATGTCAGATTTCCTGCAAAAATGAATTATACTGTAAGTCTAAAATCCAGATTCTTGTTTCCCCATTTATTCAAATGCATTCCTCTTTTTTTTTGTTTAAAGAGACATATCATCAATGGAGAGCATAGGTGCTCTTTGTGTTGCTGTCTTTCTGGGATTCTGACCCTGAGAAACTGTCAAAAAACTACAACCTCATAAAAAAAAATAAAAAGAAAGACTCCGGTATGACAGCTCACAGTAGATAATAACAGCGGAAAGCTCCCTTGAAGGCTACTGCTAAAAAGAGAGAGAGAGAGAGAGAGAGAGAGAGAGAGAGAAAGGGCTTTTTTTCACAAGACAAAAGAAGAATAGAGTCGCTGCAGTGATCTCGCAGCGTCGGATATGACATTTATATTTGTGTTTTTTTTCTCATGCATGCTACAAAAAATGCACTGATAATAGAAATAAAATAATTATCTGTTGCACTCAGAAAATAACTCTGGACCACTGGTGAATACTTAGTTACTATTTTATATCAAATTAACAAATAATTATTCTTATCCGATTGGTAAATCTACAGTATAACTGTTAAAAACTAAAAGTTAAAGTGAAAACATCTGAATACAAAAGTTGCAGTAAAATTATCTGAATATTTTTTTTTTTGCAAAACCCTTCATCCTTGAGCTGTGAGGTCACAGTGCCACCAACATAGTAATAATAATAATAATAATTATTATTATTATTATTATTATTATTATTATTATTATTGATGTTAGATTAGAATTATTATTTTATTATCATTATTTAAAATAATATTTTATAGTTTCATATTATATGTATTATTATTATTTTTATTTTTATTATTATTATTATTATTATTATTATTATTATTATTATTATTCGTAGTAGTATTGTCATGGTTGTTGTTGTTATTATTAAATGGGCAGCACTGTGACACAATGCTTAACACTGTGGGCTCACATACTGTATGGATAATAATAATAATAATAATAAATAACTATTATTATTATTACTATTATTATTATCCAATATTTTTTATTTAGTTTATTACCTAGCATTTACGTTATAGACACTAATGCATCAGAATGAATACATCCATATAAATCTACTATTCAAGATACAAGATGCTGTTGGAAATGTTTTTAAGAATATCTTCATAAGTCTTCATGAAGCCCATATTCACAAATAATTGTAATTCTATTCATCATTTCTTGTAAGTTGGTAATAATATCTTGCATGCATTATTATACTAATAACTCAAACGATGTCTTACTAATAACTTCTTAATAACCTAAAATCATGTTATTAAACCAGTGTCACTCTTCATTATAATGTCATAGTAATGGCAGGTGGATAATTATAAGCCTTAAGATTTTAAATAGGAAACAGTTCAATTGTTATTCCTAGGTGCTTTAATTAAATGAATATCTGAAATTACTTTTCATTAAAATTCATAAAGCATTATTAACTTTTTCAATTTCGTGTTATGACATTTTTACAAAGAAACTTAAACAAAATATCAATTGCAAAAAAATAAAAAATATTACTGATATTAATGACATTAAAAATGTTAATGTAAGATAAAAAAAACATACATAATGCAAAAAGCAGGATTTAAAACTTTAAAACAGGTTTGAAAAATGCTATATACATAGATGCAACAGACCAACAAATATTTTCAGGTTATTGTTAGTTATAACTTTTTTTTTTTGTAGGAAATAGTGATACTTGCAATGATATACTCCATATCAAACAATTAATTGAGCTTTATTGAAGTTGAAATAAAATAGCTTATAATAACTTTATTAACTTAATCTTTATTAACTTCACAGTGTTGTGGATTTATGAATGTAGGTTTTATAAAAAAGTGTTTATGTAACTTAACTGCTTTACACATTTCAGTTCTTACACCTTACACTTTTAAATGTGTGTATATATATATATAAACTATTACTTGCTAAACAAAACTGTCTCTCATACAACATTTAAAACCAGCTTTCTTACCCATGGTGCAGTTGGTGATGAAGAGGGGGTCGTAGGTAGCCGTCTCTTGCTCTCCAGGCTGGTCGTAACTGGATGAGATCCTGAACGGATTTTCTCGAGCTGCCAGGCTGAGGTGCACCACTGCCCAGCTGCCAAGGAAAGACAAAACCAGCAAGATCAGCATCAGGAGCAGGCAGAAAGGTCGGCGGAGAGCCGAGGCGGATGTGTCCGGGGTCAGAGCAGGCGCTGAGTACCCTTCTTCGTTCCCCTGCGTCAGCTCGGTCATCTCGGGGATGCTGGCAGAGGGTGAAGCTTGGTTTTCTGATACCAAACCTGCACCCTCTGCCATTTTAGGCTCTTGGTCAGTTTCACACATGCGTTATGGAAGCAGGGATCCAGCTGCGGCTGTGGATTTGAACAGATTTCAGTGTACGTATGTATGAACGTATGTACGGACGGGTGGAGAGGCGCTCAGCGTTATGGCTTCTGAGATGGTAGCCGACCATCGCCGGCCATAATGTAGTCAGTGCACAGGCTAATTTTATTAAGCAAATTGAATAGATTTTACTTTGCCTTTGGCCTACCAACCAATGACTTCTCTTATCTCATTCATAGCTCCCTCCCTCTTCCCATAGCTGTCACTTTCTCTCTCTCTCCTCCCCTCCCTCCCTCCCTCCCTCCCTCCATCCACCCCGCCCCTCTTTGTTCACCTGGCTGTTATGTTTTTGCATGCTTGTTAGTGGGCCTCTAATCTTGGCACAGCATTTACCTTGCCGTCTGATTCACTCAGCCTGAATGAGATCTGAGAAGCATGACAAAACGGCATCGCAGTTGTTCTAAATAAACACACAGACGGAGACAGATTTCATGCAAAGTGGCTACACTTAAACCGAATTGGCTGCATATAAATCAGAAGGAGCCGGACATTCGGCTGAATGGGAACGCCATTCCCAACACATTACAGAGCTATCGCTGCGGCACCGTCACTGGAGAACGATTTTCACTAGAACGAGTACATGACGGATTTGTCCGTGTGAGCTCGTTTCATGTTGAAGCTGCAGCTGTCAAACCCCTGTTACTGTAGCACTATGGGGAAAAAAAGACAAACCTTTCCAGTTCAGTTCTCAGACAGGGAGAAAGGGATCGAGTAAGAGAACAAGCCTCCTTGTTAGAACTGTCTTCGTATTTATCTCCAGGTTCCTTGGGGAACTTCATATTGTGCGCCCTGACAGTGACAAAAGGTCCATTACATCCAGCCTCATGAGTGATGAAGCATCCTGAGATAATTTCATTGTTTTAATCATTAAATTACCTTCTGTTTTTCATCACAAATGTGATCTTGCTGATGAATTATACGAGGTGTAATACATATAGATGTAGTTATAATACTTGATGCATTATGATTAGGATGTCACTTCAATGTTCTCAGCTGCCATTCTGACATAACTATTATACTTTGAGACTAAACATATGCATAGAAAAAAAGAAAACTTTTTATAGTTTTTCTTTTCAAATTACATTTGGCAGTTGAGATGCTTTAGAGTATCATTTACTCAGCACAGAACCAGTTACAGTTATATCTTGGTATGATATTTGTCTTTGAACAAAAAAAAAAAAAAGAAAAAAGGCTGGTTTTTAAGCACAGACAATATTTTTCAGCAACACGATTATACGTCTTATAAATCGGATTTTCATTAATCGAAGTGATTACAAAATTTCCTACAATTGGAGACAGCACTCTAATTATTGTCAAGTGTCAAGAATTAAAAGTTTTATGTGTAGGAAATGGCGGTGCAGTGGTGTAGTGGTTAGCACTGTCGCCTTGCACCTCCAGGGTCCGGGTTCGATTCCCCGGCCAGGCTCGATTCCCGTCTCTGTGTGCATGGAGTTTGCATGTTCTCCCCGTGCTTGGTGGGTTTCCTCCGGGTACTCCGGTTTCCTCCCACAGTCCAAAGATATGCAGGTTATGCTAATTGGCGTTCCTAAATTGACCATAGTGTGTGAATGAATGAGTGTGTGTATGTGTGTGTGCCCTGCGATGGATTGGCACCCTGTCCAGGGTGTACCCCGCCTAGTGCCCGAAGTCTCCTGGGATAGGCTCCAGGTCCCCCGCGACCCTGAACACAGGATTAAGCGGTATAGAAAATGAATGAATGAATAATAATAGTAAAGTGATTTGGCTACAATGAAGGTGATTTATTTGATAGTGGTTTAGTGTTATGTGAGTGCATCAGTTAAAAATAAATAAATTAATATATATAAATATATATATAAATAAATATTATATAAGTTTGGGCGCACTTGCAAATGTCTTTGTATTTGTTTAGTGGTTTATTTTCTACAATCTACAACAATACTGCGGATTTCAAAACTATAAAATAACGCATATGGAATTAGGTAATTACGTAACAACAACAAAAACACCAGTTAGTTGTTATTTTAAGACACAGAGGTCGGCCTTTCTGTAATAGTTCCTGCAAGAACAGTATTGTGTCAAGTGCATTTTCAAAATCCGTCGAGCACCATAATGAAACTGTCTCTCATGAAGGCCGTCCCAGGAGGACGAGACCAAAACCTCCCTCTGCTGCAGACGAGAAGTTCATTTAGAGTTATCAGCCTGAAAAATGACCAATTAACAGCAGCTCAGATTAGAGGCGTTATGAAGTCTTTACAGAGCAGAAGTAGCAGAAACATCTCAATATCAACTGTTCAAAGGAGATTAATGCAGTTTTTGGACGCCTTCAGCAAAACTTTACAATGTAGAGAGAAATAAACATCAGGAACCATCATGGAGTTAGAAAGTGTTCTAAAACTTTTGAACGGTAGTGTATATATATATATATATACAAAAGCGTAAAATGGGCATGTCTGTACATTGAAGATATTTGCAAAAAAATTATTTGCGGAGATGTCAGATGGAATTTTTGTCTGTTTGTTTGTTTGTGCTTCACGTAAAAACCACTGAACAAATTTTTGTCAAGCTTGAGGTAACATATAGTCTTTGTTTCATAGCAATCGGCCCACGGGAAAAGAAGATATGCTCGTTTGAAATTTAAATAGAAAACGCCCTTATATCATTAAAAAAAAAAAATCGACCTTGAAAAAAACCATTAGTTCATATCAAAATTCAACAGATGGCGCTGTACATTGTTTTTACAAACGTGCTCATGAGTGTGCCAATTAAATTCCGCGCAAACGCAGAAAGCAATATATTCAATATCTGGCTGATATTCAAGATTTTGCAGTCTTGGGCCACCCGTCCTTTCTTCTAATGAAATTAAATCATATTCTGTAGATTTGAACAAATGTTTTACTGTAAGAGGCTGCATAAACATACAATTTTATAATTGGTTGTTTATGGACAGTAATAACCTCAGCAGCAACCTCATTTCCCCTCTCGTCTGTTCCAAACACTCAGCATTCAGCATCAGCAGGAAACTAATCACCGGCCTGACCTACTTAACAGATTTTGATGCCTTAAAATACTGTAGATGGATTTTTTTTTTGTGATAGGTCACTGTCTGTCTTTTAAAACAAAAAAATAACTAATAATTGAATAAATCCTCTGAAACTGGGAGCCACAATCTTGCCAAAAATTTGAGCCAGATTCAGGATTAACCAAAAAAACGACTGCTTGGCTCTGGAACTATATTCTGGCTCTGGAAGCAATAAAATGTAAAGACATTAGGGGTGGCTCAAGATTTTTTTTTTTCACAGTCCTGTATGTAAATGCATTGTTTTAGCTCTTTCATGGTAAAGATATTATATCTTCATTCTCTGAATTCTTAGCCAGAGACCATGCTAAGGCCTGGCTCCTCTACTCTACTATTAAAACATTGAATAATTACTCCTGTGAATGTTACTAAGACGTGTCGCCGCTACCGTTCCTCATTATGATTCACATTATAATTCTTGTCATTATTTCAGGTGAGGCCTCCTGCTCCGTCCTTTTCTGTGGTGTGTGTTTGGATATGAACGCTCACCCATTGCCTAATATCACCATCCGATTCCTGATCACGGACTGCATGGGGTCTGAGGCGTGGGGTCTATGAACTGTTTCAAATTTGGTTAATCTTTGTTGGACGCTCTGGGCCATGCTTTGTTTGGATTGGATTACAATATTCAAGGTCACCGCGGTGACGTCTGCGCCTGTTTACGCGAATGTTCATTTACATTCGCACGTTTATCTACTGCTATTGATTGACACGGACAAAACAAAACACAAACACAGCATTCAACAATCACCAACACCAGACTGAAAAATACATAATACTACCGCACTGTTCGATTCTAAAATGTCATTGGCCAAAAAGGTGTTGATTATTTTTTATGACTCAAACAGTAGTGCTGACTACAAAGAGTGTATTAATGGATTTCTTTATGATGCATTATTATTTTTAAAATAACAACCTACGAAGAGACGTATACATCTGATGGACTTCATATGGGAGGCTTGTTTTTTCAACTCTCCAGTGCTAAAAATGTGAAGTTACATTGTACAGATGGTACTCAAGCAATATTCTGGTTTTATCGCCACACCTCACGGCGGCAGCATTTGGGTTTGTGCGCTTGCTGGCTTTTACCACTGAGTGGCGCTATAGAGCTTTAAAGCTGCACGTAGTAGTGGATAAAATCAAGTGAAACATTGTAGTTACAGTAAACGAGTTTAGGGTCACAGTCACAATTACGGTACAAATGTAGAATTTAAATTAGATAAAATCTTATTATGATTACGAGTTTAAGCAAAGTTAACATTAACACAGTGAGCCTTTAGATTTTATCTAAAGGTGTAATTAGAAAAGCTACGCGTGTAGGGTTTTGTGTCATTTTATGTTTTGTGTTCTTTAAATTTGTAGTAGTATTTATTAACTGAAATAAATGAAACTAAATGACCATAAAATTCAATCATTGTCAGGACGTGCTACTGCGCCAGCAGGTGTCGATGTTTTTGGCGTTATTAGAAGAATTACATGCAGTAGGCTGTTATGATCATCATAACGTTCTTTAATAAATAATGAAAAGTTTTACATTATTACATCCCAGTAGCACCCTATTGCGCTGTACCACCGCCGGCGAAACCTTATAAAATACAAGTGAAACATTAAACGAATTTAAAATTACAGTACAAATTCAGAATTTAAATTAAATTAATTCCAATCCCACAGAAAATCCAATGTAGCACAAATGGTAGCACTGAAAAATGATAATTCTGGCTACTGTATGCTAGAAAGGTAACATAAATTTCTCAGATCTCAGTCCAACTGAGCATCTATGGACAAACATGTCAGATCCATGGAACCCTGCAAAGAATCTGTTCCTAACGTCCTGCGAAAGTAGCACGGTTGGACATCGAGCCAACAACCCGTCCCTTTTAAAACCTACTGTATAACAGCATATCACAGCTTTATCACACATTGCATTTCCCAGTTATTTGATTTCTTACATAGGCTTTTTAGAAACATCAACTTCAGCATAAATACTGTACAGTATCTGTCATGGCGCTCCGCCGTTTTGTCCGACACTCTCACCCTACATGGCTCAGGTTCTAGTGCCACAGTGTTAAAGTGAAACAACAGATGCATGTGACTATATTCATTCCAGTTGGTATAACTGACATTTCAAATCTTCACCAAAAAAAGAAAGAAACGGGGCCGACTTTCCCCACCAGACAAATCCCTCTATGCTCTCCAGTAGATTCACATACAGTAGGCCAGCAGGGGGCGTAGCACAGAACTCTAACTGGATCTCCATCCTTTCCTGATCCGTATCTCTCATATTTCATCAGATAATTACAAGAGCCCTCCCGTCATTGGACCCAAGGGTAGACAGGCCCACCGCTCACTATGACGCCTCTGAAGGCAGTAAAATGATTTAGACACAGGACAGAGAAAATGACAATATTTGCACTGGGTTTAATCAAACATAAAACAGTTTATCACTATTAATATTCATAAAAACACTACACTCAGGGGCTAACACACCTGATAAAGTGAGAAAACAACAGAACACACGCAGTAGCATATAAAATGAGCCACAGAACAAAGAGAATGTGTGAGAGATCCAGCAGACGCTCGTATTGCCAAAGCTCGGGATCATAAGTCACAAAATAACAACAGAAATACATAAAACGAGATTATACACATTTAGCTGTGAGATGAAAAACATACTAGTGATGAAAACTACTTAAAAAGAACGAAAGCAAAAAGCAAAAGTTGTAATAATAATAATAATAATAATAATAACAGTATGACTATGACTATTACTAATAATAATAATGAATAGAGAAAATGCAGAGAAAGAAGAATCATTATTGATACAAAAGAAGTGGAAAAGAAAAGAAAAGGAAAAATAACGATTTCAAAGTGGGATTGTGCTTCATGTATTATTTTGATCCTCTTTGTCTCTTTCTGTTCCCATCTTATAAATATTGTAACGTGACAGTAAACATTAACATGTATTTCCCTCTTTGGGTAACACTACAGTATATCACTTCCCTCGCTCACACTTTAGTGCTGCAGCTGGTGTGTACAGTAACTCTGCTGTAAATTCATGGTCTTTCAGCTGCTCCTGTCGAGGAGGCGTCACAACAACTTTGGCATAATGTAGGTTTTATGCCGGATGCCCTTCCTGATGCAATGTTTTTTTATTTTATTAACCTTCTGTATGGCAGGCAAGAAACCAACCGCTGATCCACCAGGGCCCCTTATAGTAAATGGATTTTAATGTAAATTTATTTTATTGTATTGTAGAATGGTTCAGCCCTATTATAATTGTTCCAATTATTATCCTATCTTGTGTGTGTGTGATTGATGCCTCACGCAGTAAGGTAAAGTAAATGTGTGTCAATTTCAACTGGATTAAACAATAAATAATTTCTCTTCACTTAGAGAGCCTAAATTATTGGCGCCCCATGCCGGTGCGCTCAGGTCGTGATGCGATAATTCGGAGGAATTAGGCGTAACGATTCGCCCTAATTTTATGAAATACTGTAGCATCATGAGAATTCTATGAAAGTAAGAATTTGTAACATAATCAGTTATCATTTCCTGGGCCGGAAAATACCAGGAGATGAAATATTACCAGAAATAAATACAATTGTAAAATAATATATGTAAAATAAATTACAAGTAACGTACAATAATTACGGGCGGCACGGTGGTGTAGTGGTTAGCATTGTCGCCTTGCACCTCCAGGGTCTGGGTTCGATTCCCCGGCCAGGCTCGATTCCCGTCTCTGTGTGCATGGAGTTTGCATGTTCTCCCCGTGCTTGGTGGGTTTCCTCCGGGTACTCCGGTTTCCTCCCACAGTCCAAAGATATGCAGGTTAGGCTAATTGGCGTTCCTAAATTGCCCGTAGTGTGTGATTGGGTGTGTGAGTGTGTGTATGTGTGTGTGCCCTACGATGGATTGGCACCCTGTCCAGGGTGTACCCCGCCTAGTGCCCGAAGTCTCCTGGGATAGGCTCCAGGTCCCCCGCGACCCTGAACACAGGATTAAGCGGTATAGAACATGAATGAATATACAATAATAATTTTTTTTCCTTTCCAATTAAGAAATCTTACACTTTATGAACCTAGGATAAGATTTTTAGAAACACTTTTCATAAAGCTAGAGAGAAAGAGAGAGAGAGAGAGAGAGAGAGAGTGTGAGAGAGAGAGAGTGTGAGAGAGAGTTATATAATACATTTTAAATGAATCTGCGTAACGAAGCGGCTTACTGCGAAATTATTTGCACCCCTAATTATCAGCTTTCTGGAAGTTCGTTCTAAAGTCTGATTACTGAAAATGTGCTGAGGTGTACATAAGGTGTACAGCCAGGTACTGAACTCAGACTTAAAATATAAAACACTAAGGACTTTTACACAAAAGTGCCTTGGCTAATGATTTCCCATTTGGTTTGTCCCACAAAATTAGTGATAATGGATGCAATTAGCGTGCTGAAGCGCTCCACTGCCGGCAGCTGTGCTGCAATAACACACCTAGAGACAGAACGACTGCCTGGTGTCCATGTTGATCAGAGGTTGTTGTTGTTGTTGTTTTTTTTTTCCTTTCTATTTCACAAATGCCGTTTTGACCTCTTTCTCAGTTAAAGCCCACTGCCATGCAAACAAACCGGTTCTGGCTATGAGACTGTATAATCCCTCATAACCACAGCGCTACTGAATGCCAAATCTGATTGGTCGATGCTAAGAAAAAATCGCGATAGCAACAGATTTGTATTGCTATGCATATATTATTCCAGACATATTCTGTTATATTGTGATGGTTTCATATAAGTAGAAGTTTATGTACAATTTCTGGAAGGAGTCTCCAGTGTCAGGACTCTGTGACAACAAACCCAGGCTCCGTTCCTGGTTAGATGACAAGCGGTAATGGTTTGTCGTGTTACTGAAACTATCTTAACATTAAATTTAACTACTCACTCATTTTCTATACCGCTTACTCCAGCTATCCCTGGGGACTCGGGGCACTAGGCAGGGTACACCCTGGACAGGGTGCCAATATATATTGGAATATTTGGAGGAAACCAAGTGCTATCTATCATGGCGGGAATTGAACCATCAACCCTGCATTTTTGCGACCACAGTGCCGACGAATATCCGACCTACTGTAAATGTACTTATACAGTAAGTGGATAAATGTACAGTACAGTATAAAGCATCGTTCTTTAATTAATAAACATAATATATGTAATATGGGCAATATGCTGTGGTTTTAGAGGTTTTGTTGTGGTTATGGGAAAGTAAACAAGTCTTCAGTTGGCTCCATCACATCAAATCACTTTTATCTTTTATCTTTTGTGTTTTATTCCTCTTTTATATTCACACGACGCTCCTCGTTTTCCTTGTTCGATGTGTGTGAATGATGTTGATTTTACACCTGCTGATTCTTTACAATGAATCAACTGTGTGAATGCACGATAGCACCTGTTGAATTTATCTCAGTAGCCCTTGACTGTGGTGCGCGAACATGATTTACATGCTAACTGCCTGCATCAGGGAAACTGGCGCTGCCATCTTATCAAACATCTTTATGAAAATGATCGGACAAAAGAATAGAGAACGTGTAGCCTTGAGTCTGTTGGAGAGATGTTGGTACTACATGCACGTACCATTTGTATATGTGTGTGTGCGAATGTTTTTGTATGTGTGTGCCTGTATGCGTATCTGAGACTCTTTGATGTTTGATCCACAAGGGAAGAAGGAAGCTGCGAGATTAAAGGATCTAACCATCCATTTGTGAGATACTGATTTGCCGATGAGATCTAAAGGCTAATAAATCTGATGCGCCGATTGGAAGTCATTTCCTTAAACAAAACGGGATGTGTTGTAATATAATCTGCATGTGTCTCCATCGACCATTTGTGATGGGATTCCATTAATCATTTCTGCTAGAGAAAGGCTGTCAATCACTTTTATTAGTCTACTGCTGCTTTTTTGTTTAGACGTAAATGTGCTGCTTATACTGTATACAGTACAGTATCTGTACACAGTGTTTAAATGTTTCAGTATTAAGTCCATTAAGGCAAAGATACAGTCGATTAGTTGGTCCTTCATTGTGAATGCATTCAGAGTGATTTATTTTCTACATTCTACAACAATACTGGGGATTTCTAAACTATGAAATAACACATATGGAATTAAGTAACAAAAAAAACAACAAAAGTCTTTATATAAGTCTTAAGAACTTAAAAATTTAAGTTTTTTTATTTTAAGACATGATGGTCAGCTGTTCTGGGACAGTTCTTGTAAGAACAGTATCGTGTCGAGTGTGTTTGTAAAACCAATCAAGCTCCATGATGATGAAACTGTCCCTCATGAAGACCTTCACTGGAAATCAAGACCAGAACTACCTCTGCTGCAGAGGAGACGTTCATTTAGAGTCACCAGCCTCAGAAATCACCAATTAACCTCCGATTAGAGCCGTTTTTAAGCTTTACAGAGCAGAAGTAGCTGATAAACATCTCATCTTCAGTATTGTTTAACAGTGTAGAAATAAACACATTTCTAAAAAAAAAAAAAAAAAAAAAAAAAGACTATGGAGTTAGAAAGTGATCCCAAACTTTTTGAGGAATGTTTTTTGTTTGTTAAGCCACACAGTGACCTGTGAATCATTCAATAATTAAAATAATCTAACTTAAGTCATGACCCAGTGAGAAACAGGTGCAGATGATGATGGTGTTGGTGATTATATTATACTGCTGATGCTGAATGAGGTTGGAACAGACGAGAGGAGAAATGAGGTCGCTGCTCAAGTTGTTATATAAATAACCAGTAATTAAATTGTAATCTTTGTGCCTGTCACAGTAAAATGTCCATTCACATTTATTTAATTGAATCTAATTAATGAAATTTAGTTTAATATAAAAAGAATGAGGAGTTTCTTAAGACTTTTCCACAGTACTGTATACCGCTCAAAATTTGGAGGCTCCTTCTACTGTAACTCCATGGTCTTTCCTGACTTTCATTTCTCTCTACACTGTAAAACAATGAATGCGTACAAAATATACGATAATCTCCTCCTGTCTGGCCTCAGGTATTTTAAGCACTGATATGCTGATGCACTACAAATAAAAAAGAAAGAAACCTGGGATAATTAAAGAAAAATGTGTTGCATTGGTTACTTCTAAAATAATCGGAAGAAATTTCACACCGAAACCTTTAAACAATAACCTTCAGCCTTAATATACAAATATGTTTTGTTTTGCTTTCTCTCATTTCCCCGAGGTAATTAACCGAAGCCGTTTCTGCGAGGAAACTTACTGTACCTTGGAACAGGATTTGTAACTAAACAGTGCACTAACTAATATTCCCGGTGGGCTAGAATTAACAACATGACGCTTGTAGTTTACGCTTATGCTTCGTGATCCGGGGAAAATTACTGCCAGGATTGAAACAAAGAGAAAGAGAGAGAAAAAAAAACGTAAGCCTTCAGTTATTTATTCATTCAGTCATTCTTCTTCTTCTTCTTCTGCCTTTTCCTTATTGCTCTTTCTTTCTTTCTTTCTTTCTTTCCTTTATTCTTTTGCAATGCTGTTTTTTTTCTTGCATTTGTTTTTACCTTTCTCTTTCTTTCTTTCTTTCTTTCTTTCTTGCATACTTTCTTCCCCGTTTTCTTCTTCATTCTTTTTCTTCATCCTTCTTTTGCTTTTTTCCATTTTATTTATTTGCTTACTTCTTTATTTTATTAATTATGATATTATATATGATAATTATATAATTATAATCTTTTTTGTCATCTTCCTTCCTTCCTGTTAACTTTTTTGTGCTTCCTTCATTCTTTCATTTCTATCCTTTTTTCTTCCTTATTTTTCTTCATCCAATTCCACTGTTTTTGTTCTTGCTTACTGTTATTCTTTTTGTACTTCTTACTCCTGTTTTTCTGTTTTTCCTTCGTTCTTCCTGTCTTTCTTTTTGTTGCTTCTTCATTTTCTTCAGACTATTTTCCTTCTACTTCTTTTTTGCCCCTTACGTTTCCCATTCAGGATATCTTTTTGTAAGTCGCTCTGGATAAGAGCGTCTGCCAAATCAAATTCAAATTCAAATTTAATTTGTCACATACACAGTCATACACAGTACGAAATGCAGTGAAATGCTTGTACGACCGCCAGTGACCTTAAAAATGAAAAACGAAAAATAAAAACTTATGTGTAAGGAATAAATATTAATAAAAAAGAAATAATAAAGAAAATAAATTTAACTATTAAAATAAACTGTACAAATAAGGGCACGATAAAAAATATTACAAAATATAGAAATATAGAAATATTTGAAAGTGGCAGTGGTTGTCAAATATGCATAAAAAGTGACTTATTAAAGTGTCTTGTGCAATGGTCCAGATATATAAATACAGTATGTAGTGCATATGTAATGTAATGCCTAAATGTAAATGTAAATATCTGGATTAGTCAGTGTTATAAATTCTAGAAAATTTGCAGAAAAAAAATACTAAAAAATAGAATGACTGAATTCTTCCTTTGTACCAAGCTCGTTTAAAATCCCACTACATCATTCTTCAGGGTTTTTGTATCCTTTAATGGTTCCACAATCATCTTTAATAATGGTATCCTGAACATTTCACATATTTCCACAGGAAAAAAAAAATCTTCTAAAAAGTTTTTTTTTTGTCAGCAGAAAGGTAACTAAAATCAATCACTAAAAGCAGTTTGGTTTCAATAATAATAATAATAATAATAATAATAATAATAATAATAATGCAGTGTTTTACAGCTTCAGAAGCAGTAAAACACTGCATTATTATTATTATTATTATTATTATTATTATTATTATTAAAGGAAGTAAAAGAAAAAGATGACAAAAAGCCTTGAGTAAGCCCTGAGGATTCTCTCGTTCCCGTTCCTCCACCCATCACACACCACAGGAGGCTCACATTAGAAGAAACGCAAACACACTTTCCTGAAGCTGCTTTTCTGCACCGCATACTGTAGCTTCTTTCCAATTTCTTTCCTTTACTGGTCGATGGGAATAAATCAGCAGTAATACGGCGGGATTACGATACGGCAGAGTCGTTTGTAAAAAATCATGCGCGTGGAGAGATCTCGACAGCAGGAGCTTCCAGATGAGATAAGATAAGTGGCAAACACGCTGAATTTATTGCAATGTCACTGCACATACAGTATGAGAGCATCGACTTCCTCAATAAGCTCGAGCATGAAGGGCAGAAGAGAAAAGACAACATAATCAGATCACTGAGTGTTAAATGTAAGCTTGCAGTGGGATGAACATGTACAGTACATTCAATCTGGTTCAATCCAATGAAACCAGGCGTCGTCACGGAGCAGCCGTGGAGGAACCTTGAGAGGAAACGGACACTAAAGGGAACCTGAGCTCCTCTGGGTCACATGGGGAAGTGGTGCTTAAGGATGAAGGTGCAGAAGAGGAAAGACGGAGAGTGAAGAGAGTATTGAAAAGATATTTGGCACAAGATTCTGAAGTGGGAAGTCAGATGCTTGTAATTACATCATTTTCGACCTCCGTGTGTTTGAGCTACAACGTGTGGGAAGACGGATGCCCACATGTTTGTCTTTTGCTCAGAGTAATCCATCAAAGCAGACGGTGATGATGTGATCCGTATTGCATTTGTCTCTTCGGAACAGTGAACTGTACAGCCAGTGCTAAAGACTGAACAAATAAATATCTGCATATGATACCAATACATATCGAATACTAATAACTTCGGCACACAAGACGTTAGAGTGCTGTTGTACTGAATATCAGCACCAGGACACAAAAACAGTATCACAGCCAGGCTGATATTTAATGTAACATCATGCGATATTGCTTTTATACAACAGTTCTACAGTATGAACACCATTTATTACAAACAGATTATGGTCTGTTTGTTTATTTATGCGGTTGTTTTTCTCCGCAAACACATATCCTACAGTACCACACCTGGAGGAACTACGTAAACGCGACTAGCGGAGCTGGATACTGACAGTATCCAGAGTGAAAGTAGCCAAAAGTTGAGGAGAATAAACCACAAAGGTGCTGGACAATCCTGTGAAACTCACAATAGTGCCAGGATCGAATGCCAAATATGTAAAATGGTAAGCTTATACAGTACTGTATAATCCCTTGGTCCACACCCTAAGTAGTGCCCTTGATCAGGGCTTAGAGAGGGATTTGGGATTCAGCCTTGTGTTAGAAGTTAGCTAGTTTTGCAGCTGAAAAAGAAAAACAGAACAGAACAAAACACGGATGGTTCAGAAGTGATTCAATTCGTAACGTGTGTTCTCGCTGGAAGTGCTTCCATGACTGGAGGTAAATGTGGGTTTTTGGCAGACAGCTACTGTCGTCTTCCCTCCTTCCAGTACTGCGGACCGTACAGACCTACATTCACCCATGCTGGCAAACAGCAGGTTGTGTAATGAATGACTGTTAGAAAACATGTGATGTAGAGTGATACATACTGTATACAGATCATAGTGAT
Source organism: Channallabes apus (assembly GCA_030522415.1). NCBI lineage: Eukaryota > Metazoa > Chordata > Actinopteri > Siluriformes > Clariidae > Channallabes > Channallabes apus. Next base: position 35,584,717 of record CM060116.1, on the reverse strand, counting down.
GTTATACGCAATTTCGCGGAAATCACAAATACGTTCACAATTTTTTTATGGCATTTTCCTGGCAATATATAATTTTTCGTGTGTTTTAACTAGGGCCGGGACTTTAACGCGTCAATTTTGATTAATTAATTACACAAAAATAACGCGTTAAATGTTTTTAACGAATTTTAATCGCACTTATTTTTGCACCGCGGACGTTTCTCACTGGATGAGTTCCGGCGGACCGATTATACTGGAGCACCAACTAACGTTCAGACAAAAACAAACCACAGTGAACATGGACACAGAAGCTGAGGAGACGCTTTGGTTCGCCCTGTGTGTTATGTTTGCATCAATATGCACAACTAACATCGATAATATTACTTGCTTTTTGTGTGAGACAACCAGAGGAAAAGAAATGGAAGCATGGAGAAAACGGTATTCTTCTTTTACTGCATTCAGTGCACACGACACATATAGTATACAGCGCGGTATTGCCCCCTGGTGGCCCGCCAGTGAATTAACATCAAACTCAAATATATTACACTGTGGATGGGAAATTTTGTTATAAAAAACGAATTAGGGGAGAAAATTGGAAAAACCCCAAAAAATTATAAAAATAAAAAAATGGATGGATGGAAGCGTCGATAAGAGCATGGTTATGTGCAAGCTATGCAACAAGGAATTCGCATATCACTGCGGCACATTGAGCCTCAAGTATCACCTAGGATGATGTAAAATAAGGTCAAATATTTATATGCGATTAAAATGCGATTAATTTCGATTAATTAATTACAAAGCCTCTAATTAATTAGATCTTTTTTTTTATCGAGTCCCGGCCCTAGTTTTAACACTAAACTATTAAGAACAATATAATTTTTTTATTTTGTAACATACATAATTATTAACATAAATTCAGCTCAATTTCCCAATAATTTTTAAGTATTGTAGAGACAACACGAAGCAACTGTAGAGGAAAACAACGCGGCTTGGGATGGTGAATTATTACCATAGTTACCGTACAGTACTGATACCAAAGAAAACACGCTCGCATGAGTTACAGTACGTATAGAGGGGTCATATCGGTATTGTACATTCTAGCACAGCAGGAGACACAGCAGTACAGGACTGTACAGTATGCGGGTTCAACTTTACAGTCTTTTTTTTTTTTAACAGTAATGTGTGTAATGCTGAATTTGAAATGAAATTAGTTGAAAGTAAAGGTAAACCCGTAGACTTTGGTATGCGCTGTTGTTTTCTTTGGTATTTCTTTGGTAAATTAATGTATAAAGTGTTTCATGAGCAGATTTAAGGTTTAAACTATAAAAATTTACAGTATAGGCATTTTTTTCACAATTCACAGATTCTCTAGGAACATACAGTAACCCCAGCTAATTTCGGGGGTCGACTGTACTCTATATCAGCACTCATGTTATCCTCATGCCTCTTGTCCAATCAGATTACTTTGTCAGAACTAACTGTTGGATAATAAAATACAACATAAAATAAAGTTTTTAATGGTAAAAGGAAAAAAAAAATGTCTCTTTGTTTACTGCTCAAACTCTCAGCAGGAATTCAGAGTTTTTTTTAGCTTATTTTTTTCATTAGTCTAGTTACAAGCTTTATTCGAGTGCAGTATATACTGTAAGAGCTGTGATGAACGGTCCGGTGCTGATCATTCCAGCAACAGCTCTCAGGAATAAACCTACTGCACCCAGCTGAGATTATCCGCTCAAGCGCGTAAGATTTAGACTTGGACTATTTATTTATTTTTACTGTAGATAGTGCTCCTTTATGTCAGGACACTACATCCATACAAGAAGGTGACTCAGAAGTGCACAAAGCTCCATGGGTGGTGTGTGTGCGTGCTTGCGTGTGTGTGTGTGTGTGTGTGTTTGTGTGTGTGCGTGTGCACATGCACAGAGACACAACAATGAACACAACGAGTTTAGTTTAAATCTACTGGGAAGCGTCACAGCAGCAGGGCTAATCTTATTATATCTGTAATTGGTTCTGCAATGTGTCTGGAGCACAAGAGAAAGCAGCAGCTCAGGACAAAGCATGACCTGGAGATTTACTGCTACAATTTTAGATTTAGCAATTTAACCCCGAGACACGAACAAACATGGACCAAAAGCTGTTTTAAACTGAACGCAAATGCGATGCGAAACTAACATGACCCAAACATGCAGACACGGAGTTATAAATTTCACTTAAACTCGAACCACAGGCAAGTTTTATTGACCCGACAATTTTTACAGATTCACAGACATCTCCGCCCGGTCTATTCAACTTCTTCTTCTTCTTCTTCAGGTTCTTCTAATACCGATCGTCATTGCTTCCCAGCAACATCCTATTTTAGGGGGGGGTGGGTATGGGGTGAGGGGGCTGCACCATTACAGAAGGAAACACCTTTGCTTCACACAGGTGTGAATCTCTTCTCAGCTGGTGTTAGATTAATTAAATTCATCAGAGCAGCTCAAAGATTCCAGCCTGCATTATGCGCTCTGGTGAAGAGCAAAACAATAGGATTCAAGTTAAATTACGTTCATCTGCTCCCTTATAATTTATAAAACTGCAAATTTAGTTTAAGATGTATTGAACTTAGTTACACACGCAATTCTGGGAGAAATGTGGCAACAAGATTAAGCCAATTGTTTCTCAATGATAAAATAAATAAAAAAATATATATAGATTTCCCACCCACATCAGGCACTGGCAATTTTACATTAACTAAAGACTTAATGGTGGCGTAGTGGTTAGCACTGTCGCCCTACACCTCCTGGGTCCGGGCTTGATTTCCATCTCGGGTTCTGTGTGTATGGAGTTTACTACACTATACTATATAAGCAGAGGTGGAAAGAGTAATAAAATGTTGTACTCAAGTACAAGTAAAGTTACCATTATAAAAATCTACTCAAGTAAAAGTAAAAAGTAGCTCAGTAAAAAATTTACAAAGGGACAAAGCAATAATCAAAGTCAAATGGAGGCAAAAAGTAAAAACCGGAATACACAACCAAATATCAAAACGCCAAAATCACAACCTCTTTCCTCTTTCCCGCGTCTCTCTCCGGTTTATATATGGTCGTGCTAGTCGATGACGTCACTGAGGGCGGAAGCGACCGTGTGGAAGGTCAGGAAGATGCCGATGTCAGAAAACCTGGTGTGGAGTCTGGAGCGGCGCGCGACCAGGACATGATACACACACGCGGCGCAACGGAGCATAATATTTGTATTATTTTAGCATTTTCATTCATTTATTTTTTACTCAGTAGCGAATATGATTTAAAATGTAGCGAATTACAATACTTCAAACAAAACGTACTTAAGTAAAAGTAAAATTACAGGTTTTAAAAACTACTTTAAAAAGTAGAAATACACAAAAAAGCTACTCAATTACAGTAACGCGAGTAAATGTAATTCGTTACTTTCCACCTCTGTACTGGTATAGTGCATCTTAGAAATCCTGTATTTTAGTATGAGATTATCCGTTTCTGAATTCTTTAAGAGTGATCGAGAACTGCAAAGTATACAGCTGACAGAACCATAAGCTTTTTGGCTTTTTCCGCATGAGCAAGAGTAACACTTTATCACTGCTGTTTTTTGATCTATCAAAAAAAAAAAAAAAAACGGAAATGTAGTTCAATGCGAAAAATTAATCTGTGCATTTCCTTTCTATCCTGAAACTCCATGGCAGTAATTCTAAAGTGTAACGTGTGATCGTAGAGTAGGAGTAAATAGGTGTAGGTGTAGGTGTACAGTAAATGAAAACGCCTTCGTTCTAATCTGACGCTGTTTCAATATCACTGCATGGAATATAGTTTGTACATCTTACAGTCTGATGTGTCGTTCCTTATTTACTGCGCATGGTAAAGATCTAACTGTGAGTGTGATGAAGAAGAGAAGAACGAGTGAGGAACAAATGAGGAAAGATGTTTATAGCAGCTTGTGTACAGTACAGTATGTGCTATGGTAAGATAATGATTTTTTTCTTCTTCACTGAATGGGGGAATACCAGAGAGAGAGAGAGAGAGAGAGAGAGAGAGAGAGAGAGAGAGAGATGGTACGGTGCCAAAAGAATATACCAACTGAATGTTTAACTTCATATTTATCAGCCATTTCAGTTTCTAGTCGAGCATTTTATTTTGGCACGAACTAGGCGTAGAGCTGGAGAAAGAAAAAAAAAGAAAAAACGAAGAAAGAAAGAATGAATTCTGCAACTCGTTCGCTTGAGCATGCCTCCCGAGTCCTCATTCCCACCCACTAGATAAGATAGTATACGTTCTGTATACACCCTCTTCTATACGGTCTGTTACGGAGACGCCGTTAGAGTTTTAAGCAACATTGTGTCGCCCGATCTGTGTACCAAAAGTATCCGTTACGGAAAGGTGTGAAAAGATGATGTGTGCACTTAAAATAAAAGGAGAATAAATATAGAATGTACGGTATATGAATCGCAACTTTTTTTTTTTTTTTTTTTTAATTAGCTGCTCAATGAAGTAAGACGTTTAAGGAAGCAAAGGAACCGTGTTTTCTTTTCTTTTATGCTTTGCTATTTTTACTGGATGGCATTTACCTGAAGGTCGTACATTTTCAGGTGTTCATTATAATTTGTGCATTTTCTGTACTTTTGTTCCTTCAACACCACCTTGCTTGTACAACCAACAACATTTTACAAACAGAAGAGTCGTCTCTCTTTCTATTTCTTAAAGGTTTTCCTCGTTATTCTGGACGTTATTATTGGTCTTTCAGAATATCAGACTATACAGGTTCCCGAACAAAAGCCGATTAAGGAGGAATCATGGGGTGTCCTTCCATCCATCCATCAAGCCATCGCTCCGCATCTTTCCCCATGCCTGACAGACAGAAACCGTTCATCTTTACCAGTCCCACGTCATGCAAATGATAAACAGTATGATGTATGATGTATCTCTCTCTCTCTCTCTCTCTCTCTCTCTTTCCCTAAGGCGAGCTCAAAGGATTCGCGACATGAAGCAGAACCCGAAATCGGCTCCTCGTATCTTTTATACCGGCTGTCTGTGTCAGGCGGTCAGGATTGAAATAAAAAATCTTCCTTTAAGTGCAGTTTGATGTCTCCATAGGTGCTGAGATCACACAATACTTTTCTCCCACAAGAATATACATTTATCTTCCACTCTCAGCCCACGCATCTTATTTTTATCTTTTTAAGATTGGCAAGTGTGGAAAAATTCCTTGTGTCACATCAGACAATCAGAACAGGTTTATCTATATCTGATCATCGCTAAAATGTTTTTCTTTCCTCTGCGTTAGTCTTTGCAGAGAGGCGGATAAAATAAATATCTAGACGTCTGCAGCATTTCTTGGATGTTCACAGGTTTGACAAGTGAAGCACAATGAGCTGTTATTTTTTTTTTTTTAATGAAAGGTTTTAAAAAGAAAAGAAAAACAAAGAATTATGAATAACGTTCATTGTTTGTACATATTTCTTATGTGTTATTATTAGTACATTGTAATTCATTCATTAATTTTCAGTAAATACTTTACACCATTGATGGGACAAAATAACTGATCAAAACTAACAGGTTTTCGGGAGACTGAAAGAAACCAGAGAATACAGAGGAAACCCTGATGGACAAAAGACGAACATGTGCAACTGTGAAGAAGAACCGGAGGTCAGGATCAAACTAGGAATCCAAAAGCTATGAGAAACTAGAGATTAATAATTTGCTCTAAAAGTCAGATTCTTTCCTTTTTCCAATATATTGGTAACATCAAAATCCCAGCTTCCATTTCTTGATCCATTTATCCATCCATCCATCTACATCTACATCTACAGGAACCTCTGTAGTCCAAGTAGGGCCTGTATAGGTCAATGGTGACTACTGTATTTTTTCCCTTTTTTATGACCATGGTGGCGGCGCCGTGGTGTAGCGGTTAGCAGTGGACCACTACACCAGTGCAGTGGCTTGCACCTCCAGGGTCTGGGTTCGATTCCCCGGCCAGGCTCGATTCCCATCTCTGTGTGCATGGAGTTTGCATGTTCTCCCCGTGCTTTGTGGGTTTCCTCCGGGTACTCCGGTTTCCTCCCACAGTCCAAAGATAATATGCAGGTTAGGCTAATTGGCGTTCCTAAATTGCCCGTAGTGTGTGATTGGGTGTGTGAGTGTGTGTATGTGTGTGCGATGGATTGGCACCCTGTCCAGGGTGTACCCCGCCTAGTGCCCGAAGTCTCCTGGGATAGGCTCCAGGTCCCCCGCGACCCTGAACACAGGATTAAGCGGTATAGAAAATGAATGAATGAATGAATGACCATGGTACGACCTCTGAACACTGATCAGCCTGATCTGCATGTCTTTGGACTGTGGGAGAAAACCAGAGTACCCGGAGGAAACCCACCAAGCAAGAGGAGAACTCCATGCATACAGACCCCAAAGCGGGAATTAAACCCAAACCCTGGAGGTTTTGTGTGGCACTATTGTGGTGCCATCCATTTTTTTTTTATATTTACATCCAAATGTCTGAAAAAACAGAAAATGGCAACTTTGCTGGAATATTATCCAATGTTTAAGAGAGCACAAAGTGTAGGAACAGATTCTTAAAGTAAGTTAAAGTAAATAACAGTATATCCTAAACTGTGAACATCACTGAACTCTTCTTTCTTAATGCTGTTTTGAGGAGTTCCTCTCTTCAGTCTTCACTGACGAAGATGAAACGCTGCTTAATTTGCTGATTGAACTACCTGGTCTAAAACCCTCCACTTTTTTTTCCTGGAAAGACCCTGCAAACTCCATGCACACAGACCTGCAGTAAGGCAGGAATCGAACCCGGAACCTAGAGGTGCAAGGCAACTGTTCTAAGCAGTAAGCCACCATGCCGCCACTGTAAGCTGATGTTTTTTGTAAGCAGCACGGTTGCTTTGTGGTTACAACTGTCACCTTGCAATATTTCTGCTGTCTAAGATTTTAAATGGCGGGCTGTGACACCTTCACCTTGGTGACGTCACTGACGGTTTTGACTGTGTTTTATGAGAATTTCTTCACACTTTTCACAATGTTTCAGGTATAAACTGCTGTTGTTTGTCTTGGACAACCTGTTTGATGTCTGGCTGTTAAAACACTTTTTTATTTTATGTTTTACACCAAGATATTAAAAATAGTTTTATTGGCTAATCCTAATGTTGTGCAGTGGTTCTGATTGATTTTCCCTCTTTCCTCTCATTTAAAATAACTTACATTCCTCAAATAGACAACTCCTTAGTCTCCACGTTCGTTTATCCTTTTTATCAATAAACACTGAACTGTATTATTTTCTTTGTTTGCTCTCAAACCTAAATGTTCTCAGGGTATCGCAAAAACGGAAACATCACCCTGTCATTACGCAGCTTTATTATAAAAGTGTATATAATAAATACACTGGGGCCAGGGGTAGCTCAGTGGTTAAGGCATTGGACTACGGTTCAGAAGATCCCAGGTTCAAACCCCACAACCACCAAGTTGCCACTGTTGGGCTCTTGAGCAAGGCCCTTAACCCTCAACTGCACAGATGTGTAATGAGATAAGAATGTAAGTCGCTCTGGATAAGAGCGTCTGCCAAATGCCTAAATAAAAACGATTTATTTATTTTTTCATGTGTTTTTTTTATAAGAAAACTTTTTAAAAATACCTGGTTGGTTGTAACAATGGCTTTACCATAGTTTCTGCAGACTATATCTGTCACTCACTTTTGTCTGAGAAGGTAAAATGCACACAGACTGGAGTAACAGTTGGTGTAACAGTCATATCCAATGGTGATGATCTTTCAGACGTCCCTCGGACAAGACTTAAGCAAAAAAAGTGACCGAGCTTTTTCCACATTTGTGGAACCACTTACCACTTGACACACATCGCTGGACGTCTCTGGAAGTCTAGGCTAAAGAAAACCAGCACTGCCACTTTCTGTCTTGTGATCTTTTATCCTGTTGTGATCTCTATAAACCGTTTACGTTGTCTTTGTTTTAATTTTACGTTTAAATTTTGCTAAATCTACAATCATTCGTTTATTTGTATTACAGATATTGGTCAGTGAATACTTTATGTACAGTAAATGTGTTTTATTAATACATTTTGATCTACTTTACTTACTTACTTTTATTAAATCTTTGCCTCATCATAACGCTGCATGAATTATTAGGAACGAAGGCCACATCGCTGAAATCATGACTGCAGTCAGATGCAGGTGTAAACCTTACAGACGTGTACAAAACACTTCGTATCACCTAAATGATAACGACTGGCTTGGACAAACATTTAGATTCAATTTCTATTATTTTTGACATTATAGGTTTTGATAAATGATGTGTGCAGACGTTAGAGTCACAGACAGTGAGCTACATCCATCAAACCCTGTTAGCACTTTCAGATAGCTCGTATATTTTTGCTCATTTATTTGCCCAAGATTCATTAGGAAATAATAAACAATATGCCAGAGTGTGTGTGTGTGTGTGTGTGTGTGCTGACTACAGTAACTGATGGAACCTAAACTCATTCATTCTCTCTATACCGCTTTATCCTGTGTTCAGGGTCGCGGGGGACCTGGAGCCTATCCCAGGAGACTTCGGGCACTAGGCAGGGTACACCCTGGACAGGGTGCCAATCCATCGCAGGGCACACACACATACACACACATACACACACACCCAATCACTCACTACGGGCATTTTTGGGAACGCCAATTAGCCTAACCTGCATATCTTTGGACTGTGGGAGGAAACCGGAGTACCCGGAGGAAACCCACCAAGCACGGGGAGAACATGCAAACTCCATGCACACAGAGACGGGAATCGAGCCTGGCCGGGGAATCGAACCCAGACCCTGGAGGTGCAAGGCGACAGTGCTAACCACTACACCACCGCACCGCCGGAACCTAAATTGTTGAATGATTTCACAGATAACCAATACTGTATATATTAACACAAGAAAACGTCCTGTGTTTCTTCGGTGTACATTTTCTGACTCCACATACTGTACAGTGGTGTAAAAAAGTGTTTGCCCCCTTACTGATTTCATATCTTTTTTGCATGTTTGCAAAATTCAGTCCTGACCTGAATCCAATTGAGATGCTGTGATATGACCGTAAAAGATGGGTCATGCTCAAAAACCCTCCAATGCAGCTGAAGTACAACATTTCCTCGACGATAAGTGGTCCAAAATTCCTCCACAGACTCATTGCAAGTTATGGAGAACGCTTGATTGCAATTATTGCTGGGTGCGCCCAACCAAATACTTTTGGATTTTGCTTTCCCTTAACAATAAAAACCTCCATTTAGAAAGTGCATTTACTTATATGTGTTTACTTGTGTTGACTGATCTTTGACTAATATTGAAATTTGTTTGATGATGTGAAACATTAAAGTCAGAAAAACATGCAAAATAAAAGAAAAAAAGAAATCAGTAAGGGGGCAAACACTTTTTCACACCACTGTATTTCCACAGGGCGGCGCGGTGGTGTAGTGGTTAGCACTGTCGCCTTGCACCTCCAGGGTCTGGGTTCGATTCCCGGCCAGGCTCGATTCCCGTCTCTGTGTGCATGGAGTCTGCATGTTCTCCCCGTGCTTGGTGGGTTTCCTCCGCGTACTCCGGTTTCCTCCCACAGTCCAAAGACATGCAGATTAGGCTAATTGGCGTTCCTAAATTGACCATAGTGTGTGAATGAATGAGTGTGTGTGCTCTGCGATGGATTGCCACACTGTACAGGGTGTACCCTGCCTCGTGCCCTGAGTCTCCTGGGATAGGCTCCAGGTCCCCCGCGACCCTAAATACAGGATAAAGCGGTATAGAAGAATGAATGAATGTATTTCCACAACTCCAAGTAGAAGTCCAGTTGGCAGTTAAACGGTTAACCACTGCAGGACTTTGGTGTCTCAGTGGCTCAGACTTCTCACCTGCCATGTAATTCTTCTCACCTGCCAATGCCTCGCACCCTGGCACTGGGTATGGAGGGCACACTTAATGCTGATCTCAATTGCAAATAAAAGTGCAAAAATCTAATTTTCAGATTGAATGATCCACTGTGGAAAAATGATAACAACATAACCAAAGGGTTAAACAGTATTTTTAATAGAGCATGCTCGAAAATAATAAGCACACGGTTCCATGATTTGCCGTTTGACTCAGAGCAGGTGTTAGCTGAGGCGCTGAAGTGTGTGAATGTGTTGATGGTGCCCCGTGATGGACTGGAATCCCGTCCAGGGAATATTCAGACTATCAGGACCAACACGAGGAGAAATCAATTGCAGGTAAAACTGAAGTTTATTAAAGAACAAAGCACCCGAATCAAAAATAAATAAGACAACCCTCCCTTTCACTCACCTACCGTCTATACCACTTTATCCTGTACACCTGGGGGGGTCTCGGAGGATATCCCTGGAGACTTGGGGCACAGTGGAGAGATGCTCAGATGCTCATTCACACACTACAGGCAATTTAGCCTGATATATACTGTATGTCTTCATACAGTGGGAAGAAACCCACCGAGCATGAGGAGAACATGCTATCTCCATGAACCCCAACTGTGGAGGTCCGAGGCGACAGTACCAGCCACTAAGCCAACGTTCACCCGAGCAAGACAACCATAACATAGAACAGGCAGGATCAGAGTCAACAAGATCAAGATCAAAAACAACTTGGCACAAACAGTGCACGCTACAAAGGTAGAGTTTTAGTGTTCTTATACTGTACAGGGTGATTCAGTCGAAAGAGGCCCCGAATATTCTGTAATAACCCTAACTATGCTGAAGCAATCAGAACCAAAAATTACGCTACAGTCATACCTTGACTTAAGTCTGTTTCATGTGTCATTACATGACTTACACACATTACTGTACATGCAATGCGATGCGGAAGTGATCTGCCAGACACATTTCGACGTGGTGCTCCATGTTCCTGAAGTGACTGACTGAAGGGGTACGGCGTTAAACAAGGTGACAGCTGCCTGACACCTAAATTATCTCAGAAAACTTCCGAGTGTTTTCGAATCTCTGTATACTGAGGAGCGTATTGTAGGTTGTTTCATGCAGATTGCTAGTGAGAGTTAGTACAGAACATTTGGGGCCTCTTTTAAGTGAATCATGTACAGTATACTGAGGCAGGTAATTAAGTGCAATTAGTTCTTGGGTTAAATGGAGTATGTAAGCTACTGTACTAATTTGGGCATAGAGCTCATGTCCAGTGTTCCTGGGAGGATCTGGGTTCTGGTTTCGGAACAACTTACAGTGAATGAACTTATAGGTGAACAAATGTAAAAAATACTATATAGCATATGTAAAATACTTCTGCATTGGGTTTTGACAGTTGGAGGCTAATAGTGATTTGGGAATAAAACTCATGTCCATGTGTTCCTGACATATACAGTACTCGGGGGTCTGTTTCTGAGTGACTTACAGTAAATTAACATACTGTAAAGATGAACAAATCAAGGTTTCTTCCTAATGACATCTCAGGGAGTTTTTCCTTGCCACCGTCGCCGTCACCCTCGGCTGCTCATCAGAGACATTTCATTCATCATTCATTCATCTCATTATTACCTAAACACATTTTTCTCACACATACACACTTCCAAATATTTTCTTTTCTAACAAAATCTTTTTAATTTTTTGTGAAGCTGCTTTGAGACAATGACCATTGTTAAAAGCGCTATATAAATAAAATTGAATTGAATTGACAAATGTAAAAAATATATAGCATATGCAAGATACTTAACAAAACTAGAATACTATATTCATGGTGCCTTTTTATTGTCCCACTTCATGACAAATGACTAAAGTAAAGTGAAGGAAGAGAAAAAACTAAACATGGATGCATAGATGATTTTTTTTTGTTTGTTTGTTTGTTTACATGTCAGCGCACAAAAAGTTCATAACTATTCTTAATCTAAACCTAATTTAATTCTAAGCTATTTTAGGAAGTAGAGAAGCAGGGCTTGTGTAATCTGGTATTTCAGTACACGGCACTAAACTGTTTTTGGTGGATGCTACCGATCGTAGGCAGGGAAGTTGAAACTGCGCCTAGACGCAGCATATGCAGCATGTCTGTACACAGTATGTAGCCAGAGCTACTCGGGGCACTTCAGTTCAACTGCCAAGTTTGATATTCTCTCTCACAGGTCCTACTGTACTGTACATTTCGAGTCGATTCATCAGAAAGGCGTAAGAGCTGTTGTGCGGATCGGACGGTGCGCTGCGGCGAAAGACCAACAACAAGCTGAACAAAGTTTAGGAAGATTCTTATGACTGATCCCGAAAGCCGTGATTACGTAATTCCAGCTGAAATGTAATGATGAAGATCAGTTGTAGCACACAGAGGTCAGATCAGTGATCATAAGGAACTGTAAATAGAGTTTGACTACATTATGCACTGGACGTTATTAAATTATACTCGATGGCTGGTTCTGACTCAACCAAAATCTCTTTTTCTTCTAGTTAATTACATTGTGCTCTCTCTCTCTCTCTCTCTCTCTCTCTCCTTCTAAATGAGCATTAGAATAAATCTTTGACAGATTTCATGAAACAGAAATAATAAGCCCATGACATTATAATATGTACTTTAATAGTATTAGAAGCAGGGTGAAAAAGGAAAAAAAATCTTTATAAGAGTCTCAATCTTCTTTTTTGCCAAAGTGACACATTCAGCTTATTCCACAGAAATACGCGGCTCAACTACATCTACAAGAAATATGCAAAAAAATTCTTACACAATCCTCCTCACTAAAAGTGACAACAAATCATGATTGTATAATGATTTATGAAAATCATTCTAAAGATCTCAGCGCTGAACTTGTTTGTCCGCATATTACAAAAGTACATTTTAAATAGCACACTGTACTGTAAGTGCATTATGTATTATACTGTAATAACTGTACTATATATGAGTAATGTGATCCATATCCGATTTACTGAACAAATCAGAGATTTCTTGTCATTAGACTGTTTATATGATGTTTTTAATGTAACCTGTATCTGTCATTAGTGCTCTGAACAGTGCGTCATGTCATGTGTTTGAGCCCACTATAAAAAATAAAATAAAAAAAAGGCATGTTACCCGGAAACGTGTTCGATTCACGTCTTTAGTTTCTTTCGGTCTTGCTTTTTAAACTGTTAGCTTTTTTCCCCACTACAGTCAGGTTAACATATTGCCATGTGCGAACAAGTAGCAGTTGCAGTATTGCGCCTTCCAACATCGCGTCTAATCTTGTTTTACAGCAACATTACCCTAAATGCTTTTAAGGTGTGTTACTAATTGTTAAACTACGCACCAGAGAGCAATCTAAAGTGCATGCACGTTTGCAGGCACACACACACACACACACACACACACACACCAATAACAACCACATTATTTTCACTTTTTATTCATTCCAAATAAAACTAAACAACTTTTTTGCTGCCTCATTTTTTTAAGTTAACTTTATCTAAAACTTCAGCTAAAACCCAGCAAACATTTGGACGTTTGATGAGCATTGATATAACGTCCCTCTGACACGTCCCTCCCATCATGCTTGAAAAATAGTTCCAAAATGAAAGTTGAATGGACGTGTTTGATGTTTCACAACAGCTGTCATAAACGGTCATCAATCATCCAGTTTTTTGCTTGGACGTTATACAGTATATTGAACAACTCTTAGCTAAAAGTCAAAGCAACAGCTACAGTATACTGTACATCCAACCCCAGAAAAATATGTTCTGTGTCACCAATTAATTGTTTTACCAATTAATGCCGTCTTACCACGGCTATTTTTGGCCGGGGACACGACATCGCCGTCGGACCAGTGTTTGCTGGGAAGCTGTGCTGCAAAAATCCTACCAGCGACTTTTACCTTTTTAAGACCCGAGCTTTAATTTTGGATGCTTTTTTAATATTTCCTATGTACTGTATTTGGGATTAGTAGGACCTGAGAAGTATAAAATCTAAGCTTGAAAATCTTGTCTTTCAACAGGAAACTGAGTTTGACAGCGTCTTTACATCTAATGGTAATCTAATGCTACCATTACGTGATGCTACAGTATAAAGTGTCTACTAATGACTATGGACAACAGGTCTACAGTACGTTAGACAGAATGAAGTATAAGGTGCAGTGAACCCAAAAAGTAATGTCTCCATATGAGGACGCAGGGTTCCAGGAAGTTACGGTGGAATGTGACGTTGAATTAATGATCGCACCTTAAAGTTTGACGTTGGAAAATAAGTGGATTAGTGGTTACCATTTTTGACTGGTTCAATTCCCACCTGAATGTACTGTAGTGTGAATGTATCCAAATGTAGCCTATAATTATTCAAGATATTTTATATACTGTACATCTTTCCGTAAATAACATCTATTGAATCAACCTTAAAGTATATTTGAATGACATTTTCTTTATAAGTGCTAGCAAAGGCGTCACTCCCATCGCACCAGACTTCCCAGGCCGTGTCTCCAGTATCATGCTTCAGGTCGCACTGTACGGTACTACAGTACACGCAGTATACAGTAGGAGCCTGAGGTGGAGCGATGTGCCGAAACTCCATTTTCACGGAGAACCCATCCTACAGAGACCTCATTAGAAGACAACACTCCAACTCAGCTAGTGTTCACGTCCTGGCCTCACCGATTTTATTTATTTATTTATTTTTTGTTTTACTTATTGACAGACTTGTATAAGCTTCTCTTTTCTGCTAACACTAGTTTGTGTGCTCTCTCTGTTTTTCTGGTAAGTTTTCACCATCACTAACCGTGACCTTGTCGAGGCAACAACTACCAAATGTACAATATTACGTCACCAAACAAACCACACTAATACAAAACTTGTACATGTTTACTCCTGAGTTCACTTAAAGGAGTTGTGACTTAAATGCATGTTATTTCCAGGCACCGAGCAGTTTTTGGCAAAGTTAAAGCCATATTCATAAATACAAGCACACAATATATTTTTTTTCTCTCTCTCTCTCTCTTGTTTTTTGAACCCTGCCCACATCACTTTTGTATTCCGCTTGCAGAGCTCACTATCAAGGACACCAGAATGCATTTCTGTGGATAATGCAAAGGCAACAAAGCATTTGTTTGGGAAGCGGCGGTGAGTAGAATGGGTTTTATATGCACACAGACTGCAAATGAGATGCCACAAGTATTTATTTATTTATTTTTTTGCATATAGTTGAAAAGTATGGAAATTATTGTATGAACATAGAGGGAAAAATAGTTTTCACAAATTATTTAAAACAATATAACCTCTATATCGCTTTCTCTTTTATTCTCTCTTTAAAAACACACCCTCTGATGATTATAGCACATCCACACACTCACCAGGCGATGTAATTGGCATACCTGTTGCCGTACGTACTGTAGTTACCCAGCAGCGCGATGCATATGGCAAATAATGCAGAAACAGATACGGGTTTCAGTTCATTTCAGTTCAAGCATCAGGACAGAGAAAATATGAGCCGTGGTTGTTTAGAAGTATTTCTGTATTTCAGTATTTGACACTAGTCTCTAGCATAAATAAATAAATAAATAATCCAGGGAGAATTAATTTTGCTGTTGGATGTACAGTACTTTATGTACCTAGTTAAGAAAAGCCTACAACACTCTTTACAACCGTGTAGAGGAGATACTGTAGCATGTCAGATGTACGTACACACACATACCAGGTTCCGTTCCTGACCAGGAACTCGAGATGAACTGATGAATCTCAGTACGTGCCCTGAATGACAGTTGCTTGGTTAAGAAATTGGAATGACAGAACGATTCCATGGACCCAACCCAGGGTGGGACAACAGTTCAGACTGGTGGTGGTGGTGATGGTGTACCTGTGCGGAGAACGTCTTCTTGGCACACATTGGGCAACGTAATACGTTTCATCTATGTACTCTATACGGTACGTGCAAGCCAAACCAATGACATAACCCTGACCTTTTGCTTTGATTACGGCTGTGGCATTGTTTCGATAAGCTTTTGCAATGTAACAACATTTATTTCTGTACAAAGTCGCATCAATTTCTCTCCAAGGTCTTGTACTGACGCTGATTGAGTCGGACCGATGTGTACTGTAAGAGCAATTTTGTTATGAATTTGTTGTTGTGTTTATTTTATTTTATTCATTTTATTGTACTTTAAGTTCATCAGTTATTCATTTAAGCATCCATTTATGACAACTGTACTGTGTGTAATGTCTGTGATGTCATTCCACTGTTACACGTAGCTGCATGTCTATGTCACTGTAAAAAAGTTCAGTTAAGATACGGAAGTTGTGGAGAACACAAGCTTTTTGACCGTAATCCAAGATCTTAGTAAGATACAGCAAATAGGTTGTTGTAAAAGTAAGAAACTGTAATCTACAAGATGCAGCAAATAACTTGTTGTAACCTGGATTTTCTCAAGACAACTGTATGAAGTGTTGAATCTTTGATGCTGGAAAAATAAACAAGAGACAAAGAGATTATCGGACTTCTGTTGGGAGTGAAAAATCGAACTAAAGATACGCGTCAAAACATGTGTAATAATATGACCGCAACACAAAGTCAAAAAGCTTAATCCGTTGTTTAAGCGCGAAGATAAGTGACTGTTGAAATCAAAAACAAAAGAGGATTTGAGTGCTCCGCGCTTCACTATGTCTGACGGCGAGAACAACACAGCCATAGCCGAGTCTGAGCGTGAGACGGTGCTCGAGGAAGAAGACCCAACAAACAAGCTTCAAGAATTAATGGAAATTCGAGAGGAAAAGTGGAGTCAAGTAACTGTACTATCCAACGAAATAGGGTCGCTCATGCGCGATGTCTGTAACTTGTACAACGTTGAAACTAAGTACCATACGGACTACAAAGATCTGCTAAAGAACTTTACTCAGAGCAATAGAGAAGTGCGATTGCGTTTAAACGAAAACGAACGTGAACAGGACCAGCAGAATTGGCACATGCCCAAATCACTGTGCATCACAGAATTTAAGGAAAAGGCGGAATCGTGGATCGTCGAAATGAAGAGCCTCTTCATGACGTCTCACACGCTCAACGATGAAATTTCGTCAGAAGACAGCGTGTCACAAGTGGCGGCGGGTAAGCAAAGCGCTGCAAAAAAGCACGGAAGCGTAGCGACTGCTGCATCCAAGAGGTCCGTAACATCTACAGCATCCTCAGCCCGACTAAAGAAAGCGGGAGCTACCAGAACAGCCTTGTTGATTAAAATAGCAGCCTTAGCAGAACGGCGGGCGATAGAACAGAAGGAAGCACGATTAAAGGCTGAGGAAGAGCAACTGAAAGCACGATTAAAGAATAAAAAGAGAAAGAAAGGTTGGAATTAGAAACGGCGCTCGCAATTGTCAACGCTGAAATACAGGCTTATCAGGGTCATGAAGAACGACAGCCTGCAGCAAAGAGCGCAATCATCGAATCTAGCAGCACGCACCCGAGCGGTGCGTACCACCCCAACCCTGAATATGACAGTCGACGAAAGCCGGTAAGAGAGAGCTCCGTCAACGAACCGAGCGGCCAATTCCTTCCAGACTCGGAATACGATGAACGTTACGAGCAGAGTGCGTCGACGGAATACCACGAACTGCCACCACATTTCGAGGCAGCCCATTTAAGTGTGCCCATCAGTGTCAGACCTACAATGGCAAGTACCTCAAGGGAAGGTTTCACCCAAGACAATGATTACTTACGTCAGGGTTTCGATACAGCACATTCTCAAATGCCAACGCACTACGGGGCAGCCCACTCAGGCGTGCCTAGTAAACTGAAGCCGTTTTTCCAGCTTTCCTGATTGAAAAGTGATTGTCTTTAGCCTACACAGCTGTTTAGTCCCAGTCCCTTGATTTCTCTTCGCATTGTGTATGCAGACTTTGCAGCCATGCCAATTTGCATTCACTAAGCCTTTAAATAATTTCTCATCAGCTTTTTTTTCTGCCCACATTTCTTCCTCAAAGTTGGTGGGTCATCACTATCCTTCCAAGTTTTAATAATGCGTTTTACATTTCCTTACCCAATTTCAGTATTTTCCGCAATATCCTTAGTTGTTGTCTTTGCTTGATGCATGACAATAATTTGCCCCGCCTGGAACAGATGAACATTTTTGCCAGAACTACAGGATGTGTCTTCTGACGTGGTGGTTTAATAAACATTAAGCTCTTCACCGGATCAATTAGGGTTAAATAACTTGTTGCAGCTGAACCATATTTAATCACTGCAGTAATTATTCAGTGGAAGTCTTTTGTGACCTTTTGATCACCAGGCAGTGTGTGTACATATATATGTATATATAGGGTATATGTATATATTACTAAGGACGATACATTATACTGCAGGTAGCGTATACAGTGTCGAGTGTATGGGCTTAAATCTCAGTTATGCAAGCGTAAGTACTGACTTGCTGCAATGCAATATGCTGCATAGTATTGATGGACTGAATCTAACCAGCTGGTGGGCTGTAGCTTGCCCATGCGTGCTCTAAGCTCTCCCCTGCATGATTAGAGTTTAGCACTGACCCAGTGGACCTTGCCACAAGGTGTAAATGCTCCATCTTGCCAAATCATCACCAACGCCTAGCACTCCAGCATGCCCGTGGGGGTAGATTAACACTGCAGTATCCGATCAGCCTCCTGCCTTGTGCTTTCAATCACACTGGCATGGAAACAAACAATCCTGGCTGGCTGCTGTCCCACAACAAGCGTGTTCAAATTCAGCACCGCACATCAAGTTCGTCCCTAACCTTTTCTACTCCGTTCGTAAATCCCTTCCAAAACCGGCTATACGGGTGGGTTGAGGATAACGCACCTGACCTGAGGCGAGTCACTGTTTCCATGCAGTTACTGTATACTTTCGCTCGTTGATGTTGCTGTTTCAAGTTTATATATTTTTAATAAGAATGTCCTTGAGTGCTTGTTTTGTAGCTGGCTTACTTGATTTCAGCAGCTGATTTATGGATCTATTGGGAAGAAAAGAGACGATTTATTATAGAAGAAGAAGAAGAAAAATGTCCTGATGGGTTTTTCTTTTCCTCTGGACATTTACTCAGAAATGTAGCTGATATAAATGTATTAAAAGATTAATGTTAAATACAAAATTAAAACTGTGCACCTATTTGAATATAAAAAAAGAGAAACTGCACACTTGTTTTCCTTTCCTTTTCTCCCAAGGATGCAGGAATGCACTGACCCTTCATGGGTCAATGACCCTCTATTACTGTCACCAGGTCTATCAGAACCTAACATCTCTAGATCTCCTTTTCCCTTTATTTCTCTCTCTCTTTCCACTTTACCCAGAATTCCCCACTGCTTGCCTTTCAGCTGTCATGTACACCCCATCACCATCACTGTGCCTACATCAAACCACAATCAATCACAGTCCCCTCTACCTCTCTGCCCTCTTCTCAGGTCCCTCAGCAGCTCAGGACTGACAGGCCAAGGGTGTCTGAAAAGCATTCACTATTAAACACAGAACAATAATGTCTGGGTGAAATGTTTGGGTCAAAATGGATCGCTTTATATATATATATAATAATAAAAATAAAAAAAAACCTTCCTTTTGACAGTACCCCGGAGATTGGTGCTGGAAAAGGAAATCAGCATCTCCATAAAGCCTGTCAGGAGACGGAAACATGAGGTGCTCTAGAATCTCCTGGTAGATGCCTGTGTTGACTCTGGACTTGATAAAATACAGTAAACCAACACCAGCCTACAATGCGTGTGGGAGCGTTAGAACTGGACCATGGAGCAATGGCACAATATCTGAAGAATCCTTTTTCTTCTCACTGTACATCATGTGGATGGCCGGAAGCATGTTCACGGCTTATGCGACGTAGAGATGCACTGTGGGAAGTAGGCAAGCCAGCAGAGAGACAGTGCAATACTCTCAGGCTGATGTTCTCCAAGGAAACTCGAGTCCTGGCATTTATGAAGATATTGCTTTGAGATGTACCACCTACACCAACACACTGTTACAGACTACGTACACCTCACTGCAGAAACATTCCCCTCTTTCAGCAAGATAATTTGTCCTGCCAAGCTGCCAACAATTGTTCAGAAATGATTTGAAAAACATTTGAAGAGTTCAAGACGATGACTTTTCCCAGATTTCAATCTGATCGAGCATCTGTGGGATGTGCTGGACAAACAAGTATGATCCACGGAGGACTCGCTAACGGCTTGTTGGCGCAACCAAGACACAACATGGACAAATATTCTCGAAGGAAACATTATACAAATAGATTGGATACAAGAATGCCATCAGAAGAGCTCCTAATGCAGTTTCTTTTTCTCTACATATGACATAAAAAGACCCTAAAAGAGTCCTTTCTTTTCTAGGCGTAAATGAAAGACAAAAAATTGGCTAGAACTGGCTTGGACCTTGTTTACCCTTAAGCCTTAATTCTACATGGCATAGATTAAACAAGGTGCTGGAAACATTCCACAGAGTTTCCGGTCCATACTGACATGTTAGTTTCACACTGTTACTTCAGATTTGTCGGCTGTTCAGACCAGCCTGCCTGACTTAACAACCATGCCACATTCAAAGTCACTGAAATCATCGTTCTTCTCCATTCTGATGCTCGGTTTGAACTTCAGCAGATCACATCTACAGTACATGCCTAAATGTACTGAGTTCCTGCCATTTGATTGGCTGATTAGATATTTGTGTTAAACAGAAGCTGAACAGATGGCGTAGTGGTTAGCACTGTCGCCCTGCACTTCGAGGATCTGAGTTCGATTCCCGTCTCGGGGTCTGTGTGCATGAGGTTTGTATGTTCTCCCCGTGCTTGGTGAGTTTCCTCCAGGTGCTCCGGGTTTCTCCAACAGTCCAAAGACATGCAGGTTACGCTAACTGGCGTTCCCAAACTGTGTGTAAGTGGCTAGTGTTTATTTATACATTCAGTACACACACACACACACACACACATATACCGTATATAAATCTTATAGGTAACACTTAAAAGCATTTACCAGCAGGTTAAAGCAGCATGGTTGTTGATGTTCATTCCTTTTGTAAGTGGGCCATTATGTTGGTCAAGTTCCAAGCAGACTCTGTGGGAGAGCCATTAGTGTAGATACACACAAAGTCTGACTCTGACCAGCAAAAGCAGGCTTTAGGTCAGAAGCGTGTGGTAATAAGCAAGCACTTAGCTACCTAATTCTGTTAATTGCTGTCTGTGCAGATGAGATAATACTGTACCATTGTACTGTACTTTAAATTCATAAAGGAATCTATTGTAGCAAGAAAGGAAGCGTACTTAGGTTGCTTTAAAAGCAAACATTAATTGCAGGTTTCTTCTCAGGATACATGGGACGCATCAAGTGAAGAAGCAAGAAAGCTGCAGCTGGGATAAACATCTGGACACATTCGATTGATCTGGCTTTATTCAGGGGAGGAGAAAAAAAAAAGACAAAATGATGTGAGGATTGTTAAATTGTAACGCAGGATAATGATAGATACAATCTATACAAAAGATTTATCTGGAGTGGTGTTTTTTTTTGTCTTCAACAGTCTATTGAAATTAAAGACTTAGGACTTAATGTTGAGTCTGTATGTATATAATATTAAGAAGATAAATCAGCATGCAGAGTGTTTAGCTAGAATCTGGAAAGGATTCGACCTTTTAAAGAGAAGAAAAACTTAACTTTTTCTTTGCCAACTTTTGCTTTTATGCTGAATGTGTGATTCGAAATATTTATTCAAATTCTTTATCTCGCTTGGCTAGCTAGCTTACATTGATTTCTACATTTATGTTTAAATCGAAACTGGCTTTCCTTATTCCCTGTTTTTTATCTTCATCTGGCCAGCTTTTGTATTTTAAGTCAAAAGTTATATTCCTGATTGTAAAAAATAAATTATGCGTTAAACAAAAACCACCAGAGTGATGCACACACACTCATTAAAACCTCCCGGTGTGGTTATAGTGAATATACACACTCTCGAAGCGAGCGCCCATTTAATATAAGGACTCGTTCATTAAGAAACGTAAGTTCTGTATTAAAAATGTATTCGACCCAAATGTAATAAGCGGCATTAACGAGCAATCGTGTCTCAGAGCCAAGAAGTCCTAAGGCATGTTGCTAAACAACTCCACAAGGCAGGGGATGAGGTCTATAAATGCGGAACTAAACCGATAGAGAGGTTTTTACACATAAGTACAAAACTGTCATAGTGCAATTTTTTTTTTTTATCATCACTTTCTCTCCCTGGGGGATAAACACCATTTTTGGGCAGCTTTAAGTAAGACTCCATTTGCTAGAACACGAATCCATAAACTCTGTTAACCCAGGCTTTCATCCCCTCGCATTGCTACAGGTAGAATTGTACAGTTTTTCCTTTCTTCTACCTCAATTTCACATCTTAAATATGATTAATATCATCCAGTAGCACCGTTTTACTGTCAGCTGTTATATAAAGAAATATGTTAAAAAAAGTTGGCCTTTTCCTTTTCTTACATGCTGTAGTTTTAGATAAATGACATTTATTTTTAAATATGTAAAATTATTAAAATACTTCGAAACCATTTTTTGTTTGCAATAATATTTGGCCACAGCAGCTAACAGCAATCTGTACGCTACTCAGGAATAGAACGCATGCAAGCAAGAGTTTTTAATAGTCTTAATTAGGACCAATCAGCCCATATTTTCTTTTTATTAAATGATTCAATTATTATTATTTTTCCTCTATACAACATCATAATGTAAATTTGATTATATGATGCATTTTTATGTTTCTCAAGTTTAAAATGTTTGCCTGTATTGGGTAAACAATTCTGGAGACTTTTTAAAGCTTTTCTTTTCTAATCTTGGAGTTTTCTCATCAGAAAAAAAAAACATTGGTGAATCACAGAAATAAATGGGCATGAACAAATAAAAATAAATATTGTATACAATCATAAATAAGAGGAAATTTGTTTGTATATTGCTCCTTGCATGAGTGTAAAATGTAGACATTTTAGTGTCTCAGAACCGACACTCAGTCCTGCAACCTGAACACATTTACATAAATAAAAAAACTTTTCTTTTGTTAAACAGAAAGTTCCTGCATATGTTTAACAGAAAGTTGCACTGATTTTCTGCATTTCCTGAAATTGTAGTGGAAGAAAAATACCTTCTCTCATTAATTCTTTTCCCAATGATTTAGTGATATGCATGATGCATGGGACCTGGCATTACTTTTTGTATGATGTATTATTATCCAGGAAGGCATAATGTTAATAATACATTTTAACTTAAATATTTGTAAACAGAATTTTTGTTAACTTATCACCAACATGTGGAAGTGACACATCTGTCTGTGAGAACTCTACACACAATCATTCACCCACACCACTTCTACAGTACAGGAACTCGGCTGGGAGTTATTTCTACAACCCTCATACAGTCCTGACCTCGCTCTAAGACATTTCCACATTTCCACATTGTTGGGTAAACATTAAAGGAGTTCCTGGGAGGCCGGCGTTTTAGGTGTACTGATTAAACTTTCTACCTTGATGGTGTCCATGAATCCTGCCGTGGACTCTGACTTTGATTTTTGGATTTGAACAAAGCAACATTGGATGTACAATTTGCCTTCTGCCTTAATTACCAATAATAATAATAATAATAATAATAATAATAATAATTTTCAATCAAATCAAAAGAAAATGTGCTAGTTAAGCACATCATGTGTTTTCTGATTATAAAAAAAATAACCCTATAATTTTCAAACCTGTCACACATTTAAACAAGCTTCTTAGATTTTTGGAAAACAAAAACAAACAAACAAACCAACACATACAGTACTAAACATTATTAAGAGTTACAAAGACTTAGCTGCACCTTAAAATTCATGGATTCATAGAATCACACAATTAGTACTAAAATTCAGTATCCTTAATAACCCAATCTGTCTGTCTGTCTTGTCACTCCAGTGATATAATCCCAGCTTTACAAAGCTTTATCAGGGGAACCATAGTAATCCACCACGCCAGAAGAACGCTGGTGTGATTTCTTTGCATATAAGAGACGTTGGTGAATAAGAGACGTTAAATAATCTTGAACCTGAGGTTTTCTAATGGAATGAAAGTTTGTCAGATGCAATTAACAGCAACCTCTACATGCCCTTAGCTCGTGGTTCTTTAGCAAGGCTGCATCTTTCCATATGTTGTTATTAGATAAAAATATCCAGGAATCTCAGACTTGGCACCAAGGTCATTATCATGGCTGCATGTTTTTATGAAAAATAAAACGTCACCACACAGCTGAAGGAAGACTACAGGATTTTGGAAGAGATGCCTCCCACTTTCACTGATTACATGATCGGATGGTTCTACGTATTAGTCAAGAGTGATATGAGAGAGTGAGACAATGAGAGTTAGCATGAAAAGGAATGTGAGAGAGAAAGAGAGAGAGAGATCGCTCTCAGAGACCGCTGGGCCGATAGACACTTGCACTTTTGCCAACTTGACCTTAGAAATCAGATGCTGCTGGAACACGTATTAGCTGGACTCTTGGCTCAAGGCTCTGATATGAATACGAAGCAGATGCTTAAATGTATACCTGTAGGCGTGTCTGACAAGGCGTCTCTATAAGTCTAACAAGACTGTAAGTAAATAAAAAGCTTGAAATAAAGTTTGAAATTCTTCACTTATATAGAGTTAGATTATTTCTAAGCTGTTCTATTGACAGAGTAATATAAATGAAGCGACTGTGGGTTTTGTTGCTGTTTCAGTATAATGTGCACGGAATGGAATTAAGTCGTATAATTATGGAAGAACAATGCATTAGTTCATAATAAAATATGAATATTCCCTGGAATAGGACGTCTATAGCAAGGGACGTTAATTGGTTGAGAAATTGAAAAACTGCTGTAGCAGAAATTATTAAAGTATAACAAGAAAAGCATAAATCAGTTAAAAAGAAAAACATGCATGACTTCTGTGGCAGAACCACTTTTCCTCAAACACATAACATGGCTTAAATCAGTCTAAGATCTGGATAATAATGTATTTTCCCCAATATGTTGCTAACTACAGTATGAACATTTATTTAAAGGCATTACCGATATTAACATGCCATACATAATGTATCACTACTGCACTTGTCATTGCTAGTACACTGAGAACTTACTATTAATATAACTTGCTGTTTCTCATACTCAAATATTGAATACTATCACAATATTTGTCATTAATATACACAATATTTGTCACTCCATCATTAACATTCGCTTCACTCTATAACCCACTTGTCAATTGCAATTTTTTCTTGATCTGTGTCTCTTTCTATCTATCTATCTACAGTAACTTGCAATTTCTGATACTCAAATCTTGAATTTTATTATTTATTTATTTACTTATTTATATATATTTTTTACGTCTTGTTTTTCTAAGATAACCCTAGTGGCTAACCAGTTAGCCACGGCAACAAGGCAAATTAATTGTGTTTGAGTAATAAAATTCTTACAAGGTAACATCTGGTATCATTAATTAAATATCCAGACCTTTATATTTAATTAGGAATCCCTAAATGAACCTTTACATTTCTCTTCAACAACACCTCAGCTCCAAAACCTTGAAAGTGAGCTCGTAAGCCATCACTCTCTGTGTTTATCATAGATGTTCTGTAACTGATGTGGTCGGATGTAGAGAAAGGAGATACATGGGCTTTCCCCAGAATACCTGCAGCTCTGTAAAACGCCTAATGCAAACAAGAGCTGCCAGGTGTGGGCTTAAATTGGCAATAATAGGCCGGTGTTGCCCGAGATATCAGTTTACAACATTACACGGGAGCCTCCATGGGTCTAATCTTGTTGACAGCAATAAAACAGGTGGTTTGATGGAACACAGTCTCACTAACAGGCTTTACCGCAACAGACATCATCTTTGGCTGATAAGCCTAACCAGACATCCATTTACGAAGTATGAAGCAGCTTTATTTTTCTCTGAGATCCTTATATGTTGCTTCTCTCAGTAAAGTTAGTCTTAGACAGAATATTAAGAAAGTGCGCATGGTTGCAAGCTGTGGAATGGACGACACTGGATCACATAAGAGGAATTCAATCAGAATGCTTCATAAGGGGTTGAGAAATTCTGCTTTACATACAGTCCTGACAGTACAGTACAGGATCAGGACCCCCCCACTCCTAATTCTACCCACTTTACAAGGTAATACAGCTGTCTGGTTTTTCTTCTTCTTCTTCTTCTTACTATTATTATTTATAAAAATAAATAAACAATTAAAAACTAAAATATCCCTGTTACATTTCCTTTGTTCTGACACTTTTTCTGGTGCATCGTGCTCCTAACAGTTGGCCTAGAGATGCTTCTATAACTTGACTGGAGTCCATC
The DNA here is from genome assembly GCA_030522415.1 of Channallabes apus. NCBI lineage: Eukaryota > Metazoa > Chordata > Actinopteri > Siluriformes > Clariidae > Channallabes > Channallabes apus. The sequence goes on along the minus strand of CM060116.1, from coordinate 35,558,458 downwards.
TGTGCCTAATTGAAACCATTGGACATAATTAGGAAAGGCACACCCCTGCCTATATACTGTAAGGTGACACAGTAAACAGTGCATGTCAGAGTGAAAACAAAGCCCTGAGGTCAAGAGACAAGATTGTGTCAAGACACAGATCAAGAACCTTTCTCCAGCATTGAAAGAATGCAAGAGCACGGTACTGTAGCGTCCATCATTCTCAAATTGGAGAGATTTGGAACAACCAAAAGTCTATAAAGATCTGGCCGGCCCAACCAAACCGAATGATAAGGCCAGAGATGAAACCAAGAACCTAAGGGTCAGTATAAATGAGATCCTGAGTTCCCCAGTGGAGATGGGAGAGGCTTTCAGAAGGACAAGCATCACTGCAGCACTCCATCAATCAGAACTGTATGGTACAGCACACACGTAAAGAAGCCATTCCTCATTAAAAGGCACATGACAGAGTTCTCCAAAAAGCACCTGAAGGACTCTCAGACCATGAAAAAAAATCCTCTGGTCTGATGATACAAAGATTGTGGCAGCATCATGCTGTGGGGATGTCTTTTCTGCGACTGAGAGTAAAGAGAAAACTCAGTAAAGAGCTATCCTGAGTGAGAACCTTCTCCAGAGTTCTCAGGATGGAGCACCGGTTTACATTTCAACAATGACCTGAAGCAGACTGCCAAGAAAACACAGAACAACTCTGTGAAAGTACAGAACCGGCCCAGGCAGAGTCTGGAGACCTGAACCCAAAAGAGCATCTTTGGGGAGACCTGAAAATGTTGCTGTGCACTGATTCCAATACCCCTCCAACCTGGTTGAGCTTGAATGATTCTGCCAAGAAGAATCCAAAAGTAAGGCGTGCCAAGGTCGGAATCTCATTCACAAGCAAACTTGAGGGTTCATGGTTGCCAAAGGTGCTTTAACCAAGTACAGTGGAACCTCGGATCGCGAGTAATGCAGTTTGCAAGTGTTCCGCAAGACGAGCAAAGATTTTTCATCCATTTTGACTTGGAAAACGAACAAGATTTGATTTACGAGTACAGAGTATCATGTATCACGCATGCGCTTCTTTTTTTTTTGACGCCAAGCGTCACATGATCACAATGGAGCCAACGGTTTTTCTTTCTCTTGTGGTTAATCGTCTCCCCTGCTGAGTGTTAGTGCTCGTCTCTTACTGGTATAATCAACATCCGTGCACGCGTGTACTGTTCACTAGAACACTGTGACCATGTGTGTGCACGTAAAACATCTTTTCTTTTGTGTTTGTATGCGTGTGTGTACAGCGCCCGTGTACGTTTTATTATAAAACACGTATGAAAGCAAAAGAAAGTGTCATTAGAGAGGGTAAAGATCCATTTTCTCTCTCTCCCTGGGTCAGTATGCTGTTATGTGTGTGCGCACATAATTTGACACCATACCCCTTCACACACACCCTCTTCCTCTCGCCTTCACACACCTCACCCCCCCTCCTCGCGCCTTTACGCACACACACACACACACACACACACACACTCTCTGCTCTACAAAGAAATAATACTTCATTTGTTTTAGTTTTTTTTACTTTACAGCAGTGATTCCGTTAGTATGCACTCACGTGAGAGTTATTAGCGATGTTCCTTGCTAATTTCCCGTTAATGTGTGTGTGTCACTCAAACTCAAATAAGAGAGGAGGAAATGTTGCTGTGTAAGACAAGAAGAGAGGAGAGGCTGATTCCTCCTCTCCTCTTACTTCAGCTTCACACACACACACACACAATAGTGCCTGTGCACATAAACAGAAAAACACATATCTGTTGAAATAAATTCTTACTTTAAGGGTAAATTGCAGGTTAATTTGTTTTATTTTTTTACTTTATATCTCGTATTAATTATTTTAGTGTATTTTTTTTTGGGGGGGGGTGCTGTGGAATGAATAATTTGAGTTTCCATTATTTCTTATGGGGAAATTCCCTTTGATTTATGAGTGTTTTGAAATATGGATCTGCTTCCGGAACGAACTGTGCTCGAAATCCAAGGTTCCACTGTACTAAGGTGGGAAAAAATAAGAAATTTTATAGATTTTTAAGATGAGTATAAAACATAGCAAAATGTGGAAAACTTAAAATGGTTTAAAAACTTTCTTTCTGCATTTTATTTATTTAAGATGTAAACAAATAATTTTTTTTGAATGAAAGTATAATGTATTTTAACTCAGATATAATGAGGTGGTGCACAATTTCTTTAAACATCAGTAGTTTGCTTCATTAGCTTTACAGAGCTCCAGAATAAAAACACATTTCTTCCAAAATAACAAAAATCCAAAAATCGCCATAGCAATGCGTGTCTGGTTTAAAATAATTATTGAATGGAGTGACGGAACTCAGCAGCAGAGGTGTCAAGTAACGAAGTACAAATATTTTGTTACCTTACTTAAGTAGAAATTTTGGGTATCTATACTTTATTGGAGTAATTATTTTTCAGCCGACTTTTTACTTCTACTCCTTACATTTTTAAGCAATTATCTGTACTCTCTACTCCTTAAATTAAAAAAATAGACTCGTTACTCTATTTTTATGATCAGAACGCGCAACCCCTACCCCCCCCCCCCCGGTCGCTTGATCAGAACGCGCACAACTACCGCCCCCCCAACTGCCCCCCCCAACCCCCCCCCCCCCCGTCGCATGATCAGAACGCGCACAACCCGTCCCCCCAGGTTGCATGTTCAGAATGCGAGACCTTATTGCTTTTTTTCTCCCTCAGGGTACTTTTACTTTTATACTTTAAGTAATTTTGAAACCAGTACTTTTACACTTTTACTTAAGTAAAAAGCTTGGGTTGATACTTCAAGTATCTTTCAAGTATCTTTTTACTTCAAGTATCAAGAAGTATTTTTGAACCCTAGTATCTATACTTCTACTCAAGTAATGAATGTGAATACTTTTGACACCACTGCTCAGCAGGACGTATGATAGACCTTCAGGCGTTGATATTCAACAGTGTTATTTAGCAATATCATTTTAAGATGCCCTTTTTTCTTACAAAATGTTTGTTTTACACTACATCCATTTTTGCTTCAAATTAAAAATAGAGAAACAGATATTCAGGAAACTAGAGAGATGCAGACACACAGAGTGGTTTACACCCCTAACAAAATCGCACAAGGATACAGAACTAGACTTGGACTCTAAAACCAGAGAAAGAGAGAGAGTCTGAGACACTCAGTCTGATTTAACTGTGACTGTGATAAAGTACTCTTGACTTGACATTGACTCGAGTGGACCCATGATTGAAACCCATTACAAACAAGTCTCACTCTTCAGTAATGAATTCTGGATCATCGACTGAGTGAAACTTTATATGAACTTTTACAAAAAAATTATGAAATAAAGAGCTTCAATTGGACTTCTGGATCGAACATGCTCTAGTTCCATCATACCAAAACTTTTATATGCAAGTCTGTGGATCTTTTCAAGACCTAAACTACTGTTTGTCTACAGGCATTGTGAGAAAGTGTATTTCACAACTTGTATCTGTGAAGTCTTACGGCCAGACACCCCTGATCACCAGCTGACAGAGACCCACATCTTTCACTCTTCCTCTTCCAAACTACTGTCAGACTGTACGGTACTTCTCATGTGCCGAGCTCTCGTAGACATGACCTCTGCAAACCTCCTCCTCAAAACAGAAAAACAAAAACAAGAACGCGTTCCACCCTGTAGTATCACTTCACCCTGAACCATCGCTCTTCCAGGCCGAGACAAAATGGAAGGATGCCTTGGCATGTGTCTCCTAGCAGCCTTCTTTAGCATTCACTGTAAGTTTTGTTTCACACAAAGCTCAGATCTCATTACCCTGAACCTTGTCTCTTTTCTTTCATCGCGTCGCTTTATTCCATGCATGAAAGCATCATAATTTTTTTTTTTTATCCATAAATTCATTATGTCGTCTGGCCTTATTATCATTCACTTGATTTGATTCAGCAAGTAGTAGCTGCTATCAAAAGCAGATGGTATATTAATCAAACATCAAAAATGCTTATAGAATAGCGTCAAGAGAGACGTGATTAAGGGGGTAGGGTAAAAGCAAGGATTACAACAAACAGGGCAAGCAGGACTGCTTCTAGAAATCTTTTCTTCCTCATATATCCCACCAAAAAAGCGAGTTGCCATCAACACTTTTCTATAGTCGCTAGAAATTACCTTACTAGCATTCTTTTTTGTTTTCTCTCTCTTAAAAGGGACATATTATGCAAAAATGCAAAAAATTTTAAATATATACTGTATATATATATATATATATATATATATATATATATATATATTTTTTTTTTTTTTTTTTTTTTTTAACATTTAGATGGGTCTCCAATGTGCCGGTAAAAATAAAATAAAACCTGATTTTAGTTATTTCAGTCAGTTGTGTATTGGCCGGGTTTAAACAAGTAGAATAGATGTTTCCCCTAGTGTGACCTCATATGAGGGGAACTTTCCCCAACTTGTTGCTCAGCTCTTTTGACATTGAACAGCTTGTTTGGAAGAGGAGTAATAGATTTAAAAATGCATTATTTCAACTGTAGTGTCATTAGTGTCATGGTGCTAATAACATGAATTATTAAAAGGGCACATTTTGGGGAAATTTTGAGAGTTTTAAAGAAATGGTGAAATACAGGTTTTCCCTGACCTTTGAACGAGGTCAATTCTGGGAGCACGTTCATAAGTCTGATTTGTTCATAAGTCCGACAAAGTGAGTCTTATATGCCTTTGACACAAATATACAATGTAAATCATACCAATCCACTTGCCTAAATCTCTGTCCTCTTTCCCCACACTGCCATCATGTGGCCAACAACTGTAATTGTGCCTAAGGAAATAAATGACAGTTAAATTTATGTAACAGTGTTGTCTCTGCGCCTTTAAATCGTGAGGGGAATTCTGGACGCCAATTTGTCTCAGAGCTGTTTTCCACTGTATTGGACTGTGAACTCCAAACAAAATTGGGATTATTCACCACTAGCACAGTTTTACAGGACAGACGTGTTCTATCATTTTTATTTACATTTATTCATTTGGCAGACACCCTTATCCAGAGCAACTTACGTTTTTATCTCATTATCATCCCAACAGGGACAACTTGGTTGCCGTGGGATTTGAAACTGGGACCTTCCGAACCGTAGTTCAATGCCTTAACCACTGAACTACCCCAGCTACCATTTTGCTCATGGACTGATTCATTGAAACCGGAGACGCTGACTCGTTTCTCCCGCAACCCCACACGTGAACAAATATGCAATATACCGGACTTTAGACATTTTATACATTAACTTACACACTTAAAATATTGCACTGCAGTGTCTTTTTTTCTATTTTGTGATTGAACCGGAAGTAGAACCGCGGTCTGTTCGTACCTGCGGAAATTCATAACTCAGCCTTTAAACTTAAAAGCCCAGCCCTCCATCATGAAGGCTTCTCCATGTTCTCCGGTGCAGCTTTAGCTCTGAATTTACAAAGTTCTTGGAATAAAGGCTCCATTCGTTAAAAAATAAATATATAAATAAATAAACATAATAATTATAATAAGAGCAAACAAACAAAAAAATTTTAAGAAAGATCATCACCTTATCATCACAGGGCCGCAGTAAGCCCAGGAGATTTTGGGCACGAAGCAGTCACTCTCACACACACGACATGAAATTAAAAAATTCCCGGAGGAAACATGCGAGGCCACAATGCTAACCATTACAGCACCGCGCTGCCTTAGAAATGGTTATCAAGTGGAAAATATACACAATATGAAATTGGTAGGTAATTTTTGTGCATTCACATCTACAGAACCTTTTTTAATGAAATTTTTATTGTAATATCCATAGATTTGCATTTGATAACGATACTGTAGGTTGAGGATTCCCGCACTGTGGTTATGCTTCACAGATCCCTGGGCATCGATTTTGTAAAGCAGGACTCAAGAGACTGCTTGAAATAAAGCTGAAACAAAACAAAAAAAAGCCACACATTTCTCTTGGATTCCTAAAAGCGACAATGAGAAGCCGAAGGCACAGGGTTAATGTAATCAGTGATTACAGCACAGCCGCGTCCCACACATCTTTGAAAACTCTAAAAACATCAAAGCAGCTTCACTTTCCTCTGGCCTTTGGTGTCCTCTGCATGACAGCCACCAGCCTGCGAGGCAGCGGTGCCACTGCGCATTACCATAAAAGCTGCCTGTGAAATAAATATAGAATTCTGCATGAGTCAGCCTCTAATGACGCATGCGTGAAAAACTGTTCAATATATATATATCCTGGAATTCTAAGGGTTAATATAATGAATACGAACATGACTTCCAAGTCAATAATCCCATTTTTTTTTCTGATCTACTGTAGCTTTTGCTGTGGTGTGTCATACTGTTGCATCAGGAGTAGAAAAGCTGAGAGCTGTACCCATCATAAATGCTTGCTCAGGCATGCGCCATCATCACACCATGACAACAACAACAAAGATGTGACTCACAAGCAAAAACAAGGCTTTGGGTTTTAATGGTCATTTTCTGACGGTATCCCTTCAGAGTTTGCTGACAGAAGGGACACATGGACTCTGTCAGAGGCACGTAATAGCACAAGGAAAGTGAGGGCAATCAGCATCGCCCACTTGGGGACGTGATGATGGCTGAAGGCTTTGACAGCTTCCAATAGTGGTACTTCAGATAAAGAGGACAAAAGTTCACAGGGATTTTCAGGTCATCTGAAACTTTGATGGTGCCAACTGTTTCAGAACGATCTCAGTCTGCAGCAAATTTGGAAATGTACATCTACTAAAAAAAAAAAACTAATCTTAATAAAAGGAAAATGAGTAAATGAACCAAGTGCATCATCAAGCCAAACAGCAAAAAAAAAAAAAAAAAAAAAGACAAGCATTACAAAGACCAACATAGGCCGAGGAGTATTAGGAGCTCATTAGACTTTGAAAACAAGCCAAAAACCATCAGGACAAACTGAAGACAAACGATTTCTAAACTAATGAGGTCAGGTGCACAGTTGTAGAATTGTTAATGACGCCCCATAATTACAACAAACCACACGGTTCTTTTAAAAATCATTTTAACATGTGCAATAAAGAACCTTGTTTAAAGGTTAATTAAGTAATGGCGTTTAAAACAGAAGTCACACACAAACATTAATCCAAATCCGGATTGACGCCGGTCCATGCATGGGTGGGCAAGCAAGAGCAACCTTTAATTAAATTTTATTTTGTTTTATTTTATTCTTCAATCTCTTTGACTGGAGGAATAAAGATAATATTTATTCATATTCATGACATGTAGAAACAACTTTTAATTCCATGAGCATTTTATCAAGTATTCCATATAGGGTGCAAATTCAAAATTACAAATTCTAGTGGCTCACTGATGTAGGTTTGAACATTATTCTTTATAAATTAGGCTGCTGCAACTGATGGATGGATGGATGGATGGATGGAAGCCCTAACATTAAAAACATTAACCTACATACTGTAGTAATGTGCAAGTTCTTCTTGTGCCACCAAAACAGCTCTGATTCATCAAGGCATTGCCTTTACAAGACCTGTTAAGGTGTGCTGTGCTATCTATCATCAGCTCCTTTAGCTCCTGGAGGAACTGGGCCTCCATGGATCAAACTTCGGACACCTTTCGCTTTTTAACTGGTTATCATTCCTTGGTCCTTTCGTTTCATTTCCTTTTCTATTTACAGTATTTGACACAAGTCGTTATCCATGGTGACTTGCAAAAGTGCTTTAAAGACTCCATCATTAAATATATCACTAAGTTACTGACTAGACGTACCTTCAGCCAAACACTGTTGGGAAAGTTTCGTTCTTTTGAAATAAGATGGAACAAGGGTTGTGGAATTTGGCTCCAATTACTTACATTGTACTCACACACTGGGTGGCAAACTTCACAGTTGGTGTGCAGAAGAGTAAAGCTTATAACGATCAAGACCTATGGTGATGTACAGTATGTACTGTACATGCACCACAATTTTGGCTCATGACGCACTTAGGGAGAGAAAGAAAGAAAGAGAGAGAGAGAGACAGAGAGAAAGAAAGAAAGAAACTTCAACGTCCTTCAGAGTGTAAGAGGAATTTGCGTAAACACATGGGAAACTTGGGTAATTTGGCAAATAACATATGCTGAGACACTATACCTACTTGAGTATTCATTATGGTCAGAGATAAGTTTAATAACTGTATTTTTGTTATTATTTTAGTAAACTTATCTTAACAAATTGTTTGCCACTTGCCAGATTTAGATATAATTTATCCAAGAATATAAAATTTCTTAGATTTGAAATAATTAAATGTGAATGTGCCCAAATATATATATATATATATATATATATAAAGCTATTATTTTACAATATGTATGAAATAAGGACATTATGCAGAATATTAAATATGAAGATTAAATGACAAGCGCAGGCCAAGAAGAAAATATATTCTACGAAAATATACAGATATATTAAATCTCCATAGTTTTCAATCATAAGATAATTAGCTAGTCATGCACCAGGGAAGCATTTAAGTATCCGCTCCTCCTTGTCACCTATGACAGCTCTATTAATTATGCAAAACATTTTTCACATAATCACATCCTACTTAAGAGTGTATAAAAAGCCTGAGGGAAGAATCTTAAATTAATTTGTTACAGGTGTGCAGTGATGACCTGGTGAACTGATACGTAAATGTTTGCTCTGTGCGTAAATATAAGATCTGAGCAAGTCAGGAGATAAAAAAAAAAGAATTGTCAATACTAAGATTTGGACATTAAGCTGTAATGTTTAACGTTCATTTTACGGAGCTGTAAAGCTGAAGACAAGCAAGAGCCTGAAAAAGCCAGGATTAATGCATCTAGTTAGACAAAATGGTATTTATTCTTTTTTTTTTTTATCTTGACAGTCTCTCATACTAAGTAGTGTGAGTTAGGGCAGAATTTTAATTTAAACCTTTATACTTTAAATCTTGTGGGTAGAAATCTAGTACTTAAACATACATACATACACGTTTAACATGTAAAATGTACAATAGTTTCATATTCATGGGTTTACATTATTGGCTCTAGAAAATTATAGAATTTACAGGGAGTTGTACAGTATGGTGCACATAATAATAACAACAATAACATCAGCCATCACTCACTGTCTATACCTCGTTATCCTACAGTATGTACAGTGTGGCGGGGGGGTGGGGGGGGGGGGGTAAGGGGCTTTGCTCAGGGGCTCACCCTAGGCAGGGTGCCAATCCATCGTACCCAGAGGAAACCCACCAAACATGGGGAGAACATGCAAACTCCATGCACACAAAGATGGGAATCGAACCTGGACTCTGGAGGTGCAAGATGACAGTACTAATCACTAAGCCAACAATATTTTTACTCACTTAAGAAAAGCTAAAGGGACTTTTTTGCGCCACACCTTTTGAAAAAAGTCTTGATTGTTGGTCTTCCGTCTTTACTTTGATGAGGCAGTGGTGGCTAAAACGGTCAGGGCTGTGTATTACTGGTTTACTGAGCGGAAGATCGAAGGGTTCAAGGCCCAGCACCACCAAGCTGCCACTGTTGAACCCTTGAGCAAAACCTTTAACCCTATTTGCTCCAGGGGACACTGTATCCTTTCTGTCCCGAGCTGGGATACACGAAAAATCATTTCACTGTGCTGTACGGTACATGTGACAGATACTTATTATATATATATATATATTATATTATTATTATATACACATGAGCATCAAAAGGCTGGTCTAAAATCAGGTGAACATGAGAGCAGGGTCTGTCCCCCAAAAGCAGCTAAACTAGCTAAAGAAGTCAGCGACAGCTGGGAAACTATGTGTCCTGGCCTTCATGCGGATGTTAATTTGACATGTACCACATACCTACATCCACTTTTTCATGGCAACAGTATTCATCAGTGACCTTCTTCAGCAGGATAGTAAAAATAAAAAAAACTGTTTTTTTTTTCCAGACCCGGTTTAAATAACATGAAATGTTCAGGGTGTTGAACTTGGCCTTCATATTCCCCAAATCTTTCCTTCTGATTGAGAATCTGTTGTATGTGCCGGACAAACAAGCCTAATCCATGGAGGCTCCACCTAACATCTTTAAAGGACTTAAAGGATCTACTGCTAACATCTTACTGGCTCATACCACACGCAAACACACCACAGAGGTCTTATAGGGTCCTTGCCTGATGGGTCAGAGCTATTTCGGTGGCACAATGTGGACCTACACCCTTTTTTAACGCAGGTGGTTTTAATGTTATGGCTAATTAGAGGATGTTGTCATGGGATTAGTTAATTGATTAAAGAACGATGAGTGAGACAAAAACGAAAGTGACATGAACAGTGAATACATTTTAACTTGCGTTTTTTCCTACAAAAAACGATCAGATTACATACAGACACTGAGTAAGGCAGTTGTGGGAGTTGAGGAGTTGAGGGCCTTACTCAAGGGCCCAACAGGGGCAACTTGGTGGTCATGGGATTTGAATCTGAGACCTTCTGAACTGTTTTCCAATATCTTAACCACTGAGCTACCCCTGACCAGTAAAACACACTAAAAAGGAACAAAATGCTACTCTGTTTACCACTAACGCTGTAGGCAACCACGTGAATTTGATGTCATTGCCGGATTCAGAGTCGAGGGCAGTGTGCCAATTTCCTGAGTACAAATTTCAATTTAGGCCACTATTTTTCTTCCTTTTGGACGCTTTTCTAGTCGGAGGCCGGAAATGACAAGCTAGTTGAATGAAGCATCTTACAATTGTGAACGATGGAAACTCTTCCTCGAGCTAAGAGGCTTTTGACATTCCCTGTGAACTTACATCCTTCATACACATCCTTTCACCCACCCACACTCTCAAACGTACACACACACACAAATGATCACACATGCATACACACACACACACACACATCTGAGAATCATGAAAAACAAAGGACAGGAAATAAAATACTGGAGGGCAGGTCAGAGATTTCAGAAGGGTGATTAGAAGGACTGGGGTAGAAAAAGTGTCTCCACTCAAGGACATTTTAAACAATGCTTGAAAAAAAAGTTGTAATAAAAAAAAGAAAAGCACTTTCGGAAAACGGATAATTATTCGGTTAGCTGCCTTTGGGTTTAACAACGTCTTGACCTCAGAACAAGATAACATCTGTGAGCGTACAACAAGTGAATAATTTCCATAACAACAAGACGATATCCATATACTTATTATAGGACTAATTGACTTATTCACCCTGGGCTCTGCCTGTTCTCTCTTTTTCCTCTTTGCTTCTTGATGATCTGCATCTGCGCAACACTACATACTCATACAGGCTTAAGTACAGATGTTTTGTTTTTTTATTTTCTTTATTTATTTATAATGATATCTGGGGAGCTTTACATGTGTTCCACCTGGTGTCTTTTGCAAACGTACAATCATGTGTAACTAAGTATCAGTTTTTTCGATATGCACACCCTGTAAACAGCTGGAAAAAACATAATAGTGCAGATCTGATATTATAAGAAACATTAATTGATGAATGTAGATTGTAATTTTCCAAGCTGCATTTCTGTCTACTGCTTTGATATAAAAATGCACCGTATTAAGCATCCAGAGTAATTAATGGATTTCAACTTAATAAACCTTAATGTGCTTATGCTTAATAAGTGTTTAATAAGCTTATTCACAATTCTGAAAGCTGAGGAGTTCTCAGAAGAGCAATTCACACTCCAAACCCGAACCCGTAAATCCGCAGGTTTTTAAGCTTTAACGAGAGAGAGAGAGAGAGAGAGAGAGAGAGAGAGAGTAAAAAAAATAAAAAATAAAAACGCCAGGCTGTAAAGCCTTTTGGATTAAAAATACTCGCTTCATTGTTGAAAAGATTTTTTATATAGGACATATTTTATATTTGTTATTCAAAGCACGACTCGGGTGGCCTCCCGTCTTATACACCGTATTCCCTTTACCATAAAATTGCACAAAATAACTAGAAAGGCTGTTTGTAGATGGTCTATAAATCAAAGAAGGGAAAAAAAAGAAAAGATAACAAAGAAAGGCAGTTCTGTGCTTAGGTTACTGTCTGTGTGTTCCAGTGTGTGTGTGTGTGTGTGTGTGTGTGTGTGGTGCTCTACAATGACTTGGTGTCTATCTCAGAGTGCATTCCTTGTCTCGTCAACCTGAACAGAATAAAGCTTTTAGTGAAGACGGATAAATAAATGACTGAAATTATTCTGTTTCCTATACAAAGCAAGATCTTTATATTTAAAAAAAATATATAATAATAATAATAATAATAATAATAACCCAACCAGACAACAATGTTTAAACAATCTCCTTGCTTTGTGCCCTTTTGAAAGTATTGTTTGGAGTAAGGTCATGATCACTTGAAGCTTGGAGACACATCACCACTTGACTCAAGTGCAACAGAAACTGTTCAATTTTGTGCTCATCTTGTGGCAAACTGCAAAAAAAGCTCTGTACTTCCTAACCGTTTCCGGATTCCATCACAAAATACTAAAAAAGCTACGAGGCTGATGATGATTATGACACGTTTATGAGATGATCTGCTGAAGTTCAAACCGAGCGTCAGAATGAAGCAGAAAGAAGATTTAAATGTCTCGCAGAGTTTCAGAGTTTCTGCCAGACATCCTGGTCTAAGTAGTTCTGAAACCGCTGATCTACTGTAATTTTCAGACACACAACCATCTTTATGGTTTACAGAGAACAGTTTTCAGTTCCCTGAGCAAAAATGCTTTGTTGATGCCAAAGGTCAGAGGAGAATGGCCAGACTTGTTCCAGCTGATAGAAAGGAAACAGTAACTCACATACAGCGGTATCTCAGCATAGAAATTAAATCTGTTCTGGAGGTGGGTTCTTAAGGCGGAATTTTGTATTGTGAAACGGATTTTCTCATAGGAAATAATGTAAATGTAGATAATCCGTTCCAGCCATCCAAAGATATTACCGATGTTACAGTGGCGGCTGCTAGCTTTTGAAACAGGGGAAGCTCATATTAGGCCTTCAGCATAAAATTCATTACGTTATTTGTACGTAAATTCTGTCTAGTTTCTCCTTCCACGAGCTACTTTAATTATATGAACGAACTAACTTTACAATGCTGAAACAAGGAGCAAAGTCAAGAACTCTATAAGTTTTTTTTTTATTTAAAGAATGATTTGTACAATCAAAAATGGTTTATATCATCATCAAACAATACAGAGTGCAGCAGTTCGTCGTACCACTTCACCTGCAAATCCGCATGGGACTGAACTCGAATCTCTGTAGCGCTAATGTATAGTTAAGACATGCTGTCAATCAAAAAAGGGGTTCCGCCCTTTAAACAGCTCCTCCAAACATCATGCAGCAGCCCAGCGTCCTGGCCCGTCTACTGCTCCATTCACTCCCAGAGAAGCTGAGCTGCTGCAGTGAAAAAAGCTCCTCTGTACTTCGCCATAGAGCTCCAGTGAAGCTGGGCTTCAGGAGGGTTTAACGCGCTGTGCTGCACGGAAATGTACAGTATGACAAGAAAATCACGTCAACAATCTACAATAAATACCTGATTCTGAATGAGCTAGTCATGAAGTTGAACGCGTTCTAGCGCACTTTTATTAAAACCAATATAAATACGACATTGCATACAGTATATGAGCATTTATTTTCTGACATAGTAGAGGAAGCGGAGCTTCCCTTGTAGTCTTAGAGCAGCCGGCACTGCGATGTTACCAATTTCCAATGGTATGATCATATTTTTGCATAGAGAAAACTACCAAAACATTTTACTTGACCTTAATTTATGATTCCTCTTGGCAACATCTGCTTTAAAAACCAAACTGAAAGCGGCTCCATTTTCCTCTTGCGTCCATCCTTGCTGACATACTTGGGTACCCATGGTGCTGTGTCTCCTCTACAGTCTTGCACAAAATGCAAAAAACAAGCCACAAAATTTTTTTAACTTGCTTCTCTTGGTTTTCCGCTGACACAAACAAGTAAATACGCACAACTTAGCCAGCGTTTGGTTCCTTTGCTCTGTTTAGGCCAATTTCTTCAAAATTTCAGTTCTTAAGCCGAAAAATTCAAGAAGCGGGATGTTTGTATGACAAAGTATCACTGCACCATCATATTACAGCCAAGGTATGCTGATAAAAAGTTCTGAAAGCACAATAGTTTGAACTTTGGAGCAGATGTGCAGCAGCAGCAGCAGACCACACGAGGTGCTGCTCCTGTCAGATAACAACAGGAAACTGAGGCTACAATTCACATGGGCTTAGAAAAATTAAACAATAGAAGATTGAAAAAAAAAATCTGTTTCCTGAGTCTCGATTTCTGCTGTGACATTTGAATGGTTCGGTCAAAATTTGACATAAACAACATAAAAACACGGATCCTAACTGCCTTGTATCAGTGGTTCAGGCTGGTGGTGGCGGTGTGATGGTGTGGGGAAGATTTTCTTGGTACACTTTGGATGCTTTAAGTACCAATTGAGCATGGTTTAAACACCACAGCCTACTGTACCTAAGTATTGTTGCTAGGGTTATCATTTCCATTAATTTCTGAGCACAGAATAACGCGCCATGTCGCAAAGCTGAAATCTTCTCAAACTGGTGTTAAAATGACAATGAGGTCACTGAACTCCAATGTCACCAGATCTCAATCCAGTAGAGCAGCTTTGGGGTGTGATGCTATCATGTCAATGTGAACCATCATCTCTAAGGAATGTTTCCAGAACCTTGTGGAATCAATTCACAACCGGAACAGGACAGAGTGATAAACAGGAAACCTAAACAGGATTAAATAACAAGGAAATCAACACACAGCATATGCTTAGCAATAATTGAGTGCTCCGAGAGTCCTTATATATCGCGGCGGTGTGTGATTGAGTCGCAGTGTTGACAATCAGTAATCAGGAGCTGAAATGAGAATGTTAAGGGTTGGAGCGTTTGGCAGTTTGTGTACCAATTCAATTTTATTTGTATAACGCTTTTAACAATTGGCATTGTTGCAAAGCAGCTTTACACAATCAAAAGAATTATTTAAGTTTGTATGAGATGTGAATGTGTATGAATCAAAATGATAAGACTGTCTCTGATGAACAAGCCGCGGGCGACAGTGGCAAGGAAAAACTCACTGAGATGGTAATAGGAAGAAACCTTGAGAGGAACCAGACTCAACAGGGAACCCATCCTCATCTGGGTGAAACAGATAGCAGGAAATGATCTGCATTTATACAGTGTGAGACTGGAAGTTCAGTATAACAGGAGATGTCATTCATTCATTCATCTTCTATACCGCTTTATCCTCTATTCAGGGTCGCGGGGGACCTGGAGCCTATCCCAGGAGGCTTAGGGCACAAGGCGGGGTACACCCTGGACAGGGTGCCAATCCATCGCAGGGCACACACACATACACACACTCACACACCCAATCACACACTACGGGCAATTTTGGGAACGCCAATTAGCCTAACCTGCATATCTTTGGACTGTGGGAGGAAACCGGAGTACCCGGAGGAAACCCACCAAGCACGGGGAGAACATGCAAACTCCATGCACACAGAGACGGGAATCGAGCCTGGCCGGGGAATCGAACCCAGACCCTGGAGGTGCAAGGCGACAGTGCTAACCACTACACCACCGTTCCACTAACAGGAGATGTGTTTAAGTTAAAATTTAATCCAGTTCGTTAATGGAGGCTCAGGTAGACTGTAGAACAAGAAGCTGATGGAGTCTCCAGGGATGGATTTGCAGTCAAGAAAAGTCTGCTCCTTCTTTTTACAAATCTGTATGCCTGAACTACCCTTAAAGCATACTTCAAACAGCATGAAAACTACTACAAATATTTCAGACCTTGCTGTGATTTTATCCTTGTGTGAATCAATTTTAAAATTTAACCTTTTTTTTTTTTTTAATGATCGTGATTCTGTCTGAATTCTAAAAAACATCCAACTACAAGTTTAGATTGTTTTTAAAAACATTTAAGGACATTTGACTTGCCTGTTTTAAAAAATGTACTGTTGAATTTTGAAATGAACTACAATTTTGATGCGTTACCGTGAAGTGCGCGTAATGAAGGTGTGAGATCGCGTTCATTGAGAAGATTTCAACTGCTTAATCATATGCGTGTAATAAAAAAAATATTTCTTTTTTTTCAGAGGTCTGGACCCATTCAGGTGAACGGCATCATTCTATGGATGACTCCTGATCTGACACATCATACCTTCTTCACTTAGTCATGGGATAACATGGTTCTCCATCTAGTCGATTAGTCATTCTATTAAAGTCCCACACAAACACACACACACATGATCCAAGTCATACGATTGGATTTATTTCTCTACCTTCATGAACCTTCGTTATTTTAAGACGTGAAGGTCAGCTGTTCTTGAACAGTTCTTACAAGAACAGTATTGTGTTGAGTGCGTTTGTAAAACCCATTGAGCTCCATGATGATGAAACTGTCTCTCATGAAGACCGTCCCAGGAAAT
The DNA here is from genome assembly GCA_030522415.1 of Channallabes apus. Lineage (NCBI taxonomy): Eukaryota > Metazoa > Chordata > Actinopteri > Siluriformes > Clariidae > Channallabes > Channallabes apus. The sequence continues at coordinate 35,542,007 of CM060116.1, read as the reverse complement.
CAAGACCAAAACTGAGCTCTGCTGCAGAGGAGATGTTCATTTAGAGTCACCAGCCTCAGAAATCACCAATTAACAACCAGCACCTCCGATTAGAGGCGTTATGAAGCTTTACAGAGCAGAAGTAGCAGATAAACATCTCAATATCAACTGTTCAAAGGAGATTATTGTGGATTTTGGATAATAAACGCCTTCAGTGTTGTTTTACAGTGTAGAAAGAAATAAAAATCAGGAACGACCATCGAGTTAGAAGGGGTGTGCAAACTTTTGACTGGTAATGTACACATAAAACGTAACATTTTGGTTATGACAGCCAGCATTTTTTCTGCTTTCAAATGTCCAGAATACTGTATATAGAATTCCTGTAGCTTTATAACTCTGACCTTTGGCTCAGTTTGCACCTTAGTGTAGCATAAAAAAAAATGCTGACCATAACACAAAATACATTTCAGAGCTCACTTCCTGCAGTCGGGTCGATTCAAGGCCACTTAACTAGATGCAGACTATAAGACCGCCTCGGGGAGATACTTATAGACTCTAGTGGGTTTGGTCAGGCGTGTTACACCACAAGGTTCGAATCAAACAGAATAAACACTTCATACTGTATGTGAAAGCACTTTGAGAGACTGATGGCGATGCTTTGTCCACAGCTCTGGAAGATGATGGACAGGGAACAGTTTGGAGGAATGCTTTCAGAGAATCAATCGTTTAGAGTGAGATCACAGAGGAGGTCTTTGGAAGAGAGAACCCTTAGAGACAGAGACGGATCTAGGTCCAGGCGACATGGGTACTGTACAACAGCTGACTAGCGCAGATGTACAGACCGCACAAAAACAAACAAAAGAAAAATGGTGATAATACAGTAAGTGCATTGGTTTTCTTTTTGTACTTTTATGAGAGAGGCAGGGTACTGACTGTGAGAGGTACAAGATGGGGAGAGAAGTGGATAGTGGGCATCAGCTAAGGTCTCCAGGGGGAGCAAGTGCACATTTAACTTTGTACACCAATGAAATTAGTAAACTCAATCAAATTATGAAATGCTACCAAATAAACCACAGATCATTCACAATATTGTTAATATACAGTACAGTGCCTTGCAGAAGTTTTCATACTGCACTTCTTGAACTTTTCAACATTTTGTCAGGTTCCAACCAAAAGTAGTAGAATAAATAAATAAATAATCAGAGTAAAGGGGGAGTGAATACAAATGCACGTTACACTTTTCAGATTTTCCTTTGTAAAGTTGTGGAGAAGTTTAAAGCAGGGTTAGGTTATATTAAAAAATATTCCAAGCTTTGAACATCTCACAGAGCGCTGGTCAATCCATCATCCGGAAATGGAAAAAGTATGGAACTACCAAAACATGGGCGTCCATCTAAACTGACAGGCTGGGTGAAGAGAGCATTAATCTGAGAAGCAGCCAAGAGGCTTATGGTTACTCTGGAGGAGTTGCAGAGATCCACAGCTCAGGTGGGAGAATCCACAGGACAACTATTATGCCTCTTTTCCACTGCATAGTACGGCACAGCACGGTTCAGTACAGCTCACTTCGTTTCGGCTCAGTTCGGCTCGGTTTGCGCTTCCACTGCAGTTTAGTACCGCTTTAGAGTGGGCGGGATTATTCACGTGTCGTTATAGTTGCGGCGCCTCTACTGCCGTGACATCATCGTAAACGCGCCACAAACAAACACACAACGATGGAGCATATCGACGGCATGGTGTTCTTCATTCTCGGCATGTGGATGTTTTTAACAGCGAGACGAAGGAGTTTGTTTCAAAAGAGGCTGATGGCAGCCAAAGAAAATTTTTGGTTAATTCAAAAAGGTGCATCCGATCCTTCGCTGGCTGTTCTAAATATAGCGGTTCTGTTGTGTCTCGTGTCGCAAGTTCAGTGACTCAGTAATGACGATTTTCTCGGGCCAATCAGTGACCAGAAGAGTTTACACGTCGCGTTTTGGTAACGGTTCATCTGAGGTGGTACTAAAAAAAGGACCAGGTACCAGGTACCGTTCCCAGTGGAAAACCCCCCAAAAGTGAGCTGAACTGAACCGTGTCGTGCCGTACTATGCAGTGGAAAAGCGCCATTAGTCGTGCACTCCACAAATCTGGTCTTGATGGACAAATGGCAAGAAGAAAGCCATTGAGGAAAGAAGGCCATAAGAAGTCTTGTTTCCAGGTTGCAACAAGCCATGTGGAAGTGCAGACGAGACTTCTTATGGCTTTCTTTCAACAATGGCTGGTACGGTATACAGTCGTGTGACAGCCGCATTTCATTTGTTTGTTTTGTTTGAAAGCATTAACAATTCTATACATCCAGTCTACAAACCCCAAAGTTTTAAATGGTTTGAGTCTTGACTCTTGACCCTAGAATTGAGAGCGAGTAATGCCATTATTAATAAAGAAATATATATAAAAAGGTCAAAGCCATCTAACCCTCACTGTATCCCTGTACCAGGATTTTTTCCTCCCTCAAAACATCTTTTCAACTCCTCTTCCATGATCAATGGTTATTTTTATAACTCCAATTACCTCTGAGCTACTATTAGAACTGTTTTTGCCACCCAGCTGGTTACACTGCAAGATTAAAGTGATGATCATACCAATGGTTTTCTACTGTTCCTCATTAAATAAGATTAGAGTCAGGTGATTACCTACCGTAATCAGTAGCTCATAAAGCAAAATGAGGTGTGATTGTCTTGGAATTCAACAGACATGGGAATGGAATGTTTGCCATTGTTGTAGATTTAAGAAGAAGAAAGAAAAATGTAGTGGGGGCAGAATGGTGGCTTAGTGGTTAGTACTGTCGCCCTGCACCTCCAGGGCCCCAAAGACATACAGATCAGATCAGGCTAATATAGTGTGAATGAGTGTGTGAGTGTCTGTACAAAGGCAAATTATTATTATTATTAAAATTTTTATTATTATTACGGCACTCTAGGCTACATTTACATTACAAGCCACATTGCTCCATTCCGGTTTTTCTTGGTTAGATCTGATTGGCATGTCATGATGCTTCACATTTATAATTACAAGTCACGTTTATCTGACTCTCAAGTAGACGCGTCTTTCCTCTGATGTGTGCATCAATACGTCTTGGCTCACACAATCTAGGCAAAAAACACATTATATTTGTGGAACATACATTTTAAACAATGGATGCGATTATAGCAAAAATACCCTTGAGGTTTTGCTTTGAAGGACCGCGAGCAGTTAGCCAGAAGAAGGAAAAAAGACAGACGCTTTAGCTGTTTTTCAGCCGTTGCTAGCACTACTATGAAATCACCATCCTGCTGATGCTGACTGATGACATCAGCACACTGTTCTGCATATCGGATATGAATCCGATTTAGGACCGCAGACGAAAAATGACTCAGATTCAATGTGAAAAACAATAGGTTTCTGGCTCCAGACAGCCGTAAAAAATCTGATCTGTGTCACATTTGTGGGGGAAAAAATGTATTTGCGTCTCTTTAGCCTGGTAATGTGAACGTTCTAGAACCGCCTCTGCTTAGAGGAAATATAAGATTAAGTCTAATTATGATGTGGAGTGGGCAATTCATGCATAATTACAATCCCATATCTGATCACAAACACACACTCATGCACATTTTTAAATACCCAGCTCATTTGGCAACAGAAGCCTTATAGATGAGATCACATTTTGCTCTATTTTCTGATGTTCTGATGTTCGTGAAAAACATGAAAAATGTTGACGTGCATCTGTATGATTTTATGCATTCAGTTTGCCCTGCAAATGATTGGGTGAATGCATAAAGAAGCAGGTGGCCCAGATTTTCCTAATAAACTGGTCGGTAAGTGTATTTGCAAAATTGAGTGTCTGAGGTTATGAGAGTTCAAAAGCCGTCTTAGCCGTCCTTTCGTGCTTCTTTTCACTTTTTTTAGACTTAAAGGTACTCCAGAAATCATTACCCAGCTTCTTTGTTTCAGCAGATTAAGACTGCAGGGAGTGGAGAATCATTTTCTGAGCAAAAAGTGAAAGAATTAACTTTTCCAATAGCATAGAACCAAAAGACCGACCATTTCCCTTGTTCTGTGGGTGGGAGAAGGCGAGGGAAGAGGCATTAAAGGCAGCCCATATCTCATGAAACCACTTCGAAATTGAGGGCATTTAATTAACAGGATGTAAATGCAGTCTCTCTCTCTCTCTTTCTTGCTCTCTGTGCATCTGGCTTCATCTACTTGTTTTGAACTCAGCAGGAGGGTGGAACATGGAATGCCACTGAAAATTTAGTTATGTGATTGAGGAGATAGATAAAAGATATAATGAGATAGAATGACGTTTTGTTATGCACCTTCTACGAGTCCTCTAAACATGTTGCTGGCAGCAGCATGTTTACTATTTCAATCCTTTAGGGGATGCAGAGATCTTCATTCATTGGCATGCTCTGATTTGCTCCAACTCCAAGCAGACGTAAAAGAGGTTGCTTCATGTTTACAGAGATTAGGCACAGAATAAAGCTCCACCAAGACAGATCAGTAGTCTTCTGGCAACAACACAAAAGTAGAGAGAAAAGAAACAAAAACAAAGGAAATGAGAACAAGACCAGCAGCCTTTTGATGTATGATGTATGATATTTTTTTTTCAGTGCTTCACAGTCCTGTAGACAAGGGTTCTGTACACAGTATAGTATGTGGTAACAATTCCAAAGACCCCTGAGTGATAGGAAGGTACATAAACATTCAAAAGCAACTGAAAAGAGATTCCTTCATCAAGGTTGAGGACCCACTAAATTAATATTTTAAGGCTTTTCTTCACAAAAAGCTCAGATTGAAAACAGTTGAGTGCACATAAACATAAAAGAAATATACAGATTTTGCATATTCTATAAATATACCTTGATCACCCATTAAGATCAACACCACTGCCATGTGAACCGAACAACACTGTACACCATATACATACACCAGAGGACATAAGGTTCACCTATGTCAAAGGGGACCAAAGTCCAACCAGTCTAGCCGGACCCCATGGAAAAGCCAATGCAGTAAATAATTGCCAAAAGTCAATGCTAACCATGATAGAAAGGACACCGGCCTCCAAACTCCCCAGATCGCGCCGGACAAACAAGCCTGATCCATGGAGGCATGACACTACAACCCACAGCGCCCAAAGTATCAACTGTCCTGGTACCAGACACCCCAGAACACCCCCCAGAGATCTTGTAGAGCCATGCCTCAAGGGGCCAGAACTGCACAGGTGGCACAAGGGGAACCTAAAACATATGTGGTTTTAATGTTATGACTGATTGGTGTACTTTTTATGAGAAAAATGTTTGTAAAGAAATTACAAATTTAACTTATTGGTGGCTTATTGCTGGTCTTATTGCGAGCGCAGACGTCACAGGCAGCAACAAAGTGGCGAGTATCCTCTCTGATTGAAGGCCACCAAAAGCGTTGCTGTACCACAGCGAGGGTGCGAGCTCCACCTGGGTGACAGGCTAGTCGCGAGCTATGACCCCAATTGAGGATAGGGGTGAGCTACCGGCGGTACACAGAGTTTGCCCGGTGGTGCCTCTGGGGCGCCAGACTCTTGTTCCAGCCCCCCGCTTAACCAGAGCTTCAATGTCAAAGGAGGTAACCCCAATGAGACCTTGTGACGGCAGGCTGGTGAAAACTGGAGTGTAATCTGTGACTGAGGTGAACCGACAGGAGAAGGAATGGGGTTTGGTGTTCTTGCTCCCTGGTCAAAAAGATAGGGAGAAGTTAAAACGGGAAAAGAACAAGGATCTGGCTTGGCAAGCATTTATATACTCAAGATTCTTGTGGTCCGTCCAAATGAGAAATGATACCTCGGAGCCAGTGTCTCCATTCATCCAGTGCTAGTTTTATTGTGAGTAGCTCCCAGTCACCGATTCCATAGTTTCTCTCTGTGCTCGAAAGGCGGCTCGATCGATCCGGCTGTGTGAGGATGGTTGCTGAAGTAAACCAACTCTTTAGTTTGGTGAATGAATCCTCTGCCCGATCGGACCACTGAAAGGGGTTCTTAGTAGAAGTGAGGGCAATGAGCGGGGCTACCTCTGATATGTAGTTTCGGATAAACCGATGGTAGAAATTTGTGAACTCAAGAAAGCGCTGGAGATCCTTTCGAGTGGCTGGTCTGGGCCAGTTGGTTACTGCTTCCACCTTAGCTGGGTCTATCTGGGCCTTAGACTGGGCGATAATGAAGCCAAGAAAGGAGACTGGTTGACAATGACACTCCGCATTTACAAACAGTTGGTTTTCAAGAAGGTCAAGTTTAGGAAAAACATTGGCTCCTTGAAGGAGGTTGAAGGCAGTCGACATTGGGGGAAGGGGGTAATGATTCTTGATTGTTATCTCATTCAAACCTCAGTAATCAATGCACGGCTGTAGCGTCTTGTCTTTTATAGCCACAAAGAAGAATCCAGCCCCGGCAGTAGACAATGAATATATATATATATATATATATATATATATATATATATATATATATATATATATATATATACTGTATGATATACCTGTCCATAGCCTCTTCTCAAGTGATGAAAGTGAATACAGTCTACCCCTGGGAGGAGTTGACCCCGGAAGGAGGTCAATAGCTCAGTCATAAGGTCTGTGGGGTGGTAGAGAGATGGCACGCAACTTGCTGAAGACCTGCTTGAGCTCAGCATAGTCAGGAGGGACAACTGAGAGGACAGGAAACTCCTCATTCTCATAGGATGTGGCTGGTGAACAGTGAGCTGACTTTAGACAGGAAGACAAGCACAGAGGACTCCATTCCAGAATCACCAGAGCTCCAGAGCTAGCGTAGGGAGGTTAAGTTCCTTGACCATTGTGGTGGAGATAAGGATCTGCATGGATGGGGCAGTAGACGTGGGTACAGAGGCTGTTTGAGCACGATGCCTCGGTGTCAGTCGAGCGTACAGTACATGCGTCCATCTAAATCCATCAGGCCATTCAGATTGCTGGGAAGTTCCTGGCTGATCCTCAGAGGGAGCGTAGAGGAAAGCATCATGAAGCACTTGGGTGTCCAAGTTTGCGGAGGCCGCCAGAGTCCGGAACTCGATGGCATAATTGTAGCCAGAATGGAAACCTTGGCAAAGTTCCAGTAGGTGTCTGGCTGCCTCTCGGCCAGAGTGGGAGCGGTCGAACATCCCCCTCATCTCATCGGTAAATGATATAAAAGAAGAACAGCATGGGTCATCAGCGTCCCAAACTGCAGTTCCCCATTCACAGGCCCGGTTGGTGAGATCACAAAAGTCACCCTTGAGCGTTCAGTGGGGAAGGAGAACGCTTAGAGCAACAACAGAGATCATTGCGACAGGAAGTTCTTGGTTCACCGTTGTAAGGCTGTGGGTTAGGGAGCCAGGGTTCATGATGTGGAGTGTGTACCGGGACTGAAGGAGGACTGGCTAGTAGTTGCTGAAGCTATGAGGTGATAGACTAAAGAGTCTGGGTCACCTGCTGGATACTTTGCTGGTGAGAGCCCAGTAGCGCACGCTGTTGTGTAAGTGCCTACCTTAACTGATTCAAGTCCGCTGGGTTTGTCATGGTCAATGTATACTGTCAGGAACCAGACTAAACAGGAGTGAACCCAATGGCAAAAAGCTAATTTATTTGAATACTTTATTACTGGCCAAAGGAGTTTAGCTTGCAGATGCAGTAGGAGCAGAGAAGAGTTGTGTTTGTGAAATAGGGTATTACCAGGCCGTGTGGGGGAATCCCCTGTGACGAGGGCGGGGTGTGTCGATGATGGGGCGGAAGTGGGGTGAGAGATGAAATTTCCAACGGTCGCGTGTACTTGAACGAAGGTAAAGATAATGCGATCGCGGCATCCGACGTTCGAGTAGTTGTTAACCCCGCAGAGAGTGAGACACACAGCAAGCTGGCGATGCACTCATGTCCACGATCCACAAATGTAGAAGTGCCCACAAGCACGCTTAAACACAAACACACACAGATTGCCGGAGATTGTGAATCAGGTGGAAGAGACAGGCTGGATAGGAAGCTGTTAGAATATAGCTGCGCTCTTGTCCGTGATCCAGAAGAGAGAGCAAGAAGTCCGTGAACCAGAGCGGGGTCAGCAACGAGAATCCAGCAGCAGAGGCAGTGAAATCCGGAACCGTGATCCAAAAGCATTGTCGTAAAAACAGGTGAGGCCATAAATGTAGAGTAATCCAAAAAGAGGGGGATAATCCAAAGGGCGTGGCACGAGACGAAATCCAAAGAACAGGCAAGGTCAAGCTCGTAAACGAAAAACTAGAGAGTTGCAGGGAAAAAGCAGGGGAGATAGGCACGCAAGTAAGATACATCGGCCAGGAGCGAATTCTTCAGCATCTGCTTAAAGCCACCAGTAGGTTGCCAAATTAGGGGCAGGTGTACTCAGGTAATCAGCCCGGGGAGCACGGAAAACCTTGGGTGGGTTTATGGCCTGGATGTACTGGGCAGATTACAGTATGCAGGCTCGTGACAGTTCTAATGAGAGAAAAATGAAATGATGCCTAAAGCCAACAGCTTACTGAAAGGTCAAGCTGTCAGATGAGAGGAGAGAATGAATTAGCCTCAGTGTTCTGATTCATACATCACTGGATTAATTCATACTCAATATTTTTCCTGACACATTATATGTCACATTTCCTCGTGTATACCATGGCTTAGACTTTTTTTTATCACCTCCTAAAGACATCAGTACTCTCCAAGATTTAAAGGTCTCATATTTTACTATTTCTTCAACAGCAAAACACGGGTCTCAGAGTTCCCTCAAAAAGTGTGTATTTGTGTTTTAGTGCCTGCGTAAATGAGCCAAGCCCCATCAGAGAATAGCAGAGCTGTGCATCAAGCCAGGGGAAAGGGCTCTTCTTATATGAGGTCACATTAGGGAAGAAAATCGAATTGTTAGTTTAAGCCCCTTGTCAAAATTAAAATGAGAAAAAAGCAATACTTTTTTGCTTACCCGCTGTATACCCATCCAAATGAATGTCTAATTTTTTTTTTTACAGTGGTGTAGTAGTTAGCACTGTGTGCCTCCCCATTCAGAGACGAATGTTTGATTTCCATTTTAAGTCCCGCATGCATGGAGTTTGCATGTTCTCCCTGTGCTTGGCGGGTTTCCTCCAGGTGCTCCGGTTTCCTCTCACAGCCCAAATACATGCGGATTAGACTACAAGGCATTTCCAAACATAATGTAGTGTGAGAGTGTGTGAAAGCTTCTGCCATTTGATGGATTGGCAAACAGTTCAGGGTTCCCCACCTCATGCCCCAAGTCCCTTAGAATAGGCTCTAGCCCCCCCCCCCCATGAGTCTGTACAGGAAAAGTGATGAAGAGAGGGAAAGTGGGAGAAGTGAGAGTAAATCAAGTTTACTTAATAGACTGTAAATAAAATTGCAATTACTCATATAGTTTGAATTAAAAGTTGAAGATGTTTCTTTTACAAGGAATTATTAATATGCAGATATATACTGATTAACCATAAAACTATTACCTAACATTGATTAGGTCCTCCAGTGTATTTAGTTTTGCTTTGCTAATAACTGTTTACTTAAAACCTTTATTTGTCACATATACGTTACTGCACAGTGTTTTTTTTTCTTCGCATATCCCAGCATAACCGAGGTCAGAGCGTAGGGTCAGCCATGATACAATGTTCCTGGAGCAGATAGGGTTAAGGGCCTTGCTTAAAGGCCCAACAATGGCAACCTGGTGGAGCAATAACTTAGCCCTCTGAGCCACCACTACTCTATATTAATGCTGGACATGTCTTTCTTTACAACTAGACCAGGCATCATGGACAAAAATGGTGATTTGGCTTCCAGTTCTTTTTTCACCTCAATTAGGAGGGTGACAAATTAAGAGGAGAAAAATTACATTTTGTTTTATTTATTTTTAGTAAGGAAGGACCAACACACCCTACCAGGACAGCCTTAACAAGCCAAACACGTTCAACACACATAGACCAACAGCACTCAAAGAATCCACTACTAAGGGGAACCCAAAACCTAAGTGCATTTAATATTGCATAATAATGTTTTAATGTTAAGGCTGATTGGTGTATACCTACTGTATGAGGACAAGATAAGGGAACCAAGACAAACCCCTGTGGAACACCATTCTAAATGTAATATATTGGTAAAATGGTCACACCAAGAACAATCAAAAGTAATTTCTCTGCTACTGTAGATTAAATACAAATTAAGCCATTTAAGAACGTGTTCTGACATTACAATACATTTTTCAAGCCGTTTGATTAATATTGCATGGTCCGTAGTGTCAAAGGGCACAAAATAATCAAGTAATACAAGTTCTCATATGCCGGGTCTCATCACCATTGTGTCCAGGATTATTAACTACTCTGCGCAGGCTGCTGAAAAATCAAATGCAGTTCTCATAACCACTGAGGTTTAGGTTATTAACCCTGCTGCTCAGAACTGTATAATGACCTGATTACACTTTGAAAAAAGGGGTTACTGCTGAGGCAAAAAGACGTTTTGCTCTTTAAGCAACCCTTTTCAGTGATTTTTGATTTTAAAAAGGCCACATTTGGTATTTGTGTGAAATGAATCAGAATGCAGGAGGTCCGGATTATTTTTCTTTATTAATTATCTAACAGCAGAAATCTCAAGCGAGGCCGGAAAACTACCAGTTTCTGGCAAGTACTCCATTACTGAGCCGAGAAGGCTATTAAAACACTTTGAGATGTAAGAAAATTACACACCATTGGGTCAAGTGAATATGTTGCAGTTTTTTGCCCGAGACTCCACTAAAAACCATTTAGTTCCTGTTTATTTTAATAATAAATAAAGTCTCCATATTAAGTGAATTGGGGAATTGTGTGAATTGATCTGTTTGGACTTGTGTTTCATTCAACGGGCTTTTAGCTGGATAGTAATAGGATTGGTTGTATTAAAATTTATACCTTGAATCATAACTGCATACAGACAAAAAGAAAGCATTTTAGCATATTTTGAGCTAAAGGGGAAGTGGCATCCTGTAATCACATCTAAAAATAACCCTTTCCAAAATGTCCCACTTTTCTGTAAAGTTTTCTACCAGGCTCCTGCAGATACTGTACATCATTTAGGGCAAGGAGAAGAATTGTTGTGTAATGACTTTATCTCTGGGAAAGCGGCAGACAATCTGTTGTGCTCAAGGTATCATTGTTGTGATGCTTTCGATAGGTACAACAAGGTCATTTATTGCACTAGCATGGTCAATCCCAGTGGGCCCACAGAGTCTTGCTGAGTCCAAGTCCTGGGGAAAGCGGGGTGCCTGATTGGTCACTATGAGTGCACTACATCTTGCGTTGCTGCTCCAGCCATTCTTCACTTTCCTTTCTCTTCAAATTCCAAAGATGAGACATGCCACTGCCATCCAGGTTCAACCCTTGTGTTGTTTTCTACTGTGTTGAACAACAGAGAAAACCTCCTAATGATCTTTCTTAAAACAGAAATGTAAATACTTTTCCTAGAGTGACCCTAACATTAGAAAACACGAAGCATCACCTTTCTTCCTATTTTACGTTAATGCCACCAGGGTCTTGTCTTAGGATCCTTTTTGACCAGGTGGATAGAAAATTTTTTTTACACACCACACAAACCACACAGACGCAGATAAAGACAAACACATATTACTGGATGACCAAGGGGCCACAAGTTAGCCGTTCGTGGACATCCATCCATCCATCCATCTAGGAATCTCTGTAGCCCAGCTAGGGGCCATGGAGACCAATGGCGACCACTGTATTCATTCACATTTTTATGACTGTGGTCAACATTCGCACTCTACGGGCAACTTGGGAATGCCAATTAGCCAATTACATGTCTTTTTACTGTGGGAGGAAACCAGAGTACCTGGAGGAAACCCACCAAACATGGGGAGAGCATACAAACTCCATGCACACATATTCCAAGTACATCAACGTACATACGTCCTGAAGATAACAAGACTTGAGGGTTTCTGCAATCAAGGAGGAAAATAAGGATGAGATGGGATGAGATGCCTACATTCCTTCACTGTCTCCATAGTTTAAAAAAACTGACCTGCAGGTCTACATACTGTACGTAGGGCCTGTATAGCACTTGAGTTAAGGCTACATCTGATCTTGTTGCTGTCACATGTGACAATTTCTTAACCTCTTAAGAACTCAGGCAGCAGCTCCTGAAAAGACCATTCAAGTCTAAGCTGCCTTCTGTTCTCCACTCAACAAAGGGAAGAGCGTCTGTCTCATGGAACATTGCAGACTGTCATGCATGTGATAATTAGAGTTGATTGATTCATGTTGCTGTTGTATTTTGTACTCTATTATTTTATTCGTATGTATTGTTGCGTTTATACACTGTGGGTGGTGGCAGTGATTAAAAACAGGATAAGGCTAGTTGTTTGTGGTTGAATTGTTTAGTGTTCTAAATAAAGAACATACCGGATGTTGCCAAAAATGTTGAAGGCTGTTATTATTTGCCTTTTTTTGTTGCATATTTCTGTTAGCTCTACAAGTGATAAATGGGTAAATAAATAAATAAATAAATAAATATTTATGCATTTGTAGGACCTTTTGAATGACCAGTTGTTTTTTGTGCAAAATAGATTTAGGGTTCAACTTTACAAATAACTGGTTAACTAAATAAACAAACCAACGTCAAGAAATCATGATCTGGTGATAAAAAATTGTGTTTGTGGAACTGTTGTATAAAAGTTGTGATGCCTAGAATTGCATCACTGTCATGCTGATATTCATCACAACAGCACCTGATTGCGTGATACTGCTTTATTATTAATTAATTTGCTTATATTAGTTTATATTGTTTTATTATTTATTTTATTTTCTGTTATTGTTGCTGTTCCTGAGAGCACATCTGGCAGTGAGTTGTATCTTTTATACAGCACTCTCCTTTCTAATCTGGTCTTTGGGACCAGCAATGGCAGAGTGATTTTGTATAGGCACAGGTTTAAGGGCCTTGGCCAAGAGGCCTAACAATGGCCATCCGGCAGTGACAGTGCACAAATCCCCAACCTTGAACAACCGAGAGCTTCAACCGCCTGAGCCAACACTGCCCGCAGTAGTACTGTAGGTGTAGCAGTAGTAGCGATGAATAAATAAATAAATAAATGACTTAATTTGCATTGCATATGAAGATGTACAGCTACAGTAGATTTAAAATCAATGGTTATTATAGTACATTTTGAACAGGAGCCAGTTAGTTACTTGCTTTACCTGAACCAATTATATTACAGTATACAAGGAGATTCAAAGAAGTCTGGTCCTTTTAGAGCGAGGATGGAGCAAGACTTCAACAGATACACCAACACATTAGCCAGTACTTACAGAATAACATTCACCAATGTTAGTACCCAATATCATCAAGAAATTCAAGGAACCCTGTCAAATCTCACTTCATTTCAGGGTCGGGCCGAAAACCACTTCTGATTATGTTTGAGCTCCAAATCCTATGACATAACTGCCCTAAAAACACTTTAGTTTGGGTTCAACATTAACATTTGTCTCTGCATTTGCAAAAGCAACTTAAGCCTTAAGTTGCTTTTGGCTTCTCATCTGGAAGGTGGCACACTGGAAACGCATTCTGTGGTCCAACAAGTAAACAATTCTAATAGTGAAATGGCTGCTAAACAGAGAGTCCGAGTGGAACACTGACCTGCATGATCCAATAGAAAATGTGTGGTGCTTTATGGAACGCAAAATATGGCAAGACCCGTACAATTGCGCAGGAGACTAATGGGAGAATGGAGGAACCCCCCGCTAGCTACTGTACACTTAACCAAATGGTGTCGCCATTGAGCAAATGCTTGAAAAATTTTATTAATAGAAATGCTAAGTTGGGATTGACAAACTGTCCCAACTTTTTTGGGAGGATGGTGCAGCCACTAGATTTGAAATGAGTGCACATTTTCAACAAACAATTCATAGTTTATCAAATAATGAGTTGATGTGGAGTTTTCATTCTGTCCCAACATTTTTTCATGGAATTTGGGTTATAAATATTCAAACATATACACAATGGCCAAATTCTAAAATCCACATTTGGATCAAAATCCAAAGAGTGTATTTGTCACGCTCTAATTAGTGCATTTAACAAAACACACACTTTCCCAAGTCAGTGGTTTCTGGTCTCTGGTGTGAAGCATTTATTTATTTAATTTTGTTAAAGTTACTTAAATAAAAAGCATCAAGGATCCTTCAATGATCTGCATCAGCAGCTGCCTCTTATTTATTTATATATATTTATATTATTAAATCTTTCCCTCAATGCATCATGTCTATGAGATCTGTCGACATATGAAAAAAAAAACCTTTTATATAAATTCTCCAATAACATGGGATCTGTGCTCCTTTTTAACATTTAAACATTTGAAAGCTTGAACAAGTTTTGAGTTGCTCTCTAAAATCCCCTCAAATATTACTTAAAAAAAACATATGACCACGCTAACTTATTTACATGCAAGAGCTTAAGGCACACTGCTGCAATTAGTTAACAGCATACAGTATATTGTACATAACAGCCATAATTATGTTGTGCACTTTAACACTGATTTACAACTACTTACGCTGAGTAATTAAGCCTGATGAATGTCAAACCACATTTCTGATCAAAATAAAAATTATGCTGCGGGCAAAACCACAACAATTTGACGGCTTTTTGATAGACAACGTCTGCAACATGCCAAATTTACAACCGCAATAATGTCCGATTAATTTATTCATTAGTGCTTTCTCTATAGAAGACTCTCATGTCTGACATAATGTCAGAAAAGTTTTCTCTCGCTGCTCAAACTCCAGCCGGTGGGTCAGGTTTTATGTTATTAATTTCCAGATCTGAGGTTCTGGCCCCTGAATTAAAACCTTGTGACTGACCATGAGGTTGCCATTGTTGGGCCCTTGAGCAAGGCCCTTAACCCTATCTGCTCTAGGGGTGCCGTATCATGTCTGACGTAACAAATAAGGGCTTAACTTAACTTGGTACTGCACTGAGGAATACATAATGACCACAGATCATTAATGATACACACTACGCCTTAAACCTTAAACCAAATATTATGTAGGGTCGTCAGGAAAGCTCTTGGCTCGGTACATGACTCCACAAGACATCTGGGAGGAGGCGAGCTGTGGTGTCTCGCAACAAGAAATTAGCGGCGGATGCTTTGGGGTGTTGTGGGTTGTTGGCTTGGGCCTCCATGGATTTGTTTGTCTGGCGCATTCCATGATTGCGGATCTGGAGAATTTGGAGGCCGGATCAACAACCTTGAACTCTTTGCCTGCTAAGCCTCATACGTACAAAGCAAGCTGTGGTGCACTAAGATCACTGACACCTTTCAATTGTGTCCAGCATTAACTTTTTTCAGGAGTTTGTGCTGCATTGGCTTTCTTAAGTACTTCAACCCACAGTCCACATTGAAGTCCTACATGTCATCATTTGTTCTTTGTAAATCACCCTCAATCACCTTAATTACACACACAATCTATTAAAACGCACAAGCAAATGATTACATTTTGTCTTTGTAATTCCTCCAGTTCTGAACCTGAAACTTTTACAGTACGTCGCACATTTTGTTCGTAACCACCTCAAAATAAAAGCTGACTAGACCTGATTTAACTTGATGCACTTGCATATTTCATAACTCACTTGGTGTTTCATGTCAAAGTCTGTGTTTATGTAAATCCGGTGCCAGTGTACCGGTCAAACTACTCTCATGTGATTCTGGAAGCATCCTGAAGGGACAGAATGAGGACAGCTGGGGAAGCCTGGGGACATAAATACCTACACGTATCTGCACTTTTCCTTTTTCTTTTTTGTTTTTCTTCACGCAAATGTGCAGTTTGTACATCATTGGCATGCAGTTGTGTCTTGGCATGTGTGTCAGGAGTCTGTTCAATCTGTAGCATCTATAAATGGATGCTTCTTGTACAGGTAATCAAATAAAATAAAGGACACATTCATGCAGACTTCTCAACTCCTCCAGAGACAGCATCGATGCTGAAGGAAGCGGATTTGCATATGAAACAGTGGGATGAGGATGATGGCTCGTGGGAGTCCAGACCTCGCAGCCGCAGGGTATAGGGAAACAGGAAAGCTCATCCAGTGAGGAGTGGCTATTTACACTTCAAACATTATCATTACAATAAATAAATAAATAAATAAGTAAAGAAGGAAGAAGGAAAAAAAGACATAGAGAGATTCTCTTGAATCACTTTGTGCCACCTGGCCTTGATAAAACACCCATGATCCGCAAAAGTTCATTCATTCATTAATTCATTCATCTTCTATACCGCTTAATCCTGTGTTCAGGGTCGCGGGGACCTGGAGCCTATCCCAGGAGACTTCGGGCACTAGGCGGGGTACACCCTGGACAGGGTCCGCAAAAGTTTAGTTTTTTTATTATTTTTGTTTCTGATGTTTGAAACTGATGACAACTTTATTTTGCTCGGACTCAAGTCTCCTGCGTCTCTAAGCAGATGGTGGCTTGTCAGTTCTCATTTGACTAAATAGACCCATTACGGCCCTCTGAGGCAAAGATGGCAGATTAAGGGCACTGCTTTCTTAAACACTGTACCTACTGGCTATAAAGAATTAAGACCAAGCTAATATATTTATTCAAGGTAACAAATTACATTGGGGTGAAAGAACAATCCCCATTTCCATCATTAAATCACCATTAAGCTCAACTATGAGATTTGTAAAGGTATGAATGAATATCAAGCAGCTGGCCCTTTTCCCAGACTCTGGCAGTCGATGTCACTCCGAACACATCGGCTCTGCCGCCACCGCCGCCGTCATCGAGTTCAGCAGCAAGAAGTCAGATTTGGCAGCCGCTAAATGTTGAACTGAGGGGAAGAAAATTGTCACAAGGCCAGTAACAACAACAACAACAACCAAAAATAATATACAAAAATATTGTGACAGCCAATTTTTATTTGGTGAAAAAAGCCACAAAATTTATTTCAACGTTCTCCTCATTGTATTTCAGTTTCGATTATATAGCATTTAAATACCAGGGGTAGCTCAGTGGTTAAGGCATTGGACTACGGTTCGGAAGATCCCAGGTTCAAACCCCACAACCACCAAGTTGCCACTGTTGGGCCCTTGAGCAAGGCCCTTAACCCTCAACTGCTCATATGTGTAATGAGATAAAATTGTAAGTCGCTCTGGATAAGAGCGTCTGCCAAATGCCTAAATGTAAATGTAAATACACTGAAGATCCTCTTGTGTGTCCTTATTAAATGTGAATCTGTCTCAAGAATGAATTGAGTAATAATGTCCATTGTTTTTAAACAAAAGACTGTATCTGTAGTAAAATACTGTTGATTGGATTCATGAATTCTGTCTGTATGTGTTAAGCATTCTGAATGTTTCCATCTCCATCTCTCACATAGATGAGTGAACGTAAATGAACATGAATAACATAAAATATTTCATTAAAGTTGCACCTGTCAAGTTTTAAGATACATTGGCCTGTCCGGTCTCAATATCAATGTGTAGGGAGAAGAAAAAAATGGGCAGACGTAAGGATCTGAGTGATTTTGACAAGGGCCAAAGTGGGATGGATAGATGACTGGATCCGCCCACCTCCACAACTGCGGGTCTTGTTCCCAGCATGCAGTGGTTTCTACCTACCAAACGTGGTGCAGTGAAGGACAACCAGTGAACTGGCAACATTTCCAATATATACAGTACATGATTATCAGAACTGGACCATGGGGCAATGGGAGAAGACGGCCTTTTATGGTGAATCTCATTTTCTTTACATCAGGTGGGCTACTTCCTTGGAGAAACTTCTGGCACCAAATAGACTATGGGAAGAAGAGTAGCCAGCAGAGGGAGTAAGATGCTCTGAGCAATGTTCTGCTGGGGAATCTTGGGTTGATATCTTTATATGATGAAGGGTTTGTAAGATGTGCTGTACAAAATCAAGTAAAATATATTTGTATATTGATGATGGTCATTGTTACAACGAAGTTTTCCAGAATCAAAAGAAAATATGGAAATGTTAGGGGCTCCAAGTGGTGCAGTGGCAAAGTACTCGCCCTATCATCTAGAGATCGCGAGTTCGATTCCCATGTGATGCTGTAACC
This sequence comes from Channallabes apus, assembly GCA_030522415.1. Taxonomy (NCBI): domain Eukaryota; kingdom Metazoa; phylum Chordata; class Actinopteri; order Siluriformes; family Clariidae; genus Channallabes; species Channallabes apus. The sequence continues at coordinate 35,523,948 of CM060116.1, read as the reverse complement.
TCTCGCAGCCGGAGGTCTAGAGAGAGCTAATTGGCTCAGCTCTCTCTCAGAGAGAAGGGATGAGCAGAATTTAGCGCTCCCACATTAATCACGGCTCTACAGCCAATCAGGGGCGTATGAGAGCTCACGCAACTGGAAGGAGCGGAGTGCGCTGTCCTCTGAGTATGTTACGGTGTGTGAGCAAGCTGTACGAAAATTTGTGGTCGGCTGGCGTCAGTCTTTGGCCCTCCTGACTGAGTGGTAGTAGTAGCCTTAATGTGGGAGCCCCTTAGTGACGGGGAGGAATTACACCACTAAATTAGGGAGAAAATCGGCGGGGGTGGGGGTGTCTATATATCTATCTATCTAGTAGTGAGACAGCTACTTTGGCATTGACGTGACAGTATTATACTAACACACAGTATGAATGCAGATGAGGATGGGTTCCCTGTTGAGTCTGGTTCCTCTCAAAGTTTCTTCCTATTCCCATCTCAGGGGGGTTTTCCTTGCCGCTGTCACTGTAGCCCTCGGCTTGCTCATCAGGGACAGTCTTATCATTTTGATTCATACACATTTACATTTCATACAAACTTAATAATTCTTTTGATTGTGTAAAGCTGCTTTTCGGACAATGTCAATTGTTAAAAGCGCTATACAAATAAAATGTAATCAAACTGAATTATACCAACCGTTATTTGAAAATGTATCAAAGTTGATAACTTTGATTTAATAATCTATCCATCCATCCATCCGCCTGCCTGTATTCTAAGGGAGCCTATTTTGCCTTTGATAACTGTTGAAAAACTTTATGTGAATAGCTTGCAATATACATCATCTGGCCCTGGTGTTCAAATAAATGATTAGAACACTTCTAAAAGGGACCTTTGTTTTTTAACTTAAAAAAGTGCAGCTCTTGACGTCAAGCTTCTTGTGTGTCTTTACTGTATGTTCCCAGATTGTAGCTCAATCAGAGCATACAGAGCAATAATGTCCAGGATGAAGGAAGCAGGAGGTTGCAGATTGGTATGAAAGTAGGCAGGAAATGTACAGTGTATCTCTGCTCAGAGAGATATTATAAAATCCATATTCTGGGTCCTGCCAGTTTTTCTAATAGCGGACCTTTAAGTTTAAAAGACTCCAATCTGCGTCTTTGCTCTTATATATTCCTCTACGAAAGCTTATGAGTCGTTTAAATGTTTATGGAAATGAATTATTGAGTTTTAAAAATCTACGCAATAATATGAGTCTATTAACAGCAGCCTTCCTGACCAAACAATCTGGAACCATTCCATCCACACTATCTCAGTGCTTGATCATATTGAAGCCATATCCATCATGTGGATCAAATAGATTCCTTGAAGTATTGCATGAAGTATTACGATAAAAATACAGAAAAAAGTTGAGCAAATGAGCTCTGACAATTATTTAACCTTGAGGAAAAATAATGTGGCGCTTTTTTTTTTCTTCCTTTCTTTTATTGCTTCATAATTGCATCATGTAGGTTTAGATTTGAAGCATGTAAAGTCAGTTCCACGCATTGTATGAATATTGTATAACCTCCCATTATTGTGAAGGGACAGATAGAGCAAGGATAAAAGTCCCCTTGAGAAAGCTTGACACTTGGCCTCCTACCCTCATCTGCAAGTTCAAAAATGTATTAAAAGAAAAAAAAGAAAAATTTTCTGTGCTACCAAAGTGCTGTTAAACCTGAGGTGACTCTTCAGGTCGAAAACTTATAATGGTTGATGATTGTCTAAATCTTTGAAGTTGGAGGGGCATCAAACTAGGACTTGTGATAAAATTTCTCATGAATGAAGGTGTAAAACGGATTCACATTTACAGAAGACTTCAAGCAGTGATGATACTCTTAGCTGAATGGTGCAAACATTTTAAAGAAAGCCATACGTCCGTCCTGATCCTTGAAAATCAACGAATAACTTGTTGCCAACTTGTGAAAGAGATGCATTTGTCTGTGTGAACTGTACATACAATCATTCTCCAACACCACTTTACACATTACAGGAATTATTGGGAGTTATTGCCACGTCCCCCCGTACAGTCCTGACCTTGCTCTGACCAGTCATTTCCATATGTCTGGGCCAATAAAGGAGTTCCTGGGAGGCCAGCGTTTCAGATGTGAATCAGACAGGCAGTCCAATCATGGCTCCAATGTACTGAGAAAACTTTCTACCTTGATGGTATTCAAGCACTAGTGAAATTATTCTTATATTCCATACAGAGATTTGTACGGTCTGAGCTTGGGGCAAATGTGCTGGGACGTCCTCTTCTGAGAAGAGAAGAACGCCTTACATTTGTGAATAATCTTTCTCACTTGAAATGTTGAACTCCAAAGAGTTAAAAATTCTTTTATAACCCTTTCCATATTTATGTGCATGAACAATTGCTTAAATAAGACCTTTGCGTATGTCTTTCCCTCTTGGCATTGAGTTAACACACACCTGCATGCTCCAAACCAGCAAACTGCCAAAACTTCTGCTTTATAGAGACCTGCTGCTGATCAGTTAATCAAGGGATGATGATTAGTAGCACCTTGCTGTAGTAGTAGTAGTAGTAGTAGTAGTAGTAGTAGTAAGTAAGGGGGTAAGGGGTAGTAATAAGTGTGTATTGCCAACATGTGTTTTTTTTTTTTTTTTTGGCTTGAATTTTGTTAAATAGAGATGCAGTGAAAAAAATTAGTTGTTTGACTGAGGTTGAATTTGACCACTGAGAGCTGCTTTGATCATATGAGTTTGATTATGTTTTTACACAAACAAAACACAATTACAAGAAGCACGTAATGTAGTTTTCACTCTCATAAATGTGTTTTTGTTATTCTGAACAATCAAAAGTCCTGGTTAGACTTGAACACAGCTCATACAGTATATTGTCCTCACAGCCATTTACATACAGTAGATGACATGCTGTTTCACTTTTACCTAAGGTGGAAGATACCTGTATGAAATACACTGTACAGAACAAGTTGCAGGAAAGGGGATATGATGAAACAGTGGAGGGGCAGTAAAGACCGAAAACAAATGAGCAAAAAAAACCCGACATTTAAACTTGCCAATTGGACACTACGGTAACCTTAAGGTCCATAACTACAACTAGAATGGAAATGTAATATAGAGTGTCAGAGCAGTAATGGCTGTGATAGTAACCTGAGCGAAATTGAGTTTAAGAGACGGTTCAATACTGTAATGAGTCAGTACATTCTGTTTCTGTGTTCTTTAAGGTCAATGCAGAAATAACTATAGTGACATGTGCATCATTATTGATTTCAATGTGCAATGGGGTGGTGAGGGGTGTTATTATATGTAGTCGGGGAAATACAGTGCTCAGGAGCCCAGAAGTAGAAGTTGATACCAAGTCTGGCAGTCCTTAAACAGATGCTGCAGAACTTTTTTTTTTTTTTACAGATGGGAGAGAGGCAAATAGAAATTGAGAGGGCAGGGATGGATGCATGAATGGAGGGGTAGAGGCACACCAATAATGCGTTCAGCTGGCAGCACCGTCCTCTGCACAGTTTTCCAATCAGCAACGTTCCAATTCACAAACTAGACAGTGATGCATGTGGTCAGTGGACTAGTCTATGATGCCTCTGTGGAATGTAGTAAAAATGCATGGGGATGTTTGTCTTCTGCAGGCACCAGTGAAAATGCAAATGCTGCTGGGTCAGGAAGCTGGGGTTGGCTGTCAAGATAAGGTCTTCAGCGATGTACTGTAAGCACCAAGGAACATGCGGTGCTTTTCCACTGTAGAGGAGATTACCACATCTGTATACTGTATACTGAAGTCATCTTTTTTTTGTTTTGTTTATTTTTCCCAACAGTTAGAGACAGATTGTTTTTCTGGCACCAGATCAGGAGCCGTGTGTGGTGCCTCGTCACCGTCAACAAAGGTCAACCACTGAGGTGTTGTCAGCAAGCCTGACTATATGGTTTGAGCCAGATCTGGCAGTCCAGTCTTGGGTTACCTCTTCTTATTCCACCTTGTGGACACTGGTTTCATTGAAGGTAACATATTTTACCGCTTTTTAAATAAGTTACCCTTGATCTCAAAGGTCCCCTAAAGGGCACTGGTGGCTCAGTGGTAGGTGTTTCGCCTGCCATGCGGAAGGCCCGGGTTCGATTCCAGCCAGTGCCCAAACCCCAGCCACTGGATACAGTGCCGGTCCCAAGCCCAGATTAAAAAAATGGGAGGGTTGCGTCAGGAAGGGCATCCTTCAAGGCGTAAAACCTGTGCCAAGTTGTAGTGCGGACCGGATATTCCGCTGTGGCAACCCCTTGTCGGGAGCAGCCGAAAGATCAACAACAACAACGATCTCAAAGGTCCCCTAAACGTATCTGTTAATACATGTTCCAGCTGTAGTACGCTCTTTTACAAATGACCCATTTCACTTTCTGTACCTTTAAATGCAGATGAGGTACTGACCACATGCTTTGCTAAAGTGCATTTTTCTTTTCAACTAAAACATGGACTTCAAAGTTTCAGCAGCTACCCGTTCATTGCCTGTGAATGTAAGATTGTTAATTCATGATGGAATTCTAAATGTAACATCCTAATGTAGGTGGCTAATAGTCTTAGAGACTGCTCACCATCATGCAAGAGGAAAGACTTGGCTTAAATTTTAAACGTAGACACACAAACACACTAGAAGCCCGAGTGAATGTCCAAAAATGATCAAAAGGTTCATTTTGTATAGGAGCTGTCCTTCTACTGAAGTATCAAACTAGTGGAAAGGAGAAATCCTTCATGGGAAGGAGGTTTGACTAAACAGTCCTTTTGCTTTTCCCCAATGTATCACCGATGGCACCTTTAGCAGGAAATACAATAAACGTATCTGATCATGATCTAGGGACTGTGATTTTAGTGGCTGTATTAAAAATATTTGCATGTAGAACATCTTGAATGATTATATGCTTCAGTACCAGAGATTTTATTTGGCAGACGATTTAATTTGCTCTTGGATATGGCCCAAGTATTTATTACTCTCTGCATGTAATTATCTGCTTACGTATTCTCAATATATCAGAACCACAGCGGGAACATTAGAGAGTAGCCGTAAAAGGACAAAACTGGTTCGTCAGGGATTGAGGATGGTTTGAACCCTCATCCACTGATATATGAAATAAAACAAGACAGTTAACAGCTTTATTACCCATTTTGTTCTAATATATATGCACATTCAGCCACAACATTATGACCAGTGACAGGTGAAGAGGACAGCATTGATCACCTGGTGATCAGCAACCTGGAGAAGGCATCCTGATCTCACTGAAAAGCCATAGCAGCATACAGTAAATCACACAAACACACACTCACACAAAATAAATGAAATAAATAAATGGTGTCAACAACAGAAAGGTAGCAGAAACCCAGAAACACTCCTATGCAAAGCACCCATCAGGCAAAGCCCATGACGGTCAATCTGATCGAGCACCCATGAGATGCACTGGACAAACGAGTACAATCTACGGAGGCTCCAACCTGCAAATGATGCCCCACAGCCGATACCAAATGATCCACTGCCAGGACATCATACCACCCAAGAACTCCTGCAGAGCCACACCCCAAGGGGCCAGAGCTAACAAAGGGAGTCCAAAACCTACTAAAACAATGCTAAAGGGGTTTATCCAAAATGTAATAATCTCCTTTGAACAGTTGATATTGAGATGTATATCTGCTACTTCTGCTCTGTGAAGCTTCATAACGGCTCTAATCTGAGGTGCTGGATGTTAATTGGTGATTTCTGAGGCTGGTGACTCTAATGCCGCTTTTCCACTGCATAGTACGGCACAGCACGGTTCAGTACAGCTCACTTCGGTTCGGCTCAGTTCGGCTCGGTTTTCGCTTCCACTGCAGTTTAGTACCGCTTTAGAGTGGGCGGGATTACTCACGTGTCGTTTTGGTCACGGCGCCGCTACTGCCGTGACATCATCATAAACGCGCCATGACGGCATGGTGTTCTTCATTCTCGGCATGTGGATGTTTTTAACAGTGAGACGAAGGAGTTTGTTTCAAAAGAGGCTGATGGCAGCCAAAGAAAAATTTTGGTTAATACAAAAAGGTGCGTCCGATCCTCCTCTGGCTGTTTCTAAATATAGCGGTTCTGTTGTGTCTCGTGTCGCAAGTTCAGTGACGCAGTAATGATGATTTTCTCCGGCCAATCAGTGACCAGCGGAGTTTACACGTCACGTTTTGGTAACGGTTCGGCGCGCTTGGAACCTCGGCTGAGGTGGTATTTAAAAAAAGGACCAGGTACCAGGTACTGTTCCCAGTGGAAAACCCCCCAAAAGTGAGCTGAACTGAACCGTGTCGTGCCGTACTATGCAGTGGAAAAGCGCCATAAATGAACGTCTCCTCTGCAGCAGAGGTCAGTTTTGGTCTTGTTCTCCTGGGAAGGTCTTCATGAGAGACAGTGTCAAATGCATTTGGCAATACTGTTTTTGGAAGAACCGTTCCAGAACAGCTGATCTTCATGCCTTTAAATAAAAACTGACTTTTGTTCCCGCTGTTGTTACTTAATAACCTAATTGCACATATGCTATTTAATAGTTTTGAAATCTCCAGTATTGTTCTAGAATTTAGTATTGACATATGATGGTGTGTGAGACTTTTTTCCTCCTTATTTTAAGCCACAACTACCAACGTCCTTCATTTTCTGTAATGTGAAATACGCAGTAATTTCAGCTGCTACTATTCGCAGTGTATCACTCCTATCAGAAATTGAAAACAAGTGCAAATAGGTAGCAACATAAAGGCACCAATATAAAGGAACAGATGAGTCCAATCTATTCAAGTTAAAATTGGGCAGTTGTATAATGTCGATCTCTTTTGTGTGATACACAACAACCTGGTGTCTGCTAAAGCAACACAATTACACTTTATTAGAATTTAATTTAATATGAGGCATGAGTAGTTTAGTTGTCTACCATGTGGCCATCACAAGCCAGTGTACAGTACTCTTATCCAGACTGGTCCCAAGCCCGGGGTAACATGGGAGGGTAGTGTCAGGATGAAACCCATGCCAAATCGAATATGAGGAAATAAAACCTGCTGTTTCTGCCCCTAATGCTTTAAAATAATAATAGGAGTTTTATGTAACAAATCCTAGTTTGCAGGTTGTGAATAAAGTGTAGGATTCTCCTGGAAGGCAGTCGTTGATTGTAAATGAGCGATGTACACGATCGCCGAGGGCTTAGAGAAACCAATTTTAAAGGTCTTAAGGGTTTAGTGTTATATCATTTACAGTTTTAAAATAAATTTAGTGTCATTAATTCCACATTCTTGGGTAAGCAACGTAATTGTAAGAGGGATCTAATACGTGAAGATTAGATTCAACAGAGAACCGCATGCAATAAACAGTAAGAACGTTTCTCCACACACACATTCACTCCTCCTCACTTTATCTTTATTCCCATATTGGACATTATTGCAGCCGTACAGTAAGCACTGATGGAAGATTCTGGCTTTAACATAAAAAAAAAAAAAAACACATATACCTTCTATTTTTACCTTTAAGTGCTCAGTGGGGATTTAATGACTCTATCTGTAAACGCTGTTACATTAACGTGTGTTAGCTGCTGGGAATAAACATCAAGTTAATCTCGTGACACAGAATTCCACAGTGAGGCCACGTCGTAGCTCCTGAGGTGCCGAGGTGCTCTGCGTTTTGTGATGCATGTAATCCCTGACGTGAGAACAGCCTCCAGGGGTTTCATTTACATATTTATTTAATGTGGCCTGTCTTTTGCCAAATTCTCAATACTGTGAATCATTTGAATGATATTTTTAATGTAGAAAGTTAACTGGAAGCGTTCCCGATTTCCAGGAACTTCACAGGCGAGAGATTTGCCGGAGAGGCAAATTTGAGAAGCATATTAAATGCCATTTAGGCCATTATTTAAACTTAACTGCATTTCAGAAATCGTTCATTCAGGAATTTTTATTCTACAATGTGTGCATATTAAATGCCTATGTGTGCCCTGCGATTGACTGGCACCTTGTCCAGGATGTACCACGCCTCGTGCCCTCCTAGGGTTAGGGTTAGTCTCCTGGTATAGGCTCCAGGCCCCCTGCAACCCTGAATACAGGATAAAGCGGTATAGAAGGTGAGTGAAATTAGTTGCATTTTGCCCTCGAATAATTGATTGCACTACGAATGTTAGCAAATGTCAACAGCTACAGTAGCTTCCATGCTAACAAGACAAAGACATTGAACATTATTATAGTCATAACATTATTAAGTCATATAGCGGTACCTCTGCATACAAATCTAATCCGTTCTAGAGGCGAGTTCTTAAGGCGGAATTACGTATTGTGAAACGTGTTTTCCCATAGGAAATAATGTAAATGCAAATATTCCCTTCCAGCCACCCAAAAATATTACCAATATTACCATTGGAATTTCCAACACTATAATCATACTTTTGCATATAAAAACAATCGAAACATTAAGAAAGGCATGTCAATGAAGTAAAATATGAAATAAATTAAACCTTTAAACATTAAACCTCACTTAACCTTAATTTATGATTCCTCTTTAAAAAACAATCTGAAAGTGGTTCCCTTTTCTTCTTGCTACCGTCCCTGAGGCCCATGGTGCTGTGTCTTTACTAAATCTTGCACAAAATGAATACAGTAAGCTTCGCTTGGCTTTCCATTGACGCAAACAAGTTTTGAACGGCTCACGGACGTATGCACAACTAAGGCTGTGTTTGGTTCGGCTTGGGTCATTCGCTCATATGCTGAAAATTATTTGCATGGCGAACCTAATTTCATTCATTCATTCATTTTCTGTACCGCTTAATCCTGTGTTCAGGGTCGTGGGGGACCTGGAGCCTATCCCAGGAGACTTCGGGCACTAGGCGGGGTACACCCTGGACAGGGTGCCAATCCATCGCAGGGCACACACACATACACACACTCACACACCCAATCACACACTACGGGCAATTTAGGAACGCCAATTAGCCTAACCTGCATGTCTTTGGACTGTGGGAGGAAACCGGAGTACCCGGAGGAAACCCACCAAGCACGGGGAGAACATGCAAACTCCATGCACACAGAGACGGGAATCGAGCCTGGCCGGGGGAATCGAACCCAGACCCTGGAGGTGCAAGGCGACAGTGCTAACCACTACACCACCGCGCCGCCACGAACCTAATTTATTATACATTTTCAAAGCGAAAATATTTGAGGTGGGCATTCGCATGCTGAGGTGCCGCTGTATTTCTTTTAGGCCTTTCCTCATTAGTGGTGCAAAAAGCTCCAAGTATACAGTATATGTCAGAAACAAATACAGAATGCAAGATGTAAAGCAAATAAAGATCATAGCTGAAAGAAGTAAAGAATTTTATTAGTCTTCCATAAGAAATTTTACTATCATATGTTCTAGAGCTCACTATGGTAATTAGTTATACCATAATATGCCATAGTGGTAGGCACTGCATGAATATACCAGGGTATGTACACTGGCAGGGAAATAATATGGTATGCACTTGCATAGTTATATGAATATCCTGGTAGATACTGTGGCACTTTAGTGGGTACCATGGTAGGATGGTGTTTACCACAATATTTTGGTGAACACAATAGTACTTATTGGGTTGCGCAATGGCTAAATTTATTTTAGCAGGTATCTACTATGGTATGTTTGTATCTACTGGACCATATTGGACATTTTCATTTTCTACCCTGGCTCCTATAGTAGGTGTTGGAATGAATTTTCCAATATATCCAATATATCAGATACCCGTACACTAAAGATGTTTAAGCAATAACTAAAGACCAATTTTTTTTTTTTTTAGATATTTGGTTTAATGCCCCCCCACCCCCCACCCCCCAAAAAAACCTTTCTAACAATGTTTGACCGATGGTACTTAGTTAGTAACCTAGTAACCCAGTGTACGTATCTAACCAATGATGGAAACTTCAAAGCACTTTTGTAAGTTGCTTTGGAGAAATTGCTTTGGAAGCTAAATGTTAGCACATAATACTGTTATGGTTTAGTACAGGCAGTACCATATTACTATATGTAATATTAGGAGTTTCAAAATACACTCTGGTTTTCATACTGTATATAATGTTGTAAATAAACATTTAAATATATATTGAAAGTGGCCTGTCTTTTGCCAAATGGTAGAACCATGTGCCATCATGTGGTGCATGTACTATACTAGCAAATAAGTACACTAAGTATTAAAGTGCTGTCAAAAGTACCATGTTACTTTGTATCCTAACTTTGTACCCCAAGGTTAAGATGATCGAAATAAGGGAAAAAAGCCCAGACCATAATAATCTTGCCAGTAGTATGAATAATGAAAAAGGCTAACAGCTGTTTTACAAATTGGCTTGAAATATATTAAACACAATATAGAAGTAACACACATCAGTTTTGTTTATGACGTGAGAGAGAAAACTAGTAAAATCGCAGTCAAATCTAGCAAATATGTCAGTGATTTATGTGCAATTTGACGAGAACAACTATCTCACAAAAGCAGTCAATATCACACAAGTGCATCCAGAAAAAAGGAGGAAAAAAAATGATGTGTGATGTGCTTGGACTGGAAAATCTTTTGTCTTGTTCAGTGCATTAAGTGAAATATGGCCGGAATAGAGAGATGAGAGCATACAAAGAGACGGCAACTCAGCGGAGCTATTTTATTTTTTTATTTTTTGCCTGCGTTTTCTTCTGTTTTTCACTGTGTGCACTGAGCTGCTCGCCCCTTTGGGGAGGAGGGATGTGGAGTAGGAGGGAAACCGCTGCTGACTACAAATGAGAACAGCAGCCTTCACTCTGATCCCATCAGCGACACTCTATAAACACACTCTCACCCGCGAGACCAAACTGCAACATGTAGTATAGGAGACATGATACGTGGTTCTACAGCGCACATGATATGTTACATGGCATATTGTACGTTACATACAGTACATAACGATGTACAAGGATCATGAATAAGGAAGTGTGGTGCAGTTTAAATACCTTCTCAAACTGGGAAAGAAAAGCGTGTTTGCACTAAAACCAGAGCACTGAAGTGTGCTTCATTAGACTTCGTATCATGTATCAAGACTTGAACTCAACAGCCCATCTGATCCATCCCATCAGCATCCCAAAACAACCCCCCCCCCCCCTTACACACACGCACAAAAAAAAAAAACCTGTTTATTGTAAATGGTTTATTTTCCAATTACAGAGCCAGGGCTAGAAACATGATGTAGATTTACATTACACATACTGTATGATTTATATATTATTATCTATTTCCCACCCTACAGTATACACACACACATAGAATAAACAGCAAGCAGGAATATATTTGAAATATATAATTTTACAGGAGGATAGAATTGTATGGGACTAGAATTGCTGATTCCTTATGTAAATGTCAATGTTATTAAAATCACTCTATTGCATTATATTACATATGGCCTATTTCATGTTTATCATTTTGCTAAACCTTTAATGTCATGCAGAATCATTAATCTCATTTACAGCAGGTTTACTGTATATACAGTACATAACCGTAAGACAACCATTTAAAAGGGATGATGTTAACTACAGTATACTGTATATTGTGAGTTGGGGCAATTTTTTTTTTATATAAATAGGGTGTAAGTGTGTTTCTAAATCATCATGTTAAGGAAGGCATGTGTATCGTACAGTATATGGTGATTTTGGCAGTTCTTTATGAAATTTGGTGGCTAGTTTAGTTTTTATAGGAAAGTTCAGAGGTAGCTCAGTGGTTAAGGCATTGGACTACAGTTTGGAAGGTCCCATGTTCAAATCCCATGACCACCCTGTTGGGTCCTTGAGCAAGGCCCTTAACACTAGAAGCGCTGCGCCAGTGTCACCTACTTATAACGCGGTTCACGGTCATTTTGACCGCCTATTGTTTTGAATGGGAAGCTGTTGCTGACACACAATGAATATTTCCACAGCAGCAGCGACAGGTATCCGAGGTGCTTATGCTACCATAACAGAAAAGTGAAGTTGTTCAGCTGTGATAGATCTGATTTATTCAAACACAATAATAAAGCAAACAAAAATTACATTGTTTTAGCGATAATTTCACGGAAGCGAGTTCAGAACTAATCTAAAGCACTGTCACACTAAAAAAAACATCCGAGAAGTTCAGAAGCTTCAAATAGACTGAACGAACAACTGAATTTTCTTAAAACGTTATAAAATTAAGTAGAGCTAAATCCCTAAATCTGATTATCAATGCGGGAATGAATGGCGAATTGTCGATATTTCACGGAAGCATATATATATATATATATATATATATATATATATATATATATATATATTTATATATATATATATATAAACTGCATATATGGAATGAAACCTGAGATAGTTACATATACGCACTGAATGACACATAGATAGTATGCACAATGCCTTGCGCCATCTGCTGAGAGAAATGAGAATCGCAGGTTGGAAAAGGCAGGAAACGTCACGCCGCCGCACAACTGTCAGCAATTTCAAGTAAATAAGAGCAAAATAGCTTTATACTGGCTTTCACTGGTGCGGTTTTGAAAATTTAAGCATGCTGGGTGATTAAGCTCACAGATCTAGGAAAAGTCATGAAAGGAGGCTCCTGGATTTTGATCGAGTGTGACGTGTTTATTTTTTTTCCCCCATTGCGGTCAAAATGACCGTACTTGGCGCTTCTAGTGTTAACCCTCAACTACTCAGATGTATAATGAGATAAAAACGTAAGTTAGTTTGGATAAGGGCATCGGCCAAATTCCTAAATGTAAAGTTAATGTAACATATGACAAGCAGTGGATTTTTAACCTATATAGGTTTGACCATTTTTTACTATACAAAAAATATGTAAAAGATATTTTCTAAATATTTTAGTAAAGTGTATATACTTACAGTATATGCAAAGAAAAATTGTCCAAAATCCCCCCACAATGATGTGAGAGACTGAAAAAGTCATAAGGGAACCATCTACGAGCTATTGACGCACGGGGGCAAATAGTATTACCCATATTATTTATTTATACATTTATTTTATTTATTTTTTTTTATAAAAAAAAATTTTTTTTGGAGTTGTATTTAGTTGTATAAAGTTATATGCTCTTGTTCGTCGTCTGAGGTTGTACAGGGTGACACAAAAAAACGGGAACTTTTTTTACAATCCAATAAAACTAGAAGTGATAAAAGAAATAAATTTTATTTGCATTCCACTGATCCATGATTACTAAAATGGCGGAGTGTTTACTTGCTAAATGTCACTAACCCACAGTGCTACCACCTGCTAATGGCTACCAATACGCATTTCAAAAATTCCCGTTATTCTGTGTCACCCTGTGTATTTGCCTAATACTGAAACCTGCAGATGATTTTTATTATGACTTTACATAAATTTATAAGAGGGGGTAAGAACTTTTGAACACATGTACTGCATGTGAGTGCATTTTCTCATGGTAGGTGAGTTTCCTGGCACAGTCCAAAGACATGCAGATTAACTGGCATTCCCAAATTACTTAATTATTATATTATATTATATTATTATAAATTTAATTTATTATAATAAATAAATAAATAGTGTGTGTGTGTGTGTGCTCTGCAATAGATTGGCGCCGTGTTCAGGTCTTACTCCGCCCCTTGCCCATAGTCTCCTGGGATAGGCATCAGGCCCCAGCGTCCCTGTACACTGTATACATGTCTATACTATAGAAGATGAAGCACCTTACAAAAGAAACCTTTTATAAAAAGTGTATTTTAAAAAATCTGTCCATTGTCTTACAGCTCTGTCTGACTTACAGTATATATAAAATGTACAGTGACACTAAATCCAATTTGAAATAGATTGGCCTTTTAGATTTTGCAAAATGAATACTTTTTGTTGTTGTTGTTGTCCCTAATACCTAGGACAGTACTGCGGTAATGGAACACAATATTTCAAAAGATGCAATTTACTTAATTTTCATTCTCGTCAAGACCATTTAGTGCCCCCTGTGCACTGTGGATATTGGCAAGCGTCAACCTAGAAGAAACCATTATCATCAGTCTGCAGAAGTTTGTACTGATTTGCAGTGACACGTCGCTCTCATAAGACAAGTAGATTTTACCTTCTATATATCACCTGCTTGTATAAATGCAGCTTCAACATTAAAAATCATTACAGCGTCACGGCTCAATATATTATACTTCAATCATAGTATAAAGAAAAAACATTTTTAAAGCCTTGGCCTTTGTACTGTATTTCTTAGACCTTGAATTCAAAGCTCATGATGAAAAACAGTCGTACGACTGGCTGCTTCTCACTGTTACACATCTGACCCAGGATATGATTGCCATCTTACAGTATCTGGCCAAGAGTACTGTATGTGGACACCTGACTATGATCTCTCCCGAATCTCTTAACAAAAAAGTTGTAAACAAACCAACTGTGCAGATATGGTTTTGGCAGGAATTGATGTGATCCAGGGCATCAATGAGGCGCCCGAGAGAACGACTTATCTATAAACCTTTCTGATTCAGCGCTCTTCTTAAATTTGTGTAAATTTTAAATGTTTGCCAATATACCGTAGTAGCTACTGAAATACATTTCCTCTTATTTTTGTAGACCATAAACTGGGCTTTCATAATGTGATTGATGTAATTATGTTAGATTTATGTCCGACTTTTAAAACATATGTCAAAATGCACATACAGTACAAAAAAAAATTCAAACTCTAGCAGAAAAGCAGAGAAAAGGGAGAATAAACAAACCTGGCAGGTTGTTTTGAACATGAACACAGACCTGACTTCATAAAAGTCTTGGGTGTGTGTCCATACAGTAGCAAGACAACTAAATTATAACACTCGGAAAGACCTTTTATTTGGACTTAAGTGACTGATGATTTCAGCGGGAAAACACATCTTAACCAACACGCCCTAGTAATCGCTTCTTAGTCGTTCCGAATCACCAGTGAACCATCTGTGTTGTGCTTCATGGCCACCAAGTGTTACAACACTAACTAGCTTCTAACATAAGGCTGAATCCCAAATCCCTCTCCAAAACCTGATCAAGGGAAGTACTTGGTGTGAGGAACGATCGATTGTGTACTAAACTTAATGCACTAGTTTTCCATTTTTTTATGTTATTTGGAATTTAACCCAGCTAGCCAGCTATTAATTTGAAAGCTTGAAACGACATCCGCTAAAGGTCAACATCTTTTAAAACAGAGGCCAAGTGCACTGAATAAGTCATCGCTGACTTTTATGGTAAAATTCCTCTCATTTCTGATTTCTAGTTAAGACAACGGATGCAAGAAACTCACCCTGTAATGTGTGGAGTCTCGGTGGTCAGAAGAACCAGCGGTGGTTTGTCTCTCTCAATGAGCCACACTTTGTAGTGGCCTTTTTGCCTGGGGTGCAGAAAAACAGTCACGTCCATCCCACACGGTCGATGGATAGAACGAAGCCATGGACTGAGGACCCACGGTCCGCCCACAGCGGAGCCGTTCACCAAAACGAAGCGGCCTGAAAAACAGAACAGCAAAAATGTTAACTGAATGCATCTATTAATGAAAGACTTTTTTTTTTTGTTTTAACAGATCGTCTTTGTTATTTGAAAAGATCTATGTGCTTGCTAAAGGCATCTCATGAGAACACTTCGATCTCCACTACTGATGATGAATCTAAATACCTAGAGCTCAAACACTGAAATTTGCAAACGGAGTTAAAGACATGACTCGGGGAGAAATGACAACACCAAAAAAAAAAAAAAAATAAAACAGTAAGAAAGAAATGAAAGGAGGAGAAATCAAAGCTCTCTCTGTGGACTTTGATTTACAAACTCTCTCTCTCTCTCTCTCTCTCTCTCTCTCTCCAATATATTCAGCTCTTTCAATCAGTAACTTTTTACAGAGAGTGGGGAGAAGAAGATAGGCAAAAGGGCAGCAAGGCCTTCTTTTGAAGAGATGAGAAATAGAAACATCATCACCAGAGACAAGAAATATCCCAATGCCCCATTTCCAGTACTCAAACAGTATCTGTAGGCTGTATCTCTTTTTCATTTTTCCATCGGGAGTCATCTCAATCATTACAGAACTGCAGCTTTGCCTCTTTGAGGACAGAAAAATAAGCCTTTATTATTCTGAAATTTGAAAGATTTTCATCTTTCATCCATATTTTGCTTTAGTCAAACTGGATTCAACTGTAAGTGCAATGGGTAGCCTTCTGGTACTCTGGTTTGCTCCAACCTCTCCATCTCTCCATCTCTCCATCTCTCTCTCTCTCTCTCTCTCTCTCTCTCAAAAAAAAATAATAATGGTAGCAGATGAACTGGATAATCTACATTTCTACACTTAGGTGTGAAGAGGGTCAAAATCACACTTCGTTCCCATGGAATTATAAGGTATCATCAGATATCACTTAAAAAAACCCACATCAAATTATGTTAGTTATCACAGAATAAGAAAATGTAAATATCTCAATTTTGACAATAAAAAAGTCAGATAGAACTTTATAATTCCAAGTTTAGTACTTGCAAAACCTCAGATCAATCCAGAAACGCAATACGCTGTTAGAAAATTATAAGCTTAATAATTACCACCCTTACAATGAAGCAAAATATAATACGTGTTCTTGTGTTTTTTGTTGTCCGGTATGTATTATCCTCTTTAAATGTAAAAATCCAATACCATTTGATTTCGTAGTAATAAATATGAGCGAAAAAGTTTGGCCTTATTTATAATCCTGATAAAAAAGTATTTAGACACAGTTAAGTTTAAAACTTAGAGATAAATTGCTTGAAGTGTCTTCCATCGAGGACACACACATACACACACACACACACACACACACACACACACACACACACTCTTTTGGTGGTGCCTGAATGTTCTGTCTGGTTTATTAACAGCATAGACAGAGAATATAAGATTTGAGCCAAACACTTCACGTCATGTGCATCTGTTACATCAAAGAACGAAGGTAATTAATGTGCTTCAGTTAAGTACTGCGGAAAACAAAGAGAGAGAGAGAGTTACATTGATATCTGCCCGGGCACGGACTATAAGAAATAGCACCATATAAGGAATGAGGAAGATCATGGAAGGATTTAATACCATCTGGATGAAATGCAATAAGACAAAAATCTACAGACACATTTTAGCACTATTTGTATACACTCTATGGACAAAAGTATTTACTGAATTCAGGAGTTTCAATCAATCAGGCGCCCCAGTGAAGGGCAATCTTAATGCTTCAGCATCTTGGACAATGCTATATGCTTCCTACAGTTTGTTGAAGGCCATTTTCTATTTCAACGTGACTCCACCCCAGTGCTCAAAGCAATGACTATAAAGGCATAGTTTGATGAATTCGGTGTGGAAGAACTCGACCGGCCCGAACACAGAGCCCTGAGACCTCAACCTCATCGAGCACCTTTGGGATGAACTGGAATGGAGATTGCGAGCTAGGTTTTCTCATCCAACATCAGTGTCTGACCTCATAAACGCTCTACAGAATGAATGGACATGAATTCACACAGAAACACTCTAACGTTGTGGACGGCCTTCCAAGAAGACAGTGGAAGCTGTTATAGCTGCAAAAGGAAGGGGGGGTCGACTCCATATTGAAGTCTATGGGTTTGGATACGGTTTCATTGCAAATTTGGCCAAATACTTTTGTCCATATAGTACTGGACAAGTACTGTATATAGTAAGGGACAACAGTAAGTTTACAGTAAGATGTCAATAAAATTTAGCCAGTTTCTTTTGGGCAACTTATCTTAAGGCGGGCAAAAAAAAAAAAAAAAATCTAGAGATCTTTTGTAAAAATTACTGAATTAACATCCTGTCTGAATTGTTCCAGGAGACCAGAGAAAGGAAGCCTTAATTGTACCTTGAAGAAAAATAATTTTTCCACTTCCACCGCAGTTGCTGCTTATTCCTACTTGTCGCTAAATGCTCATGAGCACAGTTTAGCTGAAACCCATTATAGCCTGAATCCTACGAGCGTGATTCCCATTACACTCCAGAGTGTCTGTCTGTTCTAGGGCATTCTTCCAGAACGTTCCACAGGCTACACAATTCTCTTGACATCCTGGCTGCACAAAGCACCTCTTGCTGTAAACACAGGACCCTATTAAAGCTTGTAAAAAAAAGTCCTATTCTTACATAGTGAACAAAGTAGCCACTGCGGGCAATTAGCGACAGACACTTAAATGTGAAAATTAATTAAAGGGACACTTAAAAAAAATTATATATAAAGTACAACAATTCCAGTTGTCTTGGCTAGTTAGTTAAAGTAATGCATAGCAGACAGCTTGTGGTTTGACACCTGCAATGCAGCAGTCACTCCAATCAGCCACGCCCATAACTATTCACAATTTTAGGGTGCAATATCATTTTTAAACCATGATGAGCAGGGGAAAAAATTTAATGATCAATGAAATAAATGTCAAGGTAGATAACCTGAAAGTTCAGAAGACCACATCAGGATCTAATCAAGGGGCAAACCCCTGTTCTGAAAACTGACGCCAACTTGGAAGTGCCATTATGTGCAGTTCCTCAAATGCCCACTGGGAGCAGGCTCCAAAAGTGAGTCAATCCCCATAGACCACCATGTTTAAAACTTTACAACAGAAAAATATGCATTATTTGTAGCATTGCACTGGGAGGGATTGGGGCGGGGGGGGGGGTAACTTTTTAAAATGTAACTCATGAATTAAAGAGGGGTTACTTGAGTTACCATAGACCTCTTGTCAAATCAAACCAGTCTGGGTATGCTCATGTCACCTCTGTAGTCAAGGCATTTCCACCTTCAGAATTGTCAGAAATGTTCCACCCTCGGATATTTTTCAGTTTTATTTTGTTCTATTTTTTTTTTTTTTTTTTTTTTTGCACCATGCGAAAGATAGTTGTGCATGAAAATTTTGAAATGCACAAACCAACCCACCTGGCATTAACCAACATACCATGGTTAAAAAGACTGAAAAATCACTGCATCTCACAAACATTAACTGTGTCTCTTGACAATGATCTTATGCTTTGTTTTGCTTCCACATGACTGGCTGATTGGATAATTGGATGAATGAGCAGGGGTACAACAGTCCTGTTAAACTGGCCTGTCTGGGTAAACATGTAGTTGTTTAGGGATGTAATCAAATATGAAATGCATTATTTGGAATAAATAGATGGACTGACATTTAAGGATGACAATCATCCATCCATCCATCCATCCATCTTTTGTTTCTGGAACCATACTGTAGTAGAAGAGTTCATATACATTTCTATATATATATATATAACTTTCCAGTGTACTGATTTAATTTTTACATCTATACAGACATACTAGAGAAAGTAGAAAAAGTGGCATATTTAGGATATTTCTATTACCAACTAAACACCATTTCTACAAGCTAAAGAACCAGACCTTAAAACTTGTGAGAACATGTGACAAATTTAGTCCTAGTACATAAAGTCACAGTTTATCTCATGGTTCTGTAAGCCTATTTCCATTTCTAAGCTAGTGGCTACTGTTATTTATCACAGTTATTATGATGGTTTTCGATAAAGATTTAGCTGCAACTATATTCAGTCTCATCTCTCCTGACAACCTTTACAATTTGGACATAGTGGCCCACCCCAATAAAAGCACAACACCGGGCTGCAGATGTCAGCATTTGATACCATCTGCTTCCCCCAGTGAGTTTGCCACTTGAAACTGTCATTCCTATTCAGGCCTAGTGCTTTTGCCAAGCTCAGACTAAATCACTGTGGCAAGTTCCAGTCCACCACCCATTACAAGTTCCAACCCAGTGCCCACGACTTACATGATAATTTCCAATCTAATGCCCGTGCTAAGTTTCAAACCAGTGCCCAGGCCAAGCTGTAAACCAGTGCTCATACCAATTTCAAGTCTAATGCCCACGCCAGATTCCAAACTAGCGCCCATGCCAAATTCCAGCTTAACACGTATGCCAAGTTCCAAACCCATAGCCATGCCAACTTCTAGTCCAGAGCCCATAGCAAGCCAGCCCAAATCAAAGCTCCTGTACCAAGCTCAAGTCTGATTTTTAACTCCATTCTATCCTGTCACATCGTGGCCATCAGAGAACCCAACATGGGTTGGTGGAGTGGCTGTCCAGGGTTCTCACCAAGCCACACCTTGAGCCGTACCTTAGGGGGGCAGGAGTTTCTCTCCAGTCCTTCAAGCCATTCTTGGTTTACTTTGTTGGATTATTTACTGTAAGCTCTGTTTATCCATAATTTTCTTTGTCTGGGTATTTATGAGTGATCATGTAAATGGGGAGAGCAATTTTTTTTTGGTCACAAGTTCAGTTTCCTGGTTACCTTATGCAGTTGGTAAATGCGAATGATAATAGCTATATACAATAGCTAATGCTAAGTGTTTTTTATTTTATTTTAAATGAATCGTGGGTATTGCCCTGTGTTTGTTTACATTATTATGAAGATGATGCCCTACAATAATAACCTGGCTGCAACTCCATTTAGTGTTATCTACCTTGGCAGAGAAAGCAATTTCTTAGGAAAAAGAGCAAAGATTAACCTCACCATAGCCAAGGTCTTACAAAATAAAAATAAAAAAGTGGATAAAATATGATTTGTGTGATAAGGTAAAGTAGACCATGTTATATGGGTAAAAATAGACTAAATAAATAAAATAGAATAAACGATGGAATAGTTATTTAAAGCTGAAATTTAAGAACGAAGTGAAAGGAATACAAATTAGTATACACATTTAATAACTGTTCCGGAGGCTAGTTCTTAAGACAAAATTTCATATTGTGAAACACCTTATCTGATAGGAAATAATGTAAATGCAGATAATCCGTTCCAGCCACAAAAAGATATCACCAATATTACCAATATATCCAGGGTACCGCTGTCAACATACAGCAGCTGAAGTCTGTCATCAAACACAAAAAAAGTTGACTATTTGAATAATTTTTTAAAAAATCATCTCACTACCTGGCTAGTATTCTTAACACAATTTACTTTTTTTTTTTTTTTTTTCTCACTTTGTGTTCAAGGTCTCTAGCTGGCATCGACAGGATTTCCACACTTCAAAAATCACGTACTTGAATATCGATGTTTTTAACTGATACAATAAATGCTGCACAATATAGAATACACTACGGTTTGTTCTGGCAAAACAATATGAATAACCCGAGCTGTTGAAAAGCTGTTCGAGAAATAAATTAACCAACAATTATTATTAACTGAATAAGAAGTGCATAAAGGCTGTTTACATGCATTTAGCCACCACTACAACTCTGCATTTATATCTAATTTATAATGCTGCAAATTTGCATGCATTTGCAAGTGTGAGAACATGCTTACTTGGAAGGAACATATTCAAATTCTGATGATATTTCTCATATCCAAGTTTAGGATCGGGTAGACAGAAAATTACTTACATGCAAATCAGTCCAGCCGAGTGCTACGAGACACTCTGTGTCCTGTCTGATAGTTATGGCATAAATAAATAAATACTCGATCAACAGCAGGAATGCACACCTTCTTATTCCCATGCACCATTACATATTTAATTAGCACAAAGCTTTGACTTGACAGAATGCCAAAAATAGTGCCAGTCTTTGCAAGCTATGCATTTTTTACACAGAAACCACAAGTAAGAAATGTAGTATATTTTCCCCCCAAAGAAATGAGGAATCCATTGTAATGAGAAGCATACTACTATATATTTGCATTTAATGTATCATTATCTATGTTTAATTATAGATTATAGCATATTATTACCAAAATGCAACCATGGGGGGGCGCAATCCAGTGTCTTCTTGTGCCAGTCCCAAGTCTGGATAAATGCAGAGGGTTGTGTCAGGAAGGGCATCCGACGTAAAACATTTGCCAAATCAATGATGTGAATCAGAAATATCATTTCCATACCAGATCGGTCGTGGCCCGGGTTAACAACGACCGCCACTGGTGCTGTTGACCTACAGGGTGCCGGTGGAAATTGGGCTACTGTTGGTCGAAGAAGGAGAGGACGAAGGCATGTTCGAAAGCAGAGAGAGAAGAAGAATGGCAAGAGTTTAGGAGTGAAAGTAGGGACCTTGAATGTTGGGACCATGACAGGGAAGGGAAGAGAGTTGGTTGATATGATGCAGAGAAGGAAGGTGGATATACTGTCATCCCCAGAGGTGAGAGAGTTGTGATTGGTGCAGACTTCAATGGACATGTTGGGGAAGGGAACAGAGGGGATGAAAATGTGATGGGCAGGTTTGGTCTTCAGGACAGGAATGTAGAAGGACAGATGGTGGTGGACTTTGCAAAGAGGATGGAAATGGCAGTAGTAAATACTTTCT
This sequence comes from Channallabes apus, assembly GCA_030522415.1. Lineage (NCBI taxonomy): Eukaryota > Metazoa > Chordata > Actinopteri > Siluriformes > Clariidae > Channallabes > Channallabes apus. The sequence goes on along the minus strand of CM060116.1, from coordinate 35,501,659 downwards.
TCAAGATGAGGCAGGAACATAGGGTGACATATAAGAGTGGAGGCAGAAGCACTCAGGTGGACTACGTCTTGTGTCGACGTTGTAATCTGAAAGAGATCAATGACTGCAAGGTGTTGGTAGGGGAGAGTCTAGCCAGACAACACAGAATGGTGGTGTGTAAAATAACCCTGGTGGTGAGGAAGGTGAAGAGGACAAAGGCAGAGCAGAGGACAAGGTGGTGGAAGCTGAGAAAGGAAGAATGTTGTGTAGTCTTTAGGGAGGAGTTGAGACAAGCTATGGGTGGTCAGGAGGTGCTTTCAGTTGACTGGACAACTACAGCCAATGTGATCAGGGAGACAGATGAGAGGGTACTTGGTGTATCATCAGGTAAGGGAAAAGGGGACAAAGAGACTTGGTGGTGGAATGAGGAAGTCCAGGAGTGTATACAGGGAAAGAGGCTAGCTAAGAAGAAGTGGGACACTGAGAGGACTGAAGAGAGTAGACAGGAGTACAGGGAGATGCACCGTAAGGTGAAGGTAGAAGTGGCAAAGGCCAAACAAAGAGCTGTATGTTAGGCTGGACAGTAAGGAGGGAGAGGTGGATCTGTACAGGTTGGCGAGGCAAAGAGATAGAGATGGGAAGGATGTGCAGCAGGTTAGAGTGATTAAAGATAGAGATGGAAATGTACTGACAGATGCCAGGAGGGTGATGGGAAGATGGAAGGAGTACTTTGAGGAGTTGATGAATGAGGAAAACGAAAGAGAACAAAGAGTGGAAGAGATGACTGTTGTGGAGCAGGACGTAGGAAATATTAGTAAAAGTGAGGTGAGAAGGGCGTTGAAGAGGATGAAGAGTGGAAATGCTGTTGGTCCTGATGACATACGTGTGGAGGTATGGAAGTGCTTAGGGGAGGTGGCAGTAGAGTTTCTGACTAGTTTGTTTAATGAGATCTTGGAGAGTGAGAGGATTCCAGAGGAATGGAGGAGAAGTGTATTGGTGCCGATTTTTAAGAACAAGGGAGATGTGCAAAGCTGTGGCAATTACAGAGGTATAAAGCTAATGAGCCATACAATGAAGCTGTGGGAAACAGTAGTGGAAGCTAGGTTAAGGGCAGAGGTGAGAGTTTGTGAGCAGCAATATGGTTTCATGCCTAGAAAGAGTACATCAGATGCAGTATTTGGTTTGAGGATGCTGGTGGAGAAGTACAAAGAAGGTAATAAAGAGTTGCATTGTGTCTTTGTAGATTTAGAGAAAGCGTATGACAGGGTGCCGAGAGAGGAGCTGTGGTGTTGTATGAGGAAGTCTGGAGTGGCAGAGAAGTACAGTACATGAATAAAGAAATACGATAGGAAATTTTAAACTTAACTAGAATAAAAATAGAAATAAAAATAAACGTATACTGTACAGTGGGAGCCACGTCAAACAGCCGCCTGGAGCATGACTGCTCCGTGGCAGTTCCATGAAGGGTTAATGCACGGTCCGTGCACGGAATGTGATCCCCCGCGATGACGCAGTTAACGATGCCCCGCCCCATAAACGCCCCCATGCGCTTTCTAAAAAGATGGTTGCAATGCCGTATAATTCCGCCAGATGGAGCATTGACTGGCACAGTTAATTGCAGTGTCCAGGAAGCCCAATACCGTATCTTTAATATACAGACAGTTCTTGCATTGTCAACATAGTTTCATAAATAGATGAAAAAACAACAACAACAAACCGATTAATAAAACAGATTTGTTAAATCACTCAATACACAACCCATGATGATTATGCTATTTATTATTTAATAATGAATTAATAAAATTAGTTAGTGAAATATTTTTTAAGACATCCTGAAATGATCCTTAAAGACACGGTAGCGGCTGTAATTTGTCTATACCGATCATTGTAGGTACGGAATAAAAACGCAGGCTACGTACAGTATTTTACATTACGGTGTATTTTACCCCGTTCCATTTAATATACTGATAGATAATATTTTGCTGCAAAGTAAAGCTCAAAATGTAACGTCTGCTTGGGTTTGTTTTCGTTATATTTTTGATGATGTTTTCGCTGATTTTTTCACTGATAGTCTACAAGTGGCATAAGAAATGCAATTAATGCCGCATGCAACCTGGAATAAATATCTGCCCATATGGAATCATGCATAATGCTCCCCCGTCAATAGATCTGATGGGGCATTAATCACTTAAACACTTGGAAACAATAGTAAAAAAAAAGTTCCAGAGGGTCAGCGCCTGTTATACTAATGTATTTTTACTGATTTTTTTTTTTTACTGCTTATATTTCGTTGGGTTTTACGCAATTTCATGTGTGTGTGTGTGTGTGTGTGTGTGTGTGCGCGCGCACGAGAGAGAGGATACTCTGACAAGACCAACTTCCGTGTGGCTCCAGTGGCGCAATCGGTTAGCGCGTGACACTTATAAAGCGGTCCAGGTGAAGCAATGCCGAGTTCGAGTCTCACCTAAAGCACCCAAAGCTTTTTACTGCATATCGCGCTGTGTATGTGACAAATCAAATTTGAATTTGAAAGTAAAGCTTAAAATGTAACTTCTGCTTGGGTTTGTTTTCGTTATATTTTTTATGTTTTCGCTGAAAGTCAAATTGGCATAACAAATTGATTAATGGCGCATAATATCTGGAACAAATATCTGTCCATACGGATCAGTGTGTCTTTAGTCATTTAACCAGCATAATGTCCCACATTAAAGATCTGATGGGGCACAAATCACTTATCACAACGGTGTATAGATGCAGCAGCAGAGACAGATTTAATCCCCATAAACATTCACACTTGAAAACAAACCTAACAGAAGTAAACAGTTCTAGAGTGTTAGTGTCTGTTATCACAGGACAGGAATCACCTACAGGATACTACTGTATTTTACTGCTCATATTTTTACCCTAGTTTCATTTGGTTTTACGCGATTTCATGTATTATTTGTGTGTGTCTGTGTGTGCACAGTGTGTGTGTGTGTGTGTGTGTGTGAGTGCGAGAGATAGCGTGAGAGCGCGTGCGCGAGAGAGGGCTTTCATGCTGATTTGTCCAAGGTTACTAAAACCTGGCTTACTACCTATAAAAAATATTTCAATTTAACTCATGGGTCTCAATCACAGATGACACGACAAATTATATACTCTGAAACGTTCATTTGAACATTTAGAAATATATACAAAAACATGAATACTAATGTTATCATGGTGTAAATTATTAACATTAGGTTAGGTCCTGCCCTTAATTAATTCATATTATAATTACTTTTACATAGTATAGTTACTGGACTGACATGACCAAAACTAGCTATTTGATTTAGCCTTTCTAAAATCAACCCATCTATCATTTATAATCAGAAAACATAAAACATATTATGATCTGTTCAACAGCCCATCTGTTTTAATTTAGTTTGTATTTTTTATTATTCATAAGACAACCTTTCAGTTTTGTACATATTTTAGTTATAGTGTGTTAAGTCTTACTTTAGGTTAAACGTTTTTGAGAATTTGACCATCCAGCTTAGATAAATGTTATGTCATTGATTGATAAAATCTGGATTAAGGATATTATATAATTATATATATATATAATATATATATATATATATATATATATATATATATATATATATATATATATATATATATATATATATATATTTATATATATATATATTTATTTTTTTTAGTTTCCCCCTGAGGGATTGCCACCTTATTGTGGTCAGGGGGTTTGCGTGCCTCAACACAATTCAGCAAATACAATACTGTTACTATACAGTAAGGCCAGGTAAAAACAGTGCTTGAACATGATGCCCCCCTCCCCCCACCCCGTGTTGTCTGGTCTAGAACGGCCCTGCCTCTGACCGTCTTTTGTCTTGTAAATGAGTATTCTCACTCACCTTCCAATCCCCCCAGCGCACACACTCTGTTTGTACTGTAAACTGTACTGTAACTGTTTGCTAGGGCACTTGGTTATACACAGTACTTTAATTTGCCATAGAAAATGTTTTGGAGTGTGTAACAATTGAAATTGAAACAAAAAGTACAAAAAATATAATGATCAGTTGTGTGTACAGAGCTCCAGGCACATGCATTGATAAATTTACAAAAGAGTTATTTAATATGTTCGACCAATCAATTAAAAATAAGGTAAACATCATATGTGGTGATCTTAACATTGATTTACTAAATCCACATGGAAGTAAGAGAATTGCTAATTTTATTGATGCACTGTACAGTTATGGTTTGATTCCAATGATAACAAAACCTAGTAGATTGACAAAAGATACAGCAACATTAATAGATCATATATATACTAATGAATTAAAAGGAAAAAGACTAGGAGGGTTGCTTATCAATGATATCACAGACCATCTTCCAGTTTTTGTGATTTTCTATGATTTATTGAAAAATCCCCCCCTCAAAAAAAGGACTAATAGTTATAAAATTATTCGCAATAGAACACAAGAGGCAATAGATGCTCTTAATGAAGATTTAGTAATACAAAATTGGGATGAAGTTTATGCATATAGCAATCCCAGTAAGGCGTATGAAGTGTTCTTGAATATATTAAATGAGCAAATTAATAAACATTGTTCATCTAAGAGGATTATAATAAAGCAAAAGAATGTATATAAACCATGGATTTCTAAAGGAATAGAGAAGGCATGTAAAAAGAAAAATGTCCTATTCACGAAATTTCTAACAACAAGATCAAAACAAGCAGAAATTGATTATAAGACTTACAAAAATAAATTACAAAATATAATAAGATTCAGTAAGAAGGACTATTACAATAGGTTATTGAATATCCATAAAAACAATGTAAAAGCAACATGGAAGGTACTTAATGGTATACTTAAAAATAATACATGCAGTTTTGATTACCCAAATCGTTTTTTGTAAATGATGATAATCAAAGTATAAATAAAGGGGAAGATATTGTCAATGAATTTAATAAGTATTTTGTAAATGTTGGATCTAAATTAGCAGAAAAAATTACTAAACATGGATCAGTGAATGAAGTAAAAAACTTATGTAATAAGTATACAATGTTTATTCAGGCTGTAGATGAAAAAGAAATACTTCTAACAGTTAATAATTGCAAGAGTAAATATTCCACCGATTGTGATGATCTAGACATGTCATTATTAAAAAATATAATTGTGAGTATAGCAAACCTTTTGCTTACATTTGTAGTCTGTCTTTCTTAACCGGTATCTTTCCTAGTAAAATGAAAATGGCAAAAGTTATTCCGATCTTTAAAGGAGGAGATCATTATTCCTTCTCTAATTACAGACCAATTGCTCTTCTGCCGCAGTTTTCAAAAATCTTAGAGAAAGTATTTGTGCAGAGGCTTGACAAATTTATAGAAAAACATAATTTACTGAGTGAATATCAATTCGGATTTAGGACTAAGAGGTCGACTTCAATGGCAGTAATGAAAATGGTTGAAGATATCTCAACTGCAGTAGAAAACAAGGAATATACATTGGGAGTATTTTTAGACTTAAAGAAAGCATTTGATACAATTGATTATGATTTATTAGTGAAGAAATTGTTAAATTATGGAATAAGAGGAAAAGCGTTAGACTGGATAAAAAGCTACCTGGAAAGCAGACATCAGTATGTACAAATTAATAATGACAAATCTGACTTATTGGAAGTTACATGCGGTGTTCCACAAGGTTCAGTATTGGGCCCTAAATTATTTGTGTTGTATGTTAATGATATTGATAAAGTGTCCAATGTATTAAAATTTTTATTATTTGCTGATGACACTACTTTATATTTATCAGGTAAAAATTTGAAACAGCTTCTGAACACAGTGGAAAATGAATTGCTGAGGCTTAAAAGTTGGTTAGATGATAGTAAGCTTTCATTGAATTTGACTAAAACTAAGTTCATAATTTTTAGTAATCAAAAAATTAATCATGATGTGAAAATAAGAATTAATAATGAGGAAATAGAAAGAGTCTCCAAAATTAAATTTTTGGGAGTAATAATTGACAACAAACTGAATTGGAAACCACATATTAATTTTATTAAGACAAAAATCTCTAAATCAGTTGGAATTCTTAACAGATTAAAGTATGTATTGGATAATAAAACATTACGCATATTGTATTGTACACTCATATTTCCATACATCACTTATTGTGTGGAGGTATGGGGGCATACTTATAAAACTTATTTAAACCCAATATCTGTGTTACAAAAAAAAGCAATAAGGATTGTTAATAAGGCCGATTATTATGAACACACAAATAAATTGTTTATAAAATCTAAAGTTTTGAAATTTGTGGATCTAGTTGATTTGTATACTGCACAAATAATGTATAAAGCCTATAATAATTTACTTCCCAGCTGCATCCAGAGGCTGTTCAAAATTAAAGTCAGCCAGTACTACTGTTGAAGAGGAATGTTCATGTTTAGCAAAATAAGGGCCAGAACAAATTTAAAGAATAAATGCATTTCCGTTAAAGGGGTTAATTTATGGAATAAATGTGATATGGAATTAAAATTATGTAATTCACTTCATAGATTTAAAAAAATGTTTAAAGACAAGGTGTTTAGTGAATATATGACAAAGTAATATATATACTGTATATAGACATGATTATTTTCTTTTCCAAATTTCTCTTCTCTTCCCAAGTGAAAGAATAATTAATTTTGACATGTTTTGTTTATGTGCACAAGTGACAATATTTGTTGACAATATTTTGTGCAATTTACTGTAAAGTGTCGCTCATCATTTGTTGATGTACAAAGGGTAGGCATAATAAGCAAGGCTTCAGCCTACACCTTTTTTCAGTGTTGAACTGAAATAAACTATCTATCTAATGTATGGAACACTTACTTAACTTACTGGTTTGGTTTAAACATCGCTTATTACCTTATTCAGCAAAATAAATTCATTATTAACGTATTGAAGTATTTTAGTTAAGGACAAAAACTGTGCTTGTGTTTAGAACTGCTGAACAGCCGAAAACACACACACACCCATCCCCCCGCCAAAAACACACACACAGAGCAATTAACACCATGTCATACTCAGGAGTGGAAGGTGAGAAACCGCAATGGAGAATACCAAGTTTGTCGTTGCTCTTTTGGAGTTCTTAAAACCCAAAACATTTATTTATACTGAGAAAAAATTATTATGGGTCACAATCACAAACACAAATACATATAATCAAGTGTTTAACTGGTTTCATTTGTTTCTATGATCAATAATTATTATTATTATTTTCAGCCCAACTCTTTGACTATTTAAAACAAAGTTGTGTCCCATTTTTTGCCAATTGAAGTTGTTGGTTCAACTAAACAATTTTTAAATACCCAAACAATCCCCCAAAATTAAAACACGCAAAACAAGACTTTAACAATTCAATTTATTCTTCCAAAACTAGTCAAAGTTAAAACAGTAATTTATATAAAACAGATGAATACATGTTGTCTTTTTGCTTAAAGTTCATTAAACAACCCGGATACACCAGCTGCTTATAAGTCTCTATCTATAGTCCTTTTACATTAAAATAAAACATTTTCAAATATCAAAACTATTACATATTTGTTATTAATAATGTTATTACTTAACAGTTTAAGTCTTTGTTTCCCCCAAAGTACTGTATCAGACATTTTGCAGTTCTATGTTCAGAATATACAGTAGACCTGATCAAACATCATTCTAAAGCTGTCGGACTGTGACGTCATCCCTCCTACAGCTCCCTCAACAGCTTGTTCAGGCTCCTCCAGTCCTGTAGCTCCAAAAGTCCAGCCGTCAGCCGTCTGACCCCCCAATCCTCCACAGCGGAGCTCTGCTTAAAGACAACAGGAGAATTTAGTCAAGACAAAGATAAATAAACTTCACAGAACATATAGTTCTAATAAAAATAAAATATATTAATAAACCTATTTACCACAGAGTGTGTAAAGTACTGCTTTGGGGATTCTGTAATGTAAATAATCTGCCTGTGCTAATGTTAACCAGTGAACAGTGTTAGTGTTAACCAGTGAACAGTGTTAGTGTTAACCAGTGACTGTCTGTATTATCGTCTGCATTAAATTAACCGAGAATTTACTTAATGCGCTTCTCATACAAATAAGTTAAGCGATATAACACTCGTATATGAGCATTAGTTCATCCCTGAAGCCAAACTATAACTTACTGAAGCCCCTCACACACACACACACACACACACACCTCCCCCCTCCTCCTCCTCCTTAACTGATAAACACTTCTGTGTTGTTATTCAGCTCTTTAACTAAGCGCTCGCGCTACCGCGGAAAGTCCTGGACAAAGTGTGTAAAATATAAACCGGGTTATGAGCGTTACTAGCTCCTGTACAGCTCCCCTCAGTCTGTGTCCCTCATCAACTGCATCACATTATATTACAGTCACAGAAATAACCTGCAGATTAACTCTTAACCAGAGAATAAATAAGCGCTGAATTTATCCAGACAACACGCGGTGAGATTCTCTCAGTATTTACAGAGAACACAAACACTCTTCATCGGGTAGTGCAGCTCTTGTAATAGGGACATTAATAGTATTGTCGAAGCTTGAGCATGTTTTTGAGTTAAAGTGGAGTGACATTGTGAGTGTGTGACACTGACAGTAAGCTGTAATATTAACTCCAGACTTGGTAAACAGAACATTAAGTTCTCTAAAGTCACATCTGACCGCTGCTGCTGCTGCCAGTGATATTTAAAACAGCCAATAAAAAAACTAAACTGGGAAATAAACTGTAAACTACCCCAAACACATTTTATAAAATAAAACATCACTTACCACGAATAGTCCGTTAAGCCGCCATCTTCATCTCTGTAGTTTGGCAGCGTCAGTTCGGCGGGGGTGGAGGCGGGTTGTTAAAATCACGTGATTGCAACTCAGCGCAGCTGGCTTGTTTTAACGTGTTCTTGAGAACGAAGCGCCATCTAGTGGTGTCACCAGGTAAATGAATAAATTGGGCTTGAATGGGCGTGTTTACTGTGAAATCTTGACACGCCTTTCAGCCAGAAAAGGGAGGGGGGATTACGGCGTGCAAAGGCCATTCACACGCCATTCACACTTCAGCCACACTGTCGCGGCTATTTGGCGTGGCTCCCACTGTACATAAAATAGAAATAAAAATAGAAATATACTGTACAATAGAAATTTTCTTTTTTTTTTTTATTGAAATTTGGTGGAGGAAGTATGGTGTGCAAGTATGCATAGAAACGTGTCTTAAGGTGCCTTATTAAAGTAGGAACAGTGAGGCTACAGGGAGCAGAGGTAAAGAAGGTGCAGGATTTTAAGTACTTAGGGTCAATGGTCGAGAGCAAAAGAGAGTGTTCAAAGGAGGTGAAGAGACGAGTACAGGCAGGTTGGAATGGGTGGAGAAAAGTGTCAGGGGTGTTGTGTGATAAAAGAGTATCAGCGAGAATGAAAGGAAAGGTGTACAGGACAGTGGTGAGACCGGCAATGCTCTACGGCTTAGAGACAGTGGCACTGAAGAAAAGACAGGAGGCAGAGCTAGAGGTAGCAGAGCTGAAGATGTTGAGGTTCTCTTTGGGAGTGACAAGGATGGATAGGATCAAGAATGAGTTCATCAGAGGGACAACCCATGTTAGATGTTTTGGAGATAAAGTCAGAGAGGCCAGATTGAGGTGGTTTTGGACATGTTCAGAGAAGAGAGTGTGAATATATCGGTAGAAGGCTGCTGAGGTTGGAACTGCCAGGCAGGAGGTCTAGAGGAAGACCAAAGATGAGATTTATGGATGCAGTGAGAGAGGACATGAAGTTAGTTGGTGTGAGAGATGAGGATGCAGAGGATAGGGTTAGATGGAGGCAGATGATTCGCTGTGGCGACCCCAGAAAGGGAACAGCCGAAAGACGGAGAAGAAGAAGCATATTATTACCAAACCATAGTTGGATTTGGTGGAAAACGCCTCGGGTTACTTTGCTGTAACCCTGTTCCCTGAAAAGGCGGGAACGAGATGCTGTGTGAAAACGCTATGGGAACATCTTGCCATGTTGCCGGCTGTGAAGCATGTGTGTGTGTGTATAAACACACCAAATTTTGGCTTATATAACCTCAGTCAGGTGACATAATCTGATTAGACGCACCGGCAGGTTATAAATAGTAGTGAGCCAGAGGCATTCCTCAGATTGATTTGTCTGAACGGACGTCCGGGCACGTGGCAGTGCGGCATTGGGATGCAGCATCTCGTTCCCGCCTTTTCAGGGAACAGGGTTACAGCAAAGTAACCCGAGGCGTTCCCTTTCAAAAGGCTTCACTCGATGCTGCGTGAAAACGCGTGAAAATGCCTTCCACGTCACACAATTGCTGCAGGGGAGTAACTCTTGCAAGAACAATAGATGAGGTGACCCCTCTGGTCCAATGGGCCCTGATTCCTAGAGGTGAAGTGATCCCATGCGCCTCATAGGAGAGGGCAATAGCATCTCATCCAGTGTAGTGGCGGTCGCACCGCCGGTTGCGGTCCCAAACATGTAAAAACTGCTCTGACTTACGCCACTGGTTGATGTGGTGGACATAAATCTGAAGAACATGTACTGGACACAGTAAGTGAAGTCTCTCCTGCTCCGAAGCTGTAAAAGGCGGAGGACAGAAGGCTTTAAAACAGTAGGGTGCATGTTACAAATGGAACTTTCGGAAGATAGTTCAGTGAGGATGCGGATAAGTACATCTTTAGAGTACTAGGGCACAAGCCCGAGGACAAGCTTTTCCTGCAGAAACTCCAGCACTGAAACATATCGTCAGTGGACTGGGTCTACCTGCTTAGCACACACTTGTTGCAGGGGAATACCTCTTGCTAGTGCAATAAATGAGGCAATCCCCATGGTTGAATGAGCCCTGATTCCTAGAGGCGAAGTGAGCCCATGCACCTCATAGGAGAGGGCAACAGCATCTCTCACCCAATGTCACCCTTTAAATACATTCCATTTGAGGGCATAAGCTCTTGAAGAAGGATACTAGATCCAGAGTCAGAGAGTAGCAAAGGGGACATTTGCTGATCTTGCGAGGCAAAGAGGTCCACCTCTGCTACATGAAATCTCTCCCAGATTGACTGACTACTTCGGGGTGGGGTTTCCATTCCCCATGTGTCAGAGACTGACTAGAACATTTACATTTACATTTAGGCATTTGGCAGACGCTCTTATCCAGAGTGACTTACATTTTTATCTCATTATACATCTGAGCAGTTAAGGGTTAAGGGCCTTGCTCAAGGGCCCAACAGTGGCAACTTGGTGATTGTGGGGCTTGAACCTGGGATCTTCCGAACTGTAGTCCACTGCCTTAACCACTGAGCTACCCCTGGCCCAGTACAACTGCTCTCACGTTCATATGCCCTGGAATGTAAATCGCGCTGAGGGACAGGAACCTGGTGTGCTAGCTATTTAGCAGTGCGAGCACAGTCCGCCCTGGCGATTAATATATGAGACTTGCCATAGTGTTGTCCACCCGCAATGGGACATGGCACTCTCAACTGCTGGAGGAAGTGCTTTAGGGCCAGAAATAGAGCCATCATTTCGAGGCAATTGATGTGCCGTGCGAGAAGAAGGCCTCTCCAGCTCCCTTGGGCTGGACGTTCATCTAAGACTGTACCCTCGCCTGTGAGGGAAGCGTCTGACGTTAGCATCAGCGACGACAAGACGAACTTAAGAGTGGGACCCAGAGTCAGAACCGGTGTCTTGAACCACATAGGAGGGGTACGAAGCACCTGGTGCGTAACCCTTGTTGGGGATCCGCCCTAGCGTGAAATCCCCTGTCTTAGCCACAACTGAAATGCTCTCATGTGCAGAAGGCCCAAGGTGTCACCGATACAGCTGCCATGGGCGCTAAGATCTCTGAAAGTGATGGTCACTTTCTTGGTCTAGCTTGATTTCCTTGAGGGTGTTGATAATGGATTCAACACGAGTGGGAGACAGCCGTGCCCGCTTACGATCGAATCTCATGTGACACCCAAATCCTCAGAACAGGAAAGAGCACGCTTTCATGGCGTTGGGTCTCAATCCTCAGAAACAAAGATGAGCTAGGGCGACATGCTAATGTCGAAGCTCTAGCTAATGAGACTTGCCAGCCAGTCGTCTATGTAATTCGAATATGGATGCCCTGGTAGTTGTAAGAGCCAGAACTACATCCATACATTTTAATATGTGCGGGTGAGAGAGCTAGACCAAATGGAAGGACCCGATACTGGTAAGCTTGGCCCCCGAAAGCGAACCTCAGGTCTTTCCCTGTGTTGTGGCAATATGTCTATATGAAAGTAAGCGTCCTTCAATCGATTGTCACAAATCAATCGCTCGGTAGGATTTGAGAGCAATCACTTTAACAGTCAACATTTTGAAACTGTATTATTTATTTTAGATAGCGGTACAGCCCGCGAAATCTAAAAATTTGGACGCAGCCCCCCGTTCCTCTGCGAACCAAGGAATACTGACTGTAGTAGCCTTAGTCTGGTAGGGGAACATGTTTCACAGTCTGGTAGGGGAACATGTTTCATGGCCCCATTCCCCAGCAACTTCTGTCTGTGCACTTTCTGGTTTCATGGAAGTGGAGACCACGCCATTTTGAAACGTGGAAGGTGATGTGAGAACTGACTCCTGTAGTTTCTCTACAGTCCTTAGTACCCAATGAGATATACTTGGCAGTAGCTTCCACGCTGCCAATTTCTCAGAAAGGGGCAAAGTTTTGGCGGCTTGGTTAAACAGGGGTGGTGTTAGATGTTCGGCATCCTGAATGAACCTCAGGGCTTCTTTGTGAAGAAGACAATATGCCAGTCTGACCTTTTTGAGGCTGATAGTGAGGCGCGTCGCACCCCAAAGGGGTGGCAGGCTCAAAAATTCACGCCTCGCAAGAGTCAGACCCGGTCGAGACTGTGTGGCCGACAGTCCTGACTCTTGAGCAGGCAGGGAAGGAATTTCCCGAAGGCTTGTTCATATAACTTCGCCTCATGAACCTAGTGGAACATGCTTCACAGCCGGCAACATGACAAGATGTTCCCATAGCGTTTTCACGCAGCATCAAGTGAAGGCTTTTGAAAGGGAACAATCAGGAAAGGGAAAAACTGATTTAAAGCCCAAATTAGGACTTAACAACCACAGACAAAAAAAAACTCCCTCTAGTGAACCTAAAGACATATCTAAACCCCAAACCGTGAAGTTTTTCCAAATAGAAGCACAAATTAATTGCATTTTATTATTATTATTATTATTTTTAAACATTCAGAAGCCGTTGCCTGGAGAAAGGGATAAAGCACTCAGGCTAGACAAAAAACAAGCCATGTACAAGGTTTCATTGCATTAAAAGTAATTTGCACACAAACACTTCAAGGCAAGCTGGATTTTTCAAAAGAGTAACAACATGTTTTGTCAGAGCCTTACCGAGGAGAAAATTATGGCATTTATTTAACACGGAAAACAACATTTAACATATTTATCTGTAAGGCAACAAAAGAAAGATGATAAACTCCTACATGTAAGATAAATAATGGATAAAATCCAACCATCCATCCATCTAGGAACCTCTGTAGTCCAACTAGGGAGTGTGGAGGCCGATGGGTCCGTGGTATTTATTCCAATTTTTACAACCGCGGTAGGACAAGGGATGAAATACGAAGGAAAATGATCAATGATGGTGTTGTATGATGCCTTCACTTTATCATCTCACTCACTCTCTATAGCTCTTATCCTCTACAGGGTCGTCTGAGGCCTATGGCAGAGGACTTGGGGCACGAGGCGGGTACACCTACAGTAGATGGGGTGCGAATCCATCTCAAGGCACACAAGCACACACTCACTTACTCATTTAAACACACTACAGCGTGTAATTGGAAATGCCAATTAGCCTAATCTCCATGTCCTTCCACTGTGGGAGGAAACGCACCAAGCACTGGGGTAACCATTACAACACTGTGTCGCCATTTATCATCTCGAATGGTATTATTTTTCTATAACAGCACAAAGTGTTTTATTTTTCTTACACACTGAAAACAAAAACCTTACTGAATTTACTTAATTCAAGTTTGTACATCAAGTTTACATTGAGTGAACCGAGTCACACTACATAATTAGTTTTTTATGATTTGATTGTGAATGTCAGGTCAGGATCACACTGCGGTCACTTCCATTGTAATCTGCACCGTTACCTGCTAAGCTATTGTGTCACACATAAATAAATTAGGTCAATTTTATACCTCCCCATAGCTGGATCATGTTTATGCTAGGTTACATGACCAAATTCACATGAGACTCCTAGCCGCAGTAAAACATGAATAGTTCAAACGTTTTAAAGAAGGACGTACATCCTTGAATGATGATCCCGGCCCGAGGTGGCTTTCTGTGGGAACTGTACACACAATCATTCAAGCTCTAGTGAAACACTGGGATAAGTGCATTAGTGTATCAGGGGATTATATAGAGACATAAAGGGAGTTTTTACTCTCAGAACTGTGTTCTGTTATTCTGTAAATTCTCGCTTTGATGTTTTTTATGGAGACTATGTGTAATATGTTCTCCTAAATCTTATCAAAAACATACTCCATTTTTAGTAAACGTAGAGCTTAACATAGATCGGCTACAAAACTGCTTATGTTTGTAAAGCATTAAAAAAATATTATAAATAAATAAACAAACAGAAGAATGATATGATTATTATTATTATATAATAAAAATAATAATGTTACTGTTCCTTTACACTTGATTTATGAAAATTTGGAGGAATAAGCAAAAGCAAATATTTCTGTTTAGTCGATACAACATGACATTTATATATTTGAAAATAATAATTACATATTAATTAAATATACTGTTTAGTCTACAGTATATAATATGACATGACACGGTTGGTTCCAATCCCATGAAGTCCCCAGAATTTATAGACTGATTTTTTCTAAATATGAATATTTATTTAACTTTTTTTTCTGTACATTTAATTATTTAAGCATCAAATGAAGGCATCAGTGATTCATTCACTTAGCCTTGATTATTTATAAAATTTTTTCAGTGTGTGTGATCAACAAATTTTATCCATATAACTACTACAGGATTAAATGAAACTTAAAATCCACACAAATCTCAGATCCTTAGTTTCTATGAGTTACAACATCTGGTGAACGTTAAAAAAAAATGTTTAAATCTTTAAAAAATTTTTTCAAGTGCACTTACGTATAAACCAGGGCTTGACATTGGCACCCGCCCACTCGCCAAATGCGGGTAAAATTCGGCTGTGGCGGGTAATAACTTTAGTCTCACTAGCCACTTTGGCGGGTAGTTTATTCTTTAGTTTGACAATATATTTTTGTTGTATTTTTCTCTAGAGGCATCTGATATAATAAACGCATTGCAACGTAATATTACGCGCATAAAACGGAATGTAATGAGGACATTTAATGCCTCTCTCTACACATGCATTGCACACACGGGTTGTTTATGAACGATTCATTCTTATTGAACGACTCTTTAACATGACTCAGATGAACGAGTATCTCGGAGAGTGATTCGTTCATTTTCTATTGGGCGTGCATGCGCAAAGCATCGCAAAACCTCCGTGTTATATTCAGGTCTCGAGTCGTTCGTTCTTTTGTCACATGACTCCTATAGACGCTATGCGGTGCAATTGTCACGGTCCGGAGTGTAGCAGCAGAAATCAGAGAAGGATCCAAGAGCAGAAAACAATAGGTAGTGTGCACTTACAGTCTCTATGAACGCGCTGAGGAGCTTCAGGTGGTTCTGGAAGTGACGTCTGTGACCCAGACGTGCAATAGCTCCACACATGCAGGAAATCCAAATCGGCAGGCAATCTCGTGGTCAGTGTGCAACGCGGAAGTCAAAAGCCGGTAAATCCAATCATGCAGTGATTCCAAAACGCTAGGCAGACGAGCAAAAGACAAAACAAACGCGGGAATATTGGGTTGAACTGCGCAATAATCTGGCAGCGGGTGCGTGTCTTGCAGTGTCTTAAATAAGCGGATTTGATTAATCCAAATCGGCAACAGGTGAGCTCGCGCTGTGACTGAGGCGGCAAAAAACAAGAGGCGGCGCGGAACTGGAACCGGAGTGACTGATTACTCACGGAGGAGCTATGTTGTGGCCGGAATCTGACGTACTGTGACAGTACCCCCTCTTCTACGGACGCCACCGGGCGTTCTAGACGGTGCTTCGGGGTGGAGTTTGTGAAATTCCTTTATCAAGGATGAGTCCAGGATAAATCTGGCAGGTATCCAACTTCTCTCTTCGGGGCCGTAACCCTCCCAGTCTACGAGATATTGCAGGCCTCTGGTGAATGGGCCGATGTACCTAGGGGATAGTTTCCAAGAGGTGGTCTTGATGGGTATGTCACGAGTGGAAAGCATTACCCTCTGGCCCACACGGTACCTGGGAGTTGCAGAGCGATGGCGATTGGCTTTTCGTTGGAAGGTGCTCACTGCGCGCAGCAGCTGGCAGCGTGCACGCTGCCAGGTTCTCTTGCATCGGTGGACGAAGGCTTGTGCGGCTGGAACTGAGGCTTTCTCCTCTTGAGTCGGGAACAATGGTGGTTGATATCCTAGACAGCACTGGAAGGGGGACATGCCAGTGGAGGAGGTGGGAAGGGAGTTGTGGGCATATTCCACCTAGGGTAGCATTCTGCTCCATGAAGAGGGATCACGTGATGTCATACACCTAAGGTATTTCTCGAGTTCCTGATTAAGACGTTCGGACTGCCCATTGCTTTGAGGGTGGAAACCTGAAGAAAGACTTGGTGTGGCGCCGATGAGTCCACAAAAGGCTCTCCAGAACTGTGCAGAGAACTGAGGGCCCCGATCAGACACTATGTCCACCGGGAGGCCATGAAGTCGGAAGACATGGAGTATCAGAATTTCTGCTGTTTCCTTGGCAGACGGGAGTTTGGATAGGGGGACAAAATGTGCAGACTTCGAGAAACGATCGACCACTGTCAAGATGCAGGTATTTCCTTCCGAAGGGGGAAGTCCGGTGACAAAGTCGAGAGAAATGTGTGACCATGGTCGGTGTGGAGTTGGGAGGGGCCTCAAAAGTCCCTCGGGGGGGCGGTTGGTAGTTTTATTCCTGGTACATGTGTCGCTAGATGCTACAAATTTTCTCACATCATCTTTGATGGTCGGCCACCAGAAGCGTTGGTGTATGAGGGATGAGGTTCGAGTGGCCCCTGGGTGACATGCAAGTTTGGAGCTGTGGCCCCATTCTAGCACCAAGGAGCGTGTGGAGGCAGGAACGAAGAGTCTGTCTTGAGGAACATTGCTGGGGCCAGGTTCTTGCTCGAGGGCTCGTAGTACCTGGTTCTCAACCTCAAGACGAGCTGTAGCCACAAGACAGTGGTGTGGAAGGATAGTTTCTGGGGATGAAGGGTTTGGGGAGGGGGAAAACTGGCGGGAGAGGGCGTCAGGCTTGGCATTCTTGGCCCCCGGACGATAAGAAAGCGTAAAGTTAAATCTCGAAAAAAAAGTGACCAACGGGCCTGACGTGAATTGAGTCTTTTGGCTGACCTCAGGTACTCGAGGTTCCTGTGATCTGTCCAGACCAGAAAGGGGTGTTCCGCTCCCTCCAGCCAGTGCCGCCACTCCTCCAGGGCCAGCTTAACAGCCAGTAGTTCCCGGTCTCCAATGCCGTAGATGCGTTCAGTCGGAGAGAGGCGACGAGAGAAGAAGGAGCAAGGATGGAGTTTATTGTCCTTGTGGGACCTTTGAGAGAGGACCGCCCCTACTCCAGATTCTGATGCATCTACTTCTACTACAAACTGAAGGGAGGGGGTCCGGGAACGTGAGAATGGGGGCGGAGGTGAAGCGGTGTTTGAGATCCGAAAAGGCTTTGTCAACCGGAAGGTTCCACTGGAAGGAGAGTTTTGTGGAGGTGAGGGCCGTGAGGGGGGCTGCCACCATGCTATAGTTTCTGATGAATCGCCGGTAGAAGTTGGCGAACCCCAGGAACCGTTGGAGTCCCTGTCTCGAAGTGGGCTGTGGCCATTCTAGGACTGCCTTGAGTTTGGATGGGTCCATTTGGATACCTGAGGGAGAGATTACAAACCCCAGGAAGGAAGTGGAATCGCGGTGAAACTCACACTTCTCTGCCTTGACATAAAGTTTATTCTCCAAGAGTCTTTGGAGTACCTGACGTACATGATGCTTGTGTTCTCCGAGGGAGCGGGAGAAGATGAGAATATCGTCGAGATAAACAAAAACAAAGGCGTTTAGAAAGTCTCTTAGGATATCGTTGACTAGAGTTTGGAAAACGGCCGGCGCATTGGTTAGTCCAAAAGGAACCACGAGGTATTCGTAATGACCAGTTGGTGTGTTAAAGGCGGTCTTCCACTCATCACCCTCTCTGATCCTGACCAAGTGATAGGCATTCCTTAGGTTCAGGTTTGTGAAGAATCGGGCATCTTGCAGAAGTTCGAAGGCCGAAGTCATAAGAGGTAAGGGATAGCGGTTCTTGATCGTTATTTCGTTGAGTCCCCTGTAATCTATGCAGGGTCTGAGGGACTTGTCCTTCTTCTCCACGAAGAAGAAACTGGCACCTGCAGGCGAGGAGGAAGGACGGATTATTCCAGCAGAGAGGGACTCAGAGATATAATGATTCATGGCTTCTCTCTCAGGGCGAGAAAGAGAGTAAAGTCGTCCCTTGGGTGGGGTTGAGCCAGGAACAAGATCGATTGCGCAGTCATATGGTCGGTGCGGAGGAAGCGAGGTGGCGCGTGACTTGCTAAAAACTAGCTTGAGGTCATGGTACTCAGTGGGGACACTAGACAGGTTGGGGAACTCTTCCTTAGGGCGAGAAGTCGGGGTCTTAACAGGAGCAGCATGGAGACAAGACGACAGGCAGGATGTGCTCCAGTCCAATACTCTTTTCCTGGCCCAATCAATATGTGGATTATGTAGGGCTAGCCAGGGGAGGCCCAAGACGATTGGGGCATGAGAATCTTTGACAATAAAGAAGGAGATGATTTCGGAGTGGTTCCCAGAGAACTGAAGAATGACTGGAGCGGTTTGGTGTGTGATTGGGGCTAGGTAGCTTCCATCCAGGGCTTGGACGGAGAATGGGCGGGCCAATGATAGAGAGGGAATTTTAAGGAGGTTCACCATGGATAAACAGATCAGATTTTGATCAGCGCCGGAGTCTACAAGGGCATGGGTGGCATGAGGCTTCTTCTCATACATTAGTGACACCGGAAAACAAGAACGGTGATCTGGGAAACTGACATGGTTTGGGCCCCCCTTTGCTCCCAGCATCAACGAGGGGCCTTGCCTTTTAATGGACAGGTCCGCAGTAGATGACCGGACTGACCGCAGTAGAAGCATGCTCCTTCATCCCGTCGTCGCTGGCGTTCCCTTGGAGAAATTTGAGTACGGTCCACCAACATGGGTTCAGCAGGAGGTTCTGAAGGGCAAGGAGGGGTTGGTAGTTGCCATGACCTTGTGTCCAGCCCTCGCTCTCGTTGTCTGAGGCGTTTGCGAGCATCGATGCGTCCAGCAAGGTCAATGAGGTCCTGAAGGCTGGAGGGTAACTCCCGTGCAGATAGCTCATCCTTTATTAGGTCTGAAAGTCCATGAAAAAAGGTGTCAAACAAGGCTTGGTCATCCCAGCCACAAGAGGCTGCCAGGGTGCGAAACTCAATAGCGTAATCAAAGACGGAGCGAGTTCCCTGGTGTAAATTTAGAATCTGACCTGCTGCCTGGTGTCCAGAAGAAGAGCGATCAAATACCTTCTTCATTTCATTAGTGAATGTCCTGAAATTGGCGCAGCAGGCATCTTGTGCGTCCCATACTGCTGTTCCCCATTCTCTCGCCTTTCCCGAAAGGAGAGTTATTATGTATGCAACTCTAGATCGTTCGGTAGGAAAGGATGAGGCTTGTAATTCAAGGACCAGCGAGCATTGAGGTAAAAAGGAGCGGCAGGTATTAGGGTCGCCATCATAAGTGGGTGGAGCGGGGAGACGTGGCTCATAGGGTGAGGGAAGTGTAGCAGCGGGAGCAGGGGCGGGCGGAATTGAGGCCCGTGAAGCTTGCATCTGCTGAATCTGAGCAGTTAGGGAGGCAAGGGAGTCAGTTACAGTTCTGAGACTATTAGTGACCTGCTGAATGTCTTGCTGATGCGCGCCGAGGAGAGCTCCCTGGCTTTCCAGTGCAGATCTCAAATGGGAAAATTCTGCTGGATCCATAACTGGCCAGATTATACTGTCACGATTATACTGTGAGTGTAGCATCAGAAATCAGAGAAGGATCCAAGAGCAGAAAACAATAGGTAGTGTGCACTTACGGTCTCTGTGAACGCGCTGAGGAGCTTCAGGTGGTTCTGGAAGTGACGTCTGTGACCCAGACGTGCAATAGCTCCACACATGCAGGAAATCCAAATCGGCAGGCAATCTCGTGGTCAGTGTGCAACGCGGAAGTCAAAAGCCGGTAAATCCAATCATGCAGTGATTCCAAAACGCTAGGCAGGGACGAGGTCGATAACAAAATAGGGTCAGTAACACGATGAGCAAAAGACAAAACAAACGCGGGAATATTGGCTTGAACGGCGCAATAATCTGGCAGCGGGTGCGTGTCTTGCAGTGTCTTAAATAAGCGGATTTGATTAATCCAAATCGGCAACAGGTGAGCTCGCGCTGTGACTGAGGTGGCAAAAAACAAGAGGCGGCGCGGAACTGGAACCGGAGTGACTGATCACTCACGGAGGAGCTATGTTGTGGCCGGAATCTGACGTACTGTGACAGCAATAGATTCAAAAGAACGAACGACTGGAAGATATGATGGTGAGTTACTCATTCTGTTTATTATAATATGTCCTTAGTTGCATTGTGATATTTTCATACAGTGGGAGCCACGTCAAACAGCCGCCTGGAGCATGATGGATTCATGGCAGGATCATGAAGGGTTAATGCACGCTCCGTGCACGAAATGTGATCCCCCGTGATGACGCAGTTAACAATGCCCCGCCCCATAAACGCCCCTATGCGCTTTCTAAAAAGATGGTTGCAATGCTGGGACTATAGCCACAATTTGTGTATGTAGACGTATTGGGGTATTTTTATTGAAAACGCAACATTTTAATTTATTTCTGATCAAATGAACGAAATGATTCAAAGAACTGAGTCACTAAAATGATCCAAACTTCCCATCACTAAGTCTGACACACACACTCACTTTTACTTCCTGTTTGGTGTGTGTGCATCCATTGTCTGATATAATAATACATAATGAATAATAATACCTGATAATCGTACACATAATAACACACTAAAATGATAAATGTTTTCAATGTCATGTGGTAAGAGGCTTGAATTTAAGTTCAATAAGCAGAATATACTATTCATGTTTGCATGTTTTTATATTGGGATCTTAACAGTACTGAATACTTGACTACTACTATAGTGATAAAGTGCATGCTGTCATTTATAAGTAAATCTAGATATAACAAACATTAATGTATCATTGTGAAGGAAAAACTGCGATTTTCTGGTAACAAAATTGTGGCTAGTAAAAAGGCTGAATGGCGAGTGACTCCGGAAATCCACTAGCCACATCGGCCAGTGAGCAGAAAAGTTAATGTCATGCCCTGGTATAAACATATACACACATACACTTATCAAGAACCGATGGAATTGTAAAGAAGCCATTCCAGTATTAGCAATGCAGTCCTTTTCCCCATGCATCAAATCGAGCTTTTAAAACCCCAATTCATTCCAAAAGCCACAATCCTTCAGTCTTCAAGTCGAGAGAAGTTCTGCTGTGTGGTCATGCTCGTTAAGCTCATCGCATTATCTCTCTGAGCAGGGAGTCCTCAACACCTGTTTGTTTGATTCAATTTTTCTGCCTTTTTGTTTGTTTGCTTCCCCGATTCAGTGGCTAACACCAGGAACCTTTGATCTCCATCTGTCTCTGTGAAGTCCGAAAACAAAAGGCCATGTCAAGCACAAGAAAGAACAGCAGAGGAACAGCAGCAAAAAAAGAGACACTTGTGACTCCATCTCCAGAGCTGCGATAAAATAGTCATGTAGTATCAGAGCAAACAACTAGCTGAATGCCTATGGGACATCATGTTCAAAGCATTTCTCTCTCTAATGTTCCCTGAGACAGCACTAGCAACACAAGTGCTGTGTGTTATACATTCTCCGGGAATCTGGGTGAGACAATAACTCAGTGCAACAGAGAGTTTTATTCTTTGTGAAGTCATACTGTACTGTTAGATCTTAGGGACACTGGGGCTTTTAATACAGGAGATTATTGTTGTTGATTATTAATAAGACAATTTTGACACTGGATTGAATAGATCTTAAAATATTTATTTATTTATTTAAGGTTTGTATTGCTGATCTGAGGTTCAAGGGTTTGAGCTCCACCACTGCCGGGTCATCACTTGTGGGACTTTGTGCAAGGCCCTTATACCACGTACCACACAAGCAAGCCATGAAGTGCCGGTCCCAAATGATCCAATGTGGTACCTCCAGGATAAAATGGACAGAGGAGGGGAAAAAGGTATGTATGTATGTATGTATGTATTAGTGCTGATAAAAATCTAGTTAATCACAGTCATAGACTGTGCACATAGCACATTTATAATACAAGTCAATTTTCATTTTGTAATTAATCGCAATTTTAAAATTGTCTTATATTATAAACGTGCAATGTTGGAATAGATAAATGCATGACAAACTGTTTAGAGGAAACAGATTATGCAGTTTTATAATCTCTCAAACATTAACACTTAACAAATATTAAATAAAAAATTCTCGATTGGAACCGACACTGCATGCAATGGCTGGTTAGTATGGGGTGTGGCAACTCAATGAGTCACATCCCATGAGCTCGAATCCCTGATCCTTACTGTAGATCAGAAATTCAACAACCTAGAGCCTTAGCCGCCTGAGCCACCTTTCATTTAATGTATTCTTGTAAAAATAGGTTCCCTTGAAGGTAGCTCAAGCACACAACTTCCATTTACAAGCTTGAAACTTGCCATTTAACACAACTGGTGATGTTTCCTCAGTCATATTGTTATGCGTTAAATGTGCCATTACCCGCTCTGTGATTATGGGAAGCCAATAGGGTCAAATTTGGTAATATGATTAATTTGCATAAAAAATAATAATGCTTTAAGATTTCTAGATTCATTACATGCGTTAGCACATTAATATTGACAGCCCTATTTTTTTGTTTATTTATTTATTCATTTATTTATTTAATAATTAACAGTTCATCTACTACCTGTTCATCTACTGTAAAATCTTTGGGAAATCTTTTGAAATCTGCAAGAAACCTTGTTGTAAGCCATATCGTACTTGTTATGAATTTGTTGTTGTGTTTATTTTATTTTATTTGTTGTTACTGTATTTCACTTGTTCTACCTTGTTCTATTCATTAGTAAAGCATTAAGCTTGTTACATAAGCCATAAGCTTTAAATTTCTTAGTTATGCATCCATTTTGACAATCGTAAGTTGGTCTGTGATGTCATTCCACTATTACATGCATTTGTATGACTGTCGTATGATAGAGAGTTCAGTTTAGATGCGGAAGGCTACGGAAACACAAGCTTTTGACCGTAGTGAAATGGGATACGGAGTTGTCTCATACCTCAGGTTAGTAAACGCTGACGGACTTACACATTGTGCATTCATGATGGGGAATTCCCGTGTAGCACCCCTGAAACAAACCACCATTCCACGAATGGAACTGACGGCGGCAGTGATTGCTGTAAAAAATGACAAAATGTTGAAAGAACAGCTAGAATTGAAATTGTTGGACTCTATGTTTTGGACTGACAGTACAACTGTTTTGAGATACATTGATAACGAAACACTTTGTTTTAAAACCTTCGTTGCCAACAGAATCGCCATTATAAGAGAGTCAACCAAGTCACAGCAATGGAGGTACGTTAATACCTCACAAAACCCACCTGATTCTGCCTCCAGGTGGGTATCCTGTGAAAAGTTCATGAAAATTGTTAACTGGATCCATGGTCCCTCTTTTCTTAAAGAAGCAGAGTGCAAATGGCCTGAAAATATTCATGACACATCAATAACAGAAAATGATGATGAAGTCAAGCTCTTAGCTTTAGTGAATATTGTGAGTGTTACAAAATGCGCAGACGCAGTGAGTAAATTGATTAATCATCACTCTGATTGGCACAAGTTAAAAAGATCCGTTGCCTGGATCCTTCGCATCAGAGACATGCTCAAACAAAAAACAGAAAGGGTCAAAAAAACAAGTAGATAACCCAAAGACAGAAAATCACAAGTCTCTAACAGTTCAAGACCTAACAAGAGCAGAAAACGTCATTCATTCATTCATTTTCTATACCGCTTAATCCTGTGTTCAGGGTCGCGGGGGACCTGGAGCCTATCCCAGGAAACTTCGGGCACTAGGCAGGGTACACCCTGGACAGGGTGCCAATCCATCGCAGGGCACACACACATACACACACTCACACACCCAATCACACACTACGGGCAATTTTAGGAACGCCAATTAGCCTAACCTGCATATCTTTGGGCTGTGGGAGGAAACCGGAGTACCCGGAGGAAACCCACCAAGCACGGGGAGAACATGAAAACTCCATGCACACAGAGACGGGAATCGAGCCTGGCCGGGGAATCGAACCCAGACCCTGGAGGTGCAAGGCGACAGTGCTAACCACTACACCACCGTGTCGCCGAGCAGAAAACGAAATCATTAAATTTACTCAAAGACAAAATTTTAAGGAAGAAATTCTCACATTGCAAAAGGGTAAAGCAGCAGCAGAACTCAAACAGGGAATTCCCACACAGCAAAAATGCAAGGCATCTGTAAAAAGAAACAGTTGCTTGTCCAAACTGGATCCAGTAATACAGAATGGATTGCTGAGAGTCGGAGGACGTCTCAGCAGGTCTGCAATGCCAGAGCACGTTAAACACCCAGTCATTGTACCTAAAGACTCACATATCACAACGTTGATTTTTAAGAGACATTCATGACAAGATAGGACACAGTGGCAGAAATTACATGCTTTCAGAATTGCGGCAGAAATACTGGATTCCGACTGCTAACTCACTCGTAAGACAGTTTCTCTCCAGGTGTGTGATATGCAGGAAGTCTAGAGCTAAAGCATGTGAGCAAAAAATGTCAGAATTGCCAATCGACAGAATAATACCAGACCACCCACCCTTCACTAATATGGGAGTAGACTACTTCAGACCTTTCGAGGTCAAACGTGGCAGAAGTAACGTTAAAAGATATGGCGTACTGTTCACTTGTCTGACAACAAGAGCCGTGCACATTGAAATCGCTCATTCGCTCGACACAGACTCTTGTGTGAATGCCATGCGACGCTTTATAAGCAGGAGAGGTCAGGTGTCAGTGATGCGAAGTGACAATGGAACAAACTTCATAGGCGCTGAGACTGAAATGCGCGAGGCTATTCAGCAATGGAATCACGAATTGAAAGCTTCCTCACTCAAAGGAACATACAGTGGACATTCAACCCGCCCTCTGGATCTCACTTTGGTGGAATATGGGAAAGACAGATCAGGTCAGTTAGAAAGATCTTGAGATCAGTACTGAAAGAACAAACATTAACTGACGAGAGCCTGCATACATTCATTCATAATGAATATAACCGACCCCTCACTACTGTCTCGGAAGATCCCACAGATCTGGAACCTCTGACACCTAACCACCTGCCGCTGATGAAAAAACAGCCAAACCTGCCCCCTGGACTTTTCAAAAAGGAAGACATCTTGGAAGCAGATTCAGTACCTATCAGACCTGCTCTGGAAGCGATGGGTGCGTGAATACTTACCCTTGCACCAGGAACGGCAAAAATGGTTTCAAAAAAAAAAAAAAAAAAAGGACCTCTCGATTGGAGATATAGTGTTAATAACTGATGAGTCTTCTCCAAGAAATTCATGGGTTATCGGATGAATCACGAAAGTGTTCCCCGACAAAGAGGGACTGGTGAGACGTGTGTTAGTTAAAACTAAGACCAACACTCTGGAAAGCCCCATCGACAAGCTGTGCCTCATACAGTATATGAAATGGACTGTTAAATGTGTGCGAATATGTTGTGAGATTTGATATGCAAATATAAACATCTGAGATAAATATTATACATTTACAAGATTTAAAACGTTTAGAAGGTTAAGAATGTTTGATTTCATGGCTTTATCAAAAAAAAAAAAAAAAAAAACGACAAAATTGTAATTGTCAGTCTCCATGCCTGTCAATTAGGGGCTGGAATGTAAGTGCCATATCGTACTTGTTATGAATTTGTTGTTCTGTTTATTTTATTTTATTTGTTGTTATTTCACTTGTTCTACCTTGTTCTATTCATTAGTAAAGAATTAAGCTTGTTACATAAGCCATAAGCTTTAAATTTCTTAGTTATGCATCCATTTTGACAATCGTAAGTTGGTCTGTGATGTCATTCCACTATTACATGCATTTGTGTGACTGTCGTATGATAGAGAGTTCAGTTTAGATGCGGAAGGCTACGGAAACACAAGCTTTTGACCGTAAGCTAGGAATGTAAGATACAACAACTACCGTAAGCTCCCGTAAGTAGAGATATACAACAAGAGTGTTGTTATATTCGTAAGATAAGACTGTAATTTATAAGATACAGCAAATAGGTTGTTGTAAAAGTCAGAGATTTGCAAGATGCAGCAACTGGTGTCTGTAATCACAGTGGATTTACTCAAGATGACTGTATGAAGTGTTGATTCTTTGATGCTGACAAAATAAACTACAAGAGACAAAGAGATCGGACTTCTGTCGTGTGAGTGAAACTTTAAACCAGAGCTACGCGTCAAAACTGGTGAAATAATATGATCGCATCTACACTTGTAATGTTTACTGTCAAGTATAAAGATGCAGGTGCAGATAAATTATTATTATTTTTTTTTAATAACCATGCTAAAGGAGCCATATGTGAAAGCACAGTAAACACAACAGACAAGAGTCCAACTGAAAAACCGGCACGTAAACAGAGCACATGCCAAGACATATCCAAGACAAACTGAACTGATTATTACAGGAAACATGACTTGTAATAATATGGACTCTTCATGAAAATCCATTTGGTTCTTTGTAATTCTGTGCTAAAGGTTTCTTAAATTCAAACTGAATGCCTTGTTTATTTTTTCCAGATTAATTTCCAGTCGTTTAGACGCTACATACTAAACCCAAGGTTTTAACTTACATATTGGCACAGTTCTCCTACGCTTATCCTACTCAGGGTGGAGCGGGAGGCCGATCGCAGGGGACTCAGGGTACAAAGTGGGGTGCCAGTCCATCACAGAACACATGCACTCACTCACTACGGGGAACGTGGAAAGGCCAATTAGCCTCCTCTGCATGTCTTTGGATTGTGGGAGGAAACCCACCAAGCACGGGGAGAACATGCACCCGAGATGGGAATCGAAACCTCAATCAATTCTGGCGGTGCGAGGCCAGAGTGCTAAACATTACACCGCCAGGCTGCACAAATTCGATTCTCAGAATATTTAAAACTTTTTTTTATGTATTAAACAAAAAATTAATTGAATATTATACATTTATTCAGAAATTACAATACAGTATCATAATCTAGTCTAAAAAAGTAATAGTAATAATTGTTCAAATTTGAGATTGAAACATGGCGAGCTCTTTAGCAACATCTGACGCATCATTTTAACCATATGTAGAGTAATTCCCCTACATATGAACAAGTTCTGTTCCAAGAGCTTGTCCGTGACTCTGATTTGTTTGTAAGCCCAACAAACTTGATACTAGATTACTAACACAATTGGCTATACAGTACATAGTATATTACAGTCAATGTTGGGGGACATTACTTTTTAAAGTAACTAATTACATTACAAAATTACTGTCTTTAAGAAGTAATCAGTTACATTACAGCGTTACTCTCTAATAAAAGTAACTAGTTCGAGTACTTTTCCATTGCAGAAAATGAAAATTCCTTTGTGAGTTTAGCCCATAATCTGTTAACTACTAATAGCCCTATCTCACCTACACTCACACACACACACACACACACACACATCAATGGATTGGGAATGACTGCTGTCTGGCTCACGGATTACATAAATTGTCTGAATAACGATTTACATATTTTTTTTTAAATAACTAAATAACTCAAAACTTAAATGACGGATCTAACACGTTAAATTACTCATTACATCAACACTGATGTACAGTACAGTGTTCTTTAGAATCATGCCGACAGATCCATGTTTAAAGAATAAGCAATTTCTGACATCTTTTTATTCTCTTAATTATTTCCACTTTTTTCCCCAACGTTGTTGCTTGGTGCTTCTTAGCAGTATCGGCTTTTATCTCTGCTGCTTTTACGTCTGGGATTTACGCTGCAAGCACATGACAATGTATGCCGGACATGTGATTTAACTTCTGTGATTGAACATGCACGAACGCATGTTCGTATCCTCGAAAGTTTGTAACTCGAATGTTCGTATGTAGGGGACTTACTGTAGAGTTTTAAAGTTGGCTAAAATGTGCGATTTCTGTCACCTTTTTCTCAGAAGCTGTAGATTACAGTGGGATGCGGCTCCTGTCGTTTGAAAGCTACTGAAGAGAACCATTATAATGTGATTGTATAACTACATGACCTTTAATGCACTTCAGAAGCTGCTGGTGTGACTGCAACAATGAATTGCTTTGCTGGACACTTAAGCAAAGCAAACACAAAAAATGTCCAGAACTTGGTTTGATGCTGAGATCAGCATCCTTTGTATGGTGGTTGAGACCTTGAAGGAGCTTAATGTTATGTAGTTAGTTATGTGGTTGTACATGAGAACATGCCCGCTACGCTCAGCACATTGAAAAACATGACCCATGCCCCAAACAGCAATTCATTCATTCATTCAGTCATATTCTATACCACTCATTTACATTTAAGCATTTGACAGACCCTCTTATCCAGAGTGACTTACAAAAAAGTGTACGTTTTCATCAATGGATAGATACTTACACTACCTAGGTTATTAACTAAGTGCCATCAGTCAAACACAATTGAGAAGACATTGGGGGTGGGAAAGGGGGATTATTCCAAGTATTGAAGAAACAGATATGTCTTGAGTCGTCATTGTCAAAGACTCTGTTGTATGAACATCCAAGTGAAGTTCGTTCCACCACCTACTGTAGGTGCCAGAACAGAAAAGAGCCACTCATCACATAAGCTCATCATCAGGCAATTTGGGAATGGCAATTCGTCTAATCTGCTTGTCTTTGGACTGTGGGCAGCAAACCGGAGAACACGGAAGAAACCCACCAAACATGGTGAGAACATGGCAAACTCCATGCACACAGACCCTAAGGTGGAAATCAAATACTCAACCCTGAAGATAACAGCGTTAACCACCACACCACTTTGCCCCCCAAATCGCAAACACCAATATGATGCGAAAAGTCATTTATCCTGGAGCACTATTTGTCTGCCAGGTTGTAGTACGGAAACTCTGGTCTCAAACATTATTCGTTACCTTTAATAAGCATCCAATCTTCTTTCATATCAATATCGATGTCATGCTAACTGTGACTCTCTTTGTGATGGTCACGGGCGTGTCTGATTTTCACATGCAAGTCAATTACAGACAGTGGTATCAGGAAAAGTGCTCTGTTCTAGTCATCATATTCAGCACACCCCTGGGGTGAGACAGATGTCCAGTGTATATCCAGCTGGTGGTCGTGCGGGCTGACAGGTTGTAAAGCGCTATGGATCGTACAGCACTGGCTGTGCCTGTAGCTAAAGTAACATGTTGTGAAGAAGCTTTTTATTGTCGTCTGCCTGAGAGTCTTTGTGCTGAGATCAGTGAGACTCCAGTCCACTGAGACAGCTTTTATAGGAACCTGCTTTCAGGCGCAAGAGGTTGCTAACGGTAGAACTTTTATGGTTATTTGCCCAAATGTCAGTGAATTCATAGGCTGTGTCATAAAATTAGCTTTGTCACTTATTTTAATTACTTTTTCTTTCTTCCACAAGGCTGCCGGAGTGAATTGTTTCAGGTTTGAGTCTCAGTAAAAGGAGTATCAAATCAAAATCTATGGATTATCCTTAATGTCACTATTATGTTTTGCGCTTGATGCCTTTCTTATCCTTATATTATATCCTACCGACAGGTTAGATGTAAAGGTAAAGATAAATTGTATAAATAAATGAATGAATGAATGAATTAATTAATAGCCTTAAGTAAAGGGCAGTTTGGGTAGTGAAGGGCAAAACCACTGGCGAGGTAAAATGTTGGCTAAACTCAATATCCAGGCAAAACAAAAAAAAGATATTGTCAAAACATTGTGGCAATGAAATGGATATTGGACAGTATTGGGATTGTTGCTTTTCAATATTGACGACATGACATAAAAGGCAGCACTGTCGCCTTGCACCTCCAGGGTCCGGGTTCGATTCCCGGCCAGGCTCGATTTCCGTCTCTGTGTGTATGGAGTTTGCATGTTCTCCCCATGCTTGGTGGGTTTCCTCCGGGTACTCCGGTTTCCTCCCACAGTCCAAAGATATGCAGATTAGGCTAATTGGTGTTTCCAAATTGACCAGAGTGTGTGTGTGTGTGTGTGTGTGTGTGTGTGTGTGTGTGTGTGTGTGTGCGTGCTCTGCGATGGATTGGCACGCTGTCCAGGGTGTACCCTGCCTTGTGCCCAGAGTCTCCTGGGATAGGCTCCAGGTCCTGCGACCCCAAATACAGGATAAAGCGGTATAGAAGATGAATGAATGAATGAATGACATAAAAGGCCAGCGTTGAATGAGCGACTCCTAACACAATGTTGAAAAAAAAAGAGTTTAAAATAACATTAATACCAAAACTGATGGCCTGAATTCTCTACACTGACCAACAGTAATGTGGAAGCTTAGATGCACCTCATGATAATATTTCCAAAAGAAAATGAACATTACGGCACTAAGATGCATGACATGCACGACGTGTGCCAGATGCTGTTGGGTCCAAGTAAATTAAGGCACTACAGTATGTATGTATTTGTATGTCATGTGCATTAATATTAAGCAGAATCAAACACATTGTTTGGATGTTGTCTTTGAAAAGTTATTTGTTTAATGTTATCTCAACATCATTCTAACTCTTGAAAAACAACACTGTCCAGATAGTGAACGTCATTACAACCACCACCCAATGTTAGGGTTCTTGCTGGGAAATAAATAAGAAAAGTATAAATCAGGAACGCAAATTCAATCAAACAAGACACATACTGTATTACCATTAAAGCTGATTGTACCACAAAAGCTTGTTAATGAGATAAATGCGATTAAATAAAGACTGGAGATTGTTGACGGCGATGGCGTCACATGATATGGCTAATAGTGGGTTAGCATCAAACCAGTGAATCCAACATTACCAAATGTATTAGTGAAATCTAATCTAATCTAGACACAAACATACTGTAAGAATAATGCTTGTTTTTAACTTGGGTCAAGGTTTGGCCGAAAGTGATGCATCAAAACAAACCAAAGTGTGGCATTCCAACATTCTTAGTGAAACTAAAGGAAAAAAACAACCTCCAGGAGAGACACTATCACGTCTCAAAAGATATTGATGGGTGCCGTCACGAAAGATGTACGAAGGAGACTAGGGTCATATCCATTAAAACTAACAGAGTTTTCTTCCCAGCGTTTCAAAAAGTTCTGTAAGATTTTTGTGGGCGTGTTTCAATCAATCAGGCCCCTTATCCCCAGTGAAGGGCAATCCTAATGCTTTAGCATACAAAGGCATCATAGCTTGGCCATGCTTTTTTATTAACTTTCTATTTCAACATGACTGTGGAACATGACTAAGCAAGGACTATAATGACATGGTTTGATGAGTTCGGTATAGAAGAACTCAACCGGCCCGAACACCGACCCCTGACCTCAACCCAGTCGTCCACCTTTAGATAAACTGGACCTAGTGATTGTGCGCCAAGCCTTCTCGTCCAACATCAGTGCCTGACCTCAAAAACGCTCTACAGAATGAATGCACACAAATTCCCGCAGAAACACTCCAAAATCTTGTGGACTGCCTTCCAGGAAGAGTAGAATCTGTTAGTAGAGTAGAGCTGCAAAAGGCGACAAATTAATTTTGTCTAGTACAAGGTCTGGTAATGTGTACTGCAATAAACAATATTTTTTTAACTGTGTTTAATGAACACTGGACAGTTTGTGAAATCATATAAAGTGGTCATGACATCGGATCATCAGTCACTAACACAGTCTTCATTTCTCCAACAAACAAGGACAAATGAAAAATGGAATTACTTCAGTCTCATCCTGAAATAGAAAAGCTTTGTGATGTAATTTATCAGCCTAATGCGGTTAGCGTTATTAATGTGACTTGATATAGAGTTTCTGCACAGAGAATTATCTGTTCAGTTTCTGCTTAATTTGAATTCTATGGATCAAGAGATTTCAATTTCACCCCTATCAGATGCTTCTATTTAACACATTTTTTTCCAATTCTATAATTACAAAATTTTTGTGTTTGTGTGTGAGTGAGAGAGAAAAAGAGAGAAAGAAATGGAGAAATAGAAAAGAAATCATTTGCAACTGCAGTATTACACACCATTTAGTCCAACTCAGTGGGTCTGACTAAGCTCCATAGGCGGAGTTTGCGGGGAGGCAGGATGGGCATTGCCTCTCCCCCAGCGGCTAAATTTTGGGAAAAGAATTTTAATATGCAAAAAGATCTAATGGTTCTCGGATCAGCGTTCTGTGGTTTATATTTTTGGAATGTTCATTATTCTTTTTTTTTTATAGTTTATATAATTTTAACAAATAGTTAAGTTAGTTACATATATAATATAGTTAAATATAGACATATATTTAGATATACTAGTTAATAGATAGTAAAAACATTGGTTTTGTAATTATTTAATTATTCTGGAACTTATGTAATGCCACATGACATCTTACTCACTTTCATTCACTCACTCACTCATTCTCTATACTGATATATTATACACTGTACAGTATATAAAAAATCTTAACTGTCTATAACATATTGACATCAGCTAATTTCTGCAAAAGTCCAAACTCAATTTCAATACCCTGAAAAGGCTGTGCCAAGTTATAGGTCAAGCTGGAAATGGTGATGCAATAAAATAAAAATTGCAAAAAGATTGATTTTGTAATTATTTCATTTTTAAGAACTCTCGGATTAGTTATGAGTGATTATGCATATTGTATACTGTAGGAAAGTTCAAAACTTTATTAAATTATTTCATTCTGTACACGAAATGTTTTAAAAGATAAGTGAAAACCCAAGACTATGATATAAAATAACTGATATTTCACTTGTAACAGACTTGCAATCATATATGAAAGACAAATCCTCTGCATAAACCGGACTGTGATACAGCACAAAGTGAACACAAACTGCTTGGATTATTATTATTATTATTTGGCTTTATGATGATGTCGTCACTATTGTCTTGTTTTATTGTATGCATGCACATAACACACCACGCAGTAGCTGGTTTATGAACCGATGTAGGTTAAGAAAAAAAAATAATAATAATAATAAATGTTTACCCCCTTAGCAAATGTCAAACTCCGCAGCTGGAACAGTTTGAAGCTTAGTAATAAATGTGAGCTCTGGTCTTCTCCTATAAGCTTCATTTAATCCATGTTCAAATATAGTTATATCTATCGTTCTTCTATCTGTCAAATCATTTCCAAAACATTACATACTCTAGATGAAAATAGAGCCAAAAACTTGTTTATCAAAATCTCTAAATTGATTAGGCTTAAACTTTGAACTTTTTTCCTCCGTTTGAAATAGAAAAAAGAAAGAATGTTATATAATAATCTTGATAAAATAAACATCATTCTGCCTTTTCGTACTGTACAGTATATTTATTATTTACTATGGCTTCCATTCCAGTGAGATAAGGTCTGTACAACAACCTTACAGACCTCTACTGGAAGATATACATTTTGTACATAAATGCACCTATTACTGGAAAAAGAAAAAGAAAGTTTAAACACATACAGAGTGTAGGAATGTGTCGAAATGTTACTATTAATAAGAGGAAAAGCTTTGTTGCCAGTGCCAGCACATAATGTGCTGAAAGATGGCACAGCTCAGCACCAAAAAGGCCAATCGCTATGTTGCATTATATATAGCCTCCAGTTCAACTACTACAGCCAGAGAAAAACTCATTCTGGAGGATTTTTTTTTTCTTTTCTGTGCAGTAGACAGAAAGAAATCAATAGGTAATATGCCACCTCGTTTAGGGAACTCTACGATTATATAATGATGGAGATCACATATTGTAAGGCCAAAGTTCCCCACATTGATCCACACCACCAAATGGAGACTCTCCTGCCTTAAACCTGAAAAAAAAAATTGGGTTAGAGATGCAGTGTAACAGGTTTTCATTTATACAGTACGGTTTATTTTGAAATGCTCTGTTGCCCTGCATCAGGTGTCTGGGATTAGTCTGCTCTCTTTATACAATACGATTTAGAAAAGATATAAAGGCTGAATAAACTGAATAAAAAAACTAGCGATTGTATGCTGCGTACTTTCTGTGAACTTTGTAGTTAAATTTAACATTTATTATTATTATTATTATTATTATTATATATATATATATATATTTTTTACCATGTTCAATTGCTGAAATTGGCTACATTTTGATTTTGAGTAAATAATTGAATTAAAAGTGTTAGCAAATATGGGGGAAATGTAGTTAGCTAGCATCCAGGCTAATAACACAAAGGCATTAAACATTATTATACACAGGGGCTGATTTGAGGGGGGATGCAGGAGGATGGTGAGAAAAATAACAAAAAACACCACCACCCCTTACCATCCCCTTCAGATTAATAATACTGTGTATCATGTAAAATTTATCATGAAGATGAAATATTAAAACTCTGTATGTCTGATCATCTACAAACTAATAGGGGCGGTTAGCCAAGCAGAACTCAATACTGTAACGCGCTGCTCATGAGCTCATGCAAGTTTGTCATTTTTCTCAGTTTGCATTTTCGCAACGGCCAAGAGAACGATTCAATAGTCTTCAAAAAGAAGAGACCTGAAGGTATGATACATACTGTACGCACAAATACTCTCAGCATAGACGCGATGAACATGAAGGATTCAGTTTAATACGGGGGTTTCCTAAATGACTGACAGCTTTATTACTGACAACGATTATAAAAACTTGTGTTCTTTAACCATTTTGTGTTTCATTGTCAATTTAAAGTAAAGGTTTTGTTTTTACATTAGGCTACACCTATACATGCTTGGTTGCAATTGGGTCAAAAATAGATTTTTTTAATGCTATATTACTGACTTGATGATGTTTGTGTGTGTATGTGTGTGTGTGTGTGTGTGTGTGTGTGTGTGTGAGAGAGAGACACTGGTGCGTACAGTAGTCAAACAAAACTACAGTACTATTAATTACTAATGTTTATGTAGATTTTTATTCTACTCTTATAATCCTCCGCAGATGAAACACATGGAAAGGATCAAATGATAGTTTTGACAGTTGCATGTTTAAGTGCATGTGTTTTGTTTTGATGGCTCCAAGCTGATTTAATTAAGCTTATATTTTGTTAATTCTGTAAAACTGCTCTTATAGTTATACTGTAGGTGTTTCCTCCTGGTACTCCGGTTTCCTCCCACAGTCCAAAAACATGCATATTAGGCTAATTTGCATTCCCAAATCGCCCGTAGTGTGTGAATGAGTGTGTGTTTGCCCTGCGATGGAGTGGCACCTTAATTTATGATTCCTCTTGGCACCAGCTGCTTTAATAACCAAACGGAACGCAGCTCCCTTTTCTTCTTGCTAACGTCCTTGCGAATATTCTTGGGACCCGTGCCTCTACGTCTTCACAAAAACAAATCCACAGAAAAATGGTTGCTGCAGCTGCTGTTTATGACGCACAAAACCCATTCCAACCAGTTCTATTATGCAATCATTAATACCATTAAGAAGATATTTTAGATTTTCAAATCGCTTCTTTTTTTGAGAACTTACAGTATGAGAACGTATGAGGCAGACTCCCTGTAGTTTAGGGAGAACAAGTCAGATGGGAGTAGTTCAGTAGTTAAGATGTTGGACTTTCGATCAGAAGGTCCCTGGTTTGTGCCCTGACATTCCCAAGCTGTCACTTTTGGGCCCCTGAGAAAGGTCGTTCACCTTCAACTGCTCAAACACAAAATCACAACCTGATCCTGTTAAAAACTGCCACTGAAGTGACGGACTTATTTCCAGGAAGGGGAATATTCGTCACCTGATTGCACGTGGGTGGACCCTTACCTTATGAATAAAATGAATATTCGATAACCGTCAGTAATAAGCAGCCATGATTTGGGTACAGGTAAAAGGGGATGTTGCACACTTGGCCCTCTGACACACTTGTCCTCTGTGTGTTTAGTATGTATGATGTAATGCCATTAGAATACTAATAACCAGGCTGAAATAAAAACATGCCAACAGCAGCCCAAACAAGCTGGATGGGGAATAGCTCTATAAATTAAATAACGAAAATCACAAGGTGGTCACTTTGTAGTTAAGACAAAAGGAACGTTTCCATAAATCAGTAAAATCCCCTCAAGCACAAGCACCTTTGGTTTCAGGCAATTCCCCAACAGTGACAGATCTGTGGCCAGATAACACTCTTTAATCACACTGAAAACCAGATTAGTGGAGTGGATCCAGGACTGAACGGGGGAAAAAAAGTCCATCATTCTTCAAAGAGGACAGGTCCTACAACTAGCCGCTTCACAGCAGACATATTACATATTACCTGTGTTACAACCCGTAACATGTTGGTCTGTGTGTGCGTTTTATGTGTTTGTGTAGCCGTTCCGAACTCAAGTCCAGATTTTCTGACTACCACTACACCAGCAGCTGCCTGACCTCCCACACGATCGCTTCCGCCCCGAGTGACATCATCAGAGGACCATTCATAAACCGGAGAGAGACGCGGGAACAGGGAGGCGTGTAGGCGAGGTGTTGGTTGATTGTGTTTTATGGTTTTGACTTTTTACCTCCCTTTGATTTAGATTTTTCCTTTTCCCGTTTGGTTTGGCTTTTTGTACATATTTTGTAAAGAATTTCACTATATGTTTGTGCACTCACCAGTAATAGGGGTGTGGCTGCTGTTTATTTTGTGGAAGAGGGAATTTATTCACTGCTTTTGGTTTAGGGAGATAGGTAAGGTACCTGTATTTTTGTCTGTGTTTTGTTTGGTAGGTAAACTACAGTAGCTTTTAAAATACAGAAACCCTTTATTATTATAAATAATAAGCTGAGCTGAAGCTGAGCCTGGTGTGGTGCTTGTTTTAGTGATGGAAGGTTTGAATTATTTTAGTGACTCGGTTCTTTGAATCTCATTCATCAAAATGAACGAATCTTTTTTTGAGTAAATTAGTGCATTTCGTTCTTTTTATAAGAAATAAAACAAAATGTTGCATTTTCAATAAAAATACCCACAATACGTCTACATACACAAATTTTGGCTATGGTTATAGTAATGAAAATATTACAATGCAGGTAAGGACATGTTATAATAAACAGAATGAGTAGCTCACCTCTTATATCTTCCAGTCTGAGTCGTTCGTTCTTTTGAATCTATTGCACTGCATAGCGTCTATGGGAGTCATGTGACAAGACAGAATGACGTAATCGAGGAAAGAATCGCTCAATTCTGTTTGAGATTTTGCGATGATTTGCACTTGCACGCCCAGTAGTATATGAACGAATCACTCTCCGCGACTACTCGTTCTTCTAAGTCACGTTAAACATTCGTTCAAAAAGAACAAATCTGTCACGTTCTGCTAGTTGTTGGACTGTGGGCAAGAAGGTGAGGCATAGGCACAGAGGGGGATGAGGTGTAACAAAAAGAGTCTTTAATAATCATAAAACAAACATGAACAAAACAAGTTGGCTTGAACTTGAGCATACTATAATGAAAACTCATAAGAAACTAAAACATACACAGACTAGGGATTACAAACACTGAAACAATACAAACTGGACAAGACAGACCAAGCAGACTAGCGGACTAAACACTAGGGACTATGCATGCAAGGGATAAGCAAAGAAGACAGGGTTGGCTAGGTCTACTAGCTGTTACGCCCATTGGCTGCTAAGCTAGCTAATAGCTAAACAGACCAATTGCTAAACAGGATAGTAGCCTGAGACCCAAGGGATGAATAGACAAGGTACACAGCAGACTAGGTATAAAACAGACTAAGAACTCTAAAGGTTAGTTGCTAAACAGGTTAGTACCTAAACAGACTAAGAGCTAATTAGACGATGAGACTAGACAGACCCGAAGACTAGACAGACTAATATCTAAACAGGTTAATAGTGCCCTCAATAGTATTTATACAGACTAAGATCTAGACATGCAAAGGAAGTTAGTCACACATGACGGTAAACACAAAAGACTAATTCTCCTAGAGGCTAATCCTGCTAGGAGACACAGAGGCAAAGAGACATAAACTAAATCGAGACAAATACAAACTTAACTTAAAGAGCTCCAGAAACCAAAAGGCCAACTATAATTAAACTAAACAAAACCCACTTAACAGAACTGAAATTTAATTAATGCTCGACCGAGTTTCCCAGAACAAACAGGTATTTATAACAATTCTAATGAGCATCCTCAGGTCAGGTGAGCGTCACCTGACTGAGGTGCCTTCTGGGAAACTGAGTCTATGAACCAAAACTACAAACTAAACACTGCCCTCTAGTGGGCAACCCTCACAAAATCGTTCATGAACAACCCATCACTGGCTTGTATCTTTATTTGCATGTGCTTTTTGCAATACAAACCTCGCTTTTTTGTAAGTTACTGTTTCTGACTTAATCTTCTTTTTCTTTGCACATCTAACCCTATCCTCTGCATCCTCTTCTCTCACACCAACTAACTTCATGTCCTCTCTCACTGCATCCATAAATCCTTTTTTGACCAACAGTAGCCCAATTTCCACCGGTACCCTGTAGGTCAACAGCACCGGTGGCGGTCGTTGTTAACCCGGCCCACGACCGATCCGGTATGGAAATTCTATTTCTGACTCGCATCATTGATTTGGCAAATGTTTTTACGTCGGATGCCCTTCCTGACGCAACCCTCTGCATTTATCCAGACTTGGGACTGGCACAAGAAGACACTGGATTGCGCCCCCCGTGGTTGCATTCGTTTCTGACTTAATCTTTCTGTAATATTACACCATTGTGTTGCACCATCTCCTCCATACAGTTTAAAACAGGACCCCGAACCAATCCTTTGCTGTACGGCCCAACCCTAGACTAGGACGTAACACCTGATTAGTTTGCATCAACAGAAGTTAATAACTCCATTAGGGGCAGGAAGACATACTGCCTTTACCCCTCGGAATCTCGCAATTGCTTTCTCTCTAGGGAAAGTGCAAGAAGGAGGAGGAGGAGGAGGAGGGCGAGGAGAGCTAATGAAAATATGGGTGAGTTACAATCAGCAAGCATTGTCCATGAATCATTAGGGATGGGAACAGTCTTGTGTTACTCAGACACTTGTAGTGAGCTCCAATTTAACATGTTTACAGCAAACACGGAATATGCTCATATTTAAAAAGGTACTTGCCAGAAGAACAGGGTAAGTAATAGGGTTACATGAAAAGAGGGCTAAATGGGTAATTAGTATGTGTATAACGCATGAATGCAACGCATCTCATTTAAGTACCAGTAGATTTTTTTTTTCCAGGACAAAAGAAAAGGAATTAACAAGAACATTTTTTGAGCCTGTGTAAACATAAGAGCATTGCAACTTGTCCCTGTTGATAAAGATGTTCACATTTTTTTTTCTTTTAATAAGGTGAAAAGGCCATTTCGATATTCCTAAGCAAATTCGCACATAAAATGTGACTTTTCCCAAAAGTCTTCGGATCTGCCAGTCATCTGTCAACAAAGCGGACCTTATCACTCATGTTCTTGCACTTCTTGTCCTTTTCATTTTATATCCAAGCACTCACAGGAACATGCATCCACACTTCCTAAACTATTTCTCTCTCTCTTCCAGACTTCTCTGGCTTGGCGAGAAGCAGTTTTGATGATTTCCCAAAGAAGACGACGACGAAGAAAATCACCTTTTGTGTCCTTTCTGCATTCTAACTTTTATTATCACATAATCTTTGGTACTCATCCTATTAATAAGCACATCATAATCCTCCATCGTCCTCCAGTTTTTTTTTTCTTTGATGGAACAAGACATAATAACGCCTCCCCCCTACTCATGTCACATGATAATAACCCTCTGGTTATTTATTATAGGTGGAACATCCACCTACACAAGTCACTTTTATTCTCATTGAAGGATATCATTTAAGAATTCAACAATAATAAAAAAAAAAACAAGAGAGAGAGCAAATAGCTGGACACTTAACATACCACATAAAAAAAAAATCACTTATTCATACATACGTTCTATACCTGTATTAACAAATCATGAGTACTGTATGGTGTTTTTAAGTACAGACCATTCCTTTGTAACCTTACCTTCCTCTCTCCAGCCCCTCTTTTCTTCCTTGATTCCCCCAAAGCAGTTCTTGTCTTAAACTAAATCAACCTTTGCTCTAGCTTAACTATTTGCCTCGATAACCTCTGTCCTTGCTACTCCAAATAAGCCCAAGCAGTACCCTTCATGTTGTGGCTTAATGCTCTCTAAGAGCGACAGATAAAAATCAGGACTGCTTAGAGGAAATGGAGTAGAACAGACTACTTCGATTTGTATATCAATTTCCAATTAAATTTCACATTGCATTGATCTGTTTTATCTTCCATCACGTCCAACAACTTTCAACAACTGCCCGAAAGTGCTGGCTCTTACCTGGACATGACTAGAGACTTTACAGACTCGGGAGATAAGCTATGTTACAAACGTAGGAGATACTGTACGCATCTCTACCAACACAAAAGACTAGAAACTTCACCAATACAGGAGGTAGCAACTCTATCAACAGAGAGGACTAAAAACTCTACAAACTGAAGAGATTAACAACTTAATCAGCACCTCTACCATCACAAGAGATTAACAACCAACACAGATGATTAGCAACGCAGGAGATTAGCCATTCCTCCAAAACAATACGTTCTACATATGACTCTACATATACTGCCTTTTACATATGCCTTTATGCATTTCTTGCATATCCCGTGGGGATTACATGAAGATAACTTGTGAGTTAGTATACAGTAAATCCCCAACATATGAACGAATTCCATTCTGGAGAGATTGCACGTAAGTCGAATTTGTTCATAAGTACAACAAACATTTTCTAGGTAATAGAATGCTAACAGAATTGGCTATACACACTATACAACTAATGTTCCATGATCTTCTTCTTTAGAATTGTGCAGTTGGGTTGAAATTAATGTTTTAAAAATGAGCAATGTCTGCCATATTTTCAGCTCATTTGATTCCCTCAACTATTTTCACTTTTGTCACCATTATTATTGATTGGTGCTTCTTGGAAGTACAGTACCCGCTTCATCACTGCTGCATTTATGCTTGGTTTCCAGACATCCTTGGATGTACACGACATCTACGTACCCCAAGTCCCCAACTTACAAACATTCAAGTTACATATTTCCACAGATACATTTACATTTACATTTAGGCATTTGGCAGATGCTCTTATCCAGAGCGACTTACATTTTTATCTCATTATACATCTGAGCAGTTGAGGGTTAAGGGCCTTGCTCAAGGGCCCAACAGTGGCAACTTGGTGGCTGTGGGGTTTGAACCTGCGATCTTCCGAGCCGTAGTCCAATGCGTAACCACTGAGCTACCCCTGGCTACCAATAGTTCACATGTATTATACAAAAGATTGACACTGCAATGCGCCAGATACCAATATTTACAATTATATTCAATATTTTTAGTGTGTAAGTGAATGCATAAAATGTCTAAAGCCCAATGTATTGTATGTGTGTGGCGGTGCGGGAGAAATGAATCGGCCTCATCGGTTTCAATGAATCAGTCTGGGAGCACAATGATAGAAAGTGTCTCTCCTGTAATATGCGTATCCTGATGTTTACAGTCCAATACAGTGGAAAACAGCTCTGAGACAAAATGGCATCCGGGATTTCCCTCATGATTTAAAGGCACAGAATCAACACTGTTATATTTCACATGTGTGAGATTATGTACCCCTTAAGCATGTTTAAAAAGGCTTACATGCGGTTACGTTTTTTGGCCACATGATGGCAGTGAAGGGGACAGTACGCTCATCAGATTTAGCCAAGTGGATTGGTATGCTTTACAACGTTGTATAAGACTCACTTTGTCAGACATAAGAACAAATCGGACTTACGAACATGCTCCTGGAACAGAACTTGTTTGTACTGTAAGTCAGGGACTTTCTCTACATACACGAACTGCTATCTCAAAGCACAGGTCGTGCTTTATGGGTCCCATGTACTGGAGGTGGTACAGCATGATGGAACC
Source organism: Channallabes apus (assembly GCA_030522415.1). NCBI lineage: Eukaryota > Metazoa > Chordata > Actinopteri > Siluriformes > Clariidae > Channallabes > Channallabes apus. The sequence continues at coordinate 35,459,234 of CM060116.1, read as the reverse complement.
AAACAACAATCAAATTACAACACACTACTTATGTTTAAAATGTAACTGAAAATACTAGTCCAATAGCAAGTAGTAAAAAAAACCACTGTTGGCAAAACAAGCCCCGGTACCACAACTGAGATGCCAATGCTCACTTTCATTACAGCTTTCGCTGGTACCACCTGTTATGATCAGCTTGCTAAGTCATGTGGTTTGTCTGTCAGAAAACCAGATGCGACGGGAGAGCTTCTTGGCCCAGGCACGCACCAGAAAACCATTTCTCACACACCAGCATGTTATCATGCCAGACATCACGGAATTATACTTCGTCTGCAGTTTTAAACCTAGCCAAAATGAACTGGCCTGTAATATGGATGAGAAAAGCCATTGGCTAAAGCCGACTGGAGCCGCTCAGCTGCTAGTTTGGTAGGCTAGTAATGATGCATGCATACAAATATGTGTTGGGAAGACTAATGCTCTGAGACTCCCAAAGATTCAGACAGACAGTGAGTGCTCTGTGCTATGGGATGTTGGCATGCAACTTTGGGGAAGAAGTTAAATTGAGTGTTTATGTTTTTTTTTTTCCCCTGTTCTTTCTTTTTTTGTTGTTGTGAGGATTTGCAAGTGCCGTGGCAAAGCAGACACTCTTGGTGTGGCTCTTAGCTCAGTGGGAGCAGTTGGTGTGTGGCAGAGGGAGGCCAGAATCAGCCCAGCAGGCAACTGCAGTAATCTTGAAGCATGAGCCTCAGTTGATTGGAAACCATTTCCACTGCACTCGCTCATGCTAAACAACTCTCTCGGTTTATTATCAGATGTCGGTGCTCACCTCGGGAACTGTGCGAGTCGTGTACACACACACAAACCCTTTGCTCAAAAAACATTGTTTAAAAATGATATCAACCTGATAAGAATGTTAAAACAGCCGCTATAATTGCAGTCGGTTTTTAAAAGGACATCAGATCTTGGCATTGAGCTCGGGTTCTGTATTAATGATCACATTAATGAATTAATCCACTCCAGTTCCTGGATTTAACTGCATTTTTTTCCCTTTTTTTTTAAGACACTGTTTCAGATCTCTTGCTCAAACGACTGCAGCTAATTTACTTAGCAAGCCAATAAATGGTGTGCTTTAATTATTCAAGAGCATGGTGAGATTCAAGAACCAGCGCGTAAGATACAGTAATGATCTGGGTTGTATTCAATGGGAAGATTACAGGGAACAACCTTTCAATCAGCCGGTCTTGTTATCTCACAGCTGTGCTGCTTTTATAGCCTTATCAATTGCTTAGCTCCAACAATTATCTGCAGTTCTGCATTAACACCAGACTGGAGATAAGAACTCTGAGGCCTACAACACTACAGGTTGAATAATGAGGTGGAAAAGAAAGACTAGCTGACAAACAAACAATGCTTTATCTGTTTATCTCTTATTATTTTTATTGGTATGTACCACTGGTTAGGCCATGACAAGTCTGCATGCTGGAAATGTACTTTATTTAGGATACATTGAATTAAATGAGATGGGATACACACGTAAAAGTGAGATTGTGCCAGTGCCTGTCAGTTTTAATAAAGTATTTTCTGTTGGGCTACAAACCTCAGAGCATACTCTAGGCTTTCTCAGGTTTTCAGGGATATAGGGAGCAGGCTCAAAATCACACGATGAATTATAAAGCATGAGCAGCTCTAAAGTAAAATGCCAGAACCAGAACTGACCAAACCAGTCTTGCAGGCTTACTGTACATACTGTATACATCATGTGCCCTTTTGGCTGGTTGGTGGGTGAGAGGTTGGGGATAGACCAGCCACAAGAAACAAGATTTCAAGACAAATGTTAAAATGAAAAAGAATGACCTTCACACTAGGCAAAACACCAATACAATCAAGATCTCAGTTTCCTGCACAACCCAAATATCTTATATTAGTCATCCCTCAACCAAGGGAAAGAAATTTTCATTTGTTTGAATTACTGTCTAGCAGGTTGGTTCTGAGGGAGCGGTGTGGTGCAGACCATGGTAGTGCCTAAGGAGAAACTCCCCACCAGCAATACAGAGAAATATCAGACCCAGATATAAAATAGACCTCCAACCTCCTTCTTTGTTGAATTTTTTTTTCTCTTTGAAATAAATATATGAAAGTGTGGGTGGTTTTCACCAGTCTTAAAGAGACTCTTCATCTTAATTGTATCTTGGACTGGACATGACTGATCCATTGTGATAGAAGACCTTATTGCTAAACCAACTCATCCATTTATCCATTCAACCTTGAATGGTCCCTTTCATTGCTTCCGTCGAATGCATTTTAACACCTGAGGGCTGTGACACTTAAAAGATGACCGTTGGCACTCAGCTATATCATGCGTGGACAGTTGTTTTTGCAGTGTGTTCACACAAATCGCACTAGTTGGCCTTGTCACAGCCTGTACCAAGGGGAGTTTATTTGGATGTGGACTAAACCGCATTCTGCCACCCACAGTACTGTGTCTCGAGGCGCACTCATTTTATTTATTTATTTATTTATTTATTTATATTATTATTATTTTTTTTTTTACATATCTTGTTTACAAAGAGCCAGACTTTTTTTTGTATTTTTAATGTAGACTTCAGGAATAATTTTCCAGGCTTCCTAAGAGACTTCTTTGTCTCTCATTTTCACTCTTTGTTTTTCCCAGGAACTAGCCATAGAGCTAACCAGAACTATCAAGTTGAATTTGGACTAAATACAATGTAACTTTGAAAGATACAGTATACAGCTCAATGTTACTGTAGAACCTTCATATGAGTCTAGGCTGAAGTTTGGAATGCATTGTTGCATGGAACGAGGGTTGTGCAATTTGGCTCTGATTACTTACGTTGTACTCGCCTTCCGGGTGACGAACTTCATTGTTGTTGTGAGGAGCAGGAAAAATTATAATGACCAATACATCATATGGTGTGTGTGTATATATACAGTGGTGTGAAAAACTATTTGCCCCCCTCCGGATTTCTTATTCTTTTGCATGTTTGTCACACAAAATATTTCTGATCATCAAACACATTTAACTATTAGTCAAAGATAACACAAGTAAACACAAAATGCATTTTTAAATGAGGGGTTTTATTATTTAGGGAGAAAAAAAATCCAAACCTACATGGCCCTGTGTGAAAAAGTAATTGCCCCCTGAACCTAATAACTGGTTGGGCCACCCTTAGCAGCAATAACTGCAATCAAGCGTTTGCGATAACTTGATTTTACAACTTTGATAACTTGATAATAAGTCTTTTACAGCGCTCTGGAGGAATTTTGGCCCACTCATCTTTGCAGAATTGTTGTAATTCAGCTTTATTTGAGGGTTTTCAGGCATGAACCGCCTTTTTAAGGTCATGCCACAAAATCTCAATAGGATTCAGGTCAGGACTTTGGCTAGGCCACTCCAAAGTCTTCATTTTGTTTTTCTTCAGCCATTCAGAGGTGTATTTGCTGGTGTGTTTTGGGTCATTGTCCTGCTGCAGCACCCAAGATCGCTTCAGCTTGAGTTGACGAACAGATGGCCGGACATTCTCCTTCAGGATTTTTTGGTAGACAGTAGAATTCATGGTTCCATCTATCACAGCAAGCCTTCCAGGTCCTGAAGCAGCAAAACAACCCCAGACCATCACACTACCACCACCATATTTTACTGTTGGTACAGTATGATGTTCTTTATCTGAAATGCTGTGTTACTTTTACGCCAGATGTAACGGGACACGCACCTTCCAAAAAGTTCAACTTTTGTCTCGTCGGTCCACAAGGTATTTTCCCAAAAGTCTTGGCAATCATTGAGATGTTTTTTTAGCAAAATTGAGACGAGCCTTAATGTTCTTTTTGCTTAAAAGTGGTTTGCGCCTTGGAAATCTGCCATGCAGGCCATTTTTGCCCAGTCTCTTTCTTATGGTGGAGTCGTGAACACTGACCTTAATTGAGGCAAGTGAGGCCTGCAGTTGTTTAGATGTTGTCCTGGGGTCTTTTGTGGCCTCTCGGATGAGTTGTCTCTGCGCTCTTGGGGTAATTTTGGCCGGCCGGCCACTCCTGGGAAGGTTCACCACTGTTCCATGTTTTTGCCATTTGTGGATAATGGCTCTCACTGTGGTTCGCTGGAGCCCCAAAGCTTTAGAAATGGCTTTATAACCTTTACCAGACTGATAGATCTCAATTACTTTTGTTCTCATTTGTTCCTGAATTTCTTTGGATCTTGGCATGATGTCTAGCTTTTGAGGTACTTTTGGTCTACTTCTCTGTGTCAGGTAGCTCCTATTTAAGTGATTTCTTGATTGAAACAGGTGTGGCAGTAATCAGGCCTGGGGGTGACTACAGAAATTGAACTCAGGTGTGATAAACCACAGTTAAGTAAATTTTTTAACAAGGGGGGCAATCACTTTTTCACACAGGGCCATGTAGATTTGGAATTTGTTATCTCCCTTAATAACGTAAACCTTCATTTAAACACTGCATTTTGTGTTCAATTATGTTATCTTTGACTAATAGTTAACGGTTTTTGATCAGCAGAAACATTTAAGTGTGACAAACATGCAAAAGAATAAGAAATCAGGAAGGGGGCAAATAGTTTTTCACACCACTGTATATATATATATATATATATATATATATATATATATATATATATATATATGTATATTTTTTCATACTTTATATACACATACAGTTGCACTTGAAATTATTGAGTTGTTTGTAATAAATCAGTGAAACAGTTGCAATTACACAACTAATGTAACAAGTGGTTTCTCCAAAGTCAATACAAAATACAAGTTTTAATGACTATTACAGTTTCAAAATTATTCAACACCTTGATGAGAAACATCTGCAGTACTTAACTATTATGACCCACCGCAAATGTGATGTACTGTACATGTATAGTCAGATACTATGGCTTCTGGCAATGTTTTTGAGGGATATTAACCAATTCCTGACTATTTATAGGCTGTTTACAGTACAGGTGATTATTAAAAGTAAAATTTAAATTTTGTTTGCGCTCCACCCAAAACATTTTGCACTAGCCGCCAATGGTAGCGACCGTTCCTTTAACTTGTGAAATAAGCTTCGTACTGTATTTATAGGGGAAAAAATGTAGGTAATTTTTTTTAAATAGATATCCTTGTCCTTGTTAGTTCAAGGCAATGATCTCTTCTCTTAACTTTATGAACAACTCTCTTGATTTAGCCATCTTCGTCAACAAACCTCTAAAAAGTCCAGATATTTGATATGTTCTAAATCAAGTACTCATGAGGCATCTAATCTGTGATGGAGACAACACCTGATTTACACAATTTGTGTTCTAATGAGGGATTCTATTGAGGGGGTTGAATTATTCTGAATCTTCAGTACTCATTAAAGAAGGGGACCATTTGAATTAAAATTTGGGGAAACCACTTGTTATATTAGTTGTGTTAAGCTATTGAAATTGCTTTTGTTTTACTGATTTATTACAAACAGCTGCAAGTTAGTAATTTTGTCCAAATAACCTAATTTTCAAAAGGGGGTTGAATAATTATATATAATTATCCTTCTTTAAAAAAATCTTAAAATGTAAAAAAAAAAAATAATAAAAAAATAAGAATCTTAAATCCAGATCTCTGACCTTTAAAAAAACAAACACTGCAGCGCTACAGTATCGCAGTTCCACAAGGAAACAGAGACAGCTGAGCAAATATCTTACATGTATTCATGAGACCCACAGCAGTCCTTCAATACTCTTGTAAGACAAGAACAGCGATCCTCCATGTTGAGTAGAGTTGCATAAGCCAGTGGAGTCTCCTCTGTACCCGAGGAGGCAGACAAATTACACCTTGACTAATGCATGCCAGCAGCCACTGTATTAGCTGCAGTGGATCAGATGGAAATGGTCACAGAGGATAAACTAGACTTCAGTTCTAGTGATTAAATTACAAAATGTGCAATGGTCTCAGTGTTGGTGCTGGTGTGCAGAGAGATGAAAGAACTAATATCACGCGGGAATGCTTAAAAAAATTATGAAGGTAACTTTTTATAGAGTAACTTTTGTTTCATGTGGCTGATGTTAGTCTAGCTCAGAACCAGTGCCATCCTGTCATGGTTTTGCATACATATTGTATCATACCCCATATCTCAGCCTCTCTCTCTTTCTTTCTCACCTATCTTGGCCGCTCAGATTGCATTTGCATCTGTGTCAACCTCGCTCTTATTGTCTCCATCCCTCGCCCATTCAATATTCCTGTCATTACCATCATATCACACACATGATATATCACCATGCTTGGACTCTCTATCTATTTTTTTTTTCCTCCTCTCCTCTTCTCTCCTTTCTGCAGCTCTGCCTGCGACTATGCCTTTGAAGCAACAACCTTCGCTTATATCCCCCAGATTTCTTTCTTCTCACATCAAAAGTAGCTCTCGGAGCCAGAGGCTCTGAAATCGGAAAAACTACACATTTATAAGATGCGGGAAAATTTTTTAGCTTAGAATGACAGACTCTCATATAAGACGTACAAATGCATATATACAGTAATACACATCTTTCTAATAGAATTAATACTAAGGCTAACACTGGCATGTATCAGGTACAGTACACTGCCTGGGGGAAAGAAATGCTCTTTCGGACATGACAAATCATTGCCTTGCATCAGGAAAAGAAAACAGCTAAGGAGATTTGAAATTACTGGCATTGGGTTGAGAGTTGTTCAATCTACATCAATATAAATCTACATAAATAAATGAAAGCTTTTGTCTGTGCATTGTTCCAAACTCGCTCTTTCAATGATATCTTCATGTTTCATACAGTACATTGGAGGACCTGAAACCAGTCTCAGAAAAATGTCTGTCTGACTGTCTGTTTGTCTGTCTAGCCAGATTGTTTTGTCGCAGCATCACGCTAAACTGTCTGGACAGAATTTTGCACCAGAAATGAAATCTAAATTCTCAGTAGAAGCGAAGTTATGAGTTCCAGTTATGTTCCAGATTATAAACCGCAGGTTTTGACAGCGAACTGCACATGTGTCAAACTGTAGACGCGTCTTAAATAGACGGCTGGACAATTTATGGAACTTTTGCAGTACTTAGATATCTGCCTGAAGTTTAACCTGGACCATAACTGTTGTGTTAGTGTTATGAACAGTTATGATCAGTTATGAGTCGGTTTTAATAATCTACTGTATAATAATCTACTAATGCGCTACTGTCTCAATGTAAACAAACACCTGCACCAATAGATATTAATTAGAAAAGATAAACTGAATATTTTGACTGGGATTAGTTCATATTTTCACTTTGGTTGACATAACAGCGCTGAAGTGGTATAAGTGAATTTTAACACGCTGGAGTCGTTTTACTCCATCTACTTTATCTTTTTAACCCAGTTTTTAGTACATTAGTTTCATCTCCTTAGTTGTTTTCTTTGCTTGATGTTAATGCTTGATGTTCTTTGCATCAGTTAAAGTTAGATGTCTTGTTGCAGCAGATCCGTATTAATCACTGCAGTAATTATCCAATGGAAGACTATTTGCTCAGTTGATTATTGGTTTTCCTTTAGCTGGGTAGTGTATATTTCTAGCATTAGCTATATATAAGAAAAACCTATTGATCATGAAAGTGCACATCAAATGAAATGAAATAAAAGAAAAATGCGACAACGCTTTGACTACTTTCTTTTGGGTCTGATTTATCGATTCTTAAAGATGCCTTGCAAGAAATAACGAAGTAAACAGCATAAATAAAGCACGCATCATTGGAATTACATTACACAATGGGATGACAAAACAGTCAGGTTTGTTTGAGAGAAACAGAAGGTCAAAGGCAGGCGAGTATTTTAGCTGCCCCCGGGGATATCTACTGTAAAGCCACGATCCATTGAGAACTCTGAAATAGTCAATAAATGATAGAAAAGACAGGCACAATATCCCTCCAAACTAGTTTATGACTAGCAGTAGCAGGCGGAGAGCAGGAAAAATAGGCTCAAATCAATAACTGCAAGGTAAGTGCTCATTGTTACAGTACACCATAGAAACAAGATTATATATAATTGAAAGTTCTAATATCTTCACAGTCTGTCATTACTCACCTTAATACATGTTTAAGCTGTAATGTGAAGGAATAGTGTCTGGGAAAGTTTGTACATTATACAGTAGTACTCATTTATTTATAGAACTTCACATACACCAATAAAACATAATATTAAAACCATAACCTTGGGGTTTAAGGTTGCCTGTGTGTCACAAAACATCTCGGAGCCCTCGGCACATTGGACTGTCCGAGACCTCTGAATGTACTGTACAGTATCTGGCACCAGAAGATCTTTTAAGGGACGGCCTCCCTACAAGGCCGGTCTTGTTTGTCTGTCGCATTCACCAGTACAGACGCTCTATGGAATGAAGATCTGGGGAATTTGGAGGCCAGATCCAGCAATCCTGCGAAGCTATTCCGAACAATATTAACCATATTACTAATACTGTACAATTCCTACTAGCTAATCCTTCTAAGAATATTAGGATTCATTCTGGTTCCGTGCAGACACTGTACTTATTCTAATGCTAATAAACAGATGAAAATATGTTGTTTTTTCCAAATGAAACCTTTAATTGTTGTTGTGCTTTTTTGTGAAGAGAGAGTCTGTGTTGTAAGAGCTTTATAACATTCACAGCGCTTTGTGAAGTTTATCACAGCAGGAATGTCTTCAGGGCAGACGAGTTTACGCTTAATATCTCCTAGATTTTTTTTTTTCCAGACAGAGAGAGAGAGAGAGTAGAGAGAATGAATGTCTGTTTATCACAGTTATGACAAAAGTGAGAGCAGGAAGTAACCTCTCGTTCCACAACATTAAATCTAGCTCTAAACCATTAAAATGCACATTTCCTACACTCATAAATTAAGGATCCGTAAACAGACGAAGGGTGTTCAAGTCAAATCGGGACTTTTGACAGTTCTCAGAGTTAAAAACTCCCTTTATGTCTCTATATAATCTCCAGATACACTAAAGCACTTATCACGGTGTTTCACTAGAGCTTGAACACCATCGAGGCAGAAACAGAAACACGCCTGAAACGCCGGCCTCCCAGGAACTCCTTTAATGGTGTTTCCAAACATGTGGGAATGGCATGGAGTGAGATCAGGACTGTACGGGGAATGTGGCGATAACTCCCAGCCGAGTTCCTGTAATGTGGACGTGGTGTTGGTGAATGATTGTGTGTACAGTTCACACACACACACACACACATGCGTCTCTTCTGCAAGTTGGCGACAAGTTATCCGTAGATGGTTGAGTATCAGGCGTTTCACTCTCTGAAGGTTCTGCAGTGGGCTCTGCTCCACCTCGGCTGGGATCTTCATTCATGGATGTACAGCCTTCTTTAAAACGTTTGCACCGTTCAAATCATTTACTGTGACTACGAGTCTCATCACGTACTGTCCATAAGTCCTTCTATAAATGTCACCTGCTTTTATGCTTTCGTTCACCAGAAATTTCATCACAAATTGACAAAATTGAGGAGGTACTCGAACGATTATATGTAAATAACAGAGATTATCTACTATCCCACAGTGCCAAGCTTTAAATAATGCATTTAGGAAAATGTGCAAGGACTCTGACCACTTCAGAGCTTTTCCAGCCCATCCCAAGAGAGTTAGGGCACAATCCATCGCAGGGCACACACACATACACATACACACACTCTCACGCTCATTCACACACAATTTGGGAACACCATTTAGCCTAATCTGCATGTCTTTGGACTGTGTGGAGGAAACCGGAGAACGTGGAGGAAACCCCTCCACCTCCATGCACACGGACCCCGAGGTGGGAATCGAACCCGGACCCTGGAGGTGCGAGGCGTTAGTGCCAGCCACTAATGTTTTGAGTTATATCTCACTCAATCTCTCGGAACACTTTATTCTTTTATGCAAATGTTTTATTTATGAGCACAGAGATCCTTCTACCGCATGCTTTAAGCTCTAAAGAATTCATTTTCTTTTCCTTTTCCACAAAAAGTCTGCACTCAAACTAAATGACATGAAGAGAACACAGAGGTCTTCAGGTACACAGCAACATCCCCAGGGTTAAATTACCACCCAAGTTGTTGGATCAGCATCGTACAGTCTTCTCAAAACGCGGTTAGTTTCGCTCAACATGTCAACATATATCAAAAAATATAGGTTTCTTACATTTGTTCTGCTGGACACAGTTTATGGTAAAGTGAGACTCTTGTGCAGATGTTCTAATGTTATGTTCTATCTGCTGAGCTATTTGGATATACAGTATACAGTACTGTATATCTTACACTGGTTATAGTTTACACGGTACAAACATACAGTAGGTATTTGATTCAAAAGCTTTGAGATTAGGACATTTGTGTTTCTTGTTCCTTCATTTGCTATTTTGTAAAGATATTTACTTTTATGCATTTATTTTATTGTTTGGAAATGTCCAAATTTGTACATTATTTCATCATTTGGTCTGGCTGCTTACATATGTTCTAAAAATAAATAAATAAATCTGACATTGTGATAAAACAGTTACTCAGTACTTGAGTATTATTTTGGATGACGACTTTTAACTTAATATTATTTTGAAGTACTGCTGCTTGAGTACTACAGTATTTTTGGCTGCTCTACCCACCTCTGGTTTACATTTACATGACATTCCAGCATTTGGCGAACGCTCTTACAGTATAAGGGCAGCTTACATTTTTGCTCAAGGGCCCAACACTGCCAACTTGGTACGTGTGGGGTTTGAACCTGTGACCTTCTGAACTGTACTCCAATGCCTTAACCGCTAAGCTAAACTAGTCATACCTCTGTATGATACTGGTTTTATTCCCTGTAATAAATCCCGCAAATGTTGTTAAAATGTGCTGCTTGCTGAGGCCTGAACTCTACTCTTGTGACATTGCAATTTCTGCTGACTGTTTCTCTTTATTTACAGCTGATGAATATAATTTAATCACAGTTTTCAACCAGGAAGAAACTTGGCAAAATAATTATATAGTTCTTTTATATGAGGATGGTACAAGGATAAATATATAGACTGTTAAATTGGGATAAAATGTCATGTCCTCATATGAGGCCATTCAGGCCTTAAGAGGTATTAAGGAAAAGGTAAAAAAAATAAAAATAATAATCATAAAAAAACATGGCGGCACGGTGGTGTAGTGGTTAGCACTGTCGCCTTGCACCTCCAGGGTCCGGGTTCGATTCCCCGGCCGGGCTCGATTCCCGTCTCTGTGTGCATGGAGTTTGCATGTTCTCCCCGTGCTTGGTGGGTTTCCTCCGGGTACTCCGGTTTCCTCCCACAGTCCAAAGACATGCAGGTTAGGCTAATTGGCGTTCCTAAATTGACCATAGTGCGTGAATGAGTCTGTGTGTGTGTGTGTGTGCTCTGTGATGGATTGGCACGCTGTCCAGGGTGTACCCTGCCTTGTGCCCGGAGTCTCCTGGGATAGGCTCCAGGTCCCCGCGACCCTAAATACAGGATAAAGTGGTATAGAAGATGAATGAATGAATGAATAAAAAAACATGTTCAGTAAAAAAAATATATAAAATAAATGATCACATACAGTCTGCTATAATGTACTGGAATGCTGGAAAACTGTCGAACGTCAGAGAATGTGCAGTCTGTTAAGAAGTCAGTGAGCGAGTGAGAGGCTCGTACAGAGTGGCATCGGCTGGTCTGCTCCTGATGCAGTGATTAAGTTTCCCTGGACTGAAAATGAGGCAAGCATCTCATCTCATGAAAAATTCAAAGTGTCAAACAACCCAGGAGCAATATGGCTGGATTTTGTTGAATTTCATAGAAAATAAAGTAGCAAGAAAAGGGTACAAATGCAACAGTACCTCCGCCCCCTGACTCCAACCTCCAGCGTTTCACACAAATTGATTTGAGCTGATAATTTAGGATTTATGACGTCCTGAGACCATATTTAGAGATTAAAAAAAAAAAAGTAATCTGCTATTTTATTTAAGGAGTCGACTCAATGCACGGCACAAATAATAAACTTTTGACCTAAACGCACTTCCCTTCCGGATACGGCGTAAATGTCAGAGACGGATCGCTGCGTAATTATTCTCTGAGCTGAATTTTCCAGCGCACCACTCCCTTTCCGCCCATCATCAAAGCCCTTGACTCAATTAGACGGCATAAGCGGATCTCCTAAAGAGGGAAATGTGCCTCTGTGACACCTTTGAAATGCAAAACCAGACAAAGCAGGTACCTCTCACCAGGCTGATTCGTCTGGCTTAGCAACATGCGTGCAATTGGTAGCACCTGCTTTCTCCATGAATGGGCCGCAAAGCAACTTTTGACAACAAACCAGTGAAAAAAAAAAAAACAAGAACAGAATTTTTCGCCACTTTCCACTTATAAAACCGAGTGCAGTACTTTTGCTATCAATAATCCTAGTAGTTCTTTGCTCATCCTTTTTTTTTATTTTTTTTTATTTTATAATACATCACCCGAGGTGAAAATGGCTTAAAGTGTGTATAATCCATATAGATATACTGTAGCACCACTGACTCACGTCTTGCTTTAACTTCAGCTCAATGCAACCGCTGAATATCTAGATAAGTCACAATAATATGGCAGGACCTGCCCAGGGAACGCTGTTAAATGTGAGCTGTCTGTTTGAATTTTCATCACAGGAGCCTCAGGAAAGCAAAAAAATAAAAAATAATAATAATACTAATACAGTGGAATATAAAAAGTCTCAGTGTACAAGCAAGAAGTCGTGACAAATGCTCCTAAGAAGAAGTGTTAATATTCTACCACCAACACTTTCAATTTACCGTCCACCAAAAAAGCCTGGTTTATATTCCGTCAGCACGATTAAATCACCGCTATGCAGTGATACAGTATGAATTTCGCCTTTATACGGCATACAATAAATAAAACCGGTTACTGGAAGCTGGTTCACTATCCTACTGCCTCCTCCTCTGTACAGTGTGTCAGTAACACTTTACTAGGAGCAGTGATTTAATATTTACCTGCTTCGTTTCACTTTCATGGTTTCAGTGCATTTCAAACTACTTCTGGTGTAGTTTGCATGCTTTGTGCATGTTTTGTGGGTTTCCGAGGGCACTGGTGGCTCAGTGGTAGGTGTTTCGGAAGGCCCGGGTTCGATTCCCAGCCAGTGCCCGAACCCCAGCCACCGGACGCAGTGCCGGTCCCAAGCGCGGATAAAATGGGAGGGTTGCGTCAGGAAGGGCATCCGGCTTAAAACCTGTGCCAAGTTGTTGTGAGGACTGGATATTCAGCCGAAAGACCAACAACACCTCTGGGTACTCTGGTATCCCAAGAGCGTTCAAGTCAAACCAGGAATTTTGATTGTACAATTCAATTCAATGTTATTTTTATAGTGCGTTTAACAATGGTCATTGTCTCAAAGCAGCTTCACAAAATAAAAAGAACATTTATGGAAATGTGTATGAGTGGAAAAAAAATTCTGTTTAGATAATAATGAGATTGCGAGATCGTCCCTGAGGGCGACAGCAGCATGGAAAAACTCCGAGATGGCAATAGAAAGAAACTTTGAGAGAAACCAGACTCAATGGGGAACCCATCCTCATCTGGGTGATAACGGATAACAGAACAAAGTTCTAAGATTAAAAACTCTCTTTATTTTTCTACACACAGGTACTTCTCAAAAAATTAGCATATTGTGATAAAGTTCATTATTTTCTGTAATGTACTGATAAACATTAGACTTTCATATATTTTAGATTCATTACACACAAACTGAAGTAGTTCAAGCCTTTTATTGTTTTAATATTGATGATTGTGGCATACAGCTCATGAAAACCCAAAATCCCTATCTCAAAAAATTAGCATATTTCATCCGACCAATAAAAGAAAAGTGTTTTTAATACAAAAAAAGTCAACCTTCAAATAATGATGTTCAGTTCTGCACTCAATACTTCAGGAATCGGGAATCCTTTTGCAGATTCTTGTGTCTTGTGTCTCTTAACTTTCTCTTCACAATATCCCACAGATTCTCTATGGGGTTCAGGTCAAAATCTCCTGATAGCTAGCTGCATTGAGCCTGCCCTTGATAAAACACAGTGGACCAACACCAGCAGCTGACATGGCACCCCAGACCATCACTGACTGTGGGTACTTGACACTGGACTTCAGGCATTTTGGCATTTCCCTCTCCCCAGTCTTCCTCCAGACTCTGGCACCTTGATTTCCGAATAACATGCAAAATTTGCAACCTGTAGCCCATTTCCTGCACACGCCTGTACACGGTGGCTCTGGATGTTTCTACTCCAGACTCGGTCCACTGCTTCCGCAGGTCCCCCAAGGTCTGGAATCGGTCCTTCTCCACAATCTTCCTCAGGGCCCGGTCACCTCTTCTCGTTGTGCAGCGTTTTCTGCCACACTTTTTCCTTCCCACAGACTTCCCACTGAGGTGCCTTGATACAGCACTCTGGGAACAGCCTATTCGTTCAGAAATGTCTTTCTGTGTCTTACCCTCTTGCTTGAGGGTGTCAATGATGGCCTTCTGGACAGCAGTCAGGTCGGCAGTCTTACCCATGATTGCGGTTTTGAGTAATGAACCAGGCTGGGAGTTTTTAAAAGCCTCAGGAATCTTTTGCAGGTGTTTAGAGTTAATTAGTTGATTCAGATGATTAGGTTAATAGCTCGTTTAGAGAACCTTTTCATGATATGCTAATTTTTTGAGATAGGGATTTTGGGTTTTCATGAGCTGTATGTCACAATCATCAATATTAAATCAATAAAAGGCTTGAACTACTTCAGTTTGTGTGTAATGAATCTAAAATATATGAAAGTCTAATGTTTATCAGTACATTACAGAAAATAATGAACTTTATCACAATATGCTAATTTTTTGAGAAGGACCTGCAATCCCCTGTTACACTAATACACTTATCCCAGTGTTTCATTAGTGCTTGGACACCATCAAAGTAGAAAGTTTTCTTTAAGTACACCGGAGCCATGATCAGACTGGCTGCTTCACATCTGAAACGCTGGCCTCCCAGGAACTCCTTTACTAGCCCAAACATGTGTGTGGGTAAGTAATACTGAATTATGTATATTTACATTCATACAGTACATGCACACAGACCCCGAGGCGGGAATCGAACCCTCAACCTTGGAGGTGCGTGGCCACAATGCCACCTATATACAGTATGCACACACACACACACACTATACAGTATATAGATAGATAGATAGATAGATAGATAGATATACAGTACACATACAAACAAAAAAATATCAAACACCCCATAAGGCGAAATACGTACTTTTAATTAAAATAAAAAAATCTCTGAATACTAAGACACACACTCACATGCACACACACAAAACCCCTATCGGAATAAAAGGGACAAGCTCTATAAGCAAATGAAGTCCCCTGACTTTTCCAGGCACTCCAAATAAGCAGTTAATCAAACACACTGTGTACACACAGTCATTTATTTTCAAGTTAATTTTCTAACATTGATCCAAACCATAGCCCCAGACAATTCACTTACCCATATGCTAGCAATACACAGGGCTGCCTCTGAGCCAGGGATATTTCTGTAATTATAAGGCTTCAGCATAATTTTTCTGTTGTAAAACAACATTCATTGTCTGGAACGTTTTACTTTTTCGTTCGCACGATTATAATTTTTCATATTTGGTTTTTCTCTATAGCGGAGACGATTTTAAGAGGAAAATGCTGCAATGAATTTGTCAGTGTGACGGGATTTTTCATCTCCAACAAAACAATAAAGCAAACAAAAAGAGCCGTGGAAGAAACAGAAGCATTATACAGTATGGTTCGTCTTTCTGTGATGAAAAATGAAAAAGTTTCTGTAGTCATTGATGTGATTTTTAATTGAGTTTGGATTCAACTGAATGAAATAAGGACGTTCCAGGAGCCGAGCTGGAAGACGTGGCCAAAGACAAATGTGCGATGCAGGTATTACAAACTCGGTCGTGCAGTAAAGCTGACTTTTCCTCCATTCTCTGAAAATGCCAAAGTAATGAGATATGCAGAAAACATTTTTTCTTCCTGTACTCCATGTGACTTGCTGTGGCAGCAGATTTCAGTCGAGTCTGGGTTCTAGGGGGCGAGTGTGCCGCTCTTTGTGTTCACTTGTTGGACGTCTTGTTGCGTATAATTGCATCCACATCTCCTAATGACCGAAGTGTGAACAAGAAACGAGAGGAGGAGGAGCGAGATGAGAGGAAGAGCAACATTGTCTGATTACTCACTTGTCCAATTATTATTTTTTCTTTAAGAGTGTGTATTATTCGAGTTTAAGATTTGCATGCAGGCTGTTTGCATAGATAAATAGGCTACAGTTAGAAATATAAAGCATTAAGCTCTTGCACACGCACACACACACACACACACATTAAGTGAGGACATCCCCGAAGTACAGGCTCAGCTTCAAGAACAATTTGTCCTGCTGTTTGGTAATTATTTGAAAGCGTGCCGTCCTACTGTGTCTCTAACAGCATCTAAACTCCAAAGTTTGTAAATAAAGATTCTCCCTCCACTTTTAATTACTTTTTGTTTCGTCTTCTTAAATTAGAGCTTGATTCATCCAATTTCTGTCCAATTCTATTTTGTTATCGGGCATGCTTAAGTCTGTTCATTCAGACAGTGTGTGTGTGTGTGTGTGTGTGTGTGTGTGTGTGTGTGTGTGTGTGTGTGTGTGTGTGTGTGAACTCGATCAGCCTTAACATCAACAGCACTGCCAGGTGAACTGAAAAACATTGATTATCAATTATAGAGCAGTAAACTGGTGACAGGATCATGACTACCCGAGGGCTTACCCATGCCCATGGAGACCAAAGTCTAGGCGCTCGTCTGGTCCGATCCCACAGAAAAGCCAATGCACCTCAAATATCCTAAAAAAAAAAAATTGATGCTGTCGAAGATAGAAACACACCAGAATACCCAGTGTACCGCAGCCCAACACACACGAGGCCCAGCAGGCAGAGAGCCGAAGCCTCTGAAAACAAGTCTGATCCACCCCCAACCTGCAACCAACATCACCCAAAGGATCCGCTACCAATGTCATTGTGCCAGACACCACAGAAGCCCTGCAGAGCCACGTCTCCAAGGACCAAAATCACCCGAGTGGCACGAGGGAAACCTAATACCCAAGTGACTTTCCAGTCATAGTTTGCTACAGTACTAATGTACAGTAACTGTGCAAATACAGAACATTTATTGTTGATATCAAACATAAAAATAAGGAATCTCTTTGACTTCGAATGTGTTGTGCTTGTCGGTGCCAGACTGAGCCGTTTCGGGAATTTCAATCCGAGTATTGCTTCTCTCCTTGGATTGTCAAGCACACAAGTCTTTAAAGTTAACATAAAAATGATATCATTAAAAAAACATGAAAGAAAACATCCATTTAGAAAATGGAAATGCCTTTCATGCTGATGATGGAGGGCAGGGGAGAAAAGCCGGACGTGACCAGTAAAACAACTGATCACTCTATACAAACATGTACGACAGAAAGGCATCTCAGAATGACCAGTCGGATGGGCTACATGAGCTTCTTCTTCGTCTTTCAGCTGTTCCCTTTCAGGGGTCGCCACAGCCAATCATCTGCCTCCATCCAACCCTATCCTCTGCATCCTCTTCTCTCACACCAACTAACTTCATGTCCTCTCTCACTGCATCCATAAATCTCCTCTTTGGTCTTCCTCTAGACCTCCTGCCTGGCAGTTCCAACCTCAGCATCCTTCTACCGATATATTCACCATCTCTCCTCTGAACATGTCCAAACCACCTCAATCTGGCCTCTCTGACTTTATCTCCAAAACATCTCACATGGGTTGGCCCTCTGAAGAACTCATAGGATTAGGGTTAGGGCTTAAGATGGGCTACATGAGCAGCAGATCATATTGAGATCCACTCCTGTTACCCAAGAACTAAACACTACAGTCGGCATGTTAGAAACTGGAGAGTTGATGATTGGAAAAATGATTCCTGTTTGAAGCAATCAATCTCATTTTCTGCCATCAAAGGAACACGGGATGGTCAGAAATTGGCATCAACAGAATGAATCCAACCAACAAGATCTGATTTGTGACGAGAATCCGCGTTGGTACTAGAGTGGGAAATGTTTTTGTGGTGTACGATACCAACCAGTTAATATGGTGGCTGAGCATGTTCATCCCATCATGGCCACACGTCTTACAACAGTTACACAAATACCATGAGTTGTCTCGAATTGGTTCCATGAGCATGAGTTCGCATCCCAGCTGGCAAACATCCACCAGATCTGAATCCAGACAGACAGACATACCGACAAACCGTGTTTTTCATTACCAGAAGGAAATGTACTTCATTTGCATCATGAGTTACTGTAAAAGTATACTACAAATAATTTACAATTATAAATAAAATTAAAGGGGAAAACAGTAAATTAATGGACTCCAGAAACAGACTTAATTGCAATTACGATGGAAGTTGCAGTGCAAATAGTGTAAACAACAAAAGCAGCAAATTTGGAGTGTAGAACAGGAACATCAGTGCTAATACATACTGTACATACATGAATAAATAAATAAATTATATAATAATGTTAACATGGACCAGCGTCTCTAAGGAATGTTCCCAACAACTTGTGAAATCAATACCATAAAGAATTGAGGCTGCGAGAGCAAGTGTTGTTATAAATTGCCCATGTTTTTTTTTCCTTCTGCTTCTGACCCTATCTTGGCCGTTTTATGAATATCATTATGGATTTACAGCACTAGACATGTTTCCCAGTGATATGACCTTTGCACCGTACACTGATTGAAAATAATCGACAGAGTGACGTGTGGCGTGACACACTGAAGTGATGTTTTTCTTCCTAATCCACGTTTTTTCCACTTACACTACAGAAATGCATCTTTTTCATTAAGCACAAATTACGTTTAGTCATATTTAATATTTTAGTATTAGTTTAATAGTCATATTTAATATTTTACAAAAAATGCAAAGCAGCAACAAATGGTGTTTCCTTCACCGGGTTCTTGGTTGTGAAACCATTGTGGTGATTGTGGTTAATTTAGCAACATTTACAGACATGGGGATGATTACTTTGATAAAATAACTTCAAAGAAATGTTGAAAACATGATGATGTCATGTTGTATTAACTCCAAACTGATGGCCTACTGGTTGCCCTGGTGAGAACACGGTGTGCTGTTGAAGATCGTATGAACGCGCCGATATAACCATGAGCACCAAAAAGAAAAAGAAAAAGCTTCACAGTAATTTACTAAAGATATTACACTGGAAAGCAGCCAAAATTGTGATGTACTTTGTGATGATACTCTGCAAACACTGCATTACAGGAAAGCAATTTGGGAGCTTAGATTCATGTCACTGTAATATTTCTGAAAGAAAATGAAAGAGAGTGTGCTGTCAGTGGATGCTGTGGGTGAGGTCCAGGCTGGGACCTCCATGGATCGGATTGGTTTATCTGTTGCATCCCACTGGGATCTGAGGAGTTTGGCGGCCCGACTGGTGGCCTTGGGGTCTTCGCATGCTGGGTGTTCTTGGGCCTTTCTATCGTGACCAGAATTGACCTTTTTTTGGCAAGGTTTGTTGCATTGGCTTTTCTGTCGGATCAGACCAGATGTGCAAGCCTTTGGTCTTTGAGTCTCGGGTGCCCAAGATCCTTTCACCAGTTTACTGCCGAGTAGTTGGTGATCAATGGATTCAGCCGTCAGTGGTCGTGATGTTACAGCTGATCTGTGTACAGAATGTTATTTAAACAAACAAACAATGCAGCTTCTCATGTTACTAGGAAACCAGAAAGGGCAACGACATCTGTCTTGAAGACTTCCCATGGCAGGAAATTAATAGAGATGTTCCGATACCATTTTTCCCCTCCCGATACCGATTCCAATACTTGGGCTCAGGGTATCGGCCGATACCGAGTACTGATCCGATACCTGGGTGAGTATCTGTACAGTATATATATATATATATATATATATATATATATATATATAAATAAAGAAATGCTATACTGTGTATATATATATATATATATATATATATATACACTGTATAGCATTTCTTTTTTTAAGTAAAATACTACTAGCCCTGTGTAACAAGTTTGACCCTAAGTGCACGGGCGACACCATGAAACACGGACACGAGGCGAGGCCTTACAGGACAAAGGGTAATTTATTTCGAAAAATGGGGAAGGAAAGGGTTAAAGGCTCTCTGCTGCCTTTTCCACTTCAGCGGCAGGGATGCGAAGGCGGGCTCTACGCGGAAGTGAAGGTGCCGCGGGAGCTCGCACAGCTCGTTCACACGCTCCTCTCGCGGAGATCAAAGGCGCCCCCCTTTTTAAAGTCTTTGGGGCGCATCACATCGCCCCGCTCTTGTGCCACTGTCTCTTATAAAATCCACCGCGTCGCAAAGTCCAGCTTCCCACCAGTCAGACCCCGAGCTACACTCCCCGCTGTGTTTTATAGCGCCGGGATCATTAGCCGCGATAGCTCATGGACCGTTGCCTGATTCTGCGGCCCTGCTCCTTCACATACCTAAAGGGGGGGAGGCCGCCTAACTAGTGAGCGAGGAGCGATATCAATTTGGACGCACGTCGTGACACTCTGTAAGTAAGCTAAGCTAGCAAAGCTAGCGGGCATAAATAGGTTATGTTTAGGAAAATGGTATCGGATCTGTACGTGGACTCAAATACTCGCCGATTCCGATGCCAGATTTTTTTGTCGTATCGGCAGCATTTCCGATACCAGTATTGGAATCGGAACAACCCTAGAAATTAACACTTCATCTTCAGCAGGTCAAGACTGAACAATTGTGCTTCTTCAACAACTCTGCTTTATATAGTAATTCTGTTCAGTTTTAGCCATTTTAGCATCAACCATACACGTCTCTGCAAAGTACGCATTAATGTATTACAACAAGCGCTTTACTATAAGCCTGTGATTTGCCTTGATGCTGATAGAACAATCAGTGCTTCTGACAAACTGTACAATATTATGATCAATCATAATAAAGAATTCAACAATGGTGTAATAAATAAAAAGAATCTGACATGACACAGTGCCTTACTATTAATGTAACTTCCTGTAATAAAGTTAATTTAGCCTACATTTTAAACTAATTTAAGATATTATAACGATATATACAGTATATATCGTTATTACTTTAAGAAACAAAAGAAGTTCACCTTGGTCTGCAGCTTTTTTTTTTATCTCACATCCTGCCTATCTCTAAAAAAAAAAATGACCTACTGCATTAAAACTATTATGCTTTTTGGCATTACAGCTAAAAAGTACTTCAATCTCTGCACTTTCTGTCTTTTATGACCATTTCCATCTCTCTCAAGTCCGCATGCATGGCCAGGCTCACCCCGTGTGATCTTAAACAGAGGCTGACTGATAGTTAGCACTAATGAACTGAGTACCTGCCTCTATCTGCTCATTCGAGGCTAATGGCATTAAAAGAGATGCATAGCGATGCTTGCTGATGATATTAGTCCTGCTGCTCCTGAGCTAAAGCAGTGACGCTTTAAACGAGCACAAACCAGATCACCACGCGCGGCTCTGCACTGACAACCTCATCAGTATACATCAGGAAGCACTGCATAGAGACTGGAGACAAACACCATACAGTGCGGGGTGTGTCACACTGCCTTTCAATGTCTCACGCATGCATAGTTAGTAGCACATGGCACCTGAATATCTTTTGATATATTTGATGATATATCTATTCGTAATGAATAGGTTCTTTCCTTCAGTGAATCAGCATTAAATATAAAAAACTGTATAATACATTATAATAAAAAAAAGTCACGGTTTTAGAAGGAGGTTTCCTCCCACAGTCCAAAGACATGCAGGTTAGGTTAGGGTTTGGTGTTCCCAAATTGCCTTAAGTGTATGTGCCTTAAGGGTATACCCGTCTTGTGACCAAAGTCTCCTGAGATAGGCTTCTGACCCCCATAAACCCTGTATAGACAGCTTTGTTTAATAGTGTGATTACCTCCACACCCCCAATGTGGCGAGAACACTTCATTTTGCTAGAAAACATGAAGATTTTGGAATATGGTAATGTAGTCTGATGAGTCCAGATTGATCCTATTCCAGAGTGATGGGTGTGTCAGGGTAAGAAGGGACGTGCATGAAGTGTACGAGCCTCTGGAGACAGTGTTATGATCTGGGGTTGATCAGTTACACAGGTCGAGACTCAGCAACGTTATGGGGCAATAAAATGAAGTCAGCTGACGACCTGAACGTACTGAATCACCAGGTTATCACATCTATGGAGGGTTTCTTCTTCCCTGATGGCACGGGATATACAGTATTCCAGAACTAAGATTATTTAAAAAAAAGTTGATTTGTTAGCACAAGGAATCATTTTCACTTATGATTTGGACACCACATTGTCCACCGCAATCAAAACAAATCAAAAGTTCACTGTTATTTAACATTAGACATTAAACATTTAATTTACAATTATAAAAAAAAAAAAAATCACAAGTGCACTTATTCGATATGGTGCACTATTACGATCCCACCCCCCACCCCCCACTGACCTCCATCCAACACCCCACAACCTCCTGTTTCATTAATTCCAGAGGTGGAAAGAGTAATAAAATTTTGTACTCAAGTACAAGTACTGTTACTTCAGTGAAATTTTACTTAAGTACAAGTAAAGTTACCATTATAAAAATCTACTCAAGTAAAAGTAAAAAGTAGCTCATTAAAAAATTTACTCAGAGTAAAAGTTACCGAGTTACTTTTTTATTTTTTTTAACAGCGGGGGTGGGATGAGGCATTCTAGCATAGTTCAAAAAAGATGAGCAGATATAAATCTCAAACTACTTGTTTTTAACTGAAGGAACACCTTTGCATAATAAAGCTGTTGTCTTTCTTGTGCTTGAAAATCAAAGTGGTCACTTAAATATGGTGTTACGTCCCAGTCTAGGGTCATACAGCAAAAGAATGGGGGCCAGGTGTAGCTCAGTGGTTAAGGCATTGAACTACGGGTCGGAAGATCCCAGGTTCAAACCCCACAACCACCAAGTTGCCACTGTTGGGCCCTTGAGCAAGGCCCTTAACCCTCAACTGCTCAGATGTATAATGAGATAAAAATGTAAGTTGCTCTGGATAAGAGGGTCTGCCAAATGCCTGAATGGTTCAGGGTTCTATTTTAAACTGTATGGAAATGGTGGTATATGGCAGAAAGAACTATATCCAATCATTAACTGTTGAAATAATGAGGTTTGTATACACACACACACACACACACACACCAGGAGGAGGATCAGACTCAGGATGGACCCAGGCGAAAATAATAAACAAAATGGTATTTATATTTAGTAGCTAGATTACCTGCAAAAAAAAAAAAAAAAAACACAAACAAACAGGTACCTTCCCGGACTCCCTAAACCAAAAACAATGAAATTATCTACAAATATATACAGAGACCAACCAAACCAAAGGGACAAAGCAATAATCAAAGTCAATTGGAGGCAAAAAGTCAAACCAGAATACACAAACAAATATCAAAACGCAAAAATCACAACCTCTTTCATCTTTCCCGCGTCTCTCTCCGGTTTATATATGGTCGCGCTAGTCGATGACGTCACTCTCAGGGCGGAAGCGACCGTGTGGAAGGTCAGGAAGATGCCGATGTCAGAAAACCTGGAGTGGAGTCTGGAGCGGCGCGCGACCAGGACATGATACACACACGCGGCGCAACAGAGCATTTATACAAAGCCTAATATTTGTATTATTTTAACATTTTCATTCATTTATTTTTTACTCAGTAGCGAAAATGATTTAAAATGTAGCGAATTACAATACTTCAAACAAAACGTACTTAAGTAAAAGTAAAATTACAGATTTTTAAAACTACTTTAAAAAGTAGAAATACACAAAAAAGCTACTCAATTACAGTAACGCGAGTAAATGTCATTCGTTATTTTCCACCTCTGATTAATTCATAAAAAACTGTTTTAAAAATGAATTAAATATTTAGAAAATATTAAAGACAAGTACCAAATAAAAGGGGGGAAACAACATATAGTACTGTAAGTGTCTCAGTAAGTTGTTGCCACAGTGCCATCGGTACTAGTACGAGAATATAGTACTAGTTCTAGTATCAGTACTAGAACACTCTCATATTCTAAACACAGTCTCACATTCCCTTATCTAGTGTTTGGATGATGGTGGTTTTGTACAGTACCGTAGACAACCATCTCTCCAAAGATCTCCATTGTCGATATTCAGTTAGGTTCAACATGATTTATATTTCCATTCTTTTCAAACAATTCTGCTCCCATTAGGATAAAAATGTTTCATTATAGAACGTGTACTGTATGATTAGCAGGAACGTTGCAATGCCAGCAACATGCCTTACAGCCTTTAATTCGCTTACGCCTGCATGTTGCTGACTTTCAAACATGTATGATTGCATATAATTTATCTTTAATGCCATACATTTAAATGTTGACATTTACATACTCTACACTGTATGCCTGTTTACCGTAGACACTTAAATTAGCCTGTATGAAACTGTTGGGACAGGCGCGAATAAAATTACGAAAAAGAAAATTGGAAAAAGGTTCGCCTCCACACTAGATTCATAGACCAGATGTTCGGTGCAGACTGATGCCAATTCTATTAACTGCAGAGCCAAACCACACACACACACACACACACACACACACACACACACACACACACACACACACACACACACACACACACACACACACACACCAATCTGTGTTTGTAGCTGTTCAAATTAAGATCAAAATTGCTATAACAAGCACAATGAACAAATGGACACTAATATTGTGTAATCGATTATGCCATAACTTTTAGTAAATACCACAAAACAGATCATTGCTGTATGTATTATTAATGCAGATGTCAGATGTTGTCTGTGCATCCTAAACTAAGCTCTGCCCTTGTAGAAAAAAAAAAAAAACACCTATCAAATATTGTTCCATTAGGAGTTGTCATGTTATTTTATATTTAATACCACAGAGATAATAATAGAGTAAATAAACAATGTGTTAATAGGATATACAGTAGTTTAGCCAACATTTAAAGAAACCCCTTGAATCAAAATAGCTTTCGAAATACACACACTGTTGAAATGCAAATCATAACCAGGGATTATAATAAAGTACTATTTTTATTTATTTATCTCTGCATTAATATTAAAATGGGCTTCTGGGGCCGATCAATATCCACGTTCTATTTAAAGGTTTTCAAAACACAGCGTGCTGAAGTTCGCATAACAACCCTGCAGAGAAAGACACTTATAGCTGTAAATCATTATGTTAAATAAGTTTAATTTACAGTAAGTGTATCTCAGTGTCATCTCAGCAAACAGCTCATATTATAGAGAATGTTAACATTCAGTATTACTGACATCCGTCTGATGCTGAAACCGGAAAAGCTCTCATGCATTTACTCCAAAAACAGTTTTTTTTTTTACCAGGATGGCGATCTTCCCTCTTTTCTCAGGATCCTCCCGAACTCACTCATTCTCCATAACGCTTAATCAGTACAGGGTCGCAGGAAGCCTGGAGCCTACAGTATCTCAGGGGACTCTGGGCACGAGGTGGGACACACGCGGGACACTCTCAAGCTCGCTTAAACAGGGAATTTGGAAACACAGAATAGTACTGTATAATCTGCATGTCTTTGGACTGTGGGAAGTAACAGGAGTTACCTGGAGGAAGCTCACCAAGCAATGGGGAGAAGATGCAAATTCCATGCACAATGACGCAAGGTGGACTCATTTTTCAGACTCACTCTGGTCAGATAACAATATATGAGGGCTGTAACGATGGTAATTATCGAAGGTAATATCGAAGATTAAAGGTAAATACATTTTTTATTACAGGTAGTTCCCAACTTATGAACATTTGAGTTACGAATTTCCACAGATATGAACAGACTGCAGTTCTACGAACATTCGTAAATGGGAACAAATCACAGAAGTAGCTCACATGTATTGTACAAGAAGAAGACACTGCAGTGCACCAGATACAAATATTTACAATTACAACATTTTCAGAGTGTACGTGAATGTTCAAAATGTCTAAAGTCCGGTATATTGTACCGAACGGCATATAAAACTCACTTTGTCAGACTTAAGAACAAATCCGACTTACGAACGTGCTCCCTGGAACGGAACTTGTTCGTAAGTCAGGGACTACCTGTATTGTTATTTGGCATATGTGCCATTGTTGAACCCAACTCCCAAATCCTCTTTGAAAATACACTTTGTTGCAGTTGTTGAAGTTCTTTAAACTTCATCTATCTGTGCACACATGCAATTGGAGCGACTGGTATGTCATTTAATAGAACAAGTTGTACCCACTTTTGAACAAAAACATGCACAGGGGCACAGAAGAACACCATCACAACTATAAAGCATGGAGGTGGAAACATCATAGTGTATGTTTTTTTTTTAACCTGCAAAAGCCACAGGTGCAGCAAAACACCACCACAATAATGTATGCTGCAACATCCGCGTTCACAGCTGGGATTGTGTCCTTCAGATTAAATGTCTCATCCGTTTATTCCACTCCGGGGAACGTACAGTTCTTGAACATACAGTTCTTGCAGGACAATGATCCTAATGATTCAATGATCCTTTGTGGACAGAACAGAGTGAGGGTCTGAACGAGGAGGCTCATAAACCTAAATGATTTACACCAGTCCTGTAAAAAACAAATTACAGTGAAGGATTTTGAGAAACTTACAGTATGGAAAGAGTTTGATTCAAGTTCGAGCAATTAACCTCTAAAACCTAAGTGGCATAAAGCCAAGCACGCCACACAGCCCCGGTCAATGACCGCTTTAAAAACAAAACTAAACATAAGTGTGTTAATGGGGTGAGGCTTCAAACTGTGCACTTGGGTTTTCTGATATGTAGAACCAAAGTTATCATCACTTTTAAATTCAATTCATTATATTTCCTAGGTTGTGCTGAAAAAAAGCATACCTCAATCTATATTGCACAATCCTGAGTTTAGTATATGTTTATTTAAACATATAAATGCGAAAAATGGCAAATAAATGTCTTGGGTTTAAAGCCCACAAGACTAACACCAAACGCTAACAAAATGTACTGTAGAAAATGAAAATCTCGTAGAGCAAATAATAGCTGTATAATAATGAAATAAGTCTGTCTTGTTATTTCGAAATAACATTTTATGGTAATAAAAGTGCGTGAGGAGTCAAACTGGGACTTTGTGCAGAATAACAGAATACAGTTATGAGAGTAAAAAACAACTTTATTTCTCATTATATAATGCCTTGCTGCACTAATGCGTGTAACAATAACTGCTAGCTGAGTTCCTGTAACGTGCAACTGGTGCCGGAGAACAACTTTATGTTCAGTTCCTGAAGACAGATGCGTCTCTTCCGCGAGTTTAGTCTTTCAGCCTATTTTAAAGCGTTTGCACATTCCATTGTTTTTTCCTGCAGTTAGGATTCTCATCACCGTACTGTGCTTTAAGTTACAATATGGGAATATTAGGGCCA
This sequence comes from Channallabes apus, assembly GCA_030522415.1. NCBI lineage: Eukaryota > Metazoa > Chordata > Actinopteri > Siluriformes > Clariidae > Channallabes > Channallabes apus. Next base: position 35,431,746 of record CM060116.1, on the reverse strand, counting down.
ATATGAGATAAAAACAAAACAAAAAGGAAAAAGAGTTGGAATCAGGGTGGCAGGAAGTTTCTGATTTAAAAACTTTACATTTTATAGAAAAAGAAACATGAAATTTTCTAGTAAACAAAACTTTCTAAAAAATGTTTTCCTTGTTAGTCAATCCAAAGGAAAAGTAAAGTTTGATTAGATCTTCCACTCAGGCATATTGCAAAACAAGTGATGTCTGTAAAACCTTGCAAAGTATATATGCACATGCCTCGTTTCTAGAAAAAAAAAACATTTTTGAGTATTTTTTGCGACAATTTTGACTTACAATTTGAAAAAATCAAATACTAAACTCATAAATTTTCCAATCCTTCCAACTCCTTTTTTTATCCTACTATATTGGCCCTAATAGTCGATTAAGTACAGTAAATATATTTTTTTTTATTCACAAGAAAGTTCATCATAAATCCTGGTTTGACTTGAACACCACTTGTAATGTAGATAACATAATTCACTTAACACAGAAAATGTAGTTTCTACATAAAATGTGTGAAGTTTGTAAGTCGTAAGATGCAAATGCAGTAACATTAGAACACAACTGCAGAGGTGGAAAGTAATGAATTACATTTACTCGCGTTACTGTAATGGAGTAGATTTTTTGTGTACTTCTACTTTTTAAAGCAGTTTTTAAAATCTGTAATTTTACTTTTACTTAAGTATGTTTTGTTTAAAGTATTGTACTTCACTACATTTTAAATCATATTCGCTACTGAGTAAAAAATACTCAGTAACTTTTACGAGTAAATTTTTAATGAGATACTTTTTACTTTTACTTGAGTAGATTTTTATAAGGGTAACTTTACTTGTACAGTACTTCAGTAAAAGTTCACTAAAGTAACCGTACTTTTACTTAAGTACAAAATTTATTACTATATACATTTCAGAGTTTCCTAGTGTACATCACATCCTGCATTTCCTGTAGTGGCACTCGCTAGCGTGGTCTCTACAGGTTTGTGCGAAACCAGATGTCTTAGTGGTGGTGTGTCCGAGAGTTGGCTGTGAATCAGTAGAGAATGCAAGTTGAACCTATACGTCATTGCCAACAGCTTACATGTACAGTGGTGTGAAAAACTATTTGCCCCCTCCAGATTTCTTATTCTTTTGCATGTTTGTCACACTTAAATGTTTCTGCTCATCAAAAACCGTTAACTATTAGTCAAAGATAACATAATTGAACACAAAATGCAGTTTTTAAATGAAGGTTTACGTTATTAAGGGAGAAAAAAAACTCAAAATCTACATGGCCCTGTGTGAAAAAGTGATTGCCCCCCTTGTTAAAAAATAACTTAACTGTGGTTTATCACACCTGAGTTCAATTTCTGTAGTCACCCCCAGGCCTGATTACTGCCACACCTGTTTCAATCAAGAAATCACTTAAATAGGAGCTACCTGACACAGAGAAGTAGACCAAAAGCACCTCAAAAGCTAGACATCATGCCAAGATCCAAAGAAATTCAGGAACAAATGAGAACAAAAGTAATTGAGATCTATCAGTCTGGTAAAGGTTATAAAGCCATTTCTAAAGCTTTGGGACTCCAGCGAACCACAGTGAGAGCCATTATCCACAAATGGCAAAAACATGGAACAGTGGTGAACCTTCCCAGGAGTGGCCGGCCGACCGAAATTACCCCAAGAGCGCAGAGACAACTCATCCGAGAGGCCACAAAAGACCCCAGGACAACATCTAAAGAACTGCAGGCCTCACTTGTCTCAATTAAGGTCAGTGATCACGACTCCACCATAAGAAAGAGACTGGGCAAAAATGGCCTGCATGGCAGATTTCCAAGGCGCAAACCACTTTTAAGCAAAAAGAACATTAAGGCTCGTCTCAATTTTGCTAAAAAACATCTCAATGATTGCCAAGACTTTTGGGAAAATACCTTGTGGACCAACGAGACAAAAGTTGAACTTTTTGGAAGGTGCATGTCCCGTTACATCTGGCGTAAAAGTAACACAGCATTTCAGAAAAAGAACATCATACCAACAGTAAAATATGGTGGTGGTAGTGTGATGGTCTGAGGTTGTTTTGCTGCTTCAGGACCTGGAAGGCTTGCTGTGATAGATGGAACCATGAATTCTACCGTCTACCAAAAAATCCTGAAGGAGAATGTCCGGCCATCTGTTCATCAACTCAAGCTGAAGCGATCTTGGGTGCTGCAGCAGGACAATGACCCAAAACACACCAGCAAATCCACCTCTGAATGGCTGAAGAAAAACAAAATGAAGACTTTGGAGTGGCCTAGTCAAAGTCCTGACCTGAATCCTATTGAGATGTTGTGGCATGACCTTAAAAAGGCGGTTCATGCTAGAAAACCCTCAAATAAAGCTGAATTACAACAATTCTACAAAGATGAGTGGGCCAAAATTCCTCCAGAGCGCTGTAAAAGACTCGTTGCAAGTAATCACAAACGCTTGATTGCAGTTATTGCTGCTAAGGGTGGCCCAACCAGTTATTAGGTTCAGGGGGCAATTACTTTTTCACACAGGGCCATGTAGGTTTGGATTTTATTTCTCCCTAAATAATAAAATCCCTCATTTAAAAACTGCATTTTGTGTTTACTTGTGTTATCTTTGACTAATAGTTAAATGTGTTTGATGATCAGAAACATTTTGTGTGACAAACATGCAAAAGAATAAGAAATCAGGAGGGGGGCAAATAGTTTTTCACACCACTGTATATACTGTACTGCGTGTGTCTTTCTTGAACAAGTGAGAAAGATAAAGATGGTGAAGGAGACACGATGCACCACGCCACATAAACACACTCATGAACTTGAATTTGATCTTGAACTTGTACATTAGACAAGCTGCAATCTGCTGGGGCCTTTTTTTGTTATGTTCTTTTTGTCTTTAAGATTATGAAAAGCAGGATGAAAAGAGCTGGCATTGCATCAGAAAAAAAGAAGAGAACAAAAGAAACCCAAAGCTCTGACAAAACGCGCCTGTCTCGTGAGTCCTCCTTCACATAAACACATGCTGGGTTCTACACCACGTTAGATCAAATCAAACAGTGTTGTATGAACCACATGCTTCATGGGAAATGATAAGACTTGAGGAACACCTTGACCTTTAGTTCCAAGGAGATAATATTCTAATATCACAAATGTGCCTAAATTATACCATGAATTAGAAATACTAAAGATAGTAGTTTTTTTCCCCCCTATTCCTGTTTTTTATTCAAACACACATTTCCAGTTTAAAAATAAAAGTCCTGCATTATCAATATGGTTCGACACTTTAGAATCCTCTGTGTATTTTTTGTTTTAGATTTAACAATGAAATTATATTGAAGGTTTCATTATATCGTATTTTCCCGGGAATACATTTTGGGCGGGGGGGGGAATGCATCAAACCTCATATATCATCATAAATTAAAATACGGCTTAGGATGGCTTTCTCTGAGAAGTTATAATGCACCCTGAGGTGGGAATCGAACCCAGACCCTGCAGGTGCAAGGTGACAGTGCTAAACATTAAGCCTCATACAAATCACAGGAACCTATATATTTTCTAGCCGCAGTGCCAACTTGGTACTTAACCCATACAGTATCGTATAATATTGAGGTTATGAGCAACTGAATGCCAGAAATTAATGCTGGGAGATGAGGAATTTTACTACTTTAAATCATTGTCTCATCTTTACACTTAAATAGAAAAGTGTGATGAGCTCATGGCTTTCGGGTGGAGGTCAGGGAGGAGTAGAAGCAGTTGTGGTTCTTAGAATTTGTGAGTTAATTACTCAAGGCGTGGTCTTCCTTCAATCCAGTCATATTGATGAACATTAACAAGTGGAAGAATTAAATTATCTATACTACCTTTATAAGGGGCTCAGTCGGTTAAGGCTGTGGGTTATTGGGTTACTGATTGGAAGGTCGGGGGTTCAAACCCCAGCATCACCAAGTTGCTACTTTTGAGCCCTTGAGGAAGGTCCTTAACCCTCTCACCGAATGTTCACGGGAATGACTGCAGTAGCCCCAGAGACACCTCGGCCAGGATCATCATTCACAGACCTATGGCCTTTTTCAAAAGGTTTGCATTGTTCTAATATTTTTCTGAAGATAAAAGTCTCATCACCGCACCGTGCTTGAAGTTTTCTGTAAATGTCAAACGGTTTTAGGTCTTCAGAAATTTCCTCAAAGTGCCAGTTTGACTTGAACACCTCACGTAAAAATAGGGCAAAGTTTTTATTCATTCATTCTTTCATTTTCTTTACCGCTTATCCTGTATACAGGATCGTGTGGGACCTGGAGCCTATCCCAGGAAAGGGCACGAGGCGGAGTACACATTGGACAGAGTGTCAATCCATCACATGGCATACACAAACACAACACATAAACACTCATTTACACACTGCAGGAAATTCGGGAACGCCAATTAGCTTAATCTGCATGTCTTTCGACTGTGGGAGGAAACCAGAGCACCAGGAGGAAACCCATCCAAGCACGGAGAGAACATGCAAACTCCACACATACTGTAAAGACCTGAAACGAGAATCAAATCCAGACCCTGGACAGTGCTAACCACTACGCCCACCGTTCCACCTAGAGGAAACTTCTTTATTTACCTTTATATAACCGTATGTTTGTACGGTATATTGCTATAGAACTAAAAAAGGTTCATCATAACTTGATTAACCATGTGATTAACATTGAATCAGATGTACGATTTCTGCAAGCCATTATACTGTGTGTAGCAGAATTTCTGCACAAAAACAAAGTTTACACATCTACAGAACTCAGCCGTGCAATATGTGAGTTATGCTACCCAGCCATGAACCATTCAGACCTGTCATTAAATATTTCATGTGCGTTTCAAACAAAGAATCTTCCCTCTTAGCTATGCCTCTGGTGTAGAGTCAGACTCTACCTCTCAGTTTCTCTCCATGTCACTAAAGAGAGATTACAGTACTTCAGGAGTGAATACAGAAGCTAAGGCCAATCCTAGCCAATGCCCAATCATATTAAAAAAACAACATACAGAATGAAATTTTATACTGACAGATGCAGGCAGGGAAACGCTTCCATCTTTCCTCCTTCTTCGCTTTATCGTTTTTTTCTAGAAAATCCAAAACCAATATGTCTGGCCCAAAACTGACCGGCTTATTAAGAGACTATTACGTGGAGACTTAGATTGACCTAGGTCTGTCGGTTAGCTATCCCTCTACCTGCTTCTTAGACATAATGACAGCTTTATTATTCCTCCAAGGACGACAAACCTCACTTCCCAATAATGTGTCTAAGAATTCAATCAGAAACCGCTCTTGCTCACTCGCTGATCGATGGGATTATCTTGGAGCAAGCAAAAAGCTCTGAACTCTAATCAGTGATTAGTGATTAGCCTGATACAGATACTGACATGGCGAAGCTGAGGCTCTTCAAAGTGACGCCACGTTCAAGCTCTTGAGAATTGCAGGACCTGTAGGACCAGCATGGATCTATTGACATCTAAGCGAGCCTTATTCCTTTATTCATTTTGGTCTACAATCCATTTATCGGCAATGTTCGGCTGTGCAGATACTAGGATATCAGATCAATTGTAACTTCCATGGCTATCTTTATAAGGACAGCATCATAAAATGGCCCATAAACACCCTCAAAGCCATGGTTCTCAAAGAAAACATAAAAATGATTTGAAATGCTCATAAGAAACCCCGGACAATTAAGTAGTGATAGCATTTCATAAACTGTTATGTCACATGCTTCATGAAGACATTAAGACCTGTGTTTTATGAAGTAGTAAATACTAAATATGAAGAAAAAAAAGTGGTCCATTTGTGGTTCCAGTGTGTGTGCTGACAATGAGATTAATCTGTTTTAGGTTTCACAATTGTATTATCCTAAATCCCAGTTTGCAGTGGGGGTTTCTGGAACAGGACGTTGCGTATCATGTTCTTGATACACATGTGTACATATGTCTCTGCATAAGGGCTTATTAATAAAATAACATGGAATTAGATTGCAAAGCTCAAAGTAACAACCTGGTTAGCCTCGATACCCCCAGTCCGAGCACATTTATAACACATTTGCGGGATCATACCATTATTTATTAGATTTTATTTTATTATTTCTATTATTTGTTTTAGTGGGAGTGGTGGCTCAGGCGGGTAAGGCTCTAGGTTGTTGGTTTGGGGACCTAAGGATCTGGGTTCAAGCCCTGCTGTCGGTGGTTGCCACGCCCCATACTACCCAGGCACTACATGCAGTGCTGTCCCCAAGCCCGGATAAAATGGGAGGGTTGCATCAGGAAGGGGATCCGGTGTAAAACCCTGTGCCAAGTTGTATGCGGATCGGATGCACCGCTGCGTCGACCCCTTGAGGGGAGCAGCTGAAAGAAATATTTATATAATATATTTTTAGGTTTTTTAATTTCTCCATCTTGTAGAGTGGTTTCAAAATGAACGCCATATTCATTAATAGAGAAGGCTAAAATAATATAGCTTATGAGCATTTCAGGTCTATATATATATTTTTTTTTATAATTGTAATATTTAAAACAAATTATAAATATAAAACAAGTTCCATTTTGGGAGCACGTTTGTAAGTTGGATTCGTTTGTAAGTCAGACAAATTGAGTCTTATATAACTTTGACACAAATATATAATGTATATAAAATACATAAAAATAAACACAAAAAAACCCCACAAAAAGCACAAAGGTTTGGTGTTTTGGGTCTGCATTTACGCTCACAAGACCAGGCCTCCAAATCGCTAGGAGAATCCCTATACACAGATGGGTCAGCTGACTTCATTTAAAGGGAACCAGGAAAGATGTGGGCTTGAACTGATACCATTTTGTCTCAGAGTTGTATCGGACTGTGAACTCTGTCTATCCGTAGTCTGCTTGTTTATCTGCGGAAATTCTTAACTCAAATGTTTGTAAGTCGGATCTATATATTAAATTATATAAAGTACATGCATTCATTTTCACATATATAATTTATACAATTACTACAAATTGGCTATGCATTATCATTTGTATAATTTACCTACAGTATGATCAGTCCATATTGACATAAGACGTCTTACTACACAAAATATGCCTATCCATAACTTTTTTTTCTCTGCAAACATGATTTAATTATTTATGCCATTTTTTTTTCTTTTTCAGTGACCTAATGTAATTTTTTTTTTTTTAATTTTTGACCAAGTTTCCATTTTTATTTTGACACCTGTGATCTCTCCCCCATATGACTTCAACCCATTAACTGCTTAAAAACTTCCTGCCAATCTCCCTATGATTTTCTATTATCTTGCGATCTCACCTGTTTTGCATACAATTCAGGAATGTTGGAAAGGCTCCTTAAGCATCCTACAGGGTTTTCAGTTTGACCAGTATACTCAGAGGTATAATGCAAATTTGGAGCCATCAAGGAACCATGCTGCATCCTTGCACAGAAATACAGTACTCAAGCTGTAAAATGCCTAAAGATACATTTTAAAAACTGGTTGTTTATGTAACAGCCTCAGCAACAACCTCATTTCCCCTCTCATCTGCTCCAATCACTCAGCATCAGCAGTATACTAATCACCGGCCTGAACATCTGTCATCATCTGCACCTGTTTCTCACTTGTTCATGCCTTAAGTTATATTATTTTAATGCGTTAATGATTCATAGGTCGCTGTTTGGCTCAACAAACAAAAAACAAAGAAGTCCTGGACAACTATTCCTCAAGACTACATAAAAAAAAATAATTAATTAAAAAAAAATCACAAGAAAGGGTGGCTTAAGAAGAGCAAACTATATATAAAAAAAAACCGTAGGGGTGGCATAAGACATTTGCACAGTAGTATAATTTGGCCACATTTGCCATCACAGTTTTGAAACAGTCCTGAATCATGAATGTAAAGATTTCCCATAGTCAGTTTATGACACTGAGAACAATTACAAAAGACTTTGTCAGCAGTATACAGTTGTAATCTCTATGTATAAACCAAGCCAAGATATTTATGGGGCAGTTGGTGTCAAAAACACTTTAAAATCTAAGTAGCATGCTCTTACTTTAAAAAAAAAAAAAAAAAAAACTTTATGTACGAGTATTAAAATAGATACTGAAGGTGTGGCTTATTCATGAGTTGTGAAAAGGCCCAATGTGATGCTTTTATTTTTCCCTCTTGACTGTCAAATTTTGTCCAGAGATGATATAAGTTAGAAGAGAAGATTAAAAAAGGGCAGCTAGAAGCAGAGACCATAGAGACATTCCTCAACCAAGGACCATTAAAACGCAGGATCTTCTGCATTCATTTTTTCTGAGCGTCACACAAACCAGGTTATCCACATTTCCCCCCCTTTCACTGAATTTCTTTTATAGATCTTCACTGAGCTGGAAAAATGAGGCTGCTGCTATACACAGTGTTAATAACTTCCTGAAGAGGAAGAATGTGTCCCTGAATGTCCTGGGGAGCAGACGAATCACTCGAGGTGTCTGAAATACTGGCAATATGAGTGATCTTTGGAGCCTACTTGTTATAGCCAAGAGGAGGAACGTTATTCAGGGAAGAGGAAGAAAGGAAAGGGGGGGAAAAAAAAGGATGCATGTTTACACCGGCTATTGGAGTGAGATGGGGGTCGATAAGCCTGCCACGGAGAAAAAGTCAGCAAATAACATTTGAAATGAATGAGACGAGTTAAATGCTGATGGCAAATGAAAGTCTTTTGTGTTGAAAAACGCCTCGTTCAACAATTTTGCCCCTCTCATCCCTGCATATTCTTTACTACCTTTCAGGCTTTGTAATCATCTCTTTCACTAAACCTTTGTATACTCCACTGAGTGTCAGCTGTCTGCACGCATCTCTCGTCTCAGCTCATTCTCAATCGATCAATCCTTTACCTTTATTTTTTCACACTAGTCAATAATGCATAAGGAGAATTCCTGCTGGGTTTAGCCTTAATACAGTACATACGGGCACTGATAAGGAATTCAACAATTTTCAATTATCTTATTGAAATATAGTTTCAAGATTCAAAAGAACTTTATTCATCCCAGAGGGAAATTGCTTATACTGTATATTTTATTTATATATTAAAATTAATATTCAATTAATCATTTATTCGTTATGTATATTATCCCATGTTGATAGAACTTGTTTGAATATTTCACGACTGTAAGCAATTAAAAAAGTATTTGCTCCCTACATGAATTTTTGCGTCTTTGCCACACTAAAATGATTGAGTTCATCGAAGCAATTTAATTTTAATATTCCACAAAGATAACCAACGATGGTTCAAATGATGATTGCATTTATTCAGGAGAAAAAGTAAAAAAAAAAATCCAAAACTAATTTGCCCTAAAATATGTGGAAAAGTAAGTGCTGAACTGGGCCAGTTATCGCAAACGCTTTATTGCAGTTGTTGCTGCCAAAAGGTGGCACAACCAGTTAGTAGGTTTAGGGAAGGCAAAAGCTTTTTCACATAGAACCAGGCAGTTTTGGACAGCTTTTTTTTATCATTTAAAAACTGCATTTTGTATTTACTTGGGTTATAAAAATATAAATATAAACAAATAAATCAGGAAGGGGGCAAATACTTATTCACAACGCTGTATGTGATATTGTATTGAATTTCTTTTCCGGAAGGAGCTTAACAAAAATCTTGTATTAACTTTTCAGGAATTAAAGATATTTTCCGTCCATTTTCACAGGCTCAAAAGTAATCAGACAGATTCATCTTTTTAAAAAATACATATATTTTTTAATAATTGGAAGCATGAACTTTGTAGTTAAGGATTCACTGAGGTATTGTACACAGGCAAACATACTTCCTTATGAAAATACTTATTATATCATGTCAAGTTAGACCATGCTTAGTGCTGTTATACATAGTGTGACCTTGTCTAAGAATACAGCGTGTTTTCTAACAAATAGAAATGATACTGTGAGCTACAGACACTTTCAGGGCAGAAAAAGAATAGAATGCCTAAACTCAGGAAAAAAGGACATTTATTTTTAGAAACGTATGGAACGTTTTATGACATATTTTCAATTGATAATTCATTCATAATGTCTTGTTTTCATAATTAGCATGATATTAAACTTGGTTTGCTTGAATGAGAGTTACTGATTAGTTTAATTGCAATTTCTGAGTTATTGTCTCCAAAGTTTGTGGGGGAAAAAAATCACTTAATTATTTCAACATCATAGTCAATATAGTTTTTTTTTTTCTTTTGCCTTCCATGGAAATTTATAGTCACGTATAATCTGTATCAAATTTTACTGGGTATTATGTGCAATTTTGTTCTCAACAGACCAGCCCGAGTACTTTTCTTTCTAAAGTAATTGTGTTGAAGAGAATGGATTATATCTTTAAAATGGTCTTGCAATTTGTCTGGGTTATGAAGTGAACCATGCCCTCAAATGTATTAGAAAGGTTTCACATGACAGGTTTCATTTTACAATATATCCAGACAGTTTAAAAAACATAAATACAAACGAAAAATACAGTAAAATGCTTATATTTTAGGAGTTTCTAGGCACACATGTGTCAACTCACTGTATACTTTTCACACTATGATATTTACAATACAGGTCCTTCTCAAAAAATTTGCATATTGTGATAAAGTTCATTATTTTCTGTAATGTACTGATAAACATTAGACTTTCATATATTTTAGATTCATTACACACAAATTGAAGTAGTTCAAGCATTTTATTGTTTTAATATTGATAATTGTGGCATACAGCTCATGAAAACCTCAAAAAATTTGCATATTTCATCCGACCAATAAAAGAAAAGTGTTTTTAATACAAAAAAAGTCAACCTTCAAATAATTATGTTCAGTTATGCACTCAATACTTGGTCGGGAATCCTTTGCAATATGCTAATTTTTTGAGAAGGACCTGTATATAAAGTTCTACAATCTATAGACTTTGTTGTTGAAAATGGTGTCTTATTTGAACATCTGTCAGTGAAGGGGAAATATAATCTCAATATATTTGTGAGAAAACGTAAAAAAAATTTTATATAATGCCAAACTAATTGGCCCTATGTGGAAAAAGTGCTGAAGTGGGCCAGTTATCGCAAACGCTTTATTACTGTTGTTGCTGCCAAAAGGTGACACAACCAGTTAGTAGGTTTAGGGAAGGCAAAAGCTTTTTCACATAGGACCAGGCAGTTTTGGACAGTTTTTTATCATTTAAAAACTGCATTTTTACTTGGGTTATAAAAATATAAATAATTAAAAATTAATCAGGAAGGGGGCAAAAGTGAAAAAAAAATCACTTTACGTTCACTTATTGGTGGTAATACACAGGCTTACATTGCATGCAATGAATAAAGAAATAATAAAGATATTCAGAAGTATATATATCACACACTATATAAGTACAAAACGTTTCTGTTGTTTTTTTTCTCTATGATTAATACTTATTAATCATTAATCAATATGTTTTGTACATCTTTTCAAATTGAGACCTCATTTGTAAGTTGCTGCTGGTGTAAAACAGGGTTTTTATTAAAAATAAAATACAAATCTCCATTTTATCCCGTTTGTCTTATGCTTCTTTCCTTCACAGAATTCTGTCGACCAGGGCTTGAAATTAAAATGTATTGAGTTGTACCAACCCTATTCATTTATGTTAACAATATTAAATGATGTTGGACACAGCTGTAGTAAATAAGTTAACTGAACCTAATAAAATTAATTTGACTGATTAATTTTTTTAAATAAAAATTATATTAAACATTTGAATAATGTAAGCACTAAGAAATTGTTAGACATTTCAATGATAATCGAGTATCAGACATAATTAAATTACATTACAATTGCACAATCAATTGTTATTACAGTAAATAATGAAGATTATCTTAAGTCAACATGATTCTTTCACACAAGTTTAACATAAACGAAGTTTGGTTTAACAGGCAAAAAGCGTGTGATTTGACCACATTTTGATGATGTGGGACCGACGTACACATTAAAATCAAGTAAATTCAAAGGATTATTTTTTTCAGTGCAGAAATTCCTCCTATCAGCATTCATGTGATGTCATTTACCATAATTGTGTTTTTTATTCTAGTCTCGTCCAATAATTAATGCATTTCATGACTGTGACCACCGAATCTTTATTTTAGATCTTTCGACTTTCGTTTTGACTTTTTCTACACGCAAAGTTGTATTATGCTTCTAGTGATTAATTCCATAGTTTCCCGTGTGTTAGTTCTGTATAATTTGCCTGTTTATTGGATTTATTATTCACGATAGGATTTCCTAGGTTGATTCTGTCCAACACCCCCCCCCCACCCCCCGTGATTACTTGTGTGCTTTTAATACAGTAAATCTAATGAGTTTGCACACTCATGTTTTGCAAGAGTTTATGAGTGGTTAATGTAATACCACCACCTACTGGACTGGAGAATGGGGGGGGGGGGGGGTGGACCTGAGATCACACTGTAAAAAGTGATTTTTTGACCTTGTAAATAATGGTAACATTATTTAAGTATGTTTTACAAACAAATACTATTTTGTCTTTTTACTTAAAAATGTCATGTTTAATTCAGTACATTACTTGCAGTTTCTTTGTAATTTATTATACTAAAATACATATGTAAATTTAAATACAATCTCCTCAGTAATATTTACTCAGTGTTTGCCATCTAATCAAATCACACCAAAACTGAACAACTTAAAGTAAAATGTACTCAGTTCGGCAAGGTAATGGACTACGTGCACGCAGACTCGTGACGTACTTCCGCTTTGGCAGAAAAGTGTAGAGTCATTAAGCTGTCTGCAGCCCCAGTGGTTTGTGCCTACCGTTTCTTTTTTTTATTGAGGTACAAGTGCTAAAAGTGTTCATGTTAACAGTGTTAACAGATGTTTGGATAACGTTAAAACTTAATCTTAGTTTTGTTAAACAGAGTTAAAACATTACTAAATGAAGCTATTAATATAGTTGACAGAGTTAACTATAAATGTTACACAGATATAAATATGAGTTCTGTAAGTAAATCCTACGTTAATGTGAATGCGCTTCCTATTGGTTACGCCAGAGGCGCTGTTTCCCACTGTGTTCGAACAGTCTGCAGCAGAGCTGTGGAGAACTGCTGTGGGTAAGTTGCAATCTGTTGTAGCTCCACAATAAAAGTAAAAAATATAATTTCACAAGAAATGTCAGGCACTGTTTGAAAGGTATTCAACAGCATAGGTATTGATTCATCTGTCAAGTGTATTTTTGTTCAATATCTGTGGTATTTTGATACTTTTATTTCCGTTTTGATGTACCTGGTTTTGCCATGTGCTAATGTGCTAATGAAATGCAATAAATTGCAACATCATCCAAGTCCTGAGTGCGTGTGCTGATGAAGGGTGGGATAAACCGGGTCAGAGAGAGAAAAATCTAGAAGGTCACATATGACCTTAATCTTGTCAGACGATTATTGTAAAAATGAGTTTTAACATCCGTGCAAACTTAGCTCGAGGCATTGCCCTGTCGTGTTCTAGCATTCTGTCCCAGTAAAGTTCGAGCTGCCGAAATTTAATAATCACCCTGTTTTTCGCGTCTTAATCACACAGGATTAACGTTAGTTTTTAAAATGCACTTGTACAAGGCAAATATTACATTGAACTTTATTTATATTGTTTACCTCTACTATTGGGTATGATAGCTATATATATAGAAATTGATAAGGTGATACTGTACAGTATTTTAACCACTTTGCTCTGATTTGTATATTTCACAGGATGTCAGCAGAGACATGATTAAGGATACTTTCGCCCGTCATGTCATGAAAATCATTGTATTGAGCAGATCTGTAGAAGAGGAAGATGCCAGTATATCTGATGTCATCATTGTCATCGAGGGTACTGAGGTGCTGCTGGGATGTAAAAATCTCACAAATGCATGTATTTTACTCATGGGCTGCATTTACTCCCTAAATTTGAGCTATCCCCCAAAGCTGAGAAACACATTTGAAGTGTTCCAGAAAATCTTTCTTGGGCTAGATGCTTTAAAGTTTTCTCCAAAGGTTAACTCTTTACATAGAAAGCTTGTAATCTAGTTGGGCACTACAGTACTTGCACTTATTGCACTTATGCTGTTTTACTGTGTTTTTTTGTTTTGTTTTGTTTTTTGCAAGAAAGGCAGCTACTAGTTTAACATTATTTGCACTTTTATACTTTTGTATTTTATATCTGCAACTGAGATTGTTCATGTTCATGTTATATTTAAAGGTTTTATATGTTTAAATGTTTATGCACTTTAATGCACTGTGGTTGTTCTAAAAAAAAGTTTACTGGAGTAAAATGCACTATAGTGTACCATTTATCAAACAAATGCAGTTTTACTACTTTTTTTTCATGCTCTCATCTGTTAAGGAATCTCAAAGAAATAAAAGATTTCAAGTAAAATGTATGTCAGTGTTATTTTATTGACCACCATTTAAATACATAAACAACATAAAATGTTAAAATAATATTTAAAGTAAAGGTTACTCCATTTAAAATAAGATAACTAGGATTATTGTGTAAAAAAAAAAACATTTATAAGCATTCCTTGAGTAAAATATATAAAGAAACAGTCAATACAGTTTACTAGGAAATTCCAAGTAAACTTTACTGAGATTTTCTAATTAAAGCTACAGTTCTTTGTGTTTAGTTTTTACTTGGAAATTCTATTGAAATTACTCACATTTTCTAAGTGAAAAAACTTTCCTAACATTTTTTGAGTAAATCCTACTCCAAATTTTTTTCAGTGCATTAGACATGGCATTTAATTGCAAAAATAAATAAATAAATAAATAAATAAACAAGATGCTTTAAATAGTTTTACTATACCAAAAACCTGTAAGAAATAAGGCTGCTTTAGACAGATTTAAAAAATTGACATTTTATATCAGTTAATATTCCTCTCCTTCACTCTGTCTTCATTCTCTATAACACGTATCCTGTACAGCCTGGAGCCTATCCCAGGGGACACCCTGTCCATCGCAGGAGCACACACACACACACACACTATCGGCAATTTGGAAATGGCAAGAAGCCAACTCTGCATGTCTGGATTGTGAAATGACATCAGAGTACCTGGAGGAAATCCACCAAGCACACACACACACACACACACACACACAGGCCCAAGGTGGGACTCAAACCCTCATCCCTTGAGGTATGAGGCCACAGTGTGAACCACTAAGCCACTATGCTGCACAGTTAACATTAGTGCTATTGAATTAAATAATAATAAAAAATAAAAAAACTTTCAATTATTTGCCACATGTGCTTTACATCATAGTGAAATATTTTTTTTTTCCCGCAAATCTCAATTAGAAAGCTGAACAGATAGGGTTAAGTGCCTTGCTCAATGCTTCAACAGTGGCAACTTGGCATTGCTGGGTCTCAAACCCCCGACAGTAACCCAGTAACCCACAGCCTTAACCGTGTAGATCAATACTGAGTTTAATGGATAATAAAAACAAAAAATGTTACTTATTGGACAAAGGCAATTTTAACACATGCATGACCGCATAATCGGATTTTATTGACACTAAATCACATACTGTACATATGGGAATAAACTTGAGTGATTAGGACAGGTGTGTTTGATACACGGCCATAATCTGTCATCAACCTAATCAAATGTATGTCGCATATTGCATATTTATATTCCAATCAAAACAAGGTGGCCATTTCATTTCGTTAAATACGACATCTCTAATTGGATTTAATTTTTCACTTTGTAATCATAATTACTAGCATCGCTGACAGTTGTCCTAGCTTGTATCTGTTTAATTAATTGCTTTATTCAGGGTCACTAGTCAAAATGTCTATATATAACACCATCTGGTGAGTTTCTCTATAATAGAAGTGTAACCTAAGGCAATTATTGGCATTGCCTGCTCAGACTCGAGCCTCAGCTGCTCATAATCACACACTCCATCACTTTATTAGTCAGAGGGTACGATGCGTTTGCTCAAGCCAGAGAGTTCTCGAAATAGTCGTATTGGATTCAGTATTATCGTCCAGAGCAGGATAGACTGGCTGGGAGTCGATCCAAAAATCTTACCCATGGGCCAAAGCCAGAGGTTCTCGCCCCTACAAAAAAGATGTCCAAAGCGAAACATACCGTCTCTACTGCAATTCATGCTTACAGATAAGCTTTGTCATCTCCCAAGACGCCTTCTAGTTCTGTAGTCTTAGACATGCACCGCACATCTGCAGGGAACAAGATTCACCAGGGAGATCTGACTTCTTCAAAGGCACCCTTCAAAAATAACAGCTGATACAAAAATAGTTTGACTAGGCAATGGCTGAGAGAGAGTGTGTGTGTGTGTGTGTGTGTGTGTGTGGAGGGGAGACGAACTTCAATGCATTCGAACAAAAAGACAAATCATTCTGTTCTGGTAATGGCAACAAGTCATCCAGGAATGGTACATAATCCTGGAGCGAGAAGAAAGGCTTAAGGGCTAGACGTCCCTCTGATCTCATGTCTACATGTGTGATCTGCTCAAAACCAACACACAAAGAACAGAGACATAGAAAGATCAAGAACTGCAAACAGGTTTTAAAAAGCATAAATGGATTTCATGCAAGGACGTTTACAGCAGTGCGTATGCGAGTGAGAAACAGAAGAAAATCATTGGTCTATTGTTGGATCACAGTAATGACCGAATGTACTGTAGTGTAAAGAACTCAATGCGTTTGGTTGACGAAGACACAAGAACTGACTTCCTTAGGAAAAATAAACAATGTGAAATAAATAAATAAATAAATAAAAAATAAATAAATATATTAGTTTTGCCTTGCAGGGTTTAATTTATTTTTAAATTATTTTTACATACAAACGTAACTGATCCTGTACAGTTTGTCGTAGCCCCAAGAAAAAGGTGTCAAATCGTGTGGCTTATTAGGAAATGGGGTGCTATGACTTTTCTAAAGGGATGGGAGGTCACCACCTAAAAAAGTCCTCAACATTGAGACCAACTTTGACAGATTCTAGCACAGAGCAAGAATTTAAGAAAGAAGTATAAAATTTACCGCATTTGAAGAGGCTTCATCATTGTGAAGCTGTAAAGCCACGCCCTAGCAACTTATACTGTATGTACTGTACAGTACAATGCGTTTACTAAATCAAAACTACTTCAGAGCACCTTAGCAACTGATCCCATAAACTGTCATTATAAAAAGGCCCAGAGCTCAGAGTTTTGCAACGGCAAGCACCACTTAAATTTTCTTTAGAAAATGTACCTTTCTAGTTTTTCTTCTTTCATTCATTCATTCATTCATTCATTCTTCTTATTCTTATTATTATTCATTCATTGATTCATTCATTCATTCATTTTCTATGCTGCTTAATCCTGTGTTCAGGGTCGCGGGGGACCTGGAGCCTATCCCAGGAGACTTCGGGCACTAGGCGGGGTACACCCTGGACAGGGTGCCAATCCATCGCAGGGCAATTATTATTATTATTATTATTATTATTATTATTATTATTATTCTGTCCATTCATTCAGGAGCCTCTGTAGTCCAACTAGGGGCTGTGGAGGCCAATGGTGATTACTATGGTTTTTATTCCTACTTTACGACCACATACTACAGACAATTTGTGAACAGCAATTAGCTTAATCTGCATATCTTTGGACTGTGGGAGGAAACCGGAGTACCCGGAGGAAACCCACCAAGCACGAGGAGAACATGCAAACTCCATGTACACTGTTCTCAAGGTGGCATTCAAACGCGTACCCTTGAGGTGTTGACGTGACTGCCTTGCTATCCACTAGGCCACCATGCCTATCATTATTATTATTATTATTATTGCACTGGTGGCTCAGTGGTAGGTGTTTCGTCTGCCATGCGAAAGGCCCGGGTTCGATTCCCAGCCAGAGCCCAAACCCCCCAGCCACTGGACGCAGTGCCGGTCCCAAGCCCGAAAAAATGGGAGGGTTGCGTGAGAAAGGGCATCCGGTGTAAAAACCTGCCAAGTTGTTGTGCGAACTGGATATTCCGCTGTGGTGACCCCTTGCCGGGAGCCGCCGAAAGACCAACAACATTATTATTATTATTATTATTTAATTTGACTACTAGTAAGACACTACTACTTAACTGCATCTTAACATGGTTTTTTTTATGTTTTCCTTTTTTCATTTCAGTTAAAATGATTGCAAAGGAAATCTGTGTGTGAGTCTATAATTAAGGTGCATTTATTGCATTAAGTCAGACACAATTCTGTGTAGAGTGGAAATGATTTGGGAATAAAATCCTCCCCTTTGTTTCCCTTAACAATTTTCTTATTTATTCCTGCAAATATTTTGGCAAAACATAAATACTATGGCCTTAATGGGTAAAATATTCCTTGCTACTAATCAGAACTTACTGTAAAATGGAGCAAAATTGTGGGTGGTACATGATATCAGTGAATACAATTTTCACTGTGCTACAGTATAATGCATAATGCAACAAATATAGCCTGACCCTTTATAGATTGTTGTTGATTTTTCTTATTTTACTTTATTTATTTATTTATTTTGTTACAGGAAAATGCATTTATTTACACGCATGCATTTTTTACTTAATTGTAAGTAAAAGTAAAGTAAAAAAAAAGTCTCACAAAATGTGCAGCTGGATACATGGTGAAGTTGAATTCTGCGGAAGTCATACCTGATCATCCCCAAAAATGATAAAATGTGATGATTCTACATCATAACAGGTACATAAATATAGTAGACATTTCATTTTCATAGCATGTATATACAGTAATTTGTAAGTTATAAAAAAAAAGGAAATTGCAAAATGTGTCCAAAGATCAAGAAATTCCCATGAAGATGTGTTCCTGAATCTGATATAAAAAATCAGGGTCAAGTAAAGTAAGTAATATTGCTCATTGTTATATTGTATAGTCAAGTATATGACACAGTACTGTACTGTATATCCAGCATGACAGTATACTCCCTACACACCATTTTTTTTTACACTGATTTGCACATGACATAATGTTGTGCAATAAAACTGAACTGCTCTATAGTCGGACAAAAATAAACATCATCCATGTACTGTAGTAGTTAGCTTTTGCAGTCAGTTCAGCGTTATGAGATTGCTGTCACTCTGTCCAGCTGAAATGGTATATAATGATAGCTTCCAGAATAGACTAAGTGCCAAAGAGGTTTTGCTAAATGGCAGGTTGTGGACAGTTTAAATTAAGTTGCAATAATGACATGAATTCATAGTTGCCATCTCTGGACATGGAGGGCATGGAGTGATATTTGATCAGTGAGAGGTGAGAGGTCAAGGTGTTTATAGAGAGAATGGTCCCGAGTCGACTATACAATAAAAAACAAAAAAAGAGATAGAAGAACATTTCAAAGTTGGAAATTCTTAATGACTTTTTGCAAAAACATTGCCTTCCAAATATATATAAATATATATTATTTTCCCAAAAATGACTGTCACTTTGTGATCAAGTTTTATTGATCTGATTGAATCTGGCTGATTGAATTTGGCTAAAAATATTAGGGGAGGCAGTACTTCAATTTTACTGCCATTGTCTCTTGCATTTAATAACACATCGTGGTACATGTTTCCCAGCCAACAAAATTTGATTTGTGCTGTCAAAGATAAAGCACCTACACACATACATTCTGCCTTATAAATCAATCAAGTTATGCTATGATGAAAACCAATAGATAATGTCCATCAGTAGCGAGCTGTTTTATTTGCAGTATTTATGATTTGGAGAAGGTTGTATATTTTGAATGGCACATAATAAAAATGGCACTTTTGCTGGAGGATATTATCACAAATTTCACCTTAATAAACTGCATAAACCTACAGCTGAAAAGGAATCTGCCTTGATGTTGCATGATGTTTATTCGTCTTCTTCTTATGAAAATAGCTAATTATGCTAATGACAGAAGTGTGAGAGCTGGTGATGCTGGTAATGTTGCAGGTGAGGTTATCTTCACATACACAGGAGCTAGCGTTCATTTTTCTACTTAATCAAGTTTCGTTAGCTTATAATGCACTGAAAAACAGAGTATTATCCTGTTTTGCACATCTGGATTTGATGGAATGGGATACTATTGTAGAAAGTACAGAATTTTCCAGTCATTATACTTTTTCTAAAATTGAATGGTGAAGGTTTGTCGAGGGAAGTTCCCTTCACTGACATTCCATGCAAACGGAGCAGGGAGTAGGGAGCGCCCTGTGAAGTACAACTTCAGAATGAAACGCAGCTAGAGATTTTGGAGGACACAGATGGCTCTGTGTTGTAAACAGCGGTCCAATCCTGTGTTCATGTACAGCTGGCTTTCATATTTGATTTGAGTTGTGCCCGAGTACAAAATGCCCAAGACAACATTTTCACACATAAACTGGCCACCATAGAATCTTATTGGATGTGTTTAGGCCAGGCAGAAAAAAACTTGACCCCAAAGTCTGGTTCATTGTGATCAGTGAGAACACAATCAAACTGCGCTCTGCAACCGCGAAACAGAACCCGAAACAGAACGGAAGTAGATCAGGTTTTATATCAGTGCCGTTTGTCTCCTCAGAAATGTCCAATCTCATTCTTTGACCTACAAATTCATTGCTGACAAAATAGGAAGGCATGCGAGAGCAGTGGTGGCCAGCAGGGGAGGGGGAATCAATCGCAGTACAAATCAATCGTACCTAATGTGAAAAGGCCTTAAGATGTGCTGAAGGGGTCTGATTCTCTTGTCATTAACAAATCTGTGAAATCTCCGCCAAAAATCTCCTCTGACACTCACTGTCTCACTTACCGCAGCATATTATTGTTTCCCAGCTAACGTAATTCAGATCAGGACTTGATTTGCGCTGTCAAAAATAAAGTCTCCTTCATGAATCAACCATTTTGTCCTATGATGAAAACCAACACTGTCCTACAATTACAGATTTTTGTTGTTGTTGTTGTTGTTGTTGTTGTTGGCTAACATAAAAAAACTTATTATTTTTATTTCTTTCCATTTGTGCTTTTCTTTGTATGAATGCAGCGTTCAGATTTTCTGTTCCATATTAACTTTTTCAACCCTCCTCCAGTTTGGGACTCAGCTTCCCCAGGAGTCGTCAGTTTTATTTGCCTGCGACAGAACGTATAGAACCACAGCATGCCGCAGTTTGAAAAGGAACAGTCGATACTCTGTTGTCAGTGAATAGGCTTTCCTTTATTTACAGTGGAAATGTTTCGACAGCTATTTCTAAAGTTTTATGTGTGTGCTAAACATTTCACAACAGATTGCTTTCTCAGCGAGGGACAGTTCAAAGCTGGATTCGCATCAGTACTGAAGCTGAAGAGTGGATCTGTTCCAACTATCCCAGATTCAACTTTAGATCCTGAAGCTGTGGATTGTTTTGTTTATTAATTGTGCCTGGATGGAAGGGTACTTTTTCTAATACTAAGCAGGATACATCTTCGGTTTAGTAATTGTGATCAACAGTCAGAATGTTTGTTGTCAATCTTTTTAATCCATTTTTTTTTTGTATTACTGTGTATTAAGACAGCTATTAGTAGCGACCAAATCTGTTGTGTGTAGATTTGAGTGTTAATCAATTCTATATTTTAATCCATCCTCAATCTTAGTGTTTAGATGTTAGTATTAATGGTTAACGCACAACTCATATCATATTAAATCTCCAAGACTGTCTGCTTTTTCAAGAGTTAAAGAATGATAGGGTAGCTCTACTAAGCTAGTTGGCTAATGTTTACAATGCTCATCTTAATGGACATGATCCAGACATGAGACCTTTAAAAAATAATAATAATTACCAAAAAAAGCTAAATTTTTGCCATTTTATAAATCTTTGCTGGTAGTTTCAATGTGCTTTATCAAAAGGATGCTAGCATGCTAGTTAACTAGCATGCTAATATGGCTAGTTAGCTAGCATGCTGATATCGCTAGTTAACTAGCATGCTAATACATTCTTCAGCTCTGACGGAACTATAACATCGCTAAAACTGTTTTTAAACAACAAACAATAAATATTCTGCTACATTTGCTCCAGTATCTCATTCTGAATGCATTGTCACAATGCTGCAACTAAAGCTGTTGACCCTCACACACATCCAGATGTTCAAAATAAAGTAAAGTAATGAAGCGATAGTGCTGGAAGCAAGCAATTGAAAACACCGAGGAGATAAGCATGTGGACACATTTCGTAAACAAAACACTTGAACAACATTCATAAGCTTGCGTTTGAAATGACGCAGTCTGATAGGACACCAATCGCATAATAGTTGCCGGAGTGAGATTTTTAATAAAGGGAGTCATCCAGAAAAGATCTACGTGATGCAGATAGGCTCTGAAGCAAGCGCGTGGCCGGTGATGGACTTGCCCATTTCTGCACTGTGGTCTGCCAAGCCTCAAATGAAAGCAGCACTGTGGAATTTATAGCCTCTGCATAACTACACCAAATGACACACTCACACATACACATTATACTTATGTCAAAAGCGGCATATGCTCGCTAATTGGACAGAAAGCAGGCATATTTTAATTACATCAGACTGAACAATAAGGAAAATGAAGGCTATTTTCTATTCTTTGAAATGCACACTATGTCCGTAATTAGGTTTATTGCAGTATTTATCCTTGGCTGCAATGACTAGTTAAAGCCATTGTCAGTGCATGAACACATCAGTGCATGAACAGACATGTTTGTGAATTCACCCATACTAGTCATTTTGTTAGAATGCTCGAAACAACACCTGGGCAGGATGAAGGCATAGCGTCCCACTCTGGAGATAGACGGAACTACAGATACTGGTATACAAATGTTTGCATTTTCTAAGGATAAATTCAAGACAAGAAATGGACAGTTAGTTCTCGATCTTGATGTTTTGGAAGCAGTAAGAATGTGCAATTATACTGAGAAAAGTTGACAAGGGCCAAATTGTGATGGATAGATGATTGGGTCTCCAAAACCGCAGGTAGTGCCTTCCAAAAGTGGTTCAAGGAAGGACAACCAGGCAACTGGAAACAGGGACACGAGTGCCCAAGGCTAATTAATACAGGAGCTACTGTAACACCAACTGCTCAAAAAAAAAACTATGATAGAAAGGTTCCAGATTCACAGAGGTGGAAAGAGTAATAAAATTTTGTACTCAAGTACAAGTACTGTTACTTCAGTGAAATTTTACTTAAGTACAAGTAAAGTTACCATTACAAAAATCTACTCAAGTAAAAGTAAAAAGTAGCTCATTAAAAAATGTACTCAGAGTAAAAGTTACCGAGTTACTTTTTTATTTTTATTTTTTTAACAGCGGGGGTGGGATGAGGCATTCTAGCGTAGTTCAAAAAAGATGAGCAGATATAAATCTCAAACTAGTTGTTTATAACTGAAGGAACACCTTTGCATAATAAAGCTGTTGTCTTTCTTGTGCTTGAAAATCAAAGTGGTCACTTAAATATGGTGTTACGTCCCAGTCTAGGGTCATACAGCAAAATGTTCTATTTTAAACTGTATGGAAATGGTGGTATATGGCAGAAAGAACTAGATCCAATCATTATGAGGTTTGTATACACACACACACACACACACACACCAGGAGGATGAGGAGGATCAGATTCAGGATGGTGTTTTTTTTTTTTGTGTGTGCAGATAATCTAGCTACTAAATATAAATACAATTTTATACAATTTTATTATTTTATTATTTTAAACAAAAATACATGTACCTTCCCAGACTCCCTAAACCAAAAACAATGAAATTATCTACAAATATATACAAAGACCAACCAAACCAAAGGGACAAAGCAATAATCAAAGTCAACAACCAAATATCAAAACGCCAAAATCACAACCTCTTTCATCTTTCCCGCGTCTCTCTCCGGTTTATATATCGTCGCGCTAGTCGATGACGTCACTCTCAAGGCGGAAGCGACCGTGTGGAAGGTCAGGAAGATGCCGATGTCAGAAAACCTGGAGTGGAGTCTGGAGCGGCGCGCGACCAGGATATGATACACACACACGGCACAACGGAGCATTTATACAAAGCATAATATTTTTATTATTTTATCATTTTCATTCATTTATTTTTTACTCAGTAGCGAATATGATTTAAAATGTAGCGAATTACAATACTTCAAACAAAACGTACTTAAGTAAAAGTAAAATTACAGCTTTTATAAACTACTTTAAAAAGTAGAAATACACAAAAAAGCTACTCAATTACAGTAACGCGAGTAAATGTAATTCGTTACTTTCCACCTCTGCAGATTCAACACACAGTACATCGCAGTTAGCTGCATATATCCTCAGAAAGCTACAGAACTTAAAGGATCCTTTGCTGGTGTCCTGGTACTAGATACCACACATACACCTTCAGAGGTTTTATGGAATCCATGCCTCGTTTCGGACTTACATGATACGAGGCAGGTGGTTTTATCATGATGTGTAAATAAACATATCAAGACCTATAATTTGTAATTTTCATGATTTTGTTCTTGGTATAAAAAATGTCTCATGGCTTGTACGCCTACCTTTTGCTAAATAATTGTCTTCTAATTGTTTCATTTTGTATTTCTATTTCCGGTAAATATGCTATAAAATAAATTCAATTTTTCTTATGTGTGCAATACAACATCTTATTTCTGGGCTCATATAATATTTTTATGTTCAAATTCAAATTTTATTTGTCACATACATAGTCATATACAGTACGATATACAGTGAAATGCTTAACGTGTTCCTTTCGTGTAGTTTTTTTAGATCAGTTTTTTTCCAACAATTGTTTCAAATGTCAATAGATTTTTTTATTTTAGTTTGTATTCATTTATTTTTTACGTGTGTTTGTTCTTTAACCAGTTTCCAGGGTTCCAGTTCAGTTGGCAGGCCTGCTTTTAGTGACGCTGCATTAATGACAGGTTTGCCAGCCCACCCTCAGTAGCAGTTGTGTGAATCATTAAGTCTTAGCGCTCAGATTGGAGGATATGTCAGTTGAAACATTCTGTGCAGCTATAAAGCGTAATGGTTTTGGGGTTGACTCATCTTGGCTCACCATTCCTGGTTTTATTACAAGACTCAGTTTGTTAATTTGGCGCTGGAATTATTTGATGCCGAAATGCCAAAAATGCTGAGCAGAAATCATCATCTGCAGCAGCGGAGAAGTACTCATTTCCAAGGGCCATTATAAAGTAATGTCACTCTTGGAAATCGGAAATGACTCGAATAGCGTTGGGAGGTCTACATATTCAAAAGCGAAGAACTCCGGCTCCAAAATTATTTCAGTCATCTTAAGGAAAATCAAAGTTTCCAGCTGGGTCTTGCTATTTGGACATGTCAGAGCAAAGAGATCATCAAAAAAAGAAAAACAGTGGGGGCTTATGCTGTATACCCTAAAATGTTGCTTTCATTAAGAGCTTAATTATGTACAGAATGGGACATATTCAGAGCTGGTGAAATAACTTTAATATTTACACCAGGAAGGTTTTGTTAAATGTTAATGTTTGAGATATTATAAAACTGCATACTTGTTTCATTCATTCATCTTCTATACCGTTTTATCCTGTATTTAGGGTCGCAGGGACCTGGAGCCTATCCCAGGAGACTCTGGGCACGAGGCAGGGTACACCCCGGACAGCGTGCCAATCCATCACAGAGCACACACTCATTCACACACTATGGTCAATTTGGGAACGCCAATTAGCCTAATCTGCATGTCTTTGGACTGTGGGAGGAAACCGGAGTACCCGGAGGAAACCCACCAAGCACGGGGAGAAACTCCATGCACACAGAGACGGGAATCGAGCCTGGCCGGGACCAGTGTGTTATGTATTTCTTTATTCCAACATTGCATGTTTATAATACAAGTAAATCTGTGTATTTTATCTGGTAAATTGTGTTTAATCATGATTAAAATGACTATGACTGTAATTAACTAAATTAAAACTTGTGACAGCACACAAAATTGACAGCACTTCATTAAAACCACCTAGGATTTAGGTTCTGTGGGTTGGGGAGTGGAGCCTCTGTGGCCTCTGCGGCTTGTTAGTCCACTGGATCAGATTGGGATCTGCGGGATTTGGGGATCGGTCCAATAACCCTGGTCTCTTTGCCTGGTAATGCTGTGATGTTATGGGTGCAGGACTTTTTTAAAGAATGACATGACATTACCTTGCAGGCTTATTCTTTTTCTTCTTCTTCCGTACAAACTTTGGCGGTGTAACTAGTTCTGCACCGTTTGTCTTAGACCCATAAAAGAGGTGTTAAATCATGTGGCTTACTCGGAATAGGTGCTATAAGTTTTCTAAAGCGATGGGGCAATTTACCTCCCAAAAAATCCCTTAACATTAACATTGAGACTAACTTTAACGGATTTTAGCGCAGAGCAAGTATTTTGTAGAAATTAACTTACAAGAATGGTCTGCAAGCTGTGATAGAACATACCTGCAAGAGGGTATACAGTAAGTTGTACCCCTCGGGCGCAAGAGGTGCCCAAACTTGCCCCCATTGACATATTATGGTGAAGGTTCTCCCAATTGAAACAGGAAGTGCTCACAGTTGCATTCCCTGCTATGGTAACTTCCTTAGGAATGGTGAAACTGAACCTAACTCTGGACCCCATTGTCATAGAGACATGAGGTTGAGCTCATTTTAGTCTCTCTGGATCCTTGTGAAGCCGTCAAGCCACGCCACGCCCAAGGCATGAGGTCACAGCAAGCACCACTTACGGTACATTTTCTACAGAAAGTCTACCTCTCTAGTTTACATTATTATTGTAAATGCCATTCTTTTTTGTATGTAAAAACCAAACCATAAATTTCAGGTAAACATATTGTGGCAACAGATTTGCCACCGCTCCTCACATGAGCCATTATCGCACAAGAAAAACAGGCTTGAGGTCACAACTGGGACTCACATCTGTCTTCGCCAATGTGCAGCTGCAGTGTAACTCTAAGATATTGTGCTCGTATGTAATTACATTTAAAGGCTGTGTACCATGTGCACAACTCCTTATTGATGCATATGACTTTAGTCTGAATAATATCCATTGTGTCTGTTTTGGAGGACTGTGGACTTGATATATAGCCTGACTTTGCCAGAGCCATCTGGTAATGTTTTTGATAAATCCATCTCAAAGTGCATTGTGCAGAAATTGCTGGCGATGTACGGCGTAAAAGACTGGAGGCAGATCTACTTTAGCTTGGCACCACACGGCCATAAAGTAACCTTATGCTCAGCAAGATACTTAAGGCTGCTTCAGTAGCACAATATGAAACTCTTAGTGATGATGATCTTTGCCAGATTGGATTGAGTCAGTATTTGCATGGATAATGGCAGTCAGAAGAGCCTGTGTGTGCCTTGTCTCCCTGCCATTTAAAATGCATCACTTCCTGCCTGCTGAATCCCACAGAAAGAAGGACAAAACTGCATCCAGACGACCTCATCAGAGAGGTTGAAATAATTATCATGCTAAATATAGTCCTGTTTAAATGATTTGGTTAATTGCATCTGATAGAGCACTATTTCAACTTGATAATTTGGAATGCTGTCTTTTTTTCTTTCTTTGCATAAGTTCACTTGTTTTAATATTCCAGTCTAATATCCCAAGCACAGCATGACCAGCAAGAAAGATAAGCTTGTACTTATGAGACCTCTCATAAATATATAAGAACCAGCTGTCAAAGCAAAGCTTCTAGCAATGTCAAAAAGCTGCCCTTTGCTCTAAAATGTCAACACATTTTAGCATGATTAGTCACAACATCCCTTCAATGGCAGTCATTGATTGCCCGAGCCAGCCAAAGTCTTTAGGTCTGCACCAGATATCCTCGCAATTCATCTGCACCGTGTTGTACTACTGATCAAAAGTTTAATGATGTCTACTCTTTTTTTTTTCCCTCTAAAAGCTTTTTATTAATGGTTGATTTTCAACAAACCCACTGACAGATTAAATATGTGTGAGAGACATTTGGAGAATGAAAGGACAACGATGTTCGAAATGGAAAAAAAAAAAAAAAAAACCTTCTGCCAGAGGCACATAAGGCCATCTCTTGACTCTTGGTATCCCGTGCTTGGCACTTACACTATCCTGGAAGAGACTTTTATCAGGACAGAAATGTTTCATCACAGAATGAAAGTGATCAGTCTGGATAAAAGACAGATTAGGCTTCCAAGTGGTGTAACAAGAAATTCAATTACCCTACGGACGGTAGATCATGAATTTAAATCCAGATAAATAATAGCTCTTTCCTCCGAGTGCACAGCATAAGTGGGAGTTTAAAAAAAATGTAGTGGGCAGGGTTTACATGTATTGGACGAAGGATGTGGTCATGGTAGTAGCAGTTGTATGATTGGAAAAAGCTGACTGCTGGGTAGGAACTAATATTGTTCTGTACACGAGTACACTTTCCGATGCGGTAGGTGAGAAGATATGGAAACATTAATGAATAATAAAGTGTTTCTTGCCGTCACTTATCTCTCCTCAAGGGGATATGGACCTGGGAAATGCATCCATGAACACTATAACAGTCCCATGTTTAGGGTGCAGACACATATCTCAGTGCACTTGACTGCAACATCTGGTATGTTTGCATAATATCATGCCTGGACATGGATCAGCATACTGTACTCTGGCTTGGTAGTCTCAGGCATGGTTTGGCATACTCTGCAAAAGCTTAAATCAGATATAAAAGCCAACCTTAAATACCAAAACATGGAAGTGGACTACTGTTTGGATAATGGCATCGTCAATGACGTCTGTCTTCATCTTTTGAACTACACAACCATAGCTCATAACGCAGGAAGGTACACAAAAGGGTTACTCACTCACTCACTCTATATGTCTATTACGCTTTATCTTGTATACAGTGTCACTATCCTAGTTGACCTAGGGCACGAGGCAAGATACACCCTGGACAGGGGGCCAATCCATCGCAGGGCACACACACACACACACATGAATACACAACACTCACACACTCATTCACACAGTCCGGACAATTTGGGAACGCCAACTAGACTAACCTGCATGTCTTTGGACTGTGGGAGGAAACCAGATTACCCCGAGGAAATCCACCAAGCACGGGGAGAACATGCTAACTTCATGCACACAGACCCGAGCTTAGAATAGAAACCGGACTCTGGAGGTGTAAGGCGACAGTGCTAACCCCTACACTACCGTGCCGCCAAGAGCGTTTCCCCCTGCATATATATCAAAGTTTGATTGCCTTCTGCATGGCTGGTGTTAAAGCAGCCTTAATTTGTCCATAGCCGTCACTTTCATATTTCATACTTTTCTAAATCCAGATGGTATCCCCTTTCATCTGCACCTCTATATGCTTTTCTGTAAAACTGAAATTAGAAGTAAAATGAATAAGTTTAATTAATTATATTACTTGTTATCGATCCTAAAGTAACAGATTGCTTTGACACATGGTGCGCTCCACACCTGAGTTTCTTTTAAGCTAAATCCTGAACTGGATTTGCAGGGCATTAAAAATGTTTGGGCCCATGGGTTCAAAGATTAACAACTGTTAAATACAAAAAAAAACAACCTTAAATAACTGAATTCCCCTCTTTGCCATTTACTTTGTGCATTGGTTGGCTAAGGAGCTGAAGGTTAAGCCCAGAGGTGGACTGGGTTCAGCAGAGGGAGCCAGATCCTTCACCACTGTCTGTGTCTCGCTCGTCTATTAACATTTCTTACATGAGAGAGAGAGTAAGAAATAATGTTTTTTTTTGTAACTTCATTTAGAGATTTCAGAACTTCCAGTCCAGACTATAATTTTTCATCCAGGAGAAATTTACAAAAATTGCTGAGACTCATTATACAAGCTAATTTTGAAACATGCATACAGTATGTTCCCAATAAAGAAACTGAATTTGTGGATTGAAACTTTGCCACAGTCTCGTACACTTTGGTGTATCATTGGTGTCCACTGGTGTACAGATCTTAGAGGTGTAATCAGACAATGAGGGACCCTAAAGACCTCCATGACAGGTCCCACATAAGACTAAGCATACACTTAAGCATAGATTTGGGTCACCAGGAAACACAGAACACTGCTGGAATGATGTACTGTATGGAGAACAAATCATACTTATGTTGGAGTTGAGTTTGATTAGTCACACAGGGCACCAAAGATTCCTGGGTTAGTTGGGTCGTGTCCAGCAGAGATTTCAGAGGAATATAAGTTCTACTTCCAGCGAAATGACCTGCAGATGGACCTGCAGAGAGAGCTGCCAAAACTCTATAACCTTAGGATGTATGGTTGAACATCAATAGTGAGAGAAGCCATCAAGAGTTGTGGAAGTGCTTGGGCAGAAACACGAACACACAGGAGTGAATGGATGAATGAATCAATCAATCTTTCTGGAAGTCTACGCTAAGGTATTTTATTCTCGTTTTTTAATAAGTTTGGATGTAAATGAATTTTCTTCCTCACGTGCAATTCTTACATGGGGAATGTTTGTTTATTTATGTATTTATTTTCCCAAAAAGCGAGGAAACAGACTAGTAAAAGATTAACCATAAATACATAATTCACACCTGGTGAATATTAAACCACTGTATTGCCAAAGCCTGAGTCACGCCTATCAAACCTGGATCGGGAGTTATCGCAAGCGCATGTCTGTCAAATCTCTCTCTCTCTCTCTTTATGTATCCTGGTATATACAGTACACATAAATCAACAAAGACGTTCTCATTGTCTATAGCAGAGCTAGACATGGCTGGAATGAAGAAGAGTAACACACCAGCTCAAGCCGGCAAATAAATGAAGCCAGCGAACAGAGGAAGCTCAAACTTCTCATACTTCACCTTCCCATGCCTTTTATCAGCCATCTGCTGCCTTCTGGGCTTGACACGCATGATCAAAAATCAATGTGTAATCATTCTCAGTCTAATCCACATACAAGTGAGCGCAAATTAGCCCCATGCCACTGGATACTGAAAAGATAGAACGTGAGAACAAAACAGTAGTATTTATTTTTCTCACGTTTAAGCAGCAGTGTGCGACAGCCAGGGGTGTGTTATCACATCTTGGATTCATCCACATTGTGCCACCTTATCTGGCTTTAAGGCACTGTTATTTACTCTGCAATTGTCTATGCAGATTTCCTCAACCTCAGATTTGGCAAGGAAATGAGCCAGTGTCCCTCCCTTCCACCTGTTCAATAACCTTGCAGAATAAAGACTCTCCAGAACATCGAGAAGTCCTGAAATGAATTCCACCGTAATCAACTCTAGCATCTAGTGCATTCATTCATCATTTCTTATTCCCAATGCATCACCACTGCGGCGAGCCAGCCAGGAATCTATAGGGCTTCAGTTAACAGAACTATATGTTGTTAATGATATATAGAAATAAAAGAAAACTAAAACAAATGCAATATCAAATGCTAAGCATGGAAGTGATTACAGATAGATCCACACTAAAGGTTTAATTTCTCTGAAATTTTTAGATAACGGCTCTGTAGAAAA
Organism: Channallabes apus; assembly: GCA_030522415.1. Classification (NCBI taxonomy): domain Eukaryota; kingdom Metazoa; phylum Chordata; class Actinopteri; order Siluriformes; family Clariidae; genus Channallabes; species Channallabes apus. The sequence continues at coordinate 35,400,356 of CM060116.1, read as the reverse complement.
CAAGGTACTGTAGTTGTCAGGCTGACATTTCTGCTCTGGTACTTTTTGGTATTTTCCCTAATCACTGGTTTTATCATCATCATTCAGTGTGTTTTTCCTCTGTTTCTCGTGATTATATATTCATACTCACCTTACTTTGTACATCCTCTCTCTATCTATCTTTCTTTCTATCTCTTTTATTGGTATTGCATATGCTGCTGCTCATGATCCCAGTAGCCTGGCTCTTTGCACCTTACTTTTACATCTGGCTCCCAACTATTAAATACAAATGGAAATATATGACTGGTTGAAAAGAAAAAAAAATTAAGGAGATAAATGAATCTTTAAAAGATGGAAAGTGCCACTGAGGTGTTGATTTAAGAAAATGGATGGATGGATGGATGGATGTTAGCCAGTAAGTTAGCAAAAAAGAAAGGTGCAAGAATTATAAATAACATAAATGTATGTGTATGTGTGTATATATACACTACACTATATATACACTATATCTCATCCGTCTGTTCTAGCCAGGCCTTCTCATCCAACATCGGTTTGACTTCACAAATTAGCTTCTGGAAGAATGGTCAAAGATTCCCATAAACACACTCCTAAACCTTCCCAGAAATGAGCCAGGAAAGCCTTCCCAGAAGAGTTGAAGCTGTTATAGCTGCAAAAGAGGTGAAGTCAGACACCGATGTTGGACGAGAAGGCCTGGCTAGAACAGTTGGACGAGAATGACGAGTTGGACAACTTCAGCGTCTGAACTCATGAATGTGCTATTGGAAGAATAATCAAAAATCCCCATCAACACACTCCTAAACCTTGTGGAAAGTCTCCTCAGAAGAGTTGAAGCTGTTATAGCCGCAAAGGGGGGCGGGGACAACATTATATTAAACCCTATGGATAAAGAATTGGATGTTATTCAAGTTAACGGCAGGCGAGCGAATAATTTTGGCAATCTAGAGTACTGTATATAAACACTTTACAATCCTATTAAAATGGACCTAATATATCATTTATTAATTGTATTTTATTGTTAAGAAATGTTTGCTTTTAAACATAATTTTTTTTAATGCAAATATAACTAGAATGAATTTGGACAGCTATTTTGCCATACTACTGTATCACATTACAGGTGATCAAAAACATCATTCTGTAAACACTATTCCCTTTTCTTCTGTAAAGTGTTGATTTGTAGCAATTCAACATTTCAGCATGAAGCATCAATTGTTTCTGATAATCAATGTAACTATTTTTAACAATAATTTCATAACTATGATCAATTGCAAGAATATACAGTATAACCTTATATACATTATAAAATGTTTATATATTTATTAATTGTTTATTTAAAAGGAAGTACCGAAATATTGACTCCAATCTGAGCAACCTGCTTGTGTGGCTGTTGAGAACTCAATGAGGCTAACATACTGTAGTTCACTAAGGCTAACGAAATCTATTGCTAACTGGATGGATTGATTAACAAATATAATGAAGTTTGTAGCTGCTACCATCAAAGTGAGCTAAGCTTATAACTATCTAAGGACTGTTGAGCGAGTTGTGCTAACAAAGGTCATTAAATCCACTGGATATTGTTGTTCTTTATATGCAGTTTGTTTGTTCATAGCTCATACAGTACACTATATGAACAAAAGTACTGTATTTGGCCAAACATGCCATAACATCCAAATCCATCCTGCAATGACGAATATATCCAGATACATATACTTCAACATGAATTTGATCCCTCGTTCCTTTTGCAGCTATAACAGCGTCCACTATTCTTCTCCAATATTGGAGTGTTTCTGTGGGAATTCAGACCCATTCATTCTGGAGAGCATTTATGAGGTCAGCCTCTGATCTTGGATGAGAATGCCTGACTTGCTATCTCCGTTCCAGTTCATCCCAAAGGTGGTTGATGGAGTTGAGGTCAAGGAAGCATAGCACTGTCCATTGGCCTTCACTGGGAATAAGATGCCTGATTGATGGAAAACCTGAAATCAATACGTTTGCTCATATAGTGTAAATATCTCAGACTGTATATTTTATGCCAAAGAGAGGAGATGCAGCATAAGATTAGTAGGTGGCAGATGAAAAGTTGGTTTGTTACTAAACTCTGCTGTTCAGTTCTGGGGAAGAAGAAAAGGAAAAACTGGGTAACATGGGAAGAAGACGTGAAACTTCAGTGACCTATAGCATTGTTTCATAAATTATACATCATGGTGATGGCTGGTGGCAGCCAGTGTGTGAGCATGAAAAGAAAACAGGCCACATAATCCTCGGAGGAACTCCCCTCTCAACCCCACTATGGCTACTGGACCATGTGCACTTTCACCAGACCTTCCCTATTACAACGAGGCAGCAAAACACATTCCTGAAGACAGCAGAAACTGCAGTTTAAAGAAAAGGTAAATAGCCCTGGCATTTCTATCCCTCACATTCAAGTTTCCCATCGTCCCTTTTCCCGAGGTGCATAAATGGGCCTTAAGATGTATGTGGAGGGCCTGGAATGAGTCAATTGTTGTGAGCTTACTGAACAGCAACTCATGCTACATGGTAGAAAATATGAATATATCTTTTAATTTCCTTTGTTCAAGGGTGTGAGTACAATACAGTTGCAGACATCTGAGAGATTCCAGACTGGGCTGCGTGAGATAAAAGCTTAAAGCAATTTTCCTCCGTTTAAAAAACGAATATGCTTCAGTCATCTAACAGGTTACTGCACATGAACCGGATCATTTATTAGAGCGATGTGCATTAAGGACTGTCTAGGGGGGGAAAAAGTATCTGTTTGTCACTCCATCTTATTGTCGGTCTCACTTTTTTTGTCTTTTATATGTTTGGTTGTCTGGATTGAATCAATCTATCTATATATCTATCAGTTTGCCTGTCTCTCCATCCATTTACAATAGCCAGCCATACAGTATATGGAACAGTTTATCGATCTGTAAGTAAATTATATGTATATGTATGTAGTAGCACATGTGTCACAAAAAGCACTTTCCAGATAATCAGGGTTTTTAGAAATAGTTAAAAGGTTAAAGCTAAAAATAATCTGATGATCTTTAATGTAATCAATGATATTATCATTATTTCAGGTTGAAGTCCACGTACATGTCTTTCTGTCTTTCTGTACGGCAGAACTCTCTGTCTAACGTATTGATACAAAGAAGTGAAATTTTGCAAGGTTCAATGTAATTGGCTGAGGACTTCATTTCTCCTCAGCAAATTACACTCCCTGTTGTAGATTATTAAATACATCACATGACTGTTTATAACATCACTTTCTCTAAACATTTAGATTTTAGCGTATAACACTGCACTCTACGTTCAGGTATTTTAACTTAAGATAAGATATACCGTTATTTATATAAGACAAACTGGTTTTAAACTTCCCGCAGGAAGAATAAACATACAGTACTTGTACTTGTATTTACGCTAAACTATCGCGTTGATTGGCTCTGTTGAGTGATGCATCTAGCCACGCCCAGGTCAATGTGTGCCAAAAGTGTTGTATTCACCCAAAAAAGTGATGGCTGTTGTGAGATAATCTGCGACAAAACTGCTCACAACGTCCCGTCTACTCAACATTTTGTCTGAATTTATGGTGCAGATTTAACTTCCGGTAAATACAGAAGTTTCAACAAATTCTGTCGATCCAGTTTTGCATGATGCTGTAACATAATCAGCGAGACAGACAGATAGACAGACAGATGAAAAGTGGACTGGTTTCGGGTCCTTCAATGCAAGAAACGTAAAGATATCACTTAAAGAACGAGTTCTGACCAATGTACAGACAAATCCTTTCTTTTATTTATATAGAAGACAATAAACATTGGTTAAAAAGCCAAATAAAAAAATAAGGAGACTAAATATGTAAATGAATTATTAATAATAATAATCTATTTATTCATCCATCTGTCCATATGTCTGTTCATTCATTAAATTATATTTATCCTACTCTTTATTGAAGAATCTCTCTCTCTAAATCTTCATTCGATTAATTTCTCCTGCAATTTATTTTATAAATTCGATCGGAAGACTAGTGCGCGACTGTTTCACAATCCCTCGGCATCACTCAGGGCACCACGAGAGCACTCTAAGAGAAAGAGTGAGAGGGGAGTGACGTTAACACCGAGAGGAACTGATCTATTTTCCTCCGAAGTGCATGAGTGGCGCCTGAAGAGCTTGCAATCCCCAAACCTTCTCTCTCCAACTGGACTATCTAATGAGGCTTACAATACAGTACACTGAACACACACACAGCCTTCATTATGCGGCCGCTCTACTGTACCTAATTAAACCTTTATCAGAGGGTTGATAACGTCTTCCGTGCTTTGTGAGGGGAGATAAAATTATTCCTAGAAAGTGAACTGCTTCTCTACTCTAATCTCCACTACTAAGTCGACTAGCGAACCGCATTCCTTCTCCTGCTCCTTACTCACCGCCCGGTTCCTGGAGGTTACACTTGATGAAGTAGAACAGTGAAGATGCATTAGCATTCTAATAGATTTTATTTTTTCTTTCTCCACCATCACATACCTTCCTCCCAGCCCTGAAAACTTCCTCTTGCCATGTCCATGACCCCGTGATCCTCCGCCCAGAGATCCTCAGCCGATGTTAGACTCCATGCGAACTCCGAATGGTAGCTTTCAGACTTTCCGTGGCATGATTTCCCTTTTGAGGAACACCCCGAACCTGACGGAGGGGAAAAAGGCATTACTTGCAAAAAAGCGAATGAGATGCATTCATCATGGCGACAATTCACAGGAAAACTGAACGAAAGACAGGAAGTTAAAACACCGAATTAGTTGAAATCCATTATTTATCACTAGTAGGCGATGTCAAAGCTGTTAAATATTTCATCTCTATTTTATATTATAGCCTGAATCCAGTGCAGCACACACACACACACACACACACACACACACACAGAGAGAAAATATAATAATAAACAGTCCTCTTTGGGGACTCAGTAAATTGCTCTGCTGTTCTTTTGTTGAGGCGACTAATTGAAAGTACAGAAGGGCATTGCTCCAGAATTAACCAGACCAGCAGCACAGCACAGATATCTTATTCAAATTGTTTTATTTTTCCCCTGTACTCTTTATGAAATATGCGTATTGTGCAACGAAACACAATGGATTTTGTGTGCCATTATTTGTACCATTGTTATTATTAATAAGGATACCTAACAAACTAGTTGGGTATACTTTTATTTATACACTGATGACCTCAAACCAACCTCTAAGCAGACACTGGCAGAACGGCTTTGCAGATATTTTGTGCAATTGCATGATGCTTTATTGGTCCTAACGGAAATCCCAGATATCTAGCAGCAATAGACACAGTATTACAAAGACAGGATATATAATAAGCATATAAATAAAGCATATAAATCACAAGTTTAAATGAATAAAAGAAAGTGAAATAGTGCAAATAGTATTAACTATGCAAAGAACAGCGTGAAAGTTCAATTCAATTCAATTTTATTTGTATAGCGCATTTAACAATTGTCATTGTCGCAAAGCAGCTTTACACAATCAAAATAATTTTTTAAGTTTTTTATGGAATGTGAATGTGTATGAATCAAAATGGTCAACCTGGTGAGCAAGCCGAGGGCAACAGTGGCAAGGAAAAACTCCCTGAGATGGTAATAGGAAGAAACCTTGTGAGGAACCAGACTCAACAGGGAACCCATCCTCATCTGGGTGAAACAGATAGCAGGAAATAATCTGCATCATACTGTGTGTTAGGAGGCTGGAAGTTCAGTATAACAGGAGATGTGTTTAAGTTAATATGGAGTCCAGTTCGTTATTGGAGGCTCAGGTAGACTGTGGGAAACTCCAGTCCTGAACTATCGTGAAAATAATCCTGAGAAGTTGAAATTCGTTCATATGACGTATTAAGCAGCATGGTGGCGTAGTGGTTAGCACTGTGGCCTTGCACATCCCGGGTTTGGGTTCGATTACCGTCTTGGGTCTGTGTCTGTGAAGTTTGCATGTTCTGCCCCCGTACATGGTGGGTTTCCGACGTCTATCTTGTTTCCTCCCTCATTCCAAAGACATGCAAATTAGACTATTATAGCTGGTAGTTCCCCAGATTGCCAGATGTGTGTGTGCTTTTTGACTGTACCCTGCCCTGTAGTGCTCCGAGTGCCCTGTGAGAGACTTCAGGCCTCCTGAGCTCCTCTACAGCAAAAGCGGTATAGAGAATGATTGAGAGAGTGAAAACTGTTCAAAAGAAAAAGACAGATAAGTGACTTTTCACTCTGTAAATGTTACAAACAATCATGTTTCCTGGACGCTCCAGAGCTTTAAATCTAACTGTAAACAAATTATTTTGTATTGTATCGTACAGTAGACGATGTGTCAGGATATAATACATCTCCATGGCCATAAGGTTATTGGAACTTAAACGATTTGGGGGAGGTACGAGCAACTCGCATGTGTGTCAAACTGAATCACGCCATGCCACTGTGGATTAGTTTCTTATAACAGCATGTCCCCATATGCTTTATATTTTACGTATAATCTACATTTATGACATATTTTTCCCACTTCAGTCGCATTGGGATGTTTCTCAGAACAGAATTGAAATTCTCTAAACAACTTGCACAACCTCAATATCTTCTAGTGACTTGTAAACAGCATAAAAGCAACATCTTGAACGTGCTTTGGCACATTCATGCAAATGGCTCTATTCAAATGTATGTTTTTATTCTGTTTTTTTTTTTTAATAAATTGCTTATTTCCTGTCGATTAAATTCTACTACACTGCTTCTCTGTTGAACAGTCTTGCCACACAAAACATCAAGGTGTTAATTCACTGCATACATCATTACATCTCAAATGGTTCAACTACTATCGTTATAATCTGTCAAACATATTTTCTACGCATTTCTATGAATCTTGGCCTTCACCAGTGGAGGTGATGGTGTTACTGTAAATCAACCGATGAACGGCCAGGGCTGGAAAACAGTCGGCTGCCACGGACGCAGCACGTGAGGACATCACAGGAGACACCTGCAGAGACCGGATAAGACATTCCAAAAGAATTTTTATTATTTGATTTTTTTTTTTAACCATGATGCAATGCAAGAGAAGATATTTGCTGTAATGTAAAGAGTGAGAATCTGTGGCCTGACAGACAGGAAGCAGTGTAATTCCCTACACAGTGCTGAATTTACTGTCCTGCCTAAGGCGTGTCTCTCACATTTTTACGTTTATAATTTTGAACGTCTCTTTAGCGGTGCTGTTAAACAGCCTCATCTTTTTCTCTTCCTTTCTTGCAATGACATGGAGACTCAACAAATTACAATACGAAGAGCAGGAAAGTAAATGTGAACTTTTTTTTTCCAATCAGTCCCAATCAACTTTATAATGTTTGAAAATAATATGCTGTACATAAAAAACAGGCAAAGTGCAGCCGGTGCATTTTCTAATCATTCTCATTAAAACCTTAGCTGTAGATTTTTTTTTGTTATACTGTAGTGACATTACTAAATATTTTAATGATCTTGTCTATAAACAATGACTTCAGATGTAAAAAAAAAAAAACGTACAACAGACTAAAATAAATACTTTTATAAGATAGACTAAGGATTTTAATGTACCAATATCACTTCTTTGTCAGACTTCCATTTGAGTACTTTCTCAAAAAACTGATACCGGTACCTGTTGTGGTCCCGGAACACAGCGTGAACCCACATCTGAAGCATATAATCAAATACACCTGCTGTTGCGTTACCCTGAAACTGATTTGCATGTAGTGTAAAGTCGCTCGCCGTAAACTCCTCATCAATCCACTGTGTAGTTACACTGATGAGAGACGTTGGACTGATACTGCGAGTCCAAATAACAGTGACGACTGGAATAAGGAAACATTTTATTACATGCAATTGTGGAAAAGCCACATACTTTTAGATCTCAGAACACAAGGTGTGTTCAAGTCAAACCAGGACTTAAACATTCAGAGTGGAACGCCTGATCCTTGAAAATGAATAGATAGCTTGTCACCAACTTGTGGAAGAGACACATCTGTCCGTGTCATCTGTACACACAATCATTCACCAACACCACTTGCGCATTACAGGAACTCGACTGGGAGTTATTGCCAAATCCCCCGTACAGTCCTGACCATGTTATAGGACATTTCCACATGTCTTTTGAAAAGCCATTAAAGAATTTCCTGGGAGGCCGGCGTTTCACGTGTGAATCAGTCAGTCCAAACATGGCGTACGGCGTACTGGGAAATCTTTATACCTTGATGGTGTCCGAACACTAGTGAAACACTATGATTAGTACATTATCATAGTTTAGCAGGAGATTATATAGAGAAATAAAGGGAGGTTTTACTTTCATAACTGTGTTCAAGTCCCGCTTTGACTTAAACGCTGCATCGTTATTGTCACAAAGTAATTGCAGAAGTAGTTGCAACATGAGCTACGCAAAAAATATTGAAACTTGAAAGTTATCTTTTCCGAGGCAAAGTTCATAACACCGTTGCCTGTTAGCGGTTTTTAAAATGTAAGAAATACTGTAGTTGAATTTCACTTTAACTGTTGTCACTATTGTCACAGAACACAGTCGCTGTCAAGTAAGCACGATACAGACAGACCAAGATATGCGCTGCTACAGTGAGCCAGGTTAACAAGTCAGACAGACAAGAGTGAGAGAGAGAGAGAGAGAGAGAGAGAGAGAGAGAGAGAGATGCACTTAAAACTTAAAGGGAAGAAAACACGAGCTTACTGATTGCGTTCCCCATAGTTCCCTTTCATGGTGCCTTATTTTTTGTTTGTTTGTTTTGTTTTCCAGAACGAGACACCCTCTTTGACACAAGGGGAAGGAAAGGATGTGTGTAGGGGATGTGTGTAATGAGCTTCCAGCTCCGCCATAAAGTGGTATCCTGCAGTAGTAGTGGAAGTACAAGTAGATCATTGCAGTATTGAACTAATGCCATATAGAGGTATCAGCATGATGGAGCTCATTCACTCACTCACTCACTCACTCACTCACTCTCACCACTTTATCCTGTATTCAGGGTCGCTGAGGGCCTAGAACCTGTTCCAGGAGACTTGGGGCACGAGGCGGGGTGCACCCAATGAATGGGGTGCCAATCCATCACAGGGCACACACCCACTCACACGCTAATTAACACAAAATTTGTGAACAATTAGCGTAATCTGCATGTCTTTGGACTTTGGGAGGAAACCGGAGTACCTGGAGGAAACCCACCAAGCACAGGGAGAACATGCAAACTCCATGCACACAGATCCAGATGGGAAGTGAAAGGCATCAGTTCTAACCACAACACCACCATGCTGCGTTTTTTTTTTTAAATGAAACTATTTTAGTTAAATGTACAGTACAGTAGACAAAAAATTACATCAGAAATAAGGGGCCACGCTTTATAAAAAGACCAGAAATAGTTTTAACCAACCTTTTTTTTTAACACTTATAGCTGAATGATTCCACTTTCTGGACAAAAGTCTTTGGTGGTGCTATTGGTACTAAGAACATGCGTCTCGAGAAATAGGGATCTCATGAGCTGCCGCGGCAGTGTGTGGTCAGCTGTGAAGTTTTCTGTAAATACTGATACATATATTTATTCTTCATTTTTATCTCTCCTTCTTTTGTATCAATATATCAATAATGATATCTCTTTGACTGCGCTTTCTCCATTCATTATTACGATTATTATTATTATTATTATTATTATTTTTTTTTAGTAGTAGTAGTAGTAGTAGTAGTAGTAGTAAGGCAAGGCCTTAGTAAGTTTATTTGTATAGCACATTTCATACACAATGGTGATTCAAAGTGCTTTACATAAAAGAGAAAAAAGAATCATAAGAAGAAATAGAATGCTATTATTTTCTATTTCTTCTTATGATTCTTTAAAATTATTACATTTTGATTTAAAATGAAAAATAAAAACTGTTTGTAGTGGCACTTTTAAAAACTATTAAAATTAGATTTAGAAGAAAAATAAAACAGTTGAAAATATACAAAATATAATACTATAATAGTAGTAGTAGTAATGCTGTGGATTTATTATTATTATTATTATTATTATTATTATTATTATTCCCTTTGCTTTTGCTATGAATAAGTGCTAAGAAAGAAATAAACTTACAGTTTTGTAAATGTTAAGGATGATTTAAGAAATGCTCTAAATGTTCCAAAACTGTAGAAGTGGAAGATTATTGCTATTGATACTGATTTTAAAAAAAGATTGTATGTGTTTGTTAAAAAATAACAACAACAAAGAATTGGGAAACTAGAATGGTTGCAACAATACTGTTTGTGCATATTTCATCAGCTTTATTTATTTGTTTATTCATAAATTCATTGTAGTGTTTTTGGCAAAACCAACTCAGCTACAATAATATATATATATATATATATATATATATATATATATATATATATATATATATATATAAAATTCAATACAACACTGAAGCTATCAGAATTATACGGACTTAATATAACAGTTTCAGACACATGCTTACTGTAAACAGTTGTTTTTGAAAGTTTACAACATTTCTAAAGAATGCTGTTCAGGTGATCTTTTGAACACACTGGTTATCTACTGTACAATAGCTGGAGAGTTTGTTGTTTCCTCCAAGGTCTTGGTCATATAAAATTTTTAACATTTGTTTTAACCCCAGTCAGGCAGTTAAGTGCAAGGCTAAAAGTACCTTTACTAATCAAGAGAGATATTTGAGGCTGTTCAGGTTCATAAAAATGAATAGATACGAAGTGAAAAGAAAAATGTCAACGCGGCTCTAATGACGCATGCATCATGACTTCTTAGGGACACTCAAAGGGGACCAATTATGCAAAATTAGGCTTGATCATTTTGGACAGTCACATGGGTCTCTAATGTGTGTTCATGCAAAGAGCATGAGAGTAGCACATCCTCTCATTTTTTCACCTTTCAATTAGCTTTTTTCTTTTTTCTTGCATTCTGTTTTTTTAAAAATCCCAGCCTTCAGATTTGTCTTTAAATCATGACATTTGCACAATGTTCCTAAGGGAAAAGGTGGGTTAGACCCTCCTCTGATGGACAGGCTAGTAGGTAACCTCTAACATCTAAACAATCGTTCTTCAGCTCTTAGATGTGTTTTAAATTCAAACACTGAATAAAAACTGGTGGGAAACACCTTAGAATGTCCGAAGATGGATGGGTTTACACTCACCTAAAGGATTATTAGGAACACCTGTTCAGTTTCTCATTAATGCAATTATCTAATCAACCAATCACACAGCAATTGCTTCAATGCATTTAGGGGTGTGGTCCTGGTCAAGACAATCTCCTGAACTCCAAACTGAATGTCAATTTGGGAAAGAAGGGTGATTTAAGCAATTTTGAGCGTGGCATGGTTGTTGGTGCCAGATGGGCCGGTCTGAGTATTTCACAATCTGCTCAGTTACTGGGATTTTCACGCACAACCATTTCTAGGGTTTTACAAAAAATGGTGTGAAAAGGGAAAAACATCCAGTATGCAGCAGTCCTGTGGGTGAAAATGCCTTGTTGATGCTCGACGTCAGAGGAGAATGGGCCGACTGATTCAAGCCGATAGAAGAGCAACTTTGACTGAAATAACCACTCGTTACAACCGAGGTATGCAGCAAAGCATTTGTGAAGCCACAACACCTACAACCTTGAGGCGGAGGGGCTACAACAGCAGAAGACCCCACCGGGTACCACTCATCTCCACTACAAATAGGAAAAAGAGGCTACAATTTGCACGAGCTCACCAAAATTGGACAGTTGAAGACTGGAAAAATGTTGCCTGGTCTGATGAGTCTCGATTACTGTTGAGACGTTCAAATGGTAGAGTCAGAATTTGGCGTAAACTGAATGAGAACATGGATCCATCATGCCTTGTTACCACTGTGCAGGCTGGTGGTGGTGATGTAATGGTGTGGGTGATGTTTTCTTGGCACACTTAGTGCCAATTGGGCATTGTTTAAATGCCACGGCCTACCTGAGCATTGTTTCTGACCATGTCCATCCCTTTATGACCACCATGTCCCCATCCTCTGATCGCTACTTCCAGCAGGATAATGCACCATGTCACAAAGCTCGAATCATTTCAAATTGGTTTCTTGAACATGACGATGAGTTCACTGTACTAAAATGGCCCCCACAGTCACCAGATCTCAACTCAATAGAGCATCTTTGGGATGTGGTGGAACGGGAGCTTCATGCCCTGGATGTGCATCCCACAAATCTCCATCAACTGCAAGATGCTATCCTATCAATATGGGCCAACATTTCTAAAGAATGCTTTCAGCACCTTGTTGTTGAATCAATTCCATGTAGAATTAAGGCAGTTCTGAAGGTGAAAGGGGGTCAAACACCATATTAGTGTGGTGTTTCTAATAATCCTTTAGGTGAGTGTACTGTATATACACCTACAGTATATACCTACCATAACAGTATATAACACTGACGGGTCAAAATCGTGTAGATACGATCATGGGTGCCCAAGGTTCATCATTCCCAGTGGAACCATTCAATTCAATTCAATTACATTTTATTTACATAGCACTTTTAACAATGGTTATTGTCTCAAAGTAGCTTCACAAAAATGCCTTTTTTTGTGAAAGGTATGGACCATCAGTAGCCTGTCTGGTCCAATCACACAGAAAATCCAATACCGTAATATAATGTAATAGAAAGGCACCAGAACAGCCAGTGCATCGTTATTCAAGCAAATATTATTGCAAAGAATTCTCTCTTTCTTTTTACATTCTTTAATTCGGCTGCCAAATTAGTAGGCTGGCATGAAGGCTTATTATCAAGATCTACTCTAATCAGCATTCAGAATTGAGATTTGGGGCTACACTGGGCACAAGTTTAACCAAAACTGGACATCTAAAGATGGATCTTATACTGTCCGGTTTTGTTGAACTTTTCATGCCTATTGTAGCCTCAGATTCAATGTTCTTCACATACTGTATCCCAACTATTGTTAATAAGCCGGGGTCAGAGACTGGGGTCAGGCTTTATACCGCTGACTTCTGTTGCAGACAGGATTAACAACAGTAACTTTGTAGAGTTAGGACTTGAACCACCGACCTCCTGGATCAGTAACTCAGAGCCTTAACACACGGGCTGCTATTCTATTTATAGATTCCGCATTTTGATATGTTTTTCTGTTCACCATGCTTGTAAAGAGTAGCCATTTGCTTCATACACACTCACACATTATACTTGCCTTCATTATAGATGTATTTGTGAATATTGCTGCTCAAATGCCACAGTTGGCATGCAATAAATGGTAGAATTTCATCATGCGCTCAAAGCGCTCTGATCGAACAAGTTCTTCCTGTGGTTTGTCTCGGGCTGGTTTATTTGAATTGATTTGCATATTCAGTGTGTTACAATCTAACCACACTCTTCTCTCATACTCAGTGGGGTTTTAAAAGGGCAAGTGGGATTTTGCTTCTTATCACAGGATTGTGGGTTGAAACCCCAGGTGGCTTATGAATGTGTGCCTTCTGTGCGTGCAAGTGTGTGTGTTTGTGTGTGTCTATTTGTGCACACTTTTTTTTTCTTGCCTCTTTCTAACTTGTCGAGTGAATTATTCTTCACTCAGCGAGCGTGCACTATAGTGCATTTGTCTCGCTTCATTATTGCTGCGCTAGTGCCGGACAGTTTATAAAACTTTCACGATTATCCGTCTCACTGCATGCGTTGCTGCAAAAAAAAGAAAAAGCCTGCTAACAAAGGTCGACAAAGGTAGGCGCTTCTCCAAAACAAGTTAAAACTTTCATCCAGCTTTCACTAATATATTAAAACGATGTATTATTTATTCATTTATTCATTGTTGGAGTGGAGAATCTGTGACTTGTTGGCTCGGGCTTCATTTCAGGATCCCGGTTGCAGCGGTGTGTAGTTGTGCATCGCAAGCAACGTTCCATGAAGTGATCTAGGTCATCCAGATGAATGTCTCCGCCTAATGAGCTGCTCCTGTTAAGATCCGCGGCATCCGGCTCTGTTAATGTTGCATGACTGTACACTGCGGGAAGTGGCTGCGTTTAAAGGCCATTTAAAAGATCTGCAGTCTGTTAGTGATTGTAAATGAACTGAGTCCATCATTTGGGTGGGCGGGAAAGGCGATAATTAAATTGAAATCAAACATGGAGTCTTTGGATGACTTTGAAATGAAATGATACAGGTGGTCTTTTCAAGAGTAAAATATCTAAAGGACAACATGAGCGTCTGTAAGCAAGAAAATGATGAGACGAAATATCATTCGATGAATTGTGTATTCTATTGACACTGTGTTCTTATGGACGATTAACGCATGGAAACATGGAAACAACAACTTTAATTATGGGCAGCCGTGTTTTTAAATATTTCACGACATTAAACAGTATAAACCAGATTAATCAGTGGCCTTGTTATGTAAATATAATCTTTATATAATATTTCACCCACACATAAAATTAATTTATACAATGCTGTAAACAAGTCAGTTCCAGCCTTACTGGACTTATTATTTTTTTAGATCATATTTTTGTTCAAATTGCAAAGTGTTCATTATTATTATTAAAACTACAAAATATTTTTGTGTTAATTATTCTAATGCATTTAATGGCAGCACTGCCTATGTGGTTACATCAACTTTGCACCTTCAGGGTCCGGGTTCGGTTCTCGCCTCAGGGTCTGTGAACGCATGTTCTCCCCGTGCTTGGTGGGTTTCCTTCAGGTACTCCTGTGTTCTCTCACAGTCCAAAAACATGCAGTTCAGGCTAACTGGTTTTCCCAAATTGTCCATAATGAGTTAATGAGTGTTGAACGGAGGTTCTACCGTGGATATAAAAACGGTCACCACTGGCCTCCACGAGCCCTAGTTGGACTACAGAGGTTCCTACTGTAAATGGATGGATGGATGGATGAATTCCTTTAATACACTTACAACTGCAATTATTATTAGTATTTTATTATTATATTTTTTAATACAGCTTGCTCTAAAGAATTTAAACTGCTTAGATCTTTTCGGGCAGCAACGGCAACATGTTCCATCAGTTATGACGTCTTGATGGCTTCATTCCACTCGATGTGAACATTTTCAATTTCTAGTTACCCAATCCAGTGCGATCTTCAGTAGGCGTTGTAGGTGTAGTCGTAGCAAATGGCAAATGAGTCACATTCGTCGGACCGTGACAATGTCCTCTAGTTCACCGTTGTTGGTAATCCGGTCACGGTACAGTAGGAGATGCCTAGTACTGTATGCATCTCATGCACCTGAGATGGAAATCATTTACCCACCTGGCTATGCTCTTGGTCGCCCGCCACATTTCGCTGGCATAAATGGTGGTTGGCACTACGGCGCTGTTGTAGAGCTGAAGTTTGGTTGCCTGGTCAATTAATGTAGAGGACCAAATTCGACACGTTCTTTGGAATACCGCTGCGGCTTGGCCAATTCTCCGCCTGGCATCTTCTTCTGCCCCTGCAGACTCTGTACTCATGCTACACAAGTAGGAGAATTCAGATTGTCGATTTCCGTTCTGCCTGCAGGTTTGTGGCACGATTCACTCGCATAACATTTGTCTCCTTGATGTTAATCCCCAGCCAGAGTTTTTCCACATTTCATTTACAGCTCAATCACTTACAATGAGATGTGTGTTTACTTTTACTTGCATTCGGACCAGCAGCGATTTCTCATCTCTCCTCACTCAAAGCATTTTTCTTTGTTTGCTATCATGCATGCCAGTCATCAGTATACCGACAGATGCCACGGTTTAGCATCAGCATAAGATAACTAGGACATTATGTATTCACGATCAAAAATAAATGTTCTGATGGGAAACGCATATGTATAAAAGCTTTGGCATCTTCCAGCATGGGCTGAAAACAATAGTTTTGCACCATGTTTTGATTTCAGCTGCCTATTTGACGGGCTTAAAGTGTTTGGCATGCTTCAACAGAATTGTGAAAACAGTACCGCTGTTCTACTTTGGGGGAATCAAACACTTCATCCCCGTAAGAGCACGTCAAGTGTCACAGACTGCCTTAGGAGCTACGAGGAGGAACAAATATGTGGAACCGAAAGCCATGAAGCTTTTCATTTGGTGGAGTGAATTCCATGTCATTGTTCCTCACTCTATTTGGGATTGTCATTTTTTTTTTCACATCTTTTTTGGTTAAAGTTCAACTTTAGGCAACTTCCTGTCCCCACTTTTCCTGATGTTTCTGGAAAGACATAAGACCCAGATTCAAATCCAACTGAGCTTCCTTAGGATACACTGGACAAACAAACCCAATGCTTGGAAGCCGCGTCCCAGGAACCCAATGGATCTGCTGCCTTTAGTACGTACTGTACCCTTCACCTTAAACAGCATAAGATAATTTAACCATTTTAATGCAGGAGTCATTATACTGTATACTATTATAGTTTATCACTTTTATTGAAGACAATACGGTTAACTGTACTAATCTCCCCCGTGACATAAGAATGATCCAGTTATTATGCATCATTATTCAAGCACAACTAAAGCATTATTAATTGTGAAAAGATTCTTTCTTTCTTTCTTTCTTTCTTTTACATTCTTCAATTCAGTTTCCGATTTAAAAGTCTGGCATGAAAGCTTATTCTCAAGATCTACTCCATTCAGTTTAGAATTGTAATGTGAGGCCTCACTGTGCACAATTTTACCAAAACTGGACATCTGAAGGTTAGAAAATGACCAGAGGATCTTACTGTATACTGTCCAGTTTTGTAGAACTCGTGGCATTAGATTCCTGTTCTTAACTGAGAGAAGTTAAATCTTTATTCGTCACAAATACATTACTGTAAAAAAAATTCTTTGTCCTTTATGTATACCAACTACTGTATTGTTAGTAGGCTGGGGTCAGAGAGTCGGGTCAGGCTTTATACCACTCACCCCTGGAGCAGACAAGGTTAAGGGTCTTTCTCAAGGGCAGCGGTAACTTAGTCGAGCTGGGACTTGACCCACTGACCTTCTGATCAATAACTCAGAGCCTTAACACATCGAGCTACCAAGATGTGGATATCGTATATATGTACAGTATATCAAGACGTGTACTGTATAATGACTTCTGGTAATCACCCAAGTTGATCAGGTTCACATAAGACACAAGGTTCTGTACATGGTGAGAAAACATGTCTGTAGGTATATTGCCGGTTTAGATACGAACTTCGACATGGACGAGGCTCCAGATCCGGCACAACTCAGACTAAAGTGTTTGCTGTATATGAATAAAGAAAAGAAGGAATAAACATGTTGGTGTACGACTTTTAATGATAAAAATTTAAAGTTTTTCATATGGAAGTCACTCTGACACAGTTTAGCGTAAGGTATTTTGTCATTTTGGTAAAAAGTTGTAATAGTTCTGTATCAGTATTTTAATTTGTTTAGTATCACTTTTTTAAATCAAACCACCTCCAATATTTAAGGGTTGAAAAAAACCTCAGAAACGGCTTTGAAAATCAATTCTAATGTTCAGGATTTAATTTTCCCATAATAATAACTTGCTGAACATTTGTCTGATGGGAATACGTACGGTTTATGTTTAGCATGGCTACACTGTAATCAAGTCTGGATAGGTCCAATCAGCTGTATCCAATTTTCCTTTTAATTCACTTGATTAGATTTAGGGGCAATTACTTTTTTTTCCACCTAGGACCAGACTGGTGTTAAATAACCCATTGGATTAATGAAAGATGTATGGGTTTATTTTGGTTAGTTTCTTTAGCTGGGCAAACCTTGATGTAAAACTGCTGTGAAAAAAAAGGAAACTATAAAGAATTTTTTTCATTTTAAAGCAGATGCGATTCAACATAGCTTGCAACAATTTCCGGAAATGTCACGCAGCTCGCGGTCTAAGAAATCTGGCCGACTAAGCAAGAATTGATGACTTACCAAATGACCAAGGACAGAGGTTTTATTGGCCATTTATCCTCATTTACACCCCTCATTTATCCAATGTCTTAATAGCCTGGAATGTGTACTGTAATAATACCCCTTTAGATATCAGTCAATAGGAACATTCAGGATAGTTACCCTACAATAGCACTAATTTCCATCAGTCTATACTCATTTACTTGAAATTCCTCATGTTATTCCAGTTATTTTATAAACTATTTTCTTGCTGACAGCGCCATCATGTTTTCCCAGTTACTTCAATCGAGACAATTTGAATAGCGATCAGTTCAGTGTATGCGTTCGAGAACTTTCTCTTTCTATTACGTCTCTGCTGAGCCAGAAATTATTCACGCAAATTTACCCTCACGCTAAATGCAAATTACAAATAACGATGGGGCGTTGACTTCACAGAGTGAAACTGTGTTGACTGATTCCCTGCTCCGATGTGTATCAGAGAAAATGAATGGGGACCAGCATAACGTCTGACAATTTTCAAGCCAGCAGACAGCTCAGATAAATGATTCCTCCAGATAAGGACAGAGTAAAAGGCAGATAAACCATGAAATTAAAAAGAAAGTCATTTATAATCATTTCTTCTACAATTTATTCTTCTCTATCATATGCCCTGAAAATGTCCTGTTACTCCAAAGAAGAGTGTAGGACTACACCGTATTTTTTAGTACCAAAATAGGCCCAGGTGAAATGGACAACTTTAGGATTAGACTTTGAGTTTCTTTAGGTGAAGCTGGAACTGAACATGACTGACATATATAAATATTTATACAGGATTTTCCCCATTCCAAATACTTCTGACAGCATTTCCTCTGTGTGTGTGTGTGTGTGTGTGTGTAGTATATATGTTTAGATTCTTTTATTTCCAGGGTCACACCTGAATTGTCCATGAAGGATTTAAATTCTATTTCTATTCATGTTAAAAGTTCTACCAAAAAATAAACAAAATTGCACACCACAGCTAAGCTAGGTGTCATTTCTGTTGCTAAATCAAATGTACCTTAAAATTCATTAATGCTATTTGTGCCATTTTGTTAAGCTTAATGCGAAAGGCTATTTATTTATTTATTTATTTATTTATTTTCCCCCCAAGACATGATGCCATGGTACGATAGGCTACGTAGTGTATGTTAGGGAATGTAGGGTATGTTTTGCAACTTTGACCTGTGACCTTTGCCCAATTATTCTGCACATTGTTTTGTCCATAACTGGACATGGTTCTACATTTCACTTCAACCCTTCTGTATTTTATTAAAATGTTTACATTCCTATTTTTAATCCAAATTTTTTATTATTTTATTACTTGCACATAATGCACATAAAGTTTTTTTTTCAATGTTTTTCTATATTTCAAATTTGTAAAAATCCTCTTATTTCATAATGATTTTTTTTCTTTTTCATTGTGTATGACTGTGTATGTGAAAAGTTTATATATATTAAAAAGATGAAAACAAAAGATCTTGACAAGCCACATTTAACATGATTATATTTTGCAAGGAGTAAAAAAAAAAAAAAAATGAAATCCAAAGCTTTCCATTAAAGCCAATGAAACTATCTTGAGGCTTTGGCAGAACTCATTTCCTGAGCTCAGTACAAAACAACCAGGAAGGCAATTAGACTGTACTAATGCCAATGAATACTAATGCACAGTCTAGGGTGGTTTGTGGGTATCTTGACATAAGGGTTGTGGCTATAAAGCATTTGGGGGGGACCTGTAAACGGCACTGGCATGGAGCCTTTATAGGCCATAAATTTGCAAATTCAAAATGGCAAATGATTTCTACAGCAGTTAATGTTTCTCTCCGATGGGGCCGGATCGTTAGGAAAAAAAAAAATCACAAAGAGCAGCCAGGACCTTCAAGTGGGAATATCCCTGCCAGGGAAGTCCCATCAGTGGCAACTGGCAGCACACTGCTAATATAGAAGGAGGTCATCATAAGCCTTATTATTATTATTATTATTATTATTATTATTATTATTATAAACAGGTGCCTTAGATTGGCTTTGTAAATATATTTGCAAAGCATGTTTGCTTTAAAAAAATAAATAAATGAATAAATGTCTCTTCCATCTATGAAAAATAACTTTCTAAGATTAGCGCCGGTTGCACATTCGACTGCATTCTGTTGTGACACAAAACAGTTGGTTGTAAATAACCACCTCGGAGTGAAGCAGGTCACAGCAGGAGTAGCCTATTTGTAGATTAATGATTTCCAATGGCGCCGATGTTACATAAATGTAACTAGTAAATCTTAAATGACTCATCTGCTAGAAAGGTGATAAATGACGGCGCTGATGTATTGCGCCCGTAGCGGTTGGTTCATTGGCGATGCTGTGCTTGATTTGGCCTAGGTGGTGGCGAAGACCTATAAAGAGAGTCCACTTTGGGTTAATGAGCCTATAATGTCAGTGTGACCCCCAACCTCGTTTATCAGGAGACTGAGCGCTTGGTTACTTCATGGTGTCAGGGGTCGTCTGGAACAAAGCCAGGTGTGGCCGGTTTCTGTCGGGATGCAAATGGCTGTGCTTGTTCTTTTCCCTTTTTTTTTAAAAAAAAAAAGAAAGAAAAATACCTCTCAGTTTCACCAGGAGAGCAAACAAAAATAATTGCCTTACCGATTTGCATACAAGCTTTGCCACTGCAAACTGACGTACGCAGCATTTGCACCGCGACAACAGGCTTGCTGCGGTCCCCGACTAAGAGCAGAGATGAATATGTTTGTTTTCACCACTCTGTGTGAAATATTTGTAACTGCAGATTGTTTATGTATTCTCCAAATTGCAAGGAATGGATGATGCGATGCCCGTATCGCCGTGTCAAACCGGGGAGGAGGGACGGACAGACGAACGGATGAGTCATAATTGAGCGGTGACAGATACAGAAGATGTCGAACGATGTGGACAGGATGAATAAAACAACTCGTAAAATCCGATGTAGCCGCAGCACAGAGAGAATATTAATCAGGAACGCTTCCTTAACTGGTTTCTTCGGCATAGGATGGATTTCAGAAGGAAATGCAGAAGTCAGGTGCTGTATGTACCAATGGGAGCTTATGATGGAAAGCAGGCGGACGACAAAAAAGAAGCAAGGCCAGTGTGTGTGTGTGTGTGTGTGTGTGTGTGTTTGTGTGTGTGTGTGTGTGAAGGCATGCATGTCTACTGTTACACCTTTATTGCCTCACAGTCTACCCTATTTTGACTTCAACACATTTAAGGGCACTAGTAACTAAATTTCATGCAATGACCAAATTCAGAACAATGACCAGCTAGAACATCAACTCCACCACCTGGTGAATGGAATAACCAGTGAACTACAGACCGGATCATGGGCAACTAAGCCTCATCTATGCCCTTGGGTTCCAAGTACCAGTCCACCCATTCCGATTCCCAATGAAAAGCCAAACAATGCCAAAAAAATTGCTGAAAAATGTCAATGTTGGCTATGATAGAAAGGTATCAGAACAGCTCATTGCATTGCAGCCTATCACGTATGGTGCTTAGCAGGCAACGAGTTCAAGGTTGTTGATCAAATTAATATCCCGCTGCCAGACACCACAGCCTACCCCAGAGGTCCTGTGGGATCATGACAGGAACAGGGGGGAACCTACAGTAGACAATATTGGGATTAATGTTTTAATGTTATGGCTGATGTAGTTTAAAGTTGCTGCGTTGACGAAACTGATCAAGGACAAGGCTCTGAAGAATGGTCCATTTATGAGTATAAGGAGTCTTCAAGGACAATACCTTCATCATGTCAATAAGGAGAGTTCATACTGTACATAGTCTATACCGCTTTATTATTTGTTCTGGGTCGCAGGAGGGGGGGGGGGGGCTGGAGCCTATCCCAGGAGACTTGGAGCACGAAGAGGAGTACACCTTGGACAGGGTGCCAATCCATCACAAAGCACACACACACAAATACTATGAGCTATTCGGGAACGCCAATTGGCCTAATGTGCATGTCTTTGGACTGTGGGAGGAAACCGGGGGACCCGGAGGAATCCCACCAAGCACAGGGAGAACACGCAAACAGACCTCGAGGCAGTGAATCGGACCCGGACCCTGACGGTGCAAAGGCGACAGTGCTAACCACTAAGCTAATGCACATACAGTAATTCACATTATACTATATAATAACAACATAGCATAACAACAAGCACGTCTGAGCTATGCTGTTGTTGTAGATTAATCAACACCTTGTACCCAATCATAAGGGAGAATTCAGCAGCATGGTATAAGTGGCATCAGATGCAACACACCAACAACCTCGTTTCTGAAAATATGACTTTAATGTTAAAAAACTGCTGACGGGCAAAAGAGGCCCGAGACCTTGTCTTCTTCTCACAAACAGATGCCAGTCTGTAGTTTCCTGGCACACCTACTGCCTGTACTCCAGATGGAGCTCAATCAGAGCAGCACTCCAAACAAGAGTAAGCATTAGTTCTAGTGTCATGGTTGTGTACCCGGAGATCCGTCTCGATTTGAAGCACAGAGAGACGTAGCCCTCCTGCCAGCGGCGGCCAGCCAAGCTCTCCACCGCCGCCCCATAATAAATGCCAGTTCACAACAGATGCTAAAAGGACACTGGTCATACATCATACCATGCCTGAAACGTTGGTACACAGCACGCTACCCCACCTCTCTCCTTTCACCCGTACCCATGCTCTCCAAACAGGTCTTGAGGAAATCTGTTTCGCGGAATTATATTTTCGACCAGGGAGAATAGATTAGCGTTAGGACTGCCCTCCTCTCATCTTTTTCAGATGATTAAATGCATTTGCCGTTGCCAGTGCAATTCCGAAAGCGTGACATCGGTGCCATCGCTTTTTTAAATAACAGCGCAGGGGATACAGTATTTCCCCCCAGACTCTCTCAGTGCACTGCAGTCGGCCCCTCTTTATATCTACTGTATGGCATGTTTTTTCTTTCTTTTTTTATTTATTGAAAATATGATCAACCAAAATGAGCAGCTCCTGGTGTGTGTACAGTATTACAGTATGTGTGTGTAAGGAAGCAGTGGGGTGAGGTGTTCCACACCCAACCTTACTGGCACCATGTCAGTGTGAGTAATGAGAGAAAGCAGCGGTCATGGTCACACTGACTGGTGGGTTGACCAAGCTGGCATAAATCATAGAGCGCAGCATCATCGCAGTGACACCAATTAAACAGTCATGAGGGATCACAGTCACTCAGATCCCGGGTTCAGTTTGTACACTGGTTACAATGCAAGACTTTCATACGCAGCAGTTGAGCAGGCAAGCGTCACTACGATGCAGAAAATCTGTACGCAACCGAACCTCTGACCTGAGCACGGATGATTCGAGGACACTTCAGTCCACTGATGTTACTGAGGTTTTAAATGACCAGGGGGTGTTTACGGGTCACCAGAACACAACTGCAAGGTTTCCCTGCACATTTTAATAACAACAAAGTTAATGAATCATATACAGTAGCTATTAATAAATAGTGACCTTAAAAAGAAACTCCACACTGAAATCTTGAGCCATCACTCATTTTTTTTCTACTCTACTTTCGAAGAGCCAGACTTCCATGCATTTTTAATGTGGTCCAGAGAAATAGCTCTCTATGCTTCTGAAGGATCTTTTTTGTTCAGTCCCAGTACCTGACCAGTTTCAGAGGACTGTTTGTATTTTTTTGTGTGTGTTAAGATACACATTGACCTATGAATCATTTAAATGTTTAAAAAAAAAAAAACATGGAACATAAGGCCTGAATCAAAGAGAAAAACAGGAACAGATGATTACAACAGGGAGTGCCGCTGTACTGAATACCAGAACGGTTTTGATCCGATCGTACGTCCCGAGGACATCGCTGCTGTGCGGATATTCAGTACAACAGCACTACCTCTCATCTGACATTGTTTAATTAGATCATAGTCAAGATGATTCTCTGCTGTAATTCTCAGCTTTACTGCATGGTGGAATTTAACAAGCGTGAAAAGTTTTTTTTTTCTTTTTGGTAATGTAGCCGAAAGTTGAGGAGAATAAACCATGGACGTGCTGAACAGTCTTGTAAATCTCTAAATTCTTTTTATATTTCTGCTTATTTCGCTTTAGAATTCTGTGGTAGCTGGGCATAAGAATTTAATCCGTTCTTAAGGTGAAATTTCGTATCACGGAGCGCATTTTCTTATAGGTAATAATGTAAATGCAGATACCCCAAAACTATTACCAATTTCCAAAACTATAATCATATTTTTGCATATAAAAACATTTTTAAAAGACATGTAAATTAAGTAAAAATATAAAATAAATAGAGGTGGCGCGGTGGTGTAGTGGTTAGCACTGTCGCCTTGCACCTCCAGGGTCCGGGTTCGATTCCCCGGCCAGGCTCGATTCCAATCTCTGTGTGCATGGAGTTTGCATGTTCTCCCCGTGCTTGGTGGGTTTCCTCCGGGTACTCCGGTTTCCTCCCACAGTCCAAAGTCATGCAGGTTAGGCTAATTGGCGTTCCTAAATTGTGTGATTGGGTGTGTGAGTGTGTGTATGTGTGTGTGCCCTGCGATGGATTGGCACCCTGTCCAGGGTGTACCCCGCCTAGTGCCCGAAGTCTCCTGGGATAGGCTCCAGGTCCCCCGCGACCCTGAACACAGGATTAAGCGGTATAGAAGATGAATGAATGAATGAATGAAAATAAATAGAGTCGGCACGGTGGTGTAGTGGTTAGCACTGTCGCCTTGCACCTGCAGGGTCTGGGTTCGATTCCCGGCTTCACGTCTCTCTGTGCATGGAGTCTTCATGTGCTTGGTGGGTTTCCTCCGGGTACTCCGGTTTCCTCCCACAGTCCAAAGATATGCAGGTTAGGCTAATTGCCGTTCCCAAATTGCCTGTAGTGTGTGTGTGTGTGTGTGCCCTGTGATGGATTGGCACCCTGTCCATGGTGTACCCTGTCTCGTGCCCAAGTCTTCTGAGATAGGCTCCACGTCCCCGCGACCCAGAATGCAGGATAAAGCGGTATAGACGATGAGTGAGTGAGAAGAAAAAATAGACATTAAACCTCACTTAATCTTAACTTATGATTCCTTTTGGCATTGGATGCTTCAACAAACAAATTAACAGTGGCTCCCTTTTCTTTTTTGCTAACATTCTTGGGCTATATGGTGCTGTGTCTTCACTTTAACTTTTTATCTAAAAAAAAACTTTCCACTGATGCAAAAAGAGAACGGTTCCCGGATGTACGCGCAACTTAGCTAGCGTTCGGTTTGTAATGTAGAAGTAAAAAATAGACCGGCATGTCCAATAAATACAAAAAAAATTATAAATCTTATGCTGAAGTTCTCATAATAAATATAAATATTAATATTCAAGATCAAGATGTATTTTTCCCTTAAGGTAAATTTCCTCCTCAGAACTTCAGAACCTTATCATACATAAACGAACTTCATTATTTGAATCTTATTGATCCCATAATTTCTCAATAATACTGATTATGTTCGCACTGGTAGCGGTTTTTCACTTCACAAGCCACTATAGTGGACGTTTCTTTGCCTTGTGCCATTTTTTCCCCATAGTAGCGCCTGGTTCTGTAGTTCAATCGGACACAAACCACAGAATATATGCAAAGCCATCCGACCACAAATCGTTTGTCTTTTTCGCTTAAAAATGTAATTTCTGGAGGGAAATGCTTTTACATAAATCAGATCTCTGCAGTGAATCATTGTCTACTCTTGTCAGACCGAGCCAAACCAGCTTTCACTCTCTTCAATCGCTGCCATCTATTTACGGCAAAAAACACTGGCACCGGTTCATTGGGTACATGAAACACATCAAGCCCATTGCGGCATGACAGGTAACACAGGGTGGAGCAGGAGCTCCAACAAGGAACTAGATCAGGTTTTACACTAGGAAGGAAAACAATAACCTTTTCCAGCGTTCCACTGCTATTCACATTTGCACATACTATAAATTAAACACCTCTTTATTTTAATGCAACTCTCTGTATCCTTTTTATTTTTTTCTTTACCTGCTTTATAAAATACTAGCTTTTACTAGGAATAAATAACTCATGAGAATATAGGTTACAAATGTCAATATATCCAATAATGGATTGAAAATAAAACTTTCTGAATCATCTCAGGATTAAATAAGCAGAATTGTCACATTCCCGCACACTTGTCTGAGTTTCTAGTTTATACGTATCATGACTTATTGATGAATTTTAATCCATTTTGGAGTATGCTTCTATAATAAATTTTTTTTTTACCAAAAAGTTAGATGGACAATCATTGACAGCTGCCTTTCTAATATTAAATTAACTGACCCCAGAAACATCAGTAACATAACTCAGTATTGGTGCTGATTTTATTAAATGTTTTTATATGTTGTACATTCATTCATTCATTTTCTATACCGCTTAATCCTATGATCAGGGTCGCGGGGGGCCTGGAGCCTATCGCAGGAGGCTTCGGGCACGAGGCAGGGTACACCCTGGACAGGGTGCCAATCCATCGCAGGGCACACACACACACACACACACCCACACACACACACACACACACTACGGGCAATTTAGGAACGCCAATTAGCCTAACCTGCATGTCTTTGGACTGTGGGAGGAAACCGGAGTACCCGGAGGAAACCCACCAAGCACGGGGAGAACATGCAAACTCCATGCACACAGAGACGGGAATCGAGCCTGGCCGGGAATCGAACCCGGACGCTAGAGGTGCAAGGCGACAGTGCTAACTATGTTGTACATATAATGCAAAAAATGTGTGTTCCAAAGAAGCCTTCTGAAGTTTATGCAACATGAAAGTGACCAATCTTGCTTCCCTAAAAATGTCAAATTGCTAACTTCAGCCATTCTGGAGAGATGATTCACTCTGTTCTCTCTGTTGTGGTCTGGAAAGCGATTCCGCTCCCTGAAGGCCAACACAGAGAGACTGAGGAGGAGCTTCTTCCCGCAGGCCATAAGGTCTCTCAACCACAACATCATGCAGAACTAATACAGTACATTCTTTTAACATCCACGGACACTATGGACACATTCACGCACATCTACACTTACATGTTTATGTTTACATTCTGGACCATTGCACAAAGACACTTTAATAAGGCACCTTAATAAGACATTTGCACATTTGCACACCATCTTTCTTTCACCAAATTTAAATTTTTTAAAAATGTTCTATTGTACAGTATATTTCTATTTTTATCCTAGTGAAATTAAATTTTCTATCGTATTTCTTTTCATATTTATTTCTTATTATAAGCTTTAATTCTCTTTTAAGGTCACTGCATATCGTACTGTGTATGTGACAAATAAAATTTGAATTTGAATTTTATTTATATGTGCCACAAAAAAATATGGCCAATTTGTAGCGTTACACTGTCTCGCTTCAAATAATAATCATTTAAAATGCTAATTATTCATATTTCTTTATGAGTATTGATATTATAGTTGGTAGAAGCTTCTAGAAGCATCTGACCTGTAAAAATGGTTGCTAAAAATAAAGCATTTTGTGCAAAATTAAGTATCACCCCCCCCCCCCCCCCCAAAAAAAAAATTGGATTTGTTTAAATGCTCCAAATTACACACACACCTTATGTTATGTACTGTAGCCTTAAAACATAGAAAACATGGTAATCTGCGCAATAGTTATTCTTAACACATACCCCCATTAAAAAAAAAATCCAAGTTGACCTTACTGCTTTGCAAAAAATATGTAGTGTCCGTAACCATGTCAAATTCTTTTTGCAATATCTTAACAATTTTACATTTTAGAATTTAGAAAACTTTTTCATGTTTATGTCTTTTCATGTGAAATCTAAATTAACCATGTTTTATCTGATTGACAATTAAGATCATTGAAAGATTTGAATAAAAAAAAAAAGTTACGGACACTACATAAAAGGGCATGAAATTGTATTTATCAAATATAAATGCGTATGCATATTTCCAAAAAAAAAAAAAAAAAGCATGAACCCGGAGATAGGAAGCATTAAGTATTATGAAAAATACTCTTATATGATCCTATCTGAATATTCACTTTTCCTCCTACGTACGTAGGTGAGACACTTTTTTTGCACCAGTACCACGTTTTGGGAAAGTTTTTTTTTATTATGGACGCCACTTACTGTAAGTTTCAGGCCCTTAAAATAGGCCTACAATTACAGTAAGTGCGATGTTAAATTAATGGAAAGCATAATTTCCGTGGAAGCTCTTCTGCACAGATCAGCACAAACATGTTAAAAACCCGCTTTGGTTAAAACCTGCTACGGTAGAACTGGAGTGAGTAAATATTCACGGTTGTATGATAACCACCTGACACTTTGTCTGTTTCAGTTAGTTCTTTTTTTCCCCCTGCAGGTGAACCTTCCCACTGCCTTTACACATTATTCATCTTCAGTGTTTGGCAGATCTCGGATTCTAAATGCACATCTATGGAATCAAACACAGCTCCAAAGATCAGCAGTCAGATGCATATCAACTAGAGAACAAAAAGATTTCGTAATAAAATCAGTCTATGCTCTATTAATTGTTAAATGCCCAATACGTTGTGAATGTTCAGTATTCAGCTGGGCGAATTCTCTTGGGCTTTCTTTCCTTATGCCTGTCTAACTCAATTTATATCACTTTCTCACCATATTCACCTGAAATGCTTTTTTTTTATTTCAGTAAGTCTAATATGAAAAGCAAGTGAAAAACTTGACTTGTCTATTGAAAAGACGGACTGCATTCCACAAACGCAAGCTCAGACATTAGGAGGCTGTAAAACTGAGCGTTTAATGAGACAGCGCTGCGTAATGTATATGTGCTGACAGGAAGCTGTTGACACACATCACATCCTATAAGGACTTTTCCTCTTTCTTCTCAATGAAAAGCAGATGACTTACCCAAACTCGTCGATGTGTCCTCGGGGAAGCCAAGAACGTCCTCTGATATCCAGGAGAAGTTCCAGTAGCGCAGTGAAGCATCAAGATTTCCTGTTTTTCTGCCTGAACCAGGTCCTGCAAAATAAAGGTTTATTTTTAGATTTATAACCATTATTACGCTCCAGTGGTTCTGAAGATCTGCTTTACATTAAATGAGCATTATTTAAGTTTGAACCTTTTCTCAGACATTAACTTCATTTAATTATTATTGTTCCAATAGATGTCTTGAAGACAACTATAACGACTGTAAGAAGCTTCGGAGAACACAAGCTTTTGACCATAAGCTAAGAATGTAATTTATTATAAGATATAGCAACTAGGTTGTTGTAACTGTAAGCTAACCGTAATCAGCTAGATATAACAAATGTGTTGTTATAAGCTCAAGCAATCTAGAACCGTTTTGATACAGGTGTTGTAACCACAGTGGATTTACTCAAGACGACTGTATGAAGTGTTGAATCTTTGATGCTGAAAATAAAATACCAAGGACAAAGAAATCATCGGACTTCCGTTTTTGTGAGTAAATAATCAAACCAAAGCTACGCGTCAAAACTAGTGAAATAACATGACCGCATCCACAACGACTAAATGCCTTAGGTACAGCGATGGGGTGGGGGGGGGGGGGGGGGTTAAAGAATAATGGAGGATACAAATATACACAGCTTACTAAACAAAGGTTTGTATAAAGCAATTGATTAAAATCATTGAAGAATAAAAGAGAGGTTCTCTAGTTTGTCTCTCTAGCCAAACTCCTAAAAGTTCTTCTTAAAACCCTTAAAACCCAAGTGTCACATATATAAAGGGTCAATTTTACCACTACTGGAATTTGGGAATGATGTCGCAAAAATGTACAACTTTCAAAATGAGCATATAATAATAATAATAATAATAATAATAATAATTTGGCCATAGAAACAACTGAAAACAACTATAAAAACACATGATTATGTGTATCTGAGCTATTTCTTTGCCTATGTGACCAATCTTTTAACATTTTTCGCTCAGTGATATTTGTATACAGTAGACGGTTAAAATGAACTAAAATTCAGATTACCATATTGCTTATTCTGTGCTGGAAAAAAAGGATATGTCACTCTATACTGCACAATCTTAACCCTACAGTATATAGGCATAAAAAAAACTGAAAAACAAATAATGGCTTAAAAGCTCCAACCTTTAAAGCCTACCAGTAAGGTTTTATGAAAATAGAACCATTAAAGAAACCTGTAATCATAAACAATTAAGCTGCAAGTCACCTTATTATTATATATACATGTACCTATTATATTAACCTTTCTAGTGTCTTGCCAAAGTCTACTTGCACTCTCAGAAATAAAGGTGCCGAACTATATATATTTTTTATTCTATGAACTATATGCAAGTGTGTATATATTATATTATATTATATTATATTATATTATATTATATTATATTATATTATATTATATTATATTATATTATATTATTATATTATATGCATACTTAGGATTTAAAATTATTATATATAAAACGTCATGCACAATCTGATATAACGTTAAAGCTTTACTCTAAAAGCTAATTAATGTTACACCACATGAATCATCTTAGGGAAAACATGCTTACTAGGCACTAAAGATGTAGTCATGGTGGAAGCACATCAGAGACAAAGATTGATACAGTATAGCTGCAGAAACTACATATCTAGCTAAAGAGCTTGCCACGCCCCCCACCAGACAACAAATCAGGTGCTGTGCCAATTGTAGCAACAAATCCAATAAATTACATTTGTTTTACTAGATATAAACTGCTTGAAATTAGAATTCCACTAACTGTCGTTCCTGTCGAGAGCTGACCTTTTGACTTGGCTCAGATCAAACACTTTTCATCATTAATAGCCTCCTGTTGCTATACAGTACATCGTCCGCCCTCAGTGAATATGTTTTAGCCACGATGCAAAATAAATCCTAAGATGAGATTTTAACATTAATATGGTGACATTTTAGACTTATTTATAGAAGAAATTCTATTGAAGCATACAGTATAAACCAAAAGCTATACAAATCTGTGATTGTCTTCACAGTAGAAATTGTTAAATTGAATGGATAAACTTTAAACCACATGTGATATGATTGCGTGGCATTCATAACTTAGATTTTAGTGTCTTTGAAATATTCTACAGTGGCTTGAATTACCAAAGGCATAGAATATGCCTTGGTGCATTAGGTAATGTTCCCTCAAAGATTTCCCTGGCTGAAATTATTCCTATAAATTTAAACATTATATAATATGCTAACTACACCACAAAGCCTGTGTCAGGGCTTTATTTTCTATTTGGTTATTTTTGTATTTTGCAAGTGTATTGACGTACGGGTGTGTAGATACTGTAGTACAGTACACTGCTGGTCAACTAAATAAATATAAAAATTCACTCAATGATTTAATTCGATCACCTTTAGCTTCGATCACGGTGCACAATGTGGTGTCTAAATTCGTCTATTAAAATGATTCCGTGTGCAGCCAGAACCACTCTTTCACAATTTGGGTCCTGGGATATCCCTGTCTCATCAGGGAAGAAAAAAAGCTCCATAGATGTGATAACCTGGTCACTCGGTACATTCAGGTGGTCAGCTGACTTCATTTTATTCCCACATAACGTTGTTGAGTCTCGACCTGAGCAACTGATCAACCCCAGACCATAACACTGTCTCCAGAGGACTTGTACAGTGGACACTATGCATGATGGTGTATCGCTTCATGTGCTTCCCTTCTTACCCTGACACGCCCATCACCCTGGAATAGACTCAATCTGGACT
This sequence comes from Channallabes apus, assembly GCA_030522415.1. Taxonomy (NCBI): domain Eukaryota; kingdom Metazoa; phylum Chordata; class Actinopteri; order Siluriformes; family Clariidae; genus Channallabes; species Channallabes apus. Next base: position 35,368,769 of record CM060116.1, on the reverse strand, counting down.
CATCAGGTCACATGACATTTTTCCATGACCAAGTCCAATCTTTCAACTTTACCAGAAGTTTAAGTAACCTCCATTCATGATTTCTCTTCCCCCATACACAGTTCTTCAACAAGGTTTACACTTCAGTCCTATCCGTCCAGGCTTTAAAAATGTGTTGGCGGATTTTTTAATGCAATTCCACTTATTTTAAACCGTTTTCTTCACTTGATGCCGGCCGCTAAACTGGCCCTGAAGAAATGGTGCTGTTTTTTAAGCCAGATAGTGTATAATTGCATAACTAAAAACTGAGCTTGTACAGTCTACTGTACTTAGTCCCAGTTCTTTCAACTTAATGAGTGGCCTTTGGAGTTTTTAGTTGCAGTATGCTAATATGGACACGACACACACTCAGATCAGCCAGTGTATTAGAGCCTGCCAAGGGTCATTCCCTTTCCTTTAAGAGAGTAATGAATAGAGCGTATGCCAGTACACTGGGGTCTCTGAGGATTTTAGGCTTGCCTAAACCCTTTAATCATTCTAAATGATCATTAAGGGGAGATCAATAGTAAACACAGCTTGACTTTCATAAGGGATAAGCCAAATTTAGTGTGAAGCCAATGCACAATGATGCTTTCACTGGCTTCATTTGTCTCCATTGAACACTTTCAGTAGCTGCAGCGATGCATTTCAGTCAAAAGTATTTTATACAGTAGGTGTGAGACATTCGTGGGCGAAAAAAGCACCACTGTGTTCTAGTTACCTAAATGTTCGTCATTTCTTTCATCTCTCATTTTTCTCTCATTTGTTCAGTTGTACAGCTGTTTACCATTCATCACATGGCTCCCCTAAGGCTGGATCGGGCTCTATCTGGGAAAAACACACCAGCACTTCATCATCTAATCAATGAGGCCCTCGTCAACTCCTTGCTTGTCAACCCATTTCCCCTCTGAGCTCTAATCTAAGACCTGCTCAGCTGCAGCAAACCTTCCACTGGTATGAAAACAATAAAATAAATAGCAAGCACTCAATATAAAACACCATGTGGAGAGAAAAGGCATGTTTGGTGGGACGCGATGTAATGCTTCAATCATGAGCTTTGTTTGGCAGTGGCTCAATGGTCCAGTAATAAAGTTATTACCCATGAAGGAATTGGAGGAATAGAGCTAAGAGCCCAATCTGACGCGCTCTATCAGATATCAAAATAAGTCAGAAATGTCAGAAGCATGTTCCAAGAGACGGATATGGCGGTGTGAATACCAACCCGGAAACACAGCCTGGCTTTGTCAAAATGAACCGAGTCAACTTTACTTTTGACGATTTCAGCCCAACAGATAGTCGAGTAAAGAACACATTCAGCAATTTGAAAATGGTGAAAGATGCTTGAGTCAGTCCCAGACAGTAATAATCGCTCTGATTACCTGCTACATCCTCACTTAGTGTGAGGATGTTAACCCTTGTTAAACTCTCGTTATGCCGTAAGACTGAGCTTTATCAAATGATTTTCATACAAAATATTCAGCCAGCATATTCAGAGGAAAATGCTGGCTAAATATTTTGTATGAAAAATTATGGTGATGATAAAGTCGTCACCGGTATTACAGCCATGATGATCACCAGCACAACATCACAACATCAAGTGTGAAATTGCTTTTATACCACAGTTCCACAAACACCATTTATTATCAAAAGATTATGTTTATTTATCCGGTTATTTTGCTCTGCCAACACATATCCTTCTGCAAATGGTGAAACTAACTAATTACGACTGCTGGAGTTGGTAACCAACAATTAGCGAGCGACAGTTAATATAATTAACATGGTTGAAAGTACTTTTACAATTTTTACCCGTGCCATGTAGCCATGAGTTGAAAAGAGTGAAACATATGGAGGTGGAAGACAGCCCTGTCAACCTCGTAAGTTTCTCTTAATATTTCCACCTATTTCACCTTAGAACATCAGCTCCGTTAATTTCCAGCTGAATCCCGAATAGCGTTAAATGGAAAGCTCTGCCATGTTGGATGTATAATCACTTGGTTAACACACCAGGTAGTGCCCTCGGTTAAAGGTTAGAGATGGATTTGGAATTCAGCCTTGTGTTAGAAGGTAGTTAGCATTCAGTGGCAGCTGCTAGCTTTTGAAACAGGGGAAGCTAGCTGGCTAGTTTCCCCTTCCACAAGCTACTTTATTTATATGAACGAACTAATTTTACAATGCTGAAACAAGGAGCAAAGTCAAGAACTCTATAATATATATATTTTTTTTAAAGAATGATTTGTACAATCAAATATGGTTTATATCACCAGAAAACAATACAGAGTGCAGCAGTTCGTCGTATCACTTCGCCTGCAAATCCGCATGGGACTGAACTCGAATCTCTGTAGCACTGATGTATACTTAAGACATTCTGTCAATCAAAAAAGGGGTTCCGCAATTTAAACAGCTCCTCCAATCATCATGCAGCAGCCCAGCGTCCTGGCCTGCCCACTGCTCCATTCACTCCCAGAGAAACTGAGCTTCCCTGGAAGTGACGATTTTGGTGCATTTATCCAATTACTGTCCAGCTTTTCTGCAGGGGAAAAAGCTCCTCTGTGCTGCCCATAGAGTTCCAGTGAAGCTGGGCTTCAGGAGGGTTTAACGCGCTGTGCTGCACGGAAATGTATGACAAGAAAATCACGTCAACAATTAACAATAAATATCTGATTCTGAATGAGCTAGTCATGAAGTTAAACGCGTTCTATCGCATTTTTATTAAAACCAATATAAATACGTTGAGGAAGCTGAGCTTCCCTTGTAGTCTTAGAGCAACTGACAGTAGCATTCTAGCTTGGCTTAGGAATAAAATAAACACACAGGCAATCGGAACGAACAAGTAGAAGTTATTATGTAGACTACAGTAAGTGTTGTTTAAAATGACATAATATTATTGGATATATTTTTTTCTAAAATCCATCCTTGACTGGTTTTGGTCAACAGAAACAGTAATTATGAACTGTAGAACACCTGGGATGCTGACTGATACATTTAATATAGTTAAATGTTCCAGTCGTGTTACTGTGCATCATCAGCATTCCTGGAATGCCTCTCGTCCAATCAGATTGCTCTGGCAGAACTAACCATTTTGTAAAGTATATTATATAACAGTTAGTTCTGATTGAGTAATCCGATTGGACATGCGACATTCCAGGGGTGCCGATATACAGCATAACAACACTGGGACATTTAACTATATGTATCACAGGTGTTTTAACATCATTATTTGTGTTAACAGTATGGAGTGATGAGGTCTGCAGTACTGAGGAGAGAGAAGCTGCCTGCCAAAACCTAAATTCACAACCAGTCACAGAAGCACTTTCAGCAAGAACACTCACCTGATAACGTTATGTCGTCTTAAAAAACATGCCGTCTCTGCAATAAACGCTTCAAAGTCGTTCCGAATTACCTCTGAACCGTCAGTATTCTTCAATTTACGACTACCAAGCTAACTTGCTTTTAACACAAGGCCAAATCCCTCTCTAACAAAGGGCACTACTCAGTGTGTAGGACAATCTAGCTTTCCATTTTAGTGTTTTCGGGATTCAACTCCAGAACTCGGATGTTAGCTGATATTATAAAGCAGAATAAATGGAAATATAAAAATACACAAAATAACTAGATTTAAAGGTACAATACAGGTTTGTACAAGTGGGAAGATATAAAGCAGTAAAATAAACCTCACATTGGAGTCAATTAGACTAATTGCCAGGATTTTGCTGCATGTACAGTCCGAGTACAGTCGTAATCATCATGCCAGTCAGCGTACATGTGCTTCATTATAACAACATCACTCGTTATTCAGCAGCTTATAAAAGCTTATGAAATGTGGACTTCATTCTTCAAACCTTATTTAATTTTTTGCATGTAGGATATAAAAAATGAGGACAGAAGAAGCAAATCACTTTCTTTTTTCTCCTTGTCAACTGCAGGATGATGAATCGAGAGAAAAAGACAATGAAAAAGAAATGAATAATAAAATAAATAAACGGCCGATGTGATTATGCATACATGAGAAGATGGCAAACGTTTTAATAAACACCTAATAAGTCCCTGGAAATATTATAATTTATGGAGGAGTTGAAGTGTAATTATCGCATTGGTAACTTTTAATTTCACAACAGGACTTTTTCCCTCATTGTTGTTTGGTTTATAAGATTGCACTTCATCCTGTAAAGCCTACTGTTATCATTGTGTTGAAGTTGATTTTTTTTCTCTTTTACCAGTAGCAGGAGAGAGCTGCTGTATGTAATGCAACCATGGGGGGGCGCAATCCAGTGTCTTCTTGTGCCAGTCCCAAGTCTGGATAAATGCAGAGGGTTGTGTCAGGAAGGGCATCCGACGTAAAAACATTTGTCAAATCAATGATGCGAATCAGAAATGTAATTTCCATTCCATTCATGTCCCGGGTTAACAACGACCGCCACCGGTGCTGTTGACCTAGAGGGTGCCGGTGGAAATTGGGCTACTGTTGGTCGAAGACGGAGAGGAGGAAGGCTTGTTCGAAAGCAGAGAGAGAAGAGGAAAGGCAAGAGTTTAGGAGTGAAAGTAGGGACTTTGAATGTTGGGACCATGACAGGGAAGACAAGAGAGTTGGTTGATATGATGCAGAGAAGGAAGGTGGATATCCTGTGTGTGCAGGAGACCAGGTGGAAAGGTAGCAAGTCTAGAAGCTTAGGATCAGGGTTCAAATTGTTTTACCATGGTGTGGATAGGAAAAGAAATGGAGTAGGAGTTATTCTGAAAGAGGAGTTTGTAAGGAATCTTATAGAGGTGAAGAGAGTATCAGACAGGGTGAGGAGTCTAAAGCTGGAAATTGAGGGAGTAATGTTCAATGTTGTTAGTGGTTATGCCCCACAGGTAGGATGTGAGTTAGAAGAGAATGAGACATTATGGAGTGAGTTAGATGAAGTGATGCAGAGCATCCCCAGAGGTGAGAGAGTGGTGATTGGTGCAGTGATTGGTGATTCAATGGACATGTTGGGGAAGGGAACAGAGGTGATGAAAATGTGATGGGCAGGTTTGGTCTTCAGGACAGGAATGTGGAAGGACAGATGGTGGTGGACTTTGCAAAGAGGAGTGAAATGGCAGTAGTAAATACTTTCTTCCAGAAGAGGCAGGAACATAGGGTGACATATAAGAGTGGAGGCAGAAGCACTCAGGTAGACTACATCCTATGTCGCCGTTGTAATCTGAAAGAGATTAGTGACTGCAAAGTGTTGGTAGGGAAGAGTGTAGCCAGACAACACAGAATGGTGGTGTGTAAAATAACCCTGGTGGTGAGGAAATTGAAGAGGACAAAGGCAGAGCAGAGGACAAAGTGGTGGAAGCTGAGAAAGGAAGGATGTTGTGATGTCTTTAGGGAGGAGTTGAGACAGGCTCTGGGTGGTCAGGAGGTGCTTTCAGTTGACCAGGGAGACAGGTAGGAAGGTACTTGGTGTATCATCAGGTAAGGGAAAAGTGGACAAGGAGACTTGGTGGTGGAACGAGGAAGTCCAGGGGTGTATACAGGGAAAGAGGCTAAGAAGAAGTGGGACTCTGAGAGGACTGAAGAGAGTAGACAGGAGTACAGGGAGATGCACCGTAAGGTGAAGGTAGAGGTGGCAAAGGCCAAACAAAGAGCATGTGAGGACTTGTATGCTAGGCAGGACAGTAAGGAGGGTGAGGTAGATCTGTACAGGTTGGTGAGGCAAAGAGATAGAGATGGGAAGGATGTGCAGCAGGTTAGAGTGATTAAAGATAGAGATGGAAATGTACTGACAGATGCCAGGAGGGTGATGGGAAGATGGAAGGGGTACTTTGAGGAGTTGATGAATGAGGAAAATGAAAGACAACAAAGAGTAGAAGAGGTGACTGTTGTGGAGCAGGAAGCAGATATTAGTAAAAGTGAGGTGAGAAGGGCGTTGAAGAGGATGAAGAGTGGAAAGGCTGTTGGTCCTGATGACATACCTGTGGAGGTGTGGAAGTGCTTAGGAGAGGTGGCAGTCGATTTCTGACTAGTTTGTTTAACAAGATCTTGGACAGCGAGAGGATTCCAGAGGAATGGAGGAGAAGTGTATTGGTGCCGATTTTTAAGAACAAGGGAGATGTGCAGAGCTGTGGCAATTACAGAGGCATAAAGCTAATGAGCCATACAATGAAGCTGTGGGAAAGAGTAGTGGAAGCTAGGTTAAGGGCAGAGGTGAGCATTTGTGAGCAGCAATATGGTTTCATGCCTAGAAAGAGTACATCAGATGCAGTATTTGCTTTGAGGATGCTGATGGAGAAGTCCAGAGAAGGTAATAAAGAGTTGCATTGTGTCTTTGTAGATTTAGAGAAGGCGTACGACAGGGTGCCGAGAGAGGAGCTGTGGTGTTGTATGAGGAAGTCTGGAGTGGCAGAGAAGTATGTTAGAGTGGTGCAGGACATGTATGAGGGTGCTAAGACAGTGGTGAGATGTGCTGTAGGTGTGACAGAAGAGTTCAAGGTGGAGGTGGGTCTGCATCAAGGATCGGTTCTAAGCCCCTTTTTGTTTGCTCTGGTGATGGACAGGATGACAGATGAGGTTAGACAGGAGTCTCCATGGACTATGATGTTTGCAGATGACATTGTGCTTTGTAGCGAGAGCAGAGAACAGGTGGAAGAAAATTTGGAGAGGTGGAGGTACGCTCTGGAAAGCAGAGGAATGAAGGTTAGCCACAGCAAGACGGAATACATGTGTGTGAATGAGAGGAACCCAAGAGGAACGGTGAGGCTACAGGGAGCAGAGGTAAAGAAGGTGCAGGACTTTAAGTACTGAGGGTCAACGGTCCAGAGCAACGGAGAGTGTGGAAAGGAGGTGAAGAGGCGGGTACAGGCAGGTTGGAATGGGTGGAGAAAAGTTTCCGGTGTGTTGTGCGATAAAAGAGTATCGGAGAGAATGAAAGGAAAGGTGTACAGGACAGTGGTGAGACCAGCAATGCTCTACGGCTTAGAGACTGTGGCACTGAAGAAAAGACAGGAGGCAGAGTTGGAGGTAGCAGAGCTGAAGATGTTGAGGTTCTCCTTGGGAGTAACAAGGATGGATAGGATCAAGAATGAGTTCATCAGAGGGACAACCCATGTGATATGTTTTGGAGATAAAGTCAGAGAGGCCAGATTGAGGTGGTTTGGACATGTTCAGAGGAGAGATTGTGAATAGAAGGATGCTGAGGTTGGAACTGCCAGGCAGGAGGTCTAGACCAAAGAGGAGATTTATGGATGCAGTGAGAGAGGACATGAAGTTAGTTGGTATGAGAGAAGAGGATGCAGAGGATAGGGTTAGATGGAGGCAGATGATTCGCTGTGGTGACCCCTGAAAGGGAACAGCCGAAAGACAAAGAAGAAGGAGAGAGCTGCTGTATGTACTGTTACTGAGAAGAGCACTAGCTAATTGTGCTAATGTGAGTTAATGAAATAAATAAAAAAATATTTGTCCTAATGTAAGCTACTATTTTGTGCTTTTAGTTAATTCTTTTGAATTTTTGCAATAATACAATAATGCATGTGATTAAGTTAATTCAATTCACTCTACTGTGAATAATAATAATAATAATAATTATTATTATTATTATTATTATTATTCAACTAAAAAGTTTAAATTAAGCTAAGAAACAGTGCAAAAACAAAACACAGCATGGATAAAAATCCCCTTTCCTGACACAGTTCCTTTCCCACCATCCCCCTTGTGGCACAGCTTGCATGTCACTGCAGCTTCCTCTCTTTATATTAATTAAAGTTGAATGTGGATACATACATTAAGCCCGTAATAAATTGATTATCCTTTCTTTTTTAGGATCATTAAAACCTTGTGTGAGTCAACCCGGGAAGGAGGAAGGGGGGGGGGGATCAGCTTCTGAATTAAACCGGCTTTAACACAAAGGAGTGCATTGATTTCTGTCAGGCTCAAGAATCAAGCTGGACCTCTCTTGCATTCTGCACATGTCCGGCAGATTTCTCCAGGTCCACTGACACACTCATGCACACCTCATTACGGCCTCCCTCGCCCAGATCGGTGCCCTGCTCAAGGTTCTGCACGACCTGAGCCACTAGAGGATCAGCATTGGTATTGATTAGTTTATCTTAAAGTAGACATTGCTCCACATGGCGCTAAGTAATCGGAGACAGCAACAGAAGACGCGGTTAAAGAGAAAAGGAGAGTCATTTGTCATGGATTCATGGTTAAGGTGGAAGGAACGTGATAAAACATGATTGTATGTATAAACCAGGATTTGTGGGTGGCTCAGGTAGTCTACAGGTTTAGCAGAATCCTGTTATATACTGTATTACTAGCGTTAGTATGCGCCGTTGAGTCCGTAGAAAATGTCAAACGGTTTAAAGATAAAAATAATCTGATGATTTAATGTAATCAGTTATATTATTATTATTATTATTATTATTATTATGATTATTATTATTATTATTATTATTATTATTATTATTATTATGTGAGGTTGAAGTCCACGTCCATGTCTGTGTGTCTGTCTGTACAGCAGAACTCTCAGTCTAACTTATTAATAGACAGAAATGACATTCTGTAAGGTTGAGTATCTGATGCCTTGTTTACACTAAGTTGTCCTTCTTTGGTGCTCAGACAAATACACTCCGTGTTCGGTAATCGGAGAGAGAATCACAGATGAGAAATGGAAAAAGTCGATCAGATAAAGATGACGTTTTGTCCTAAAACGACTCCAGCGTGTTAAAATTCACTTATACCACTTTAGCGCTGTTATTTCAGACAAAGTGAAAATATGAACTAATCCCAGTCAAAATATTCACTTTATCTTTTCTAATTAATATCCATTGGTGCAGGTGTTTGTTTACATTGAGACAGTAGCGCATTAGGAGCTTATTTCAAATTAGATTAATAAATCTGACACATAACTGTTCATAACATTGCTTTTACTTAACATTCCAAATATAGCACATAACACTATTTTACACGCCCTCACCTTGGACTACTCTGGATACAACAACACATGTGTTTTATCATAGCAACCCATTTCTGCTTGTTATTAGCGCCACAGAACTTACTGTATGAGACAAACTGGTTTTAAACTTTCCGCAAGAAGACTAAACATAAATTGATCTGTTCATACATCTTTGGAGGATCAGTTTTCCTAGTCTACAGTACTTGAATTTCTTTTTTTTTTTTTTTTTTTAAGTAAGCCATGCCGTGTCATGCTTTCGCTTGTGCTTTATAAGGATTTGGGCGCCTTGTACACTAGGTGCATTACTACTGTATAGTTTATAGAATATCAGGGTCATTGTTAGAGACTATAGTAACAGCTCAGTATTGATCATTTTGTCTAGGTGTAACAAGTCTTAAATAATATTTATACTTACAGTATATTTGTATCTCATTGTATTTAAACCCTTCATCCATCTATCCATCAACATTCAATTATCTATGTTGATAATCCTGTGTAGAGTTGCAAACATAAGCCAGGGAACTTGTTGAACAAGGCAGGGAACACCCTGGATGGAATAGCGCCAATTCAAACACACTACAGGCAATTTGGAAATGCCAATCATGTTTCGACTGCATTTGGAGTACTTTCGAATGTTGGAGGAAACTGGTGTTCCCAGAGGAAACCCTACAAGCACAGGAGAACATGCACACTGGAGACTGGAGATAGGATTCAAACCCCCCAACTCTGGAGGTCGTAGAAGGTCAAACTTAGTGTTAACCACTAAGCCAACATGTTACCTGTATTTTTAGACTATTAATGTCAAAATTAAGTAAATTTTACCAAATTATTATTAAATAACTTCAGGATATAGTGTAAATTATTAAGGACACTGGAAATGCTTCCTAAACTGATGTGCCTCATAAACATCAAAGGCCTCACTTATTAAATATTCCTTATGATTAAAAATTGTTGTCAATCGTTTCATGCCTGCCTTTTCACACCACCTGTAAAGCCCTGATCTCTGAGCGAGGTTGTTTACTTGCCTTCTACAATAAACTGAATGACATTCCCTAGAGATTACAGCGGTGCATTCAGAATGTATTTGACATCAAACCAGATGAAAGGTAACCGTCACGTCGTCATTCCAGTGGCTGTAGACCTTTTTACACATCTCCGACAGTTTTATAGAAAGGTCAAGGCCGTTCCCATCCTTGACCCTTTATTAAGTACTTTCCGCTGTTTTATAACCTTAGTGAATAGATCACAAATTGATCTCCGCTATTGCCATTTTTGTTTTATGTTCAAGGAGATGTCTGACTGAAACCGTTTGTGTACTGTAGTTATACTGTATGTTTAACAACTGGGTATTGCTCTGGACCAGCCATTCTATCTATCTAGTGCTGTCGCTTAGCACCTCCAGGGTTGGGGTTCAATTCCTCCGTTGGGGTCTGTGTGCACACAGAGTTTGCATGTTCCCCCTGTGCTTGGTGGGTTTCCTCCAGGTTCTCTGATTTCCTTCAATAGTGCAAAGACATGCAGATTAGATTAACTGGCGTTCCCAAATTGCCTGTAGCGTATGAATGTTAACCGGATGTTCTACCACCATCAAAAAAAAATAGGAATAAATCGTTAAAACACTAACCATTGGCCTGCACAGTCCCAGGTTAGACTAAGAGGTTGATTGATGGATAGACAGGGGAATGTGGTATTTATGATGTGTATGTTGATTTTTTTGGTCAGATTGTCATGATGGTTCACAATCATAATTACAAGTGAATTTTATCCGACTCTAATGAGGATGCATCTGTCCTCTGACACGGCATGCATCCTAACATCGATACGTTTTTGCTCTGCTTGAGTTGACGAACAGATGGTCGGACATTCTCCTTCAGGATTTTTTGGTAGACAGGAGAATTCATGGTTCCATCTATCACAGCAAGCCTTCCAGGTCCTGAAGCAGCAAAACAACCCCAGACCATCACACTACCACCACCATATTTTACTGTTGGTATGATGTTCTTTTTCTGAAATGCTGTGTTACTTTTACGCCAGATGTAACGGGACACGCACCTTCCAAAAAGTTCAACTTTTGTCTCGTCGGTCCACAAGGTATTTTCCCAAAAGTCTTGGCAATCATTGAGATGTTTTTTAGCAAAATTGAGACGAGGCTTAATGTTCTTTTTGCTTAAAAGTGGTTTGCGCCTTGGAAATCTGCCATGCAGGCCGTTTTTGCCCAGTCTCTTTCTTATGGTGGAGTCGTGAACACTGACCTTAATTAAGGCAAGTGAGGCCTGCAGTTCTTTAGATGTTGTCCTGGGGTCTTTTGTGGCCTCTCGGATCAGTTGTCTCTGCGCTCTTGGGGTAATTTTGGTCGGCCGGCCACTCCTGGGAAGCTTCACCACTGTTCCATGTTTTTGCCATTTGTGGATAATGGCTCTCACTGTGGTTCGCTGGAGTCCCAAAGCATTAGAAATGGCTTTATAACCTTTACCAGACTGATAGATCTCAATTACTTTTGTTCTCATTTGTTCCTGAATTTCTTTGGATCTTGGCATGATGTCTAGCTTTTGAGGTGCTTTTGGTCTACTTCTTTGTGTCAGGTAGCTCCTATTTAAGTGATTTCCTGATTGAAACAGGTGTGGCAGTAATCAGGCCTGGGGGTGACTACAGAAATTGAACTCAGGTGTGATAAACCACAGTTAAGTTATTTTTTAACAAGGGGGGCAATCACTTTTTCACACAGGGCCATGTAGATTTGGAGTTTTTTTTCTCCCTTAATAACGTAAACCTTCATTTAAAAACTGCATTTTGTGTTCAATTAATTTATCTTTGACTAATAGTTAATGGTTTTTGATGAGCAGAAACATTTAAGTGTGACAAACATGCAAAAGAATAAGAAATCAGGAAGGGGGCAAATAGTTTTTCACACCACTGTATATATATACATATATGGTGGAGATTGCACTCGATTTCATTTCAGAAGAAGGAACAAGCCCAGACCCTGTATTTATCAGATAAATATGAAAAAAATAATAAAAACTTATACGTAAGGAATAAATATGAATAAAAATAAACACGAAAGAAAATAAATATAACTAGTAAAATAAACTGTACAAATAAGGGCATAATAAAAATCTTACAAAATCTACAAATATTCATTCATTCATTTTCTATATCGCTTAATGCTGTGTTCAGGGTTGCGGGGGACCTGGAGCCTATCCCAGAAGACTTCGGGCACTAGGCGGGGTACACCCTGGACAGGGTGCCAAATATACAAATATGGCATAAAAAATAGTATATATATAAAATTTGAAAGTCACAATGGTTGTGCAAATATGCATAAAAAGTGACTTATTAAAGTGTCTTGTGCAATGGCCCAGATATACAGTGGTGTGAAAAAATATTTGCCCCCTTCCTGATTTCTTATTCTTTTGCATGTTTGTCACACTTAAATGTTTCTGCTCATCAAAAACCGTTAACTATTAGTCAAAGATAACATAATTGAACACAAAATGCAGTTTTTAAATGAAGGTTTACGTTATTAAGGGAGAAAAAAAACTCCAAATCTACATGGCCCTGTGTGAAAAAGTGATTGCCCCCCTTGTTAAAAAATAACTTAACTGTGGGTTATCACACCTGAGTTCAATTTCTGTAGTCACCCCCAGGCCTGATTACTGCCACACCTGTTTCAATCAAGAAATCACTTAAATAGGAGCTACCTGACACAGAGAAGTAGACCAAAAGCACCTGAAAAGCTAGACATCATGCCAAGATCCAAAGAAATTCAGGAACAAATGAGAACAAAAATAATTGAGATCTATCAGTCTGGTAAAGGTTCTAAAGCCATTTCTAAAGCTTTGGGACTCCAGCGAACCACAGTGAGAGCCATTATCCACAAATGGCAAAAACATGGAACAGTGGTGAACCTTCCCAGGAGTGGCCGGCCGACCAAAATTACCCCAAGAGCGCAGAGACAACTCATCCCAGAGGCCACAAAAGACCCCAGGACAACATCTAAAGAACTGCAGGCCTCACTTGCCTCAATTAAGGTCAGTGTTCACGACTCCACCATAAGAAAGAGACTGGGCAAAAACGGCCTGCATGGCAGATTTCCAAGGCGCAAACCACTTTTAAGCAAAAAGAACATTAAGGCTCGTCTCAATTTTGCTAAAAAACATCTCAATGATTGCCAAGACTTTTGGGAAAATACCTTGTGGACCGACGAGACAAGAGTTTAACTTTTTGGAAGGTGCGTGTCCCGTTACATCTGGCGTAAAAGTAACACAGCATTTCAGAAAAAGAACATCATACCAACAGTAAAATATGGTGGTGGTAGTGTGATGGTCTGGGGTTGTTTTGCTGCTTCAGGACCTGGAAGGCTTGCTGTGATAGATGAAACCATGAATTCTACTGTCTACCAAAAAATCCTGAAGGAGAATGTCCGGCCATCTGTTCGTCAACTCAAGCTGAAGCGATCTTGGGTGCTGCAGCAAGACAATGACCCAAAACACACCAGCAAATCCACCTCTGAATGGCTGAAGAAAAACAAAATGAAGACTTTGGAGTGGCCTAGTCAAAGTCCTGACCTGAATCCTATTGAGATGTTGTGGCATGACCTTAAAAAGGCGGTTCATGCTAGAAAACCCTCAAATAAAGCTGAATTACAACAATTCTGCAAAGATGAGTGGGCCAAAATTCCTCCAGAGCGCTGTAAAAGACTCGTTGCAAGTAATCGCAAACGCTTGATTGCAGTTATTGCTGCTAAGGGTGGCCCAACCAGTTATTAGGTTCAGGGGGCAATTACTTTTTCACACAGGGCCATGTAGGTTTGGATTTTTTTTCTCCCTAAATAATAAAACCCCTCATTTAAAAACTGCATTTTGTTTTTAATTGTGTTATCTTTGACTAATAGTTAAATGTGTTTGATGATCAGAAACATTTTGTTTGACAAACATGCAAAAGAACAAGAAATCAGGAGGGGGGCAAATAGTTTTTCACACCACTGTATAAATATGTAGTGCAAGTGTATGAATGTGTCCATGATTGTCCATGTCAATGTCAGTGTTGGGAGTTTAAAAAGATGTTATTAGTCCTGTGTGGTGGTGTGATTGAGAAACCGTATCGCCTGCGGGAAGAAGCTCCTCCTCAGTCTCTCTGTGTTGGCCTTCAGGGAGCGGAATCGCTTCCCAGATCGCAACAGACAGAACAGTCCATTGTTGCGATGGCTGAGGTCCTTCACGTTCTTCCTGGCTTTGGTCCAGCACCACTTGCTGTAGATCGAGTGCTGGTCAGGGAGCTCAGTGCGGATGAAACGTTCAGCTGATCGCACTACCCTCTGTAGAGCTCGTCTGTCCTGCAAACCAGCTCGTGGTTTCCCATCAGGATGCTCTCTATGGTGCAGGAGTAGAAATTCCAGCGCACCTTGGAGGGCAGTCTGAAGTCTCTCAAGCGTCTGAGGTGGTAGAGACGCTGCCGGGCCTTTTTCACCATGGTGTTGATGTGACAGGACCATGACAGGTCCTGCGTGAACAATGAGGTATCTGAAGCTGTCCACTCTCTCCACTGGGCTCCTTTTGATGACTGGGGTCTGGTAGTTCCTCTCCTGCTTTGTACTAAAGTCCACTATCAGCTCCCTTGTCTTGCTGACGTTCAGGAGGAGATTGTTCCTCTGGCACCAGTTCTCCAGATTTCCTATCTCCTCCAGGCAGGCCGACTCATCATTTTTGGTGATCAGGCCCACCACGACAGTGTCATCAGCAAACTTGATGATGGCGGTGGAGTTGGTACAGTAGTAGCCATGCAGTCGTGAGTGTACAAAGAGTACAGCAGGGGGCTCAGAACACAACCCTGGGGGGCTCCAGTGCTGAGAGTGAGTGAGGCTGAGACATGTCCGCCCATCCTTACTGCCTGTGCTCTGCCAGTCAGAAAATTGGAGATCCACTGACACATTGATGAGCTGAGTCCCAGGTGCTCCAGCTTGGTGGTGAGTGTGGAGGGAATTATGGTATTAAATACAGAGCTCTAGTTGATGAAGAGCATTTTAACATAATTCCCTTTCCTAGTGTCCAGGTGAGTGAGCGATGTGTGGAGAAGATGAGAGATTGCATCGTCTGTGGAACGGTTCGGGCGGTATGCAAACTGTCTCTTTGATTGTAGGCTACATACGTACCATCCAAAAGTACAACTTAAACAGACTGTCCTACAATCATGTAAAAGCTGAGCACTTTTGCTCCCATCAATCTAAAATGGATTAAAAGTAATAAAATCAGTATGATAAATAAATGTAAGAACTTAAATATAGTAACTACTGCATTGAAATTAGTTGCTTCAAAAGTAGACACATTTTTAACATTTGTCTGTTTCAATTAACTTTGCATGAAGTAGCCTGTAGTTATGATTATACAATTCCTTTATATACAAACACTATGATCTGTTCTAACTATTCTATCATCATATATTCTATAATACATTCTAATATATATTATAGTATTCTATTTTCACAAAGCCTTAAAAATTGGAATTGAGTCATTCCGGCTGGTAATGTGAACGTAGCCATAAAGTTGCAGCCTATTTCTGATTGTTACAAAGCACTGACACTGGAGACTCCTTCTAAATACTGTATGTTAAATAAACACCTCCGTAACAAAGTTTTTACTGTATCAGCAATTATATGTGTATATACAGTATATATTTTAATCTGTTTATACAGGTGATTTATATAAGCAGTAACTCCAGAGAAATAATAACATATTCGAACAAGCACACTGAAGCCCTGATTAGTTATTGTTGCAGAAATTTTAAATAAATTCAGTTTTGGCCAATCAGATTTGAGCATTCAAGAGCGGTGTAGTATAAGCAATTACATCAACTATAATCAATGACTGTATATACAGTAGGCCTAATAAGTACTTATCTTCACCTACTGTCATCAAGGTTATGGATTTATTATTCTCCACCAATTACTTCTACTATAATTACAAAGTGGTTTAAATCTCTCTCTCTCTCTCTCTCTCTCTCTCTCACTCGCATTTGTGTCAGCTTTTATTCCCACAAATTAGGCATCTTACTTAATACAAAGTAATAAAATATATAATTTAAAGCAATTACTGTACTTAACGTGGATGTTGGTCTTATGAAAAGTGTCCTTAAGTAAAGCATCATGATCAACCATGTAGCAGAAAAAAAAAACCCATCATGCTACAGCTTCCTGTTCCATTGTATATCGCTTAGTGGAAAATATTTATAGTGAAAGCCTTCTTATTAACCTTGTTTCATCAGAAGTACTTTTCCATAGCAAGCTTTCTTCTTATTATTTTCCATACATGGATTTACAGTATATTTAAGTAAGCACAAAACACATACACTATCATAAAGACAGCTATAATAAAGACTGCAAGTCATTGTGCAAAGTGTCATTTGACTCAGGCAGCTTCCTCTTAATCTTTTTTTTTCACATTCTGCTGTCGGAAAAAAAGCAAGTAAAGATGAGTATCCAGTAATGATGCTGCAATACCGCTTTTTTTTTTTTTTTTTTTTTTTTTTTGATCTACTGTATTAATAAAATAAAATTCAACTGAAACATGTTCATCCTGCAGCATCACTCACAGCCTCGGGTCTTTATTTTAATGAAATAACCTTTACCTTCTTGGACTCATTTGTTCCACTACTTTAACTTTATATTCTTCCACAATTTTGACATCTAAGATTTTATACAGTAGGACTTCTAATAAGCCGGGACAATTTCACAGCATTCAGTACAAGCAGAGTCATAATAAAGATGAGGAATTATGAATGGGTAATGAGGTGATATGATATTAATGCTCTGATAAATGATTTTCAATATCTCAGATATTGTGGAAATCATCATGTTACAATTCTTGGGCAATTTTGTGCAAAAGTAAAAAAAAAAAAAAGTAGGTGTCCACCACTGTGATGCGTACACACTAAACTTTTACTCATTAATTAAACAGTAAAGTCCAATTCCAAGTGTCAAAAAGGGAAAAAGAAAAAGACACAAAAATGACAGGGAAAAAATATGAGGAGAAAGAAGCAGAAACATTTCAGCAATAAATACTGATTTAATAATTTTATAATTTCAGAATGGCTATTTCAAGTTTTTTTTCATTATAAACTCACTATTCAAGCATGTTGTTTATACAGTTTGTAGAGAAATGATTCAGACTCGCCACATCTGTCACATCCATAACGCCAGTTTATATTAATAATTTATTCTAAATAATTTATTCTTTTTCAAATCTACACTTTTACTCTTTGCAGTTATCTTTAAAATTCACAAACTTCCAGAGGTGTCAAGTAACGAAGTACAAATACTTTGTTACTGTTACGACCCCCGGTCTAGGGTCAAGGGACGCAACAAAGAAAATAATAAATTGATTATAAATAAATATTCTTGCAACCAAGATTTTGTGCGTGGTTTTTATTTTAACACACACGCACATACACATACAGGAAGCTCTGGGCTTCAGGATTGGGCCAAGGCCAAAACAATAAACAAAACCCCCTCTCTAACTCCTCCCTCAAACTAGCTAAACTACCAAAAAGAAAACTGAAATCAAAATACAAAAGTACTTACAGTACTTAAGTAGAAATTTTGGGTATCTATACTTTACTGGAGTAATTATTTTTCAGCCGACTTTTAACTTCTACTCCTTACATTTTAAAAATAGCCTCGTTACTCTATTTTTATGATCAGAACGCGCAACCCCCCCATACCCCCCCACCCCCGGTCGCATGATAAGAACACGCATAACGCACCCCCCCCCCCCTCACGGTACTTTTACTTTTATACTTTAAATAGTTTTGAGACCAGTACTTTTAAACTTTTACTTAAGTAAAAAGCTTGGGTTGATACTTCAACCTCTAAAGAAGTATTTTTGAACCCTAGTATCTATACTTCTACTCAAGTAATGAATGTGAATACTTTTGACACCACTGCAAACTTCACGGAAAACCTATACAGCGGTACCTCACACAAACGTATAACTTAGCACTGAAATTTTGCAAGAAATGTGCCTCGGCTTGCAAAGCTTTTCAGCGTATGAGCGAAAACAAACTGAGCCGAATCGAATGCTGGAAATTTACATGTTTATTTGGTGGGATTTTTGCACCAAGAAACTGGTGTCAGGAGAAATCATAAATTAAGGTGAAGTGAGGTTTAATGTCTTTTTTATGTATATTTTACTTCATTTACATGTCTTTTTTATGTTTTGATTGTTTATATATACAAAGATATTATTATAATTTTGGAAATTGGTAACAATGGTAATATTTTTGGACGACTGGTGTGGAAGTGTCTGTGTAATTTGGACACTCCCTGGGCATTTATATTTAAATTCTATATTAATTTCAATATAAAATGTCCATATTTTGTACGGCATAGTTAAAAATAAAATATAATATTTTTTATATTTTGTTCTTCAAAAGATAGAATAGAATTTTGTTCTATAGAAAATATATTTTTTCTACAGCTAAGTTTTTCCATATTTTATTCTTATTGATGGTCTTGTTTTTTATTGATGGTCTTGTTTTTTATTGATGGTCTTGTTTTTTAATGATAGTCTTGTTTTTTAAGGTCACGGGCGGTCGTATAAGCACTTCACTGCAC
This sequence comes from Channallabes apus, assembly GCA_030522415.1. NCBI lineage: Eukaryota > Metazoa > Chordata > Actinopteri > Siluriformes > Clariidae > Channallabes > Channallabes apus. Next base: position 35,350,226 of record CM060116.1, on the reverse strand, counting down.
ATCTTACTGTGTATGACTGTGTATGTGACAAAAAAAATAGGATGTACAGTAAATGATTCTTAAAAAAAAAATGTCAGGGTCAGGAGATATTTTTTTCCTTTTTTTTTTTTTTTTTTTTTAGCTTTACACCTACAGTACATATCATGATGTACAAAAAACATATATCAACATATGGTTTATTTCATCCTGGATTTCTGCTTGTTTGGGTTATTTTTTCCAGATATGATCATTTTGCAAAGTGATCAGTCCTCCAGCTGCATGTTCTTTCTGTGCACCTCGGACATCCTTTATTCATTCTTCAGTTATTGTCATAAGAGAATTTGTGGAATTGCAGTTAGTGTCATCATTTCCTTGATGAAATGAATGACTGTCCATTTCCAAGGACTTTTTATTTCTATCTCAATGGGGAAAGAAATCATTGCTTACTTTGCTAGAAAAAAAAATCGTTATCTCCCATGTGGCTGATTGACCTTTAACATTTTGTTTTATAGACAGTACCTCTGCTGACTTGCACTTTCTGTTCATCAATTAAGTGCCTTTTTTTCCCTCCGCTAGGAGTTCAGATAGTGCTCACAACTGTCAAAGATTGGAAGAACTTTGAATAAGACATATATGTTTTCTATTGACTTGTCCAGGTTATTGACCAGGTGCAGAGTGAATTACTCTCAAGTCTAAGTATTTCTTAAGAGGCTGGTGTTTATACAGGAGTCGCAGAATTGACTTTAGTTGTTCAAAGTAAAGCTCAACTAGAACTTTAATTTCCCATGAGAGTATTCTTAAAACACTGTGTTCACAGTTATAGTGTATCACACCATTTAATCATTGTCACCTTGTCACCTGTCAAACATGTCAGATGGCCCATACTTTTATTTAAAAAAAAAAAAAGAAAAGTTTTTGCACAACCTCTGGTATGAAGTTCAGTCACAGGGATTGATTGTTGATATTAACATTTCAAAAGTTTATGATTATAGTAATTCTAATCAAAAGTTATATCCGTATTTATTTGGCACTTTTTCCAATCTATTAGTTCAATGAAATTGATATCAGAAACAAAAAAACAAAAAAACATCCAAAGTTTCCCTATGCCCTTTCACCCTTCTTTCAATTCTATGTTTGAGTTTTAATGTTTGGGTCATCAGTCAGGTTTTTGTTGTTTTGTTGGTTCCTGGTTCTGGTGGAGCGAGAGACTCAAGCACGGTTGCCAAGGTCAGGGTTTTTGGGTTAGATCTGGTATGAGGTTGCATGTACAGTAGAAAGAGCAAGTTGTTTTCAATATTTTTCAATATAGGGGTCAGGAGTAGCTCAGTGGTTAAGGCATTGGACTACGGTTCGGAAGATCCCAGGTTCAAACCCCACAACCACCAAGTTGCCACTGTTGGGCCCTTGAGCAAGGCCCTTAACCCTCAACTGCTCAGATGTATAATGAGATTTAAAAAAAAATAATAATAATGTAAGTCGCTCTGGATAAGAGCATCTGCCAAATGCCTAAATGTAAATATAGTTGGATGAAGACAACAATAAGTTTCCACTGCGTCCTAAAAATACTGAAATATTCAAAATGGAAAAGTTCATACTCCCTAGGCACATCCCTTTATATTGTCACTTATTTCCTCTCTCACACACATGATCACATGCTCACAAGGTCCATTGAGATTGAACTGATTAATTACCGTAAATCCTTTTAGATCGCAACGCGCTCTTACCAGGCATTCACACGCTTACTACAACGTCATTGCATCTGGTGTGTTGGTACGACTACCGCGACATGTGCAGCGATTTTTATGGCAAAGTAATGGTGTGATGAATGGGATGCAGTTTTTATATTAAATTCTCTGAACCTAACTGATACAAATAGGGGGTCAGGGGTATCTCAGTGGTTAACGTACTGGACTATGGTTTGGAAGGTCCCAGGTTTAAACCCCATGACTACTAAATTGGCCCTGTTGGTCCTGACCTAAACCTAAACTACTCAGATGTTTAATGAGATAAAAATGTCAGTCACTTGGGACACCAAACAGCATGGACCTACCTTGGTCATACCAAGAGCCTGTAGAGGTCCCTGTGAGAATGTCATTGATGTACTGTAGCAACAATGACAACTCCATCAGAACACACTTTTCCCTGTCTGTCACACACTCATAGTACGTTAATGAAGTCACTAAGAGGTGAAAGCTACAGTACGTCGATAACTAGTCACTGACGTCATCGTTACATCCTTCTTAAGTTCTTCCTACTGTACGTCTTGCTTCAACCACATCCTCACGCATGGCAGCTCCACATCAACAGAGACAATACTACATCTCTCCAGGTTTCTACTCTATTCCTGCCGAGGTGAACAAGTTCTTGCCGCATTCATTAATTTTTTTTAAGGACGTAGTAGGAACGTGGCTTGGTGTGACGTATGGGTTTTATTTTGTAGCAAATATAAGATGTTGAAACTTGCAGGAAACATTGTCTACAGCAAACAAAGGGACAGTGTGAGTGAAAACAGTGTATTGTTGTAGTAATAAATATACAGATATTACAAGGATTCAGGTTAGATTGTGTGTGTGTGTGTGTGTGTGTGTGTCAAGGACAAACATACTAGGAAGTTAAGACGACACAAGGTTTTCTTTCTCCTATTAAACCATTATCTTGTCATAAATTGCCCACATTATTTGGTCTACTTTCTGGTGTTTATTGGCTAAACATTTGGCTGAGACCTGGCAACCCTGGACCTGAGCTTGAGCCGAGGCTTTGTGTTGGCCTTGACCTTTTCTGTACTTAAACTTTCTGTTTAATCGGTTCCTTTTGTTTGACACTTAGGAAGCTTCACAGCTCATAATTTATGTATTTTTGTAATTCTAAATGATTTTGATTTGATAAATACTATATTACTCTGGCAAACACTCTCTTAATGAGATCACTTTCCTAATTACTTTCTGTTAGCAAGTAAATGGACAAATTGCAGTTAAAATTACAAACACAATGTGTCAAATTACTGTAGTGTGATTTTTTTATTATTATTATTATTATTATTATTATTATTATTATTATTATTATTATTATTATTATTATCATCATCAAATAGTGTAACACTAGTTTATTCGTCTGTTTTATCACTATGGTTTTCACCACAAGTATTAAGAAAACTATTATGAATACGCACTCAGCCAAAACACATTATTGGTTATGATTTTATTGTATTTTTTTTGTTATACATACTGTATAATACAGAAAATGTGTGTGGCCAAAGAAGCTGCTTCTGAAGTTTATGCAACATGTAGGTGACCAATCAAATTCAAATTTTATTCGTCACATACACAGTCATACACAGTACGATATGCAGTGAAATGCTTACACGACCGCCAGTGACCTTAAAAAGAGAATTAAATCTTACAGTAAGGAATAAATATGAATAAAGAAATAGGAAAATTTTTACTTAACTAGAATAAAAATAGAAATAAAAAATAAAAGTATACTGTACATAAAATAGAAATAAAAATAGAGATATACTGTACAATAGAGATTTTCTTTTAAAATTGAAATTTGGTGGAGGATGTATGGTGTGCAAGTAATTTGCATGGAAACATGTGTTAAGGTGCCTTATTAAAGTGACTTTGTGCAGGGGTCCAGAATGTAAACATAAATATGAGTTCCAATGTCAGGGTAGATGTGCATGAAAGTGACTATAGTGTCCGTTGACGTTAGCAGGTTGTATTAGTTCTGTGTTTGTGGTGTGAATGTGGTATGGTTGAGAGACCTTATTGCCTGCGGGAAGAAGCTCCTCCTCAGTCTCTCTGTGTTGGCCTTCAGGGAGCGGAAGCGCTTTCCTGACCGCAACAGAGAGAACAGTCCATTGTTGGGATGGCTGAGGTCCTTCACGATCTTCCTGGCCTTGGTCCAGCACCGCTTGGTGTAGATTGAATGCAGGTCAGGGAGCTTGTTGTGGATGATGTGCTCAGCTGAACGCACCACCCTCTGTAGAGCTCGTCTGTCCTGCATGGTGCTGTTCCCAAACCAGGTCGAGATGTTTCCCGTCAGGATGCTCTCTATGGTGCAGGAGTAGAAATTCCTGAGCACCTTGGAGGGCAGTCTGAAGTCTCTCAAACGTCTGAGGTGGTACAGACGCTGCCGGGCCTTTTTCACCACGGTGTTGATGTGACAGGACCATGACAGGTCCTGCGTGATGTGAACACCGAGGTATCTGAAGCTGTCCACTCTCTCCACTGGGCTCCTGTTGATGACGGGGGTCTGGTAGTTCCTCTCCTGCTTTGTACAAAAGTCCACTATCAGCTCCTTTGTCTTACTGACGTTCAGGAGGAGATTGTTCCTCTGGCACCAGTTCTCCAGATTCCCAATCTCCTCCAGGTAGGCCGACTCATCGTTGTTCGTGATCAGGCCCACCACGACAGTGTCGTCAGCAAACTTGATGACGGCGGTGGAGTTGGTAGTGGCCACGCAGTCGTATGTGTATAAAGAGTACAGCAGGGGGCTCAGAACACAACCCTGGGGCGCTCCAGTGCTGAGTGTGAGGGAGGCTGAGACATGACCGCCCATATTTACTGCCTGTGGTCTGCCAGTTAGGAAGTTGGAGATCCACTGACACATGGGTGAGCTGAGTCCCAGGTGCTCCAGCTTGGTGGTGAGTGTGGAGGGAATTATGGTATTAAATGCAGAGCTGTAGTCGATGAAGAGCATTTTCACATAATTTCCCCTCTTAGTGTCCAGGTGGGTGAGAGATGTGTGGAGGAGATATGAGATTGCATCGTCTGTGGAACGGTTCGGACGATAAGCCAACTGTAGTGGGTCGAGTGTGTCTGGTAGTGAAGAGATGATGAAGTCTCTGACCAGGCGTTCAAAGCACTTCATCACTACTGAGGTGAGGGCTACAGGGCGATAGTCATTGAGGGAAGCAGGATGTGGTTTCTTTGGAACAGGAACAATGATGGACTCTTTGAAGCATGTGGGGATCACCGACTGAGATAGAGAGATGTTGAATATCTCAGTGAACACAGGTGCTAGCTGGTCTGCGCAGGCTCTGAGAATACGACCTGAGATGCCGTCTGGTCCTGCTGCTTTCCTGGTGTTCACTCTCTTGAAGGCTCTCCTCACATCGTGCTCGGAGATGATGAGTGCGTTCCCGGTGCTGACTGTGTCTTCCTGTCTGCAGCCGTTAGTGCCGTTAGCATTAGCGCCGCTAGCATTAGCCCCGTTAGCATTAGCGCCGTTAGCATTAGCATCGCTAGCGTCTTTAGCTGCAGCATCGAAGCGAGCATAGAATGTGTTCAGCTCGTCTGCCAGAGTCGCGTCCGCGTTCGTCATACCGGATGTTGGTGCTTTATAATCCGTTATTGTCCTTAGTCCCTGCCACAGGCTCCTAGAGTCACTCTGTTGAAGCTGTGACTCTAGTTTTCTCCCGTAGCGCTGCTTCGCCTCTTTCACCGCCTTCCGGACGTTATATGACGCTTCCCTAAAAAATCTTGCTTCCCTAAAAAAAAGTCTAAGTTGTTTTGGAGAGTTGATTTTATATCTGCCTCAAAAATGGCAATGTTTTCAGCGTACTGTAATACTGTCGCGCTTCAAACAATAATCATTTAAAATGCAAGTTATTAATATTTCTTCGAGTATTGATACAAAAATTTGTGTAAGCTTCTAGAACATGTGACCTGTAAAAACTGTTGCTTAAATTAAAGTCTTCCAAATTAAGGATGTTTTTGCCAAAAGAAATCTGTAGTGTCCGTAACCATGTCAAATTCATGTTGCAATATCTTATCAATTTAGCATTTTAGAATAATACAGCATACCTTTTCAGGTTTATGTCTTTTCATGTGAAATATAAATTAACGAAGTTGCATCTGAACTTAAAAAAAAAAGGTTATGGACACTACATAAAAGGGCATGACATTGTCTTTTTACTGTAGCAAATGTGTTTCTTTTTATCTGATAAAAATATAAATGTGTTTGCATATTTACACAAAAAAAAGAATGAAGCATGGATCAGAAGATAAGAAGCGTTAAGTATTGTGAAAAATGGTGTTATACAGTACAGTATGATCCTAACCAAAAAATAAACACTTTTTCACCTTCAGTAAGTGAGACACATTTTAGCACCAATACTCAATTTTGGCCGAATGCATCACTACAGTGAAATTACAGAAAGCCATGTGGTTATAAAACTCCCTCACCCCCCCCCCCCCCCCCTCCTCCCCCGCTGACCAGCACAGGAAGAGTTTACTGACAAGAACCACTCCAAAGCTGGAGCTATAGAAATTAGATCACAATCTGCTGCTGGTCTCCAGTGTCCCATACAGTACGTCGCACCCTGGCACTGAACTCAGTCTCAATTAGTATCCCATAATGGTAATGACATATGAAAAGAAGCACATTTAAATCAATCAACATCACCGTATCAGAAACAATCTGAATAATTGGATGGCACCTGACAGCAGTTCCAGCGCATCTTTTGTTACTGTGTTAAACACTCTAAATGGGCGTGCATGCCGTATCAGCGCAAGCAGGTGTTCGTCTGCAGAAAGCCTCTGTTGAGAAAGTCACAGGCCCGCTGTAGATCAGAACGGGTAATGAACCAATCTATTTTTTTATATCATTGCTGATGAGAGGGAAAAGTGGCAGAAATGTTGTGAAAGCTAACCATGATCCTCATTTAATTTCGCACAACATCTGTCTCACTGTTCCACTTCAGCAGACTATCTAACAGGAGCTGGAGAAAATCCCACTAGAGCAGAGAACATCAAGCAGTCTGTCTGTTCTTTTACTTATTCAACAGGTCTCATAGCTTAATGACTCCCTATTAGCTTTAATCAAGACCTATAATGACGCTTGCAACAATAGCAGCATCAACACTTGGGAAGGTAGCAAGAGTGGTTAAGCGTGCAGTATAAACAAAAGTAGATAAAAGTGAAGGGAAAGAAAAAGTAATTGTTGAAATGCCATGGTTGAGAAAGCAGCCAGCCAGCAAATACTTCTGCTATGAGCAAAAAAAAAAAACATGTACTTCTGTCAGGAAATAAAAGCAATGAAGCAAGAAATAAAAAAAGAAAAAAAAGTGATTTTTCTAAACTGAAAAAAAAAAAATATGTTTACCTTCTGGACATATGAGGAAATCAGTAGAAGTTGTAAAACCTAGGATGCAAATGTTCACTTCGTGTCACGTTTGACGCTTTGACACGTTGCATCACCCCAGGTTGGTTCTGTTACCACAAGTCAATTATTTTCCTATTATAATTTTACATATTACATTTTTTTTGTAAATAGCAAGAGTAATTTGTGGTACTATAGATATTTCGATTACAAGGATTACCATTTATGTATTAAAGAATGACATCATATTTTATTTGTTTATAGTTATAGTACTGTACACACAAGTCTTAGGCAACGTTTTATCTGTAGTACAAATGTTGCTATATATGTTTATCATGTTAGCATTATTATGTTCCAAATCATTCACTATTTCCAAACAGACTTTAAAAATGAATAAATAAATAACATTACAGAAAAAAAAAATATCATGTAAAGAAAGTGACAGACTGGTTTTCAGATGAAATTAAAATAAATAAATAAATAAATAAATAAATAAACACTAATGTAGACTCCTGGCTTTTGAATTTTGCAGTTCTCCAGCACACTCAGTAAAACCTAACAGCTGTTTTAATTATAAAGCTGCACAAATCTGGATCTAACGCTACTGATAATTTTCAAGCCATGAGTTTTCACACCAAATATTGACTGTGTCTATTTTATTACTTTTTAGCATGCTTTATAGAAGTTTATTTTATGTAGAAATGTTGCTAAAACCACCTTTTCTCATTTTTTTTGTACTGTATGTTCCCAGGATGTGCCCAATACTACAAGTTAAACAGTTGTTACTGTAGGTTTTACTGAGTGTGTTGGAGAATATGAGTTCTTTTGGTAACTTTGTCACACTGGCTTCTTTCTACTGTATTTTCATGCAAATTCCAGGAGTTTGTTTTTATTTCCAACAGTAAACTGGTCTGTCTTTATTATGCTGCTTTCTATATAAGCACACACACAGCCCACACAAACATTCTTTTGTAATGTTACTTATTCATTAATTAAAATGTTTAAGGTATGTTTGGAAATAGTGAATAGATTTGTATATAATAATGCAGATATTAAAAACATATACAGTATAACACGTATTTATTGCAATGGTGTGACACTGTACAATGGTAGCATTGGATTTTACTGTTTAATTTCTAAACAGTTTGGTCAGTAGGTAGCAGGGTGGCTTAGTGATTATCACTGTGTCCTCGTGACTTCAGTGTCAAGAGTCCTTCGTTCGACTCTAGACTTTGCATGTTCTTTGGAGTTTGCATGTTCTCACAGTCCTTTGTGGGTTCCCTGCAGGTTCTTCGGTTTCGTCGGCTAAATTGCCCGTAATGTCTAAGTGACTGTGAGAGTGTATGCATGCTTGTGTCAATGGACAGGCACCTGTCCAAAGGGTACCCCGCCTTGTACCCCAGTCCCCTGGGATAGGCTCCAGGCCTCCTGCAATTCTGAATGGGATAAGCGAGTGAGTAATATGATGAAAAATATTAGTTCCTACTATCGCTTGTCATATCAGCTATAAACAGTCATTCCATCACCAGCCTCCTTTCTTTACTGTCTTAAGAAGATGAAATATCTTATACTGTCATGAAGCTACAAAAGCCATCAATCAGGAAAACTTACAGCTTTACCTCTGTCACAAAACCCTGCAGCCTCCTACCGAACATGCTAAATGAGCACTTAATCAATACATAAACAATCAATAAAGTCTCTTAAAAGAAACCTTTACTACATCAACAATTACACATTTAGATCGACATTTACATTTAGGCCTTTGGCAGATGCTTGTATTCAGATCGACTCACAAAAGTGCTTTGAAGTCTCTGTCATTGGATAGATCCTTACACTGATTACTGTAGGTTATTAATTATGTCCCATCAGTCATGTCAAATTATACACATTTTTAAATCTGTTAGTGTTTCTTATATAAATTATACTGTATTATAGTAGGTGGCATCGTGGGTTTATGGGTAACACTGTCGCCTTGCATCTCCAGGGTCCCACCTTGGGTCTGTGTGCATGTTCTCCCTGTTCTTGGTGGGTTTCTTCCGGGTACTCCGGTTTCCTCCCACAGTCCAAAGACACATAGATCATGCTAACTGGCGTTCCCAAATTGCCCGTAGTATGTTAATTAGCGTGTGAGTGTGTATGTGTGCCCTGTGATGGATTGGCACCCTGTCCAGTATGTACCCTGCCTCATACTGTATACTACAGTAAGTCTCATGGGATAGGCTCCAGCCATGGTACCATGTATACAAGATAAAGTTGTATAGATAATGTTGTATTCTAATATTCTAGTATCTTCTATACTGATATGGAAAATGAATCAACACATTCAGACCAATAGGAATTGAACAGTGCTGTGGTTCTTTCTTCTTAAATGTATCAGAGAGGTTTATGAACAGTTATACACAGATCACACATACCATTTAAACCACCTGCCTAATACTGTGTAAGTCCCCCATAAGACCTCTGAAGGTGTGCTGGGGAGTCTGATACCAAGATGTGAGTACTGTAGCAGTTCCTGAAAGTTGTGAGAGAGAGCCTCATGGATTGGACTTGTTTGTCCAGCACATCCCATTAGATGTTTGATTGGATTGAGATCTGGGGGATTTGGAGGGCAAGTCAAGACCTTGAACTGTTTCTGAACAATTTTTGCAGTGAGCTGGGGGGTGGGGGAGGGTGGCGGGTTCGCATTATGTTGCTGAAAGAGGCCACTGCCATTAGGAATACTGCTGCAATGTAACTTGGTCAGTTATTGGTCTAAAACAATGTTTAGGTGTCAAAGTAACAACCAAGACTAAATGCCAAGACTTGCCAAGTTTCTTGGTATAACATTACCTATAGGATCACACCAGCTTGTCTTCTTCTCACGGTGTATTCTGGTGTGATTTCTTCCACATGGCCAAATCATGATTAGTGCTAAAAAGGATCATATAACACCATTTTTCATAATACTTAATGCTTAAAGTCATTAACAAAACTTCACTCTTTCGTATCTTTCAATGATCTTACTTGTCATTCAGAAGAAACTTGGTCAATTTAGATTTCACATGAAAAGACATAAACTTTAAAAAATTAATTATTTTAAAATACCAAATTGTTAAAATATTGCAACATGAATTTTACCTGATTATGGACACTACAGATTTCACTGGGAGAAACATCCTTTTAAGCAATAATTTTTCCAGATCATATGCTTCTCAAAGGTTACACAAATTTTTAGGATTAATACTCATAAAGAAATGTGAATAATTTGCATTTTAAATGATTATTGTGTGGGCGGCACGGTGGTGTAGTGGTTAGCACTGTCGCCTTGCACCTCCAGGGTCCGGGTTCGATTCCCGGCCAGGCTCGATTCCCGTCTCTGTGTGCATGGAGTTTGCATGTTCTCCCCGTGCTTGGTGGGTTTCCTCCGGGTACTCCGGTTTCCTACCACAGTCCAAAGACATGCAGATTAGGCTAATTGGCGTTCCCACATTGACCATAGTGTGTGAATGAGTGTGTGTGTGTGTGCTCTGCGATGGATTGGCACACTGTCCAGGGTGTACCCTGCCTCGTGCCCAGAGTCTCCTGGGATAGGCTCCAGGTCCCCGCGACCCTAAATACAGGATAAAGCGGTATAGAAGATGAATGAATAAATGAATGAATGATTATTGTTTGAAGCGAGACAGTATAACCCTGAAACATGGCGATTTCTGGGGAACATAAAAAATAATCTCTCGAAAACACATTTTTCTGTATTATATGTATAACAAAAAATTATATTGGTATTATTTTAAAAAAACGCACCAATAATACAGGTTAAGCAATGCACATGGTGCCAGGGTATGTAAAAGCCACCTTCTTCCATTGCTCAGTGGTCTAGTTCTGATGCTCACATGCCCTTTCATCTATGCAGGCCCAGACACAACAAGCTACAATGCATTGTGTGGACTTGAGTCCTTTCTAAACCAGCATTAACTGTTTCAGCAATTTGTCCTACAAGGAGCTCTTCTGTGGGATCGGACCAAACAGGCTAGACATCACACCACCTTCTCATCAGTAAACATTGAGTGACCATGACACCTGGTTCACCGGTTGTCCTTCTTTGGACCACGTTTGGTAGGTACTATGTACCTACTGCATACTGCAGGAGCACCCCACAAGACCTGCTGTTTTAGAGATGCTCAAGCGCAGGAATATAACCTTAACTAATGTGGCCCTTGTCAAAGTCTCTCAGATCCTTACACATGCTCAGTTTTTCTGATTTGAGAAATGATTTTTCAGCTGCTGCCTAATATATCACAGCCCTTGAAAGGTTCCACTGTAATTCGTTCACATCACTTGTCAGTGGTTTTAATGGTATGACTGAATGTTATATAGTTGCATTTTAAAGCAAATGCATAATTAAAATATATATATATATGATTTTCGTTCCTCTTCTCACGTGTACACCACTTTGTATTGGTCTTTCACGTGGAATTCCAATAAAATTGATTCATGTTTGTGGCTGTAAAGTGACAAAATGTGGAAAAGTTCAAGGGGGCCGAATACTTTTGCACGCCACTGTATCAGTAAGTCAGAACACTGTCTGATCCTGGATCGGATCTGTGTGCATTGAGGGTGAAAATATACTGCAATTTACCTTCTGCTCATTTGATGGATGATGACAATAATGATGATGAGGATGATGATGATGATGATAAGGATGATGCACATCAGCTCTCCATTAAATGTACCCACAGACATCTAAAAATGAGAGAAATCATTACTGAGAATTTTTAATAACCCAGGTCATCATTTTTAACCTCTAGCAGTGTCTCACAGCACAGCCGGCATCAGCGGTGGGCAGGAATGTGGGAATGATGAAAGCGGACTCATGTTTCACTGCCTCATTGACAGGAAGAGGCAGGCAGTAAAACGTGTAAGGTTATGAGTTACGGTTATACAGTACGGTAGGAGGGAGTTTAACCTCTTGTGACTAACACCCCATAAACAGCAGAATGCTATAGATGGTTCTGCTTGTACTTCAAGGCAAAACCTAGATCATTTATAGGGGATACACTATAAAAAAAATGAATTGAGGAAGGAAACAGCAACAGGATATTTTTTTTATAGATTTTATGATCGAGTGCACTTGACAGTCATAAAGTAATTTCTTATTTAAATGCAAATTAGTAAGGCTGGGAACTCGTGTTTAAATACTGATCTAAACATTGCAGAAAATTAGTTTTAAAGGATTCGCTCGGCTATGTTTACAGTAAATTTTACTCAAACAAGCATGTATCGATTCTGAAAAAACATTTGCATATGTGGTAGGATCAGCTAAACGTATTATTTAAATCTGTAACTTTTAACGTGTTTATTATTTTTTAATAACTTTTAATACGATTAACGTGTTTATTATTTTTTTGCAAGGCACAATAAAGTACACAGAGAGACAGAAAAACAAGTATTTGGCTAAACCTGTTAATGACTGAATCAGGTGTTCAGTGAAGGTTGATCTTAATGCTTCAGAATACCAAGACATCTTGGACAATGCTATGTTTTTTATTAACTTTGTGGCAACAGTTTGGGAAAAGCCCTTTTCTATTCCAACGTGACTTCGCCCCGGTGCAAGTACTGTAATATAAAGACACGGTTTGATTAGTTAAGTGTGAAAGAACTTGAAAGAACCCCATCGAGCATCTTTGGGATGAACTGGGATGAGATTGCGAGCCCGGTCTTCTCGTCCAACATTAGTGTCTGACCTCATAAACGCTCTACAGAACGCATTCCAACAGAGACACTCCAAAATCTTGTGGACGGCGAAGAATGACAGATTTTTTTGAGCAGTATATATACTGTAGATATATGGAATTGGGTTGAGAAACCTCTAAGGTAGCTAGTTAGTTTTTTGTTAATTTATGTTACTAAGATTTATATTGTTGAAGTGACAATAAAAGCCTACTTAACTTAAAACATGTTATAAAAATAATGTGAAAGGACAATGTTGCACCATTACCCTCACATCACCATCATTACCTGTGATCAGTAGGAAATCACAATTGTTTTCATTAGTGAAAGGAGCATTTCCACCCACACTGTGATGAGAACTCGCAGCATTGAGACTAAACAGCTTAGAAGAAAAGGGTGAAAGGGGTAAAAAGTCTGTGCTTTAAGTCAGTTTCCTATTTCTAGCTACAGGGCATGTTAGTAAGATTTTAAATGAAGTGCATATACTGTACAGTACAAGTATAGGTATTTGTTGAAGAATGTAGTTAAGTACATGTAAATGGTATCTACTAATAAAACTACTTGAATCAAGTACAAATAACTAAAATATGAATAAGTACAGTGAAGAAGTAAATGTACTTAGTTACTATAACGGGGTGTATGTGTGGGCTTTGGGAAATGAGTCATGTATGCATAGGGATGAACGTAAAGTCTTTTAATAAGGAATAACAGAACATAAACACCTTCACACAAAGAACTAATCTAAACAGGGAATGCACCACGACAAAGGACTAAACAAGACTAGGAGGAATACATAACAAAACAGGCTAGGGTATGACACAGGCTACACATGAACTGAACACAACAGGCAGACATGAACTAAAGACAAGACGGAACTATGGGCTAAACAGAGTAAGGACTAAACAGAGTTAAGAGCTAGACAATGTTAAGGGTTAAACAGAACTAAAGGATAGACAGAGCTAAGGGCTCGGCAGAGTACAGGCTAAGCAGAGTACAGGCTAAGCACAGGAAAAGAGACAATACAGAACAGACAAGAAACTAAAGATAACACAATATACACCGAATCGAACTAAGATTAGAAAAGGAACTAAGGAAGTGGCATGACACCAAGAGCTAGGAGCTTTCATGGAAATGGTTTGACACCGAGGATATAGAAATCTTTACACCCATTTAACTAAACAGTACGAAATCAGTACGTAATCAGTATGCCCGACATAACAAAAGACTATTTATAACTGAAACTGATTTAGCTAACCTCGACCAGGTGTGCTCCCATCACCTGATCGAGGTGCATTCTGGGCAATGGAGTCCAAAACCAAATGAAAACACAAAGAAAAACAAAATGGAGTCCGGGAGCATGGCGCCATCTGGTGTTCAACTGTGACAGTTACCCTCTTTTTCTTCTTTGTCTTTCGGCTGTTCCCTTTCAGGGGTCGCCACAGCGAATCATCTGCCTCCATCTAACCCTATCCTCTGCATCCTCTTCTCTCACACCAACTAACTTCATGTCCTCTCTCACTGCATCCATAAATCTCCTCTTTGGTCTTCCTCTAGACCTCCTGCCTGGCAGTTCCAACCTCAGCATCCTTCTACCGATATATTCACACTCTCTCCTCTGAACATGTCCAAACCACCTCAATCTGGCCTCTCTGACTTTATCTCCAAAACATCTAACATGGGTTGTCCCTCTGATGAACTCATTCTTGATCCTATCCATCCTTGTCACTCCTAAGGAGAACCTCAACATCTTCAGCTCTGCTACCTCCAACTCTGCCTCCTGTCTTTTCTTCAGTGCCGCTGGTGCCCTTCTCACCTCACTTTTACTAATATTTGCTACTTCCTGCTCCACAACAGTCACCTCTTCTACTCTTTGTTCTCTTTCGTTTTCCTCATTCATCAACTCCTCAAAGTACTCATTCCATCTTCCCATCACCCTCCTGGCATCTGTCAGTACATTTCCATCTCTATCTTTAATCACTCTAACCTGCTGCACATCCTTCCCATCTCTATCTCTTTGCCTCGCCAACCTGTACAGATCCACCTCACCCTCCTTGCTGTCCAGCCTAGCATACAAGTCCTCATATGCTCTTTGTTTGGCCTTTGCCACTTCTACCTTCACCTTACGATGCATCTCCCTGTACTCACAGTTACCCTCCACATCTGTTTTTAAATTTTTTTATTTTTGTCCCCCATTTTATTAGAATCCCTGGTATGTTAAGAACTAATAGCGTTAATCAAACAAACAACAAAAAAGCAGATGTTTTTTTCCCTTTTTTTCTTGCTTATCCTGCATCGTTGTTGCATAAACCATGCGCGCTATAGCCTATTACATTACCTTAGCTAAAACTTTTCAGCCTAGTAAATTAGGTTTGTGAGCAACCCAAAGTAATTCATATGTGATCCTAAAACAGAGATGTAAACACACAATCTAGAATTTCACATGATCTTGCGTAACCAGTCATACTGTATGCCTGCTTATATTTCCGAGTAGAGAAAAACCAAAGTGTGCAAATGAATTTCAACCTCAGGCATGAAAGCATGGATCTTAGATTTATGGGTTATCCATATGGACATATTGCTACACTAATGCACTGTGCCTAATCCTCCGATACAATACAATACTAAAATCAGGTTATGCCAAAAAAAAAAAATCCCCTGACATTATAAACAACACAACTGAACACGTATTATTTTTGCCCAAAAGATTTAATGCACTTAATGCATGACACTGGAGCGAGCTGCCTGGCTGTAGCATTCAGAACACGAAGGAACAAACACCATCCATCAATAAAATGCCAGCGCTGTATGAAAGTGGACGTGATTTAGCGATACGCCTCCCTGCTTCCCCATAATCGGAGGGTTTAATGCAATACAGCAAGGCTTTAAACAGTGAAGCGGCACTCCATAAATCTAAACTGCAGCTTTGACCTCAAGCCTCTCTTTCTTTCAACCTCCCGCACCTTGTGTGTGTGTACGCCATGTCACCATAGCAATAGCTAATAAATCATGCCAATCATCAGCTCAAAAGGCTCCCCAGCGCTGGAAGAGCTTCATAAACCACAAAGAAGGAGCACCACCATTGTAATCGCAAAACCTAGTTTTCCGTCGCGCCAAACGAAGTGACCAGCTGTGCGAATGTTCAGCAAAATCGGCATCGAATCATCATTAGTTCTTTTACTTCTTATACAGTATCTGCTGAAAATCATTTTGATCTTGATGCAGTGATGTTGATCCTGACTTGCCGATGCCTCGTTTATTAAACATTTGTGCGATTTTATATTTCATCTATCCTAGAGAAATGATGAAGAACCCTAGAAATGGGATGGAAATAAAGTCACCATGAGTAATTAATCACCGATAGTCCCGTCACATACGCACCGTAGCTAAAGACATCGAAAACCAACCACATGGGGAAAGGATTTCAAAATATTTCCGGTGGCGCATGCTGACATTTTGTAAATCATTTATAGAAATTCCATGAGCTACGCACATCTTTAGAAACAAATTCCCTGTTGAGTTGCAGATAACTCGGAACTCGTTATATAACGCTGGCGAGCCTGCTGTTCGTCCTACTTTATATTGAAGTGTTTGTTGCATTCTCGATTCTGATTGGTCAGAAAATGTTGATTTATTTTTTTCTTTCAAGGATGAGTCACTAGACAGTATGGGTATTTGTACTGCAATAATTGAAGACAAATAATAAGCTGAGTTTTACCACGTTTCATTTAATGAGGAGAAACAGTAAATCTTGTTGTTTAATACACATTTGCATTAAACATTTGCTTAATTCAGCCGTGGCCAAATGATGCAGGATTGATGGTAGCGCTCACCTTTTCTTCTCCACGCAACCTTTTTTTGGACAATCGGAAAAAGGAATTCATAAAAAAAAAAAAAAAAGGCTTTACTACAGTCCTGTACCTTTGTACCTTTTGCAGAATATCAATCTGTCCTTGATGTTCCTCCTGGTGAGAAGTGGCTTCTTTGCTGCCCTTTTTGAAATGTATGAAGGTGAGTGCTACCATGAGTCCTGTTTCATTCCAAAAGTAAAGCATCCATTCAATGTGTGTCATCGCTTCTCAGGATGCTGAGGAAATTCTTGTGTATTGCTGTTAACATGTTGTAAGTCGAACTAATTATTTAAATTTAACTACACACACTTGATACATATGAAGTTTCAAACTGCAGTGGTCTAAACCGAGTAAACACTTAACAACACACCAATCTGTGTGTGTCGGAAGATTTGCAAGAATTCTATGTAAAATAATTCAAATTTCTTGTTCTTTTTTTCTTCAGTGAACATTATCAAGGTTGTCTGGGACGTGCTGAGGCAGAAGCGAGTGAGAGCCAGCGCTGGCAACAGAACTGTTGCAAGTTCTCTAAGACGTTTGGAACAACTTCACAGACGATTTCCATGTAGGTATACTTAAGAGAATTGCTGAAGATTTTATTTCAGTCATGCCTCTGCGTCTGAATTGGTGCGTGACAGCCTGCCCCAAGTCATAATTATCAGGAGAACAATGAAACTCACCAGATATGTAGCTGATGGAGGCATAAAGTAATGCACTGGATATTCTGGATTTTCTATATAAAATGCATATATAAATTATACATTTTAATGATGTGATAAAGCATTTTAACTGAGCATTTTTAAAGGGCAGCACACAGCACATAGCATGTTTATCTTTTCATTCCATCCATCTGTCTATCTATCATCTCTGTAGTTCAACTAGGGACCGTAGAGGCCAAATATGATTATCATTGTATTTATTCCCGTTTTTACGACTGTGGTAGGTCAACATCCAAACACTACACGCAATTCAGGAAAACGAAATTGGCCTAATCGCATCTCTTTGGACTATACGAGGAAACCCACCAAGCATGGGGAGCCCAGACTCCATCCACACCCAAACTTCAACACCATAGTTACTGTATACGTATTGAGGATACTTCCCAGGAAGAAAGTTCAAGTTCGTAGTGATGGGAAGTTTGGATCATTTTAGTGACTCGGTTCTTTGAATCTCGTTCATCAAAATGAACAAATCGTTTTTTGAGTCATTTAGTTCATTTCGTTCTTTTGATCAGAAATAAAATAAAATGTTACATTTTCAATAAACAGACCCCCAACACGTCTACATACAGTACACAAAGTTTGGCTATAGTTCCAGTTATGAAAATATTACAATGCAGCTAAGGACATATTATGATGAACAGAATGAGCAGCTCACCTCTCATATCTTCTGGTCCGAATCGTTCGTTCTTTTGTCACGTGACTCTCATAGATGCAATCGTTCGTTCTTCTGAATCTATTGCACTGCACAGCGTCTATGGGAGTCATGTGACAAAAGAATGAATGTCTTGGACTAGAAGACTCAAAGGTAACTTTTCATTTCTGTTTCCTGTACTGTATATAACCTACGGAGGTTTTGAGTCACGTTAAAGACTCGTTCAAAAAGAATCAGTCGTTCATGAACGACCCATCACTACTGTACAAGTTAGCATAGAAAACGTCTCAGGAATTGTTCCAGAAACCTGTTCGGTGCATTTGGGACGAATACGACCTGCATTTTGGTCACTTCGATATTTTTGCATTAGCTAAATACAATTTTTATGCAATATCACAGACTCCAGAGTGTAATCCTAATAACACATTCTCTATTCCTTCTTGTGGCTGTGCATCAGTTGCCCGTGTACAAACACAATAAGTGGGAACATATTGCCGTAACAATCTGATCAACCTTCTCGGACATTTGCAAGTTATTTAATTAGTCATGGCTAGAAATCGAGCTCCATACTTGTGATTGAAAAGCATTCTACTGTATAAGGTTTACATGGTTGTTTGTTCGATATTATTATTATTTTTATTATTCACTTAAACCTATAGAACACATGGATTTGGGTCCATTTAGGTTCAAAGAGTTGTTTTGTTCACTTTTTAATGTTCTGTTTTTCTCACTTTTCCCGTTGCTATCAAACCATGTTAAAGTTTGCATGTAAGCAGAACGAAACCGTGTCTTCTTGGCCGGTTTTGGTTTTCACACCCGAGTGCGATTGCAGTGATCTCATGAACCGCACACGTACCACGCATGCCAAGGTTCGATTCAAATGCATTCGGGCTGCTTATGTTAAAGCACCCTAAATGGCATATTGAAAAAAAAAAAAAAGCAGAAGATGCGAGGATCACAATTTTGCATGCCATGGACGATGCACTCGGTTCGGTGTCAGTAGGCCTAAAGAAGGCTGCCCTTTCTGGAGCTGTACCAAGTAGGTGGTTTTCAGCATTCAGTGCCTAATTCTCTGTGAAATAACCTTCTGCAAGGGCACTGCCTAAGGCAATCGATACTGTAGGTGTTTGCTGCCCGAGCACAGAGCAAGATTTCACCATTTATTTACACCTGTATAGTGAGAAGTGCCCCGCACTAAACAATCCTTTCAGTCTGGCTTGGAGGGAGACTGAGCTGCAATCAAGGTGCTGTTGTACCTTCACACAGACCTCTGCAATGGAAAAATAAAACTGTCCTTGAACTATTATCTCTACCTCTAATGTGTTTGATCAGTGACTGATCAGTTCTGACAAGTTTTGATGGCATGTTTCTTCACTGCAAATAATCTTACAGCACATAGCATGTGTGACAGGCAAAGAAAACACATCCTTTACTTTTATTTAAGAAAAAGTACTCCATTTACAGTTGCAGTTGTTTAAAAGTAAAAAAGGAAATAAATTACTTACCCCTAAATTTACTTAAGTTTCAACAGTTCAATCAAAACAGTATCAATAGCCTTCAAGTCATAAATGTGTGTGTGTGTGTGTGTGTGTGTGTGTGTGCTCGTTTAGGTGTGCAACTCCTGACTATAGACGTGCTGTTTCATTTCAATCTGCAACATTTCATCTTCACTTCTCATTTCATATACCTGCTACCCGATTAAGCATTTTAATCAACAAAAGCAAATCTTGCAATTATGCATAATAGTCAACAGGAGGCGATCTTACCCCCCCCCCCCCCCCCCCCACACACACACACGACTTTGGTTATGTAACGTGACGTTGTGCAGAAATGTAGTGACGTAGAAAGTACAGATCTTTCTTATAAGAAGTAGTTGCGTAAAAGTAAAACATGTAAAAGTAAAATCCATAAATTAAACTACTCAAATGACGTGCAAATACAATAAATATGTATAAAATATGTAATATTTAAGTTTGTTAACAAAGTCACTTAGTTGCACTTAGTTCCATTTTACTTCTGTTTCACGTGTACAAAGGAAAAAACAAAGTTGCTACGTATATGCATTGTCTCCACAAATAAGTAGGCAGATATATTCTCAGGATTTACAGTGTGACTTATCAGAATAATTGAATCACAATTGAATGTCCTGGAAGTACAAGCCATTTACTGTCTCCTTTAACTGAAGCAGAATGCGCACCAATTTAATGCCGATGTTATCTAAAAAGAGTCTGAATGCAACTATAAATCGCCAGTCTGACTGCCGCTACTCCAGAGTAATTCACACAATGCCGCATTTCCGCATTAACCTACTCCAAATGTACTGATAGAGACAATAAATCGGTCTACGCGATGCAGATAGTGCGGTGAAGGTTATTTACAACACTGACAACTGATTCCAATAAGCGGCTAAGGGCTAGACAAATACACTCAGTGGTATGCTCTGTGACATGCTCCGTGAAAAGTAATATATACATATTGATGTACATAAACTTACAAAGTGTTGAATTAAAAGAGTCAGACTCAAGCCCAGATAATAATTTGAGGGTTATGTCAGGGGTAAAACCTGTGCCAAGTCAAATGCATAGATGGGAAGGTCTGCTATGACAACTCATTAACGGCAGCAGCTGAACAAACAACAACAACAACAACAATATTATTATTGGCTTTTAATAAGCCTCATGAGTTTCCTGCATGCAGTTCCTTGTTCCCTCACTCATCGATTACTCAAGTAGGACTATTAAAATCCATAACGTTAATTTGAATGCACATATAAATCACTCATTACAAATCCACACTCTGGATCATAAACTCAGCGCATACGCGTAAACTGCAACCCGGCAGATGTACTGCAGTACTTTAGTTCTCTTTGTATTTTTAAGTTCTTTCAACAAATCTTGTCTCTCCTAGCTTTGTCTCTTCAATGACAAAAGTTTGTGCACACTTAACCATTAAACCTGTATGTGGTTCTACCCCAAACTGTTACCAAATTGATGGGTTGTACAGTACAGGGTATAATTGTATGCTTTTTTTCCCCTGGCCTTCACTTTTTCCAGGCATGCTCCTCACACCATTCTGTAACAGGTATGGTCAACCAAAGCAGGAAACACAGCTGTTTAATCAGTTGATTTTGGTCATCAATCAGTAATCAGGTGTTGCTTCTGCTTGGTTGGAAGAAAAATATAATTAAATAAACAAATAAATAAATGAATATAGCATTAGTGGCTCAGTGGTAGGTTTCTCATCCCCAGTCATTGGAAGCAGTGCCAGTCCCAAGCCCCAATAAAATGGGAGGGTTGCATCAGGAAGGGCATTTGGCGTAAAACCTGTGCCATGCTAATGAGCGGATCGGATGGCCCGCTGTGGCGACTCCTTCCTGGGAGCAACCGAAAGACCAACAACACAAAAACCATAAACACTAAAAACCTATAATTTTTATTTTTTTTTTTTATGAGGGTGACTTAATGGCTAACACTGTCACCTCCCACCTACAGGCTCCAGGTTCGATTCCCGTCTTGGGTCTGTGTGCATGGAGTTTGCATTCTCTCCCAGTGCTTGGTGGGTTTCCCCTGGGTTCTTCAGTTTCCTTCCACAGTCCAAAGACATGCAGATTGGGCTAAATAGTGTTTCCAAATTGCCCGTAGTGTGTGAATGACCCTGCAATAGATTGGTACCCCATCTTGTACCCTAAGTGTCCTGGGATAGGTTCCAGGCCCCCCGCGACCCTAAATGCAGCACAAAATGGCATAAACAGCGACGATGGATTATACTATGCAGAACATGGGTTGTTCTGCAGCTAATATTTAAAGTTCTAGACTTTATGTCTATTGCATACCAAGCATGAGCAATGCACAAGACCTATAAAGTCATTGTCCAATTATGGACTCATTAGTTTTGCACAATTGCACTTAAAACTCCATTGACGGCAGACCGGATTATATGCAAAGCTTCTGGTTAATGGTTTATTGACTGCATTTTTTGACCTCTTATGACACCAATCTCAGACTTACACACTTAGTGGTACGATGTAATTCTTCCTCGGGGTATTCGCTTTGTAAATATATTGTGTTTCATTCACTTTGGTCTCCTCCCCTTCGCTCTGCCTACTGGGCCACAGCCAATATTATGCAACAGGAAGCCCACAGGTCTGAGTTCATTTGTAATTTTGCCGCCGACAGAGAGAAAATGCCATCGAAGTGCCAGCACTTCAGTGATTAAGGTGATATTGACAGCTGAATTAATTCCAGATTGGTCCACATGAGACATCCTCTCGGACCAGCTCGTACAAAAGGAAGCGATTCGCATTTAACCCTCCCCTTCGTCAGGTAAAAATCCTTTTTTGTTTCTTCTGTTTGCTTTTTTTTTCTTGTTTCTTCTACCGTCCTTCCTTTCACATGGAATCGTGCTTAGCATTTGCGCACAGCAGCAGCCGATCTGTCTTCTCTCACACTAAAAGCAACAATGCACGAAAATGATGAATTCTATCCTGATACGGAGGAGATACACAGTAGCGCTAGTGCAAGCTAGTCCATGCAAGCTGTTGAAATTGGTGATCAAAGTTAACAGGGACTGCAGAGTGATAATTAAAATCCAGCACACAGGGAGCTACTGCAATTCTGCTGTCAAAGCCATAGCTGGAGCGTGTCAGCTTGCATCAGTCAACGCCTGTCAAGAGGCTGATGCAAATACCAGGAATCATAGACTCGCTGTACTTTTCCTGACTGCCACCAAGGCGATGCTGTGCCGCCCCGGGGGGAATGATGCTCTCACCACTCTGTGCACTCTCGCGCTGACGAATGTCCACTATGAAAGGAAAGACTGGCTATATTGCTAAGTGAGCATGATGCTAAGATCAGTCTCAGGCACACAAACTACCGTAACAGACCACTGACAGGAAAAATCTAAGAGGACATGATTAATGCAGGAGTGAATCCGCTCGGAAAAATGCCAAGTCACTGAAATGGGAGAGGATGTACGAAGCAAAAAAAGACTTTCACTTCCAATTAGGCGCGTGCGGTATTGATCTTTCCCAGCTCGTGATTTACTATTTAAAAGAAAAAAAAAGGAAAGAAAAAAAATTTAACAGTTTATTCATCCGGAACTAATAGTTTAAAAAAAGACGACTGGGAATTTTGCATTTGTACAATTCCAGCTATATGCGAAGTCGGGGCATAATAACCAGCTGTGCCGTCTCTGTGGTTAAACGGCTTAATGCTTTCGTTCCTTGCAGGCAGCAGCAATTGCGGCAACTCAGCTGGATGGCGGATTTTTAGGTGATTGTGCAGTAATGGCCATTAAACTGTAAAACAAAGTATTTTTAGGGGCTGTCTAGTTTCTCTTTCTAATTATCATTACCGTTAACTTTGTTGCTTTGACCCTTTGCTGTAGGACTACTGAATCTTCTTAAGCAAAACGCTTGATCCGTTCTATTTTGACGGGAAATCAAAGTGACTCGAAAAAAATTTTCGCTTAACACGTACAAATATTAATAAGCTGACTTGTTTTATTTGGAAGAAAAACACTGATCTGTGGTGTACTGTATTTTTGAGTGATCGGCATGTACTGTACTGTACTGTACCCTACTAGCATCCTCTGATGTTATAGGTTAGCAGCAGGTCTGGTAGTATGATATAATTGGTATAAATGTTATACACAGTCATTGCTTAAGATTGCTTCTAGTAGTGCTTCACTGTGGCGATTTGTACCGAGTTCACCTAAGCGACTCGCAAATTAGCTTCTCCTTATCTTCTGATTTGTAATCTAACACTTTACAAAGGAAGGCTGTGTCCTACCTCAATGTGCTATTTCCCCCTCACTATTTGCGAAATGTACAAAAGTAGCCAATTAAGCTGTATTCATTCATTCATTCATTCATTTTCTATACCGCTTAATCCTGTGTTCAGGGTCGCGGGGGACCTGGAGCCTATCCCAGGAGACTTCGGGCACTAGGCGGGGTACACCCTGGACAGGGTGCCAATCCATCGCAGGGCACACACACATACACACACTCACACACCCAATCACACACTACGGGCAATTTGGAAACGCCAATTAGCCTAACCTGCATATCTTTGGACTGTGGGAGGAAACCGGAGTACCCGGAGGAAACCCACCAAGCACGGGGAGAACATGCAAACTCCATGCACACAGAGACGGGAATCGAGCCTGGCCGGGGAATCGAACCCGGACCCTGGAGGTGCAAGGCGACAGTGCTAACCACTACACCACAGCGCCACCCAATTAAGCTGTATTTATTTTATACATTTTTTTAATGCTTTTGGTTGTCACATACCCTAATCATGTATGAATGGACTACGCATTAGCTACAAAATGAACCTACAACAAATGTGCTCCATTACAATCTGTGCCAAACTCTGAAACGATCAAGCATCAAGAACTTTCCAGCCAACTGTTGCAAAGTACTGTATCTCCTACACTTTATGATTTTAGCTACAGATTTAGTATCTAATAAAGCAAACTATTTAGAAGTTTATTTGGATTTAGACTATTTTATCTATGGATATACAAGTGGCGGCCATGAAATTGCCATTCATGCTAAGAAAAAAGAATGTAATGATAAAGGACGTTGGTCATGAGCTTAGTCCTCCTCTACATTTCCTCCAGCTATGGCGACACACTTGGTGTTGGTGGAGACTGTCTCTAAGGAAGCCTACTTTTTGACTCTTGAGGAAAAGTTGCACCTCGGTAATCACCTCGTCGTTGACAAGCGCCTACCACAAAGTGGTTTCTTCAAGAGATGGTAGAGTAAAAAGTCACTTGGTGAATTTGGCAGAATTTCGTGCCTCAAGTCACATGCAAGTTTCACCGTTTTGTGAGGCGAATAGACTAGAGCGTTGTCATGAAGAAGGCGCACTTCAATTTTTTTTCAACCATGTGCACCATTTTGGTTTTGACCCTTTTAGCGGCATTGTGCAAAAATATACCACTTTTTTTTTTTTTACAAGATGAAATGTTCATGGACGTACTAATTTCCAGACAATAATATTGGCAAATATTTTCATACAATAATAAGAATTTTATAACCACCTCTCATAGCCATTTGGTGTGGAAGGTTGGATTCAGCCATTTTAGTAGTAAGAACATTATAGTTCTTCTGAGCACTGCAGCTGTTCACCTCAAACCTAAACAAGAACATTGTCATGTTTTATGCCACAGCATAAAATCACGGCGAGAGTGGCAAGGAAAATCTCCCTGAGATGGCAATAGGAAGAAACCTCGAGAAGACCCAGACTCAACAGGGCACCCATCTTCATTTGGGTGATAACGGAGGGATTTACCAGGGATCCAGACCCCTTCAGTCCTGTCTGATACATACTGATGTCCAACTCATGTGAGTTCTCATCACATGGAGAGTGCTCTGCTTGAGGATCTGACGACGGCTGACCAGGAAGATGGTCTTGGACCAGGTTGATGTCAGTTTTTCCCTGATGGCTTGTGACTGCACTCATTAATTTAGGACTAAAATTGACCTGAACCTGATGCTCCATCAGTGAAAGTGGACTTTATTTCAACTTTAACACCTTTCCGGTTAAACTGAACCTTCAACTTTACAGCACACAGATATACAGTAGCGGGAATTGATTAATGGGCACATGATCTGATCCCACCAAAATTAGGAGGGGTTTCCTTTTCAGTTCAGTTCCTCTCAAGGTTTTTCCTCTTGTCATCTAATAGATTATTATAATAGATTCTACTACATTTCCTCAATTACCAAAAATTCTTGAGCCGTCACCTTACCAAACTCTGACGAACTACCTGAAGTATTTTCCTATACTTTTCTATATTCTCAACATCAGGATCGAATTCAGGAATGCGGGGAAGCCCTTTAAATAACATTTCCACTCTGCTGAATGACCTACAGCCACCCACGGACTTATGTTTCAGTCGGCAGACAATCCGATGTGACCACTGCTACATGGTGCCACCGCAGCGTGAGAAGTATCTCTCTACACACACATCCAATCAGTTGCACAGCTGGACAGATTGTCTAGTATACAGAAAGTGTCTGGATGCAACCGTGTTACTTTTTTTATTCTATAAATGAGCCTGTAAATGTTTCCAGGTCATTGCTTTGCTTGTCTTGTACAAAAGGCACCAGAGGGATGTAGCTGTCCATTTGGGTGATATGTTCAGTGATGGATTGTGTCTCCTGGATTTTAATCATGACCTAAGTGTCCTTCCTATATCTGAACCAACCATTCTGTCTGGTTTTCCAGAAAGATGTTCATGGCTACACCTCTCCTGCTTCTTAAACAGCTTCGAGCTGACGGAAAAAAAAATAAAAAATAAAACACCACTGAAGCCATGCACAGCTGTGAGTCGGTTTACAGAAAAATATCTTTAATTAGGAATTAGTTAGTGACAGTGAGCTGTATTGTGTGTTATCCTGGGTCAAGAGCCAATCTCAGAGATAAAAAGTCTTAATTAGACATCGCGTCTAAATGAACAGTCTGTATGCAAATGAAGCGTACATAAATTAGGGTATCTGAGATACAGTATGAAAGAGGACAGACGATCACAGATTTGCTACATGGGTCTAACAAGACGTGTAGCTGGAAGCTTTGGGCTCTCAATTACTTTAGACTCGGCAGTGAAGGTGAAAGGAAGAACTGATATTACGGAGAGGAGGGAGAAAAAGAAGATGCCAGAGATCACAGTTATCCATGGTGTTATACTCCATCTTGCTGGAGTGTCTGACAAGCTCAGGACAATTTTTAACCTTGTAGATCCTTTGCTTTTGTTGTTGTCCTTTGTTTTTTTTCCCCCCTAAAACTATTCTCCCCTATGCCAAACTCTACCCTATCTGCATTCAACTCAAATTTGCAAAAGCTCAATTACTTAATAGTCTATGCTTCCAAATCTTTAACCAAACAAGTAATATGACAGCAATTACCTGTCACCGTTTAGTCAGTAACAGTTGTAGCATCTCAGGAAAAAAGTGCCATTTCTCATCTTCTGCATATAGTACCTGACCTCACAGTCACCCATGACTGGCAAGTCTTGCTATAATTGACAAGTAAGTGAGAGTATGCCATCATTTCCACCCTAAGGGCATGGCCAGTTCTGTTCCCTTGGCTTCCAGCCATGTGAATGGCTTTGGCGGGATTCAAACTAGCAATAAGTCAGCGACAGGCTAAATGTGTTTCTGTTGGCCACTCGGGAACCCATAAATAAGCAGAGGTGGGTAGAGTAGCCAAAAAAATGCACTCAAGTAAGAGTAACTGTTCTTCAAAATAATATTACTCAAGTAGAAGTAAAAAGTAGTCATCCAAAATATTACTCAAGTAAGAGTGAAAAAGCATTCGGTGAAAAGGGACTCAAATAACTGAGGACTGTTTCAATCATAATGTCCGATGAATTTTTTTTTATAATTATAATAATTGTACTGTATATGCCAACATTGCAACATTCAATAAACCAACTAAACTTACTGCGGCATGTTTCTTCGGGTTAGAATTCGAGTTTTTATATGCTGAAGTGTTTTGACAGACACTACACTATGAAGCGAAACATGCTTTTAAGATGCCAGAGATGCTGGCTGAAGATTTTTTTTCCCGGTTTGGGTGTGGTCATGTGACTACATGTGGTTATTGCGGTTGTTTGGTCAAAGGGAGTCATGTGATTATTGTTGCTGCGTCTGATTGCTGAAACAGTCATGCAGTAGATCTAGCGGCTGCATGTGTAGAATAAATGGTTAGAAAAGTAAAAAGTCGAGTGTAGCCGAATGTAGCGGAGTAAGATTAGCGTTTCTTTTTCACAAATCTACTCAAGTAAAAAGTATGGCGCAGTAAAACGACTCATAGAAGTAATTTTTTTTTTTTAAGTTACTCAAGTAAATGTAACCGTGTAAATGTAACTCGTTACTACCCACCTCTGTAAATAAGCAGAAGTGACGTGGGTATATGTTGGTTTGTAGCGGCACATTAGAGTACTACTGTTCACTAGCCCTACAGTATGATACGATTATATATAGGCAGTGGTGTCAAAAGTATTCACATTCATTATTTGAGTAGAAGTATAGATACTAGGGTTCAAAAATACTTCTTTAGAAGTTGAATTATCAACCCAAGCTTTTTACTTAAGTAAAAGTGTAAAAGTACCGGTTTCAGAACTACTTAAAGTATAAAAGTAAAAGTACAGTGAGGGGCGAAAAAGCAGTAAGGTCTCGCTTTCTGATCATGCGACGGGGGAGGGGGGGTGTTGTGCGCGTTTATATCATGCGACCGGGGGGGGGGGGGGGGCGGCGTTGTGCGCATTCTTATCATGCGATGGGGGGGGGTTGCGCGTTCTGATCATAAAAATAGAGTAACGAGGCTATTTTTAAAATGTAAGGAGTAGGAAGTACAGATAATTGCGTGAAAATGTAAGGAGTAGAAGTAAAAAGTCGGCTGAAAAATAATTACTCCAGTAAAGTATAGATACCCAAAATGTCTACTTAAGTAAGGTAACGAAGTATTTGTACTTCGTTACTTGACACCTCTGTATATAGGAACTTAGTTTTAAATGAAATGTGCAGATGAAAAAAGTGAAATGAAATGAAATGGTTTTTGATAAGCCACTTTGTCGCTTCACTTGTTAGACAAGAAAAGGGTAAACAAAGTTTAAAAAATTTTATGTAAGGCCTAAAAATGTAAAAATATGTCCAGTGCTGTCTCTTATTGATGGCTTACATGATATATTTACATATTTATAAGTATTTATCCACTTTGCTTCAGTATTCTTCATGTCGTTTGGAAGGCACTGTGCGCCCGATAGAGTTCGCACTGTATGTTTGTCGGATTTGCACTTATGTCCTGGCTCTTCGCTCAATTCCTAACAGAACATAAAGGCCATTTATCGGATGAGGCAGACAGGCTTCCTCTAAATTATTCCATCTGCACACTATTGAACAGCGGGCAGCTCAGCTCACTCTCCCTCTTAAAATTCAGTTTTGTGATGCCGATCCAGAGTTTTGCCCTGTTGAGTAAAAATTGAGTTATGCCCTTTTAGACCTTAACCAATCCTTGTTAATCCACAGTTAATCCATGTTCTGTTGGTCCAGATTTTGAGTCAAAGTTATGTCCAGTTGAGCTAGAAATGGACCACGGTGTCTCCTGTAGATCCAAAGTCATGATATGTCCCGTAATCATAGTGACAATAAGCAATGGTTGAGCCACGGCCCAGGACTCATGCCAAATCCCAACTAAGTCCCCGTTTCCATGCCAGGCCCAGTCCCAGTTCCCACATTAGGTTCTGTCATGGTCCCCATGCCAAGCTCTCATGCCCAGTGTTTTAGCCTTGGTATTGGAAAGACCAACAGGAAACAGTGGGGGAGGCTGCCCTTGACCAAATGAAGCAGGATGTTCGGGCCAATGTGCTTGACATTGGACTTGCGGTCATTGGTCAGGTCATGAGTTCAAACCCCTGCACCACCAAGTTACCACTGTCGGGCCCCTGAGCAAGGCAGTTAATCCTCAACTAACTGCTGAGATGTGTAATGAGATAAATGTACAGTACGCTGCCTCAGAAAAGGGTGTCTGCCAAGCGCCATGAATATAATGTCCTGTTTTACTTCCTTCTAAACCTTGATGTTGATGTTGATGTCAGGTGTTTGAGGTTTCCGTTTAATAATGTGCCTTATTTAAGCTCCCAGGCTTTTCTCAGTTTCTCATCTTGTATCTGTTTTGTTCCCTGTTCTACAGTAGTGAGCAGTTTATTACTAGTACATTACAGTTTAACTAGCAGCTAAGGATACTGAATAAAGATGTATCTACAGGTAAACTCCTGTCTTGCCTCATCGTTTGTTTTGGAACATCCTTGATTTGGTGACCTGGAACACTTTCCTGGAGCTTTTTATATAAAACACTGATGTGATGCTGACATCCTCTGAGTATAAAAACTGAATCTCTTCAAGCTTCTTTTGCCAAGTTCTATGAAACATTGGTGGAAAGTGGCAGCAAATGAGGCACTTTTTTAAAAATATATTTATTTATAAACTGTATTCATGGACAAGGTTTGTCATAACACCATATAATGATTCAAATTCACTACTGTTCAGTAGAACGCAAAAAAAAGCCACTTGCAGGACTGGTGAAGAAGATCTGCACTTCTGCTTGACTCACTTATAACACTTTATTTATGCAGGATATAACCAGAAATATTGGCACCCTGTCCAGGGTGTACCCCGCCTTGTGCCCGAAGTCTCCTGGGATAGGCTCCAGGTCCCCCGCGACCCTGAATAGAGGATAAAGCGGTACAGAAGATGAATGAATGAATGAATGAATAACCAGAAATAAGAAAAGTAATAAGAGCGATCAGTGATTATACTCCAACTCAACCATTTTGTCCCAGTTCTCAGATGATGCTGATCGCTCTGACATTTCGAGATAAAAGGTGTAATAATATGTCAAAAACTCGCTGAATGTGCATTAGGAATGAAGCACATCCACCATCATCATTTTTTGGCACCATTTACTACTCTTAGTCATAAATAAAAAATGAATTAAATGACACATTAAAAATGAAAAGCATACTATCCAGTGCTTATTTCCTTGTTTCCTCATCTTCCCGTTTCTTTGACAGTCAAACAGGAACACCACAATAGCTCCTGAAACGCTTATTTCTTTCTGACTGTCTGTTTCTTTTGTGTTGTGCAGTGTCTCGCACCCGCAGCCTCTGGCCTGTCTTGTGAAGCATAAATTCAGATCTGCAAACCACAAATCTGGTTAAACCACTGCTCGGAAAACATCAGTCGATGCTTCGGTGCTTTTTTATTTATTTATTTATTTTTAAATCTCCGTTGCCCCTTCAAGCCATAGGGAAAGACAAAAAAGGAAGGGAAAAAAAAGGAGAGAGAGAAACCGAGTGTAAGCAAGGACCAAAGGAAAGGAAAGGGCATTGAGAAAAGATGAATAAGACGCAAGTGAGCACAAACTGAGGACAAATGAAGGAAAAGCGAGAAGTCAACCAACCTAGAGAGTTTTTTTACAGACTATTTCTTTTCTTTAATTCATGGAGCAAGGGTAACATTTCATGGGATTAAGTGTACTTGAATAAAGTCACTTAGACTTTAGCTAAGAAGTTCTGCTACACATCAGACAGACCAATCACTCACTCACTCATGGTATCGCCTGTACGCTTTATTCAGTGTACAGGGTCGCTGGGGGTCCTGGAGCCTATCCCAGGAGGCACGAGGCAGGGTACACCCTGGACAGGGTGCCAATCCATTGCCGGGAAAACACTCACACTTTGGGAACGGCAATTAGTCTAAACTGCATGTATTTTGACTGTGGGAAGAAACATGCAAAGGGAGAACATGCAAACTCCACATGCACACCTCAAGATGGGAATCGAACCCAAACCCTGGAGGTGCAAGGCGACAGTGCCACCATGTCACCGTCCACCAATCATTGGAATAAATATCAACAGCACACTTTATGGCAGTTTTTAGAATCACAACCACAGTGACAGACTAACAGACATCAGGCCAGTCTACAAAACAACAGGGCCAACACTGTCAGGCCAAAAGTATGAGGACGCCTGACCATGACACCCATCTATGGGTTCCCCCTCTCCACTTGGTGTAACAGCTTTCAGACTTCCGAGAAGGTTTCCCTTTAGATTGTGTAACATGGCTCTTCAGCCACACATTATTCCTTCATGGTGGGTGAAGTGGATTTAGAATCAATGTTCCATATAATTTGGATGGCCTTAGTTACCACTGAAGGGAAATACTAGGCAATTGTTTAGGAACAGTTTGGGTTATGCTTGAGAGTAGACATGAAGTCTATGTGAAGCATGACAAAATAAGGCATGTATCAAATGAACAAGCTCCAGAATTATTGGCACTGTTCATGAAAATATGAAAAATTATTTCCTAATATACAGTAAACATGATATACAACAGTTTGGATTTTAAGTACTTAGGGTCAACGGTCGAGAGCAACAGAGAGTGTTCAAAGGAGGTGAAGAGACGAGTACAGGCAGGTTGGAATGGGTGGAGAAAAGTGTCAGGTGTGTTGTGCGATAAAAGAGCATCAGCGAGAATGAAAGGAAAGGTGTACAGGACAGTGGTGAGACCAGCGATGCTCTACGGCTTAGAGACAGTGGCACTGAAGAAAAGACAGGAGGCAGAGCTGGAGGTAGCAGAGCTGAAGGTGTTGAGGTTCTCCTTGGGAGTGACAAGGATGGATAGGATCAAGAATCAGTTCATCAGAGGGACAACCCATGTTAGATGTTTTGGGGATAAAGTCAGAGAGGCCAGATTGAGGTGGTTTGGACATGTTCAGAGGAGAGATGGTGAATATATCGGTAGAAGGATGCTGAGGTTGGAACTGCCAGGCAGGAGGTCTAGAGGAAGACCAAAGAGGAGATTTATGGATGCAGTGAGAGAGGACATGAAGTTAGTTGGTGTGAGAGAAGAGGATGCAGAGGATAGGGTTAGATGGAGGCAGATGATTCGCTGTGGCGACCCCTGAAAGGGAACAACCGAAAGACAAAGAAGAAGATGATATACAACAGTTCGCACGGCAAAATCACATAACAAGCAAGAAATGACATAATTTAGTAACATAATTTTTTCTATTTAAACTATTTACATTTTATTTATGCCATTATGTCATTTTGTGGTTTCTCCGAGGAACAATTGTACAGTTTGTCCAGTTTTACATGAAACCATAAAGGCCGGTCAACTTGCTATGTTGACAGAGTGGCCATATATTGATTTTGCATGTAGCATTAAGAAGGTAATGTAAGCATTAAGATGTATTCTGTGATCACTATCAAGGAAATGAGTGGAAATGAGTGAGATAGAGAAATCAACAGATTTAAACAGGACAGTACTTTACCCTGAGGGGCCCAAGCACACATGGAGCATATGCAAACTAATATTAAACATTACTTTACTCTTAAAACTGCACATGAAGGCACACTGGTTCTGTGACAGGGATATACAGTACCATTAGCCTGGGCCACTTTACATGAAATTCCAAAGCAAATGGGTGTCTTTACTTGTTCCTGCCAATTAACTGAAGGTCATGTATTAAATATGTTCCCGGGTGTCGTGGCTGAAGTGTCTTTGGATAGTCTCCAGTTCTCCCATAACGACGCTGTACAGGATAACGGTATAGAAAGTGAATAATATTTGATAGCATCCATAGATCCTAACATATGTCTTATACTGTATATATACACTACCGTTCAAAAATAAACTCCATGATGGATCCTGATGTTTATTTCTTTCTACATTGTAAAGTTTTGCTGAAGGCGTCCAAAAACTGCATTAATCTCCTTTGAACAGTTGATATTGAGATGTTTCTGCTACTTCTGCTCTGTAAAGACTTCATAACGCCTCTAATCTGAGCTGCTGTTAATTGGTAATTTTTCAGGGTGATAACTCTAAATGAACTTCTCGTCTGCAGCAGAGGGAGGTTTTGGTCTCGTCCTCCTGGGACGGCCTTGCAAATGCACTTGACACAATACTGTTCTTGCAGGAACTATTACAGAAAGGCCGACCTCATTCATTCATTCATTCATTCATTCATTTTCTATACCGCTTTATCCTGTGTTCAGGGTCGCGGGGGACCTGGAGCCTATCCCAGGAGACTTCGGGCACTAGGCGGGGTACACCCTGGACAGGGTGCCAATCCATCGCAGGGCACACACACATACACACACTCACACACCCAATCACACACTACGGGCAATTTAGGAACACCAATTAGCCTAACCTGCATATCTTTGGACTGTGGGAGGAAACGGGAATCGAGCCTGGCCGGGGAATCGAACCCAGACCCTGGAGGCGCCGCCTAGGCCGACCTCTGTGTCTTAAAATAACAACTAACTGTTTCTTGTTGTTACGTAATTACCTAATTCCATA
The DNA here is from genome assembly GCA_030522415.1 of Channallabes apus. Classification (NCBI taxonomy): domain Eukaryota; kingdom Metazoa; phylum Chordata; class Actinopteri; order Siluriformes; family Clariidae; genus Channallabes; species Channallabes apus. Next base: position 35,316,341 of record CM060116.1, on the reverse strand, counting down.
TGTGTTATTTTATAGTTTTGAAATCCACAGTATTGTTGTAGAATGTAGAAAATAAATCACTAAACAAAAACAAAAATTTTATATATATATATATATATATATATAAAGAAATGAGAAGGCCTATACATCTACTTTCTATCTAATTATATATAGCAAATCTACACTAAACAAATTGCTGTATTTTTTACAGCAAAATTATACAGAAACTTACCGTTTTGCCATTTTACAATTTATTGCTGTAATTTGCAATGCATTATGGGTTATACAGGGTTTTACAAGTGTTAACTGTATATTTCACTGTTAGCTGTAATTAATTTACAGGTAGGAGGTGCTTTCACTGTATCTTAAATATTTTTACAAGAATTTCCTGTGCTGTTGCATTATGGTATTGCGACGGCTGATATGGTTTGAAATCTGGTGGACTGAAGCACAGCGACAACAGCTGAAGAAGTTCAATTAAATTTACTTCCATAAGTATTAATTATTTCTTTTAATGTAAAGTGATTCATATATATGGGGAATATCCTGATAAAACTTATATAACGTTATATAAGTTTTATCAGGATATTCCCTCTAAACGTTATATTTAGCTATTTTGTAATGGGATGTTTAGTTAACTTTATTTATCTGTTGCTTCAGGCGAGGAGGAGAAATACGATGCGCAACATTTCAGAAAGCAGCCTAAACTAAAAGGTAAATTGTTATCGTCATGTTAATGTTGATATATGCTGCAGTTTGTTGGCTTTATTTGCCTTTATTTTCTAGAGAGTATTTGTAGTTTGGCAGGAACAGCATTGCTATGGAAGTGTGTGTGAGACAAAATTAACGTTACATGAAGTGCTCCGTTGTCTTTGCTGTTGAAAAATGTAAATATTAACATCGTTGGATGAGTTTCTCTGAAACCTGGAGTATATTGTGTAAAGGAATGTGTCGTTAATTTCTTTATTTTTTATTAATTGTTTTGTCAGGCAAGCTGAAACATCACGGAGCTAAAAGGTAAAAACGTAATGTCATGCTGATGAATGCTGCTTTTTGTTACCGATTTATTCACCTACTGTAGCTCTCGATAGAGTATTTTTTTAATAATTACATATAAACAGACACAACAGACTGAAATGCTGACCATTTTTATTTTTTAGGCAAACAGTCCCTTTAACTTTTATTTAACTATTGCTTTATGCTTTAATCTTAAGTTGTTTGTAGTTGTTTTGTAACAGCTGATTTTTTATAAGTTTTTCTGTAGTTGAAAAAGTTAAATGATGTTACCAGTGACGGTGCTGAAGTGTTGTCAGATGTCAGCTTTAATAAACAGTTTACTTACAACAGCTTTGAATTTGAGTGATTATTTTTCAAATCTTTGTTTTAATGCATTTACATCAGTATAATAGTAAAGTACAGTTACAGTTCACAGCACAGTACAGTTACAGTTAAAATAGTTATTTACAGGAATTTCATAGTAAAAATGTTACAGCTACATCTTGGCTTTTGTTGAATTCACAGGATTTTATTGGCAACTTTTGTTGCCAGGTAAGTACTGTAATTTAGCGTAAGTACAAAAAAACTGTAATGCCTTTTTACAAGTTTAATTTTATAATCCTGTAAAAAAAATTATAAAATACTGTATTCTGCAAACATCAATTTATTGTAAATTGCTAAGCAGTATTATACTGTAATCCATTTTACAGCAATTAACGGCTATTTTACAGGATTTTATTGGCAACTTTTTTGCCAGTAAATTATTGTAAATTCTACAGTATGTCCTTTACAGTGTAGGAAGAAACTTGGTGTCATTGTTTTCTTCCAATAAAAGAGGCTTCTCTAAATATTAATAATCTGGGTATGTTGACATTTTGTGTTTAATATTGAATTGCAATAAAACAACCCAAACCTCCATATATTTAAGCTCAAAATATAACTTATCTCAGCTGTTTTGCACAAATAAACAAGCTCTTCCTGCTTAGGGTTGGGGATCTGTTTAGGAAGGGAACAAGCGATGGACCAGCCCTCACCTGTAGGGGGTTCGAGAGCGACTCAGAGCGGGAGAACGTTGGTCAGGATCAACCCGAAGCAATACAAAAGGTAGACCATACTGTACCTACTGTAGCTGCCCCCCCATCCCCTCCCCAAACTTTATTAGTACAATAAGGTGAGCGCAGCCTACTGTATTTTCAAGTTATATACCGTATTTACATCCTTCTTTTTTATTTATTTATTTTTGACCTGTTTTCTTTTCTCCTTCTTGCTCTCCTTCCCTCCTTTTACTTATTTATTTAGTTATTTATCTTTCTTTAAATTTATTTTCTCTCTATCCTTCATCTGTATCATCCATCTTTGCTCCTTTCTTTCTCTTTACCAAAGACAACCCGTCCATTCCATTAACACAATGTACTTTTGCTTTAAACAAACACACACACTGTACTGTACACGGGTCACAGAAGTCCTGTCTTCTTCATCAATCTTTTCTTTTTGTATTTGTTGTTTTGTTTGTCTACACTATGTTTTGTTGTGGAGGGAAAAAAAGTAGATGAAACTTATTGCATGCAAAATAATTATTTATTTTAATATATATATATATATATATATATACTAATATTTAGCTTTCTTAATTTTCCAATAAAGGCACCAAGAAGGGTGGTGTTGACTTTCTATCCAGTAGGTGTCATGCAGCCTTAAGAACAGCAGCCTAAACCGAAGTGTTTCATTTATTTGATCGTGGAAAATAAACAAAATCAATAGCTGACTAATGGAGAACTTCTTAGTCCTTGTACAGACTCAGGGGTGAAAGGATGAAACTTCTCTCAGACACATTGATCACACGCCGGTCCACCGGGCTCCACTGACCTGTTAGTGTGTTCTCTGCATGATCACATGCATTAAGCATGCTCTGCAACACTTGAACAAGGAAATGAATTATCAGCAGATTATGATGCTTCTAGAAACCAGAAGAGGTCGAGATCAAAGTGAAATCAATTTAAACAGCGTGAAGATTTGAAGCTTTCCCATGAACGTACTCATTATCTTAAAAATGACATCACAAATGACATCATCTTTATCTCTCTCTCTCTTTCTCTCTCCTCCCCTTGCTTTTTATTTTGTCCTGTAAGTTAATACTAATATTAATAAAATCAAAATGAATTTAAATATCCATAGGCAAAATCAATTAATAAATCATGAAAGTCTTTTTCTATTTAAACACCAAGAACACCAAGCAAAATAAAAGTACCTTTGCCTAAAAGAGTCCATTGGGCTGAGAAAAAAAAAAGTGTTTTTAAGGTTCCTGACTGACACACTTCCATCAGGAAGGGGCTGAGGATACAGTAATATTAAACACGTCTCATCATTCCATCTATAAAACAACAGAATCCTAACAAAAGACAGAATGTACACCTAGGATAAGGACTCGAATCTGATTGGTTAGAAGGTGTGTATTGTGTTTCTATAACAGCGCTGCTGAGAATGTAATACTGGATGTAATATGAAAATCAATAATAATAATAATAATTATAATGAGAATAATAATAATAATAATAATAATAATAATAATAATAATAATAATAATAATAATAATGAGAATAATAATAATAATATAATGTTCTTATATATATATACACATGTTATTATTGATATTTTTCCCCACACATATATGTGCGTGCACACACACACAAACACACTGGGGAAAAAAATAGTTTGATCGATCTTTTCCTCAGTGAAATGCAAATCAATTTATAATATTTGTATCGTGTGCTTTTTCTGGATGTTTTTGTTGACGCTTTGTCTCTATCCTTTAAAATAAACCTATGATAAAAATTATAGACTTTGTGCAAATTGTTGGCAAATATACAAAATCTGTAGCGAATCAAATAATTATTTTCCCCATTATTTATATATATACAGTATATATATATATCTGTGTGCATGTACGTGTGTGTGTGTGTGTGTGTGTGTGTGTGTGTGTGTGTGTGTGTGTGTGTGTGTCTTATCAGTTAACAAAGCTTTGTTAACTGATACTGTATGTTCACTTTTTTTTTTTAAGACATTTATGTTTACGAAGGGTGTTCAAGTCAAACTGGGACTCGTGATGAAATTTCTCTCGAATGAAGGAGTAAAACTGATTGACATTCCCAGAAGAGTTCAGGCTCAGTACAATGATGAGACTCCGAGCTGCAGTAAAACATTTAAATGGTGTCGGCAAGTAGAGACATATAGGTGACACTTTTTACTGGTAAGATATTCTATCTTTCTATTATTCCAATTTTCATAACACATTATGTAACCTTTTTATAAAGTGCTAATATCATAATGCAGGACAGATGTGAGATGTTGCAAGGTACAGCATACTGTATGGTTCTGTGCATAATCCTATACCTCCTCATTTACAGATCTACAGTGCTGTTGGCTGCTGATTGTCATACTGTACATTTGACAAGGCATTACAGTCTATCATACTGTACATGGGATACTACAGTATATTTAGTCTGCATTATGATTTTACAAAGGCCTTTAAGTGAAGCCTTTATGATAGTCATATATACTGAGTCTGATTCGACTCTGATGTGTGTTTCCTTTGAAAGCATGTCTTTAGCAGTAAAACAACTTATGTTTTATTCATTTTATTCTAAAAGTCATAAGGCAAAGGGAAAACCGTGAGAGCATGAAAATAATTAATCTGCGAGTATCATTGCATTTGCTCGTGTTTTGACGTTATGTTAATGTCAGTAGCCACAAGAAAAACATTCAGATGAAACAGAATCCAAACTCTCATTTCGATTCAGAGAAAATTAATCAAATATGTAATGATGAGCAAACTGAGTGATGTTCATTCCTGCGCACTACGACACACACCACTGACGAAATGAATATAAAGAGAAATTGATAGAGATCTGAAATGGATAGCAATGTGCCTGTAAAAAAAAAGAAAAAAAGAAAAAGTGCCCACTGATGCAGTAAAGTCTGGACCATGGACTAAAAAGTTCAACTAAAAATAATAATCAAAGGCATAGCTTTTTAAATCAATCATAAATCATAAAGGAATTATAATAAACGCTTTATTAATGTCTGAACTCCAGAAAATCTGTACGATTTCCCTATAAAGGTGGACTCTCTTACACCCAGACTTGTCATTATGCAGAATAAAATGCTTTCTACAGAGTTTCTTCGCTTATCTGATCTTATTTCATATTCTCATTGCTATCGCTCCATCATTTTATTACTTTTCGGTCATATTTTTCACTTTCATCTCATTTTTTTTTCTTTTTTTCTTTTTTCCTCCAACGGTGAAGCTGCTAGATTTGCAGTCTAACCATTCGCAAAAACCGTCACAAAGTTACCCTCGGCAGGGGCAGATGTTTCGCACCTGATGCCAAGCCGCTCACGCAGGACCGAACAAGTGCATCCAGATGCCTCCTCTCCCAGATCAGCTCAGGTGGCAGTGCAAGGCGATGGACAGCCAAATAAATCTCAATCAGTGCCATACACACTCGAAAGCACTCATCACGCCCTTTATTTTGCATTCAGGGGGTCAGACAAGAGCCTGTAATTTCTTCTGGTGGATTAGAAATGTCTGCAATTACACGGGATAACAGAATACAGCCACAATCTCACCACAAAGTGCCAATTAGGTGTCAGTGGAGAGTTGGCATTTGCTATGGGGTTTTTTCCGGTAACTTACCTCTCCAGGGTTGTAAAATTGTCGGTACAATTGTCAACAATTATTGTAATAAAAAAAAAATTGTTCAACAAAACAGAGGGTGATGGGGTTTGTTTGTTGTTTCTTTTTGGGGTGTTTGGTTGGCCACAAGTAACAACGGTTGATGTGATTCTGGAGACAAAATTGTACTGGAGCTTTTCAGCTTTTGCTGGAAAGCATCTCATTAAATGTTCTCATTTCTTACTTCTTGTTTCCTATGACGCCGATGTTCTCATATCAACAGAAGCAAGATGACATATTGTCTTATTTTCTACAGTTGAACATACAAGGAGCGTTCAAGTCAAACTGTGATTATCCATCCATCCATCCATCCATCCATCCATCCATCCATCCATCCGTCAAGCTCCATGATGAAACTGTCTCTCATGAAGACCTTCCCAGGAAAACAAGACCAAAACTGAGCTCTGCTGCAGAGGAGACGTTCATTTAGAGTCACCAGCCTCAGAAATCACCAATTAACCTCAAGCAGCACCTCAGATTAGAGCCATTATGAAGCTTTACAGAGCAGAAGTAGCAGATATAAGTAATTAAACTCGTTCTTTATAACATTAGTTTTCTCACTTAAAACCCAATCACAGCATTAAAACAATGCAGTAAGTCCCCGACTTATGAACAAGTTTCCCGGGACTAATTTGGATACGTTCGTAAGTCCGACAAAGTGAGTCTTTGACACAAATATGCAATGTAAAGCATAAAAAAACCAACAACACAGGTTTGAGGTTTTGGTTCCGCATAATACGAGACTGCGCCTCCAGATCGCGAGGGGAATCGCTGATCCGGGAAGACGTCGGGGGAGGACGACGCTACATGGTGTTTACTGCGCATTTTGTCTCGGAGCTGTTTTGGACTGTGACCTCAGTTTTTTCCTATTCCAAATCAATGTGCATGAATGTCCACCATTAAAAGCCACCATTTGACCTTTAAGGAAGATATTTTTCCATTAGATTTTGGAGCATGGCTCTGTGAATTTGTGCTCATTCAGGGTCGTGAGGCACCGATGTTAAGTGAGAAGGCTTGGTGTGCAGTCAGCGTTCCAGTTGATCCCAAAGGTTTTCATTGGGGTTGAGGTCAAGGCTCTGTGCAGGACAAGTTCTTCAGCATCAACTTTGGCAAACTACGTCTTCATGGACCTCACTTCAAGCACAGGGGCATTGCTGGATCTATGAGCTTCTAGCTTTAGAAAAGGGAAAGCTTAATGGTTCAGCATACTCGAACATTTCATACAGTTGTGTGGTTTCGACTTCATGGCAACCATTGTGTCAGGTGTCCACATACTATTGGCCATATAGTGAGTATTGATTTGTATGTAATGTATAGGGCTTTAATGGAATAATTGTTATTTTTGTCCTGGTCTTGTTTTCATAAAATGTACTTTTCTGCTGTCGAAATGGAATAACATTTCAATCCAAGCCAGACAACAATCTATGAATTTGAATTCCGTTCAATAAAGATATCAAAGCTATCCTAAACACCAGGCCATAATGATAATGAAATTCTTAATGTAATAGTCCTGAGCTTGTTGCTGCTGTTAATAGAAACTATTCTGAGATGAAGTTTTGTTAGAAATTGTTTGAGGAAGTGTCAAAGATTTGCTTAACAGTTATTACTCTATCATTGAATAGATGATAGAGTAATGAATACAACCGTTAATGAACTATTATGAATTATTCATTACTTACTGTACATATGAAAATAAGTTCATATGTCTCAGTATATAATACGGTGGCCGTGAAGTGAAAAACAAAATAACAAATTCAAAACCAAATTAACAAATCCGAAAACAAAATAGCAAAAACAAAACAACACCCCTAAAAAAAAAAAAAGGGGGGGGTGGGGGGTTTGTTATTTTGTCTTGGGTTTTGATATTTTGTTTTTGAATTAGTTATTTTGTTTTTCGTTTTGTTAATTTGGTTTTGAATTAGTTATTTTGTTTTCAGCGGCGCGGTGGTGTAGTGGTTAGCACTGTCGCCTTGCACCTCCAGGGTCCGGGTTCGATTCCCCGGCCAGGCTCGATTCCCGTCTCTGTGTGCATGGAGTTTGCATGTTCTCCCCGTGCTTGGTGGGTTTCCTCCGGATACTCCGGTTTCCTCCCACAGTCCAAAGATATGCAGGTTAGGCTAATTGCCGTTCCTAAAATTGCCCGTAGTGTGTGATTGGGTGTGTGTATGTGTGTGTGCCCTGCGATGGATTGGCACCCTGTCCAGGGTGTACCCCGCCTAGTGCCCGAAGTCTCCTGGGATAGGCTCCAGGTCCCCCTGAACACAGGATTAAGCGGTATAGAAGATGAATGAATTTGTTTTCAGTTTTGTTAATTTGTTTTGCACTTCAGGGCCACCGTAATATAATCACACCTACATGTGTATACCAATATTAAATCCTGATAGTTGAGGATAGTTAGGATGGAGGTGGTGGATGTAAAGTTAGAATTTATGTTGGTTTTGTTTTACATTATTATCATAATTTTATCGTACATCCACAGAGTGTACAGCGATACCGCGGCGGAAAAATTTTTATCCGAGTACTTAAAGCAAAATTCCCTATTGTGAAACACATTTTCCCATAGGAAATAATGTAAATGCAGAGAATCCGTTCCAGTCACCCAAATATATTACTAATATTACCAATTTTCAACATTATAATCATATTTTTGCATATAAAAGCAATCAAAACATTTAAAAAAGACATGTAAATGAAGTAAAATATGGAGTAAATAGTTAAACCTCACTTAACATTAGTTTATGATTCCTCTTGGCAAAGGCTGCTTTAAAAAAAACAAACTAAAAGTGGCTCAGTTTCCTAATTTATTACGTTCTTGGAATCAATGGTGCTAATCTTGCACTGAATGCCAAAAAAAAAAAAAAAAACTCACTTCGCTTGGCTATCCACAGACTCAAACGAGTTTTGATCGGCTACCGGATGTCACGCGACCACATGACCGACCCAATGGCAAAAATGTTAGGTCGTTCCTATCCTAAGTTACCAATGTACTGTATACTTTTTCAAAGATCTTTTGTTTTTTACCAGTATTTTTGTTTTATTATTATTATTATTATTATTATTATTATGCAGTTCAAAAGACTATGTTTACTTTTTTTTTATATATATTTTTTCAGTTACTGGAATTCCCTCTTAAATATTGTCTCAAGAAACGAAAATCAGTGTGTGATGCAGAGATATTCCTGAATCACCCAGACCTCTTCTATGAAGATGTTCACAATGCAAGCCACATCTCTTTTTTGCTCAGATCAGATTTTCATGTCATGCGACATGAACTGTGATCTGGCCGTTCTTATTCAAGTCGCATGACATGCAAATCCGATCCTGTACCACATACGAAAGTGAGACAGATCCGATCTAAAAAAAAAAAAAAGCAATCAGATTTGAATCAGCATTCATACAGTCCTTAGATGAATAAATAAATAAATAATTAATCAGAGTAAAAATAAAACAAGTAAATATAAATCAACAAGCAACTGCCTGTATTTTACAAATTGTACTGGGTAGTAAGTCGTTCAATAAGCCATAATCATATGGACACAATGTGTTTAAAAACATTGTCCATATTTGACTATATTACATCCATCTGGAGACTTGGACTTAATGGCTACGCTGCTAGGAGAACAGATGCAGGGCTAAACAAAACAGGTAAACATGAATCCCTTCATGGGAAATGCAGCCAAATATCGAATCTATTCTCTACAAGCTTGTTCTGCTAAAGACACCAAGGGTATAAACCCAAATTAAACAGCAGCTCCCCTTCCATCTATTTAGAGGAAGAATGAGGGGTAACTACCAAGCAAGGTCAGTAGTGTCTGTAATTGATGTGTGTGCTTGGTGGACGGTTGCCGAGGGAACAGGTGCTTAATGTTTAGAGACGTTCGGGGATTTGTAGGCAGGAACAGGGAGATCCCCTGGCCTGTAATTGCCTGCTGTTCTATCCAGCAACCTAGTGGGCTGAGTAATGATGTGCTAAAGATTTCCTGGCAAGGTGATTGACCTGGCACTCTCCTTATTTGCCAACAGAAAGAGAGCGGGTGAGATATGACAGCATCTTGGGGGTGACTATTGCCCCTTGGTGAGCACGGGTTTGTCTTGAGCGGTTTCTTGTTAGGGAGTGTGCATGCTTGAATCCTTTATGCAGCCGGACAAACCCGTAAATTTATTAGCTGGGAAAGTAAAAGCTCTGTTGTGTTTGCCCTCTCCTGTGTTTTGGCTACTACAGATGTCTAATTGACTAGAAACAAAAAAGGTAGGTGACTCAATATAATAAGACATACTGTACATGGTATCTGTGCTACAAAGTGTCTCATCTACAGTAGGTGGAAAAGTTACTTTTCAGATAGGATCATATAACACCATTTTTTCATAATACTTATTTTTTTTTTTTATCAGATAAGAAGAAACACATTTACTAAATACAATTTCATGCTCTTTTATGGAGTGTCCGTAACTTTTTTGTTGTTGACTAAAATCTTTCAATGATCTTAATTGTCATTTAGATGAAACTTGCCCAATTTAGATTTCATATAAAAAGAAATAAACCTGAAAAAGATTCAATAATTCTACATATTCGACACTACATATTTGCAGAGGTGGAAATTTACTCGCGTTACTGTAATTGAGTAGTTTTTTGTGTATTTCTACTTTTTTAAGTAGTTTTAAAAATCTGTAATTTTACTTTTACTTAAGTACGTTTTGTTTGAAGTATTGTAATTCGCTACATTTTAAATCATATTCGCTACTGAGTAAAAAATAAATGAATGAAAATGATAAAATAATAAAAATATTATGCTTTGTATAAATGCTCCGTTGCGTCCGCGTGTGTGTATCATGTCCTGGTCGCGCGCCGCTCCAGACTCCACTCCGGGTTTTCTGACATCGGCATCACCTGACCTTCCACACGCTCGCTTCCGCCCTGAGAGTGACGTCATCGACTAGCACAACCATGTATAAACCGGAGAGAGACGCGGCAAAGATGAAAGAGATTGTGATTTTGGCGTTTTGATATTTGGTTGTGTATTCTGGTTTGACTTTTTGCCTCCAATTGACTTTGATTATTGCTTTGTCCCTTTGGTTTGGTTGGTCTTTGTATATATTTGTAGATAATTTCACTGTTTTTGGTTTAGGGAGTCCGGGAAGGTACCTGTATTTTTGTTTGTGTTTTTTTTTTTTTTTGGCAGGTAATCTAGCTACTAAATATAAATACCATTTTGTTTATTATTTTGGCCTGGGTCCACCCTGAATCTGATCCTCCTCCTCCTTGTGTGTGTGTGTGTGTGTATATATGATTGGATCTAGTTCTTTCTGCCATATACCACCATTTCCATACAGTTTAAAATAGAACCCTGAACCATTCTTTTGCTGTATGACCCTAGACTGGGACGTAACACCATATTTAAGTGACCACTTTGATTTTTAAGCACAAGAAAAACAACAGCTTTATTATGCAAAGGTGTTCCTTGAGTTAAGAACAACTAGTTTGAGATTTATATCTGCTCATCTTTTTTTGAACTACGCTAGAATGCCTCAACCCACCCCCGCTGTTAAAAAAATTGAAATAAAAAAGTAACTCGGTAACTTTTACTCTGAGTAAATTTTTTAATGAGCTACTTTTTACTTTTAGTTGAGTAGATTTTTATAATGGTAACTTTACTTGTACTTGAGTACAAAATTTTATTACTCTTTCCACCTCTGCATATTTGTTGCTTTTTAAGCTTTTACCAAACAATAATTTAATATTCAATCATTTTCATAGGTCACATGCATTAATTTTAGTATCAATACTCAAAGAAATTGTATAATTTGTATTTTAAATGATTACTGTTTGAAGCGAAACAGTGTGTGTGTGTGTGTGTGTGTATATATATATACACACATATATAAATATATACATTATTAAGTTAATATTATATAAGCAATATCACTTCATTGATTATGTCATATGACTGATCACATCAGTTTACTGTACAAATCTGGCTATAGATATTTTTATAGATATTTTTTTCTACACATTTGACTGTGAGATGGTTGCATGCAAGAGTTATACAACAGTTGTGTTCTGCACTTTAATTTCTATATTTAGTTGTTTTTTTTCTATATTACTATAACTGCAAATTCCTGATTCTGAAAACAATATTCTGTCTTCCATGCATGAAAAATTTATCTGCATAGTGCACCAGGTTGTGGGATTATTTAAAGAACAGTTTGTATTAGCTGTAGAATTGCATCATGTCGAAATTGTATGGCAAAGATTTTCATTTAGCAAATGTCAATCAAGATGTTTATGTATTTATTTATCTATTTTTTTTATTATTCTTATTATTTTCCTAGTTGTCGACCCATTTTGTTGAACTGGGGTGGGAAAATAACCAAAACATGATTTCTGGCTGTCTCAATGGCCACATTTCGGGGCAAAAGCTGATTATGTCACGTGATCAGTGAAATGAAACTGCCTGCTGCGCAAAATAGTTGCTCCAGTGAGTGAACTAAATGCATTCATTAGATTTCGGGAGAATGTTGAAGTCAATAAAACCTGTGTTTATTCTCTGCTACTGCCATTGCAGTCACACCAGCATTAAAGATTTAGGGGTATGTGTCGATAAACGTCTGTGAAATGCTCTGTGAAACACATACTGTATTGAGTGATTGTTTAAAAACCATATTTTATACTACGGATTGGAATCACTAGGGACCAGCCAATACGATATTATCACCATACGCAGGTGCCTATTCAAATTGTACTGTGTTTCTGTAAATATCACGACTTTGTACTGTACATATCTTAGTTTGATTGTTTTTGTTTTTACATTTTATTACGTAATCAAACCTATCAAATAATTTGCTCCTAATTCATTGGAGGCTGTGCTGCCTGACAATGTGAAAATAATCTAAAGATCGATATCTGTAGGATTACAGACAAAATGCAGCATATTACTACCTCAAATCCAAACATATTTGAATTTATGGATCATTTTTAAGAAATCAGTTTTAAAGTCAATAGTGATACATGAATTGCCAGACATACAGTAAGAATAACGATGAAATCACGTTTTCCCCGAGATATCTGATACTGTAGTGTCCCCATCTGTTTTTCTTCCGAATCAATAGTTCAGGTAGAGTAATAAATTCTAAAGAGGAATAATGATAGAACATTCTGGAACAAAGACATTTCAACCTTGTGTACAAGAGACACGAGTTATACAGTACTGTAGGTTACTGTATATACCGTAGGATACAGATACAGGCTACATCTATCGTCAATTTAAAATCTTTCAACAATTAAAAACATTTAATTTTATATTAAACTCAACAAGCATATTATTGACTCTAAATTGCATACATAAAGTTAACTGTTTAACTGTTGTGACAAAAACAGTGATAAACATAGTGCTTTGCAAAATCACACAAAATACACACTAATATAACCAAATCAATTTTGACTTCATGAATTTCTTGTGACACAAAGGAAACACAAACAAAATATTCTCTACCTGTTTGCAATAACTTCTTGCTTGGAAAGAAAATAACTTTAAAAACTCTCAAAAATTTCATTTTGCTGTCAAACTGTTAAAACCACCTGCCTAATATTGTTCAGGTCTCCTCTGTGCAGCCAAAACAGCTCTGACCCATTTATCTGGCACCAACACCTTAGCAGTTGATCCTTTTATGCCCTGTGTGTAGTCAGGTAGCCCCCTGTGCATGTTGTTATATCCAGCTTGCCCAATCTTTTTGCTAAAACATTCAACTTCAAAACTGAAGCTGCGTTCCAATCGCCTCGCATTCCCTGCGGAAGTGGACTGCGCAGGCCATTACAAACCAGGTGGAATGCAAATCGGAACTCCTCCGTTCAAAGAAAACTGTAAACATTGGAGGGAAGAACTGAACAACTGATTATCATCTTCATCAACTTCATCTGAAGTTGACAAGCAAGATTACCCATCAGTCATTGTGCTTCGCTGGAGCAAAAAATTAATTTACGTAGTCCTGGCATTCATTTTGTGCCCCGAAAGGATAACAAAATATTAATAAACAATTAATTGTTTGTAAATAATCTACACATGTGCATAATGAATAAACTATTAATATTACCTTGCCTATTAATCTGCACATAACGTGCATACTATTAATTCCTTAATGACTGGCACTGGTCCAAACTGATACTTTTGATTGTACAGTATAACAGAACTCCCTTTATGTCTCTATATAATCCCCCCATACACTAATGCACTTATCCCAGTGTTTCACTAGTGCTTGGACACCATCAAGGTAGAACGTTTTCTCAGTACACCGGAATCATGATCAGACTGCGTGCCTGATTTACATCTGAAACGCTGGCCTCCCAGGAACTCCTATAATGGCTTTTCCAAACATGGCTTGGAAATGGCTTGGTGCGAGGTCAGGACTGTACGTGAGATGTGCGAGTGGTGACTCGAGTCTCTTTAGCAAGTTGGCAACAAGTTATCCGTCGATTTTCATTCATTCATTCATTTTCTATACCGCTTAATCCTGTGTTCAGGGTCGCGGGGGACCTGGAGCCTATCCCAGGAGACTTCGGGCACTAGGCAGGGTACACCCTGGACAGGGTGCCAATCCATCGCAGGGCACACACACATACACACACTCACACACCCAATCACACACTACGGGCAATTTGGGAACGCCAATTAGCCTAACCTGCATATCTTTGGACTGTGGGAGGAAACCGGAGAACCCGGAGGAAACCCACCAAGCACGGGGAGAACATGCAAACTCCATGCACACAGAGACGGGAATCGAGCCTGGCCGGGGAATCGATCCCAGACCCTGGAGGTGCAAGGCGACAGTGCTAACCACTACACCACCGCGCCGCCTACCGTCGATTTTCAAGGATCAGGAATTCAACTTTTTTTGTTCTTTAAAACGTGCTGCTCCAATGTTTTACTGTAGTAAAACTCATAGAGACTCATTCATGAGAAATGACATAAAAAGTTTTTTTTTTTTTAATCTTAGTGTGAAATAATTACAGGACCAGTAATTTTACAGCGAACAAGGGAATATGGAGTAGTGCATACAGTACAGTATGTATAGTACATTGTGACACAGAACACAGCTTGAATGTTCACTTGCTATCTAATGCTGTATACAGTATATCTCAATCCATGACAGGCACCACTGTAACAAGATAATACATGTTATTTGCTTCACCCGTTGTTTCTTTTAATTTTACACCTTATTGGGGTAAACTGAAAAAAAAACATTGCATGTGATCTCCACTGCAGGAATTTCAAAGTTTAAATGTGACATACCAATAATAATCTCATACTATAGTGAAATACAATAAGAAGAAGAAGAATAACCTGTTACAGTTTTTTAGTATCTGTCATGTTCCCAACCCCAGTGGTGTCATATTGGCTCTATGACATCTGCTTCAACTCCCACGACCTAATTATCAAGCCCTTAATGAGCTGAGTCAGGTGTATTACAGCAAACAAGATCACTCTTGTTTATTTATTTATTTATTTATTTATTTTTTAAGACCGTTCGTTCTAGACCACTCGAATAGACTAAACAGGCATTCCTCTCTGACTGAACAGCAGGCGTAACCGTATAAAAGTGTTCGGCTTCCTTAAATGGGGATTCATGCTTGACTGGACCTTATCAGCCGCACTTTCACCCGCACATTTTGCACAATGTAAAATTCATCTTCTGTACGACTTTTTTAGAGCCCTGTTTTCTACTGGTGGCTCGCGGAGAAATGTTTATATGTGCTTTGACCTGGAAATCTTCGCAGACGTGCCAAGATGAAGTCAGAGGTGGTGATTCATAGAGTGACTTTTTTTCTTTTTTAATAGCACCTAAAAGGTCTACAGTATATAGTCAGTGTGTTGTGTAACAGTAATGCCTATTTATCATAAGGAATGCATTAAGCTAGATGTTGAATTTTACTTTTTTTTTTTAAATTCTCAACAGAAACATCAGTTGATACTGATTATAAATATTTATTTATTTATTTATTTATTTATTTATTTTTCATACAAGTAAGAGTGAGATTATACAGAATAACTCACCCACTCATCTTCTATACCGCTTTATCCTGTATTCAGAGTCTCGGGTGGGGGGGGGGGGTAGGTGGCTGGAGCCTATCCCAGTAGATTTAGGGCACGAAGTACACCCTGGATGGGGATGTCTTAGGACTGTGGGAGGAAACCGGAGTACCCAGAGGAAACCCACCAAGCACTGAACCTGGAGCTGCAAAGAAACAATGCTAACCACTACGCCACCATACTACCACTATACCAGGTTCAACCTATATCAAGCAGGCCCGGTCCAACGCCAAGAAGAGCAATGGACTGTTCTTTTATTTGCAGTCAGGAAAGCGATTCCACTCCCTGAATGCCAACACAGAGACACCGAGGAGAAGCTTCTTCACTCAGGCTATACAGACTCCACATAGGACCTAACGCTGTGATCTGCTTTCTCACACAAAACAATCTTTACTCATCACAATGCACATTACATATAATGCACAATTGCAAATTTTGGAACTTTGAACTTGACTTCACACATTATACCGCACATTGTCTTGCTCATGACTGGACATGGTTTCTATATTCCTTTGCAATTCTATTATTATTATTATTATTATTATTATTATTATTTGTGCATAATGTAATTTTTTTTATAGATAGATTTTCTATATTTGTAAAAAAAAAATCCATTTTATTTCATACTTTATATTCTTATTTGATAACTCTTATTTTTATTTGAATCTCCAGGATAATTATTAAGACCTCACGTTTGCGATATATTTATACACCAGCTCCGTGAATAAGAAATTAATATTATTTAACTACCACATTGGACACAGCATGGCTAAATGTTATTGATTATTTTGGCTCCCTTAGACAAAAATCAATCGCAAAGAAGCTCATTGGAAAGCCCATAGACTAGCTGGCTAGATGACTGCATGTGTGGCTCGCTCTGATTTGTACATCTATTAAAGATGCATCCAGTAATATTAGTTGTGATTTTTTTCCTTTTTTTAAATCTTATTTATAAAAGTTACACTCATGGAAAAAAAAATATATTTATCGTTTGCCATGTCTATTGAAGCTATCGCCATCTCAGCTGTAATAGTTGTTTGAGTTCGAGATTGCTCAAATTGGACATTTACATGGAGCATACAGACAAACAGAGAGGTATGAATAATATAAGCACTGTTAGAACTCAAGTGTGTCTAACTGCTGTGTAAACCGAGAAATACTGATATGAATGCAGAACAAACAAATAAACATAAAACTCACTGTTCATTGTATTTGTTTGTTTGTTTGTTTGTTTGTTTAATGGTTTATTATTGGAGATGGGATGTACTGTACAGTATATTCTGTAAAAATGAAAGGACAAAAAATTGTGCGCCTTTAAATTATATCTTGAGTAATACATTGGGGCAAAAAAGTATTTAGTCAGCCACCAATTGTGCAAGTTCTCCTAGTTAAAAAGAGTGGGAGTTTTAAATAATTTATTAGCAAATTATGGTGGAAAGGTATTTGATCAATAACAAACTTTCATCTCAATACTTTGTTATAAACCCCTTGATGGCAATGACGGAGGTCAAACGTTTTCTGTAAGTCTTCACAGGGTTTTTACACACTGTTGCTGGTATTTTGGCTCGTTCCTCCATGCAGATCTCCTCTAGAGCAGTGATGGTTTGAGGCTGTCGCTGGGCAACACGGACTTTCAACTTCCTCCAAACAATTTCTATTGGGTTGAGATCTGGAGACTGGCTCGGCCACTCCAGGACCTTGAAATACTTCTTACGAAGCCACTCCTTCGTTGCCCAGGTGGGGTGTTTGAGATCACTGTCATGCTGAAAGATCCAGCCATGTTTCATCTTCAGTGCCCTTGCTGATGGAAGGAGGCTTTCACTCAAAATCTCACCATACAGTACACGGCCCCATTCATTCTTTTCTATACACGGATCAGTCGTCCTGGTCCCTTTGCAGAAAAACAGCCCCAAAGCATGATGTTTCCACCCCCATGCTTCACAGTAGGTATGGTGTTCTTTGGATGCAATTCAGCATTCTTTCTCCCCCAAACTTGACAAGTTGAGTTTTTACCAAAAAGTTCTCTATTTTGGTTTCATCTGACCATATTACATTCTCCCAATCCTCTTCTGGATCGAAATGCTCTCAAGCTTCAGATGGCCCTGGACATGTACTGTCTTAAGCAGGGGGACATGTCTGGCACTGCAGGATTTGAGTCCCTGGTGTCACAGTGTGTTACTGATGGTAGCCTTTGTTACTTTGGTCCCAGCTCTCTGTAGGTCATTCACTACGTAGGTCCCCCCGTGTGGTTCTGGGATTTTTGCTCACAGTTCTTGCGCTCTTTTTGACCCAATGGGGTGAGATCTTGCATGGATCCCCAGATTGAGGAAGATTATCAGTGGTCTTGTACATCTTCCATATTCTAATAATTGCTCCCACAGTTGATTTCTTCACACCAAGCTGATTACCTACTGAAGATTCAGTCTCCCAGCCTGGTGCAGGTCTACAGTTTTGTTTCCGGTGTCCTTTGACAGCTCTTTGGTCTCGGCCATAGTGGAGTTTGGGGTTGTGGACACGTGTCTTTTATACTGATAACAGATACCATTAATACAGGTAACGAGTGGAGGACAGAGGAGCATCTTAAAGAAGAAGTTACAAGTCTGTCAGAGCCAGAAATCGTATTTACTTTAAAGTGGGAGAACTTGCACAATTAGTGGCTGACTAAAATCTCTCTTTCTTTCATTATATACTGTATATATATATATATGCTAACAGTACATATAGGGGTATTTTTTTTTGAATGACAGGCCAAAATAATAACCATTATATTATTTCCTGTACTTTGTTTGTTGTTTTATTCCAGCATACTTTCCTGCTACTCTCTCTCTCTCTCTCTCTCTCTCTCTCTGTTTTTCTCACCACCTCCTATAAAAGCGCATGTCTCCATTCTGCAGCTAGTTACCTGACTGATCCTCAATGGAGAGAAAATGGCCGGCACTAGATCACCTTTGATGTCTTTTTACCTGTAGTGTCTCTGACTCATCTCTTTTAGTGCTACACGCATTGTACATCTGCAGCTTAATCCTGTCTCATCTCTCTCTCTCTCTCTCTCTCTCTAATCCAGCTGTGGGCTTGTGAGTGTGTGAAACAGACCGCCGTTTGAATTTCTAACTCGCTGTTAAAGAGCGTTGTGCAATTTTATACAGTAATTTGTTTAATTTCGAATGCAAGTGATTGTATTTATTTACATGTTTATTAAGTGACTTATTTTCCTCTATCTATTACAAATTTCATAAATGCTATTTAAATGTTTACGGTGAAATATGAAGAAAAATCACAGCTATTTTATACACTATTATCTGCTATTACACCGAGCAGCTATATCATTATCACCACTAGCAGGTGAATTGAATTACACTCATCATCAATTATACACAGTGGTTACAGGATCGCGGGCAACAAGGCTCATTTAATCCCGTTGGCACTAAACGCTGGTCCGATCCCACAAAAAGACAAAAACAAACAAAAAAGAAAATATACAGTAGCACAGATTGCTCCAAAAAATATGTTAACACTGGCTTTGATAGAAAGGTATCAGCACACTAAGTACATCAAAGCTTTCTGTGTTTGGGGCTTAGCAGCCAAAGAGTTCATGGTCGTTGATCCGGCCTCCAAATTCCCCAAATCTCAATCCTATCAAAAAATCCATGAGATGTGCTGGACAAACAAGTCTGAGCCGTGGAATCCCCACTATACAACTCACAGCACTTAAAGGATATCTGCTGATAACATCCCAGTGCCAGACACCAGAGCTCACCTTACTGTGGAGTCACGCCAGCTGTTTTGGTGGCATCGGTGGGGGGAAGCGGGGGGGGGGGGGGGGGGTGATGTGGGCTGGTGCACAAGATTGGGCTGAATGTTTTAATGTTATGGCTGATCGGTAATACAAGGACTAGTGTTCTTTGCCCATTAATGCTTCGATAATGCTCATGGAGTCAGTGTTTTTTTTTTTTATTAAAAAAAAACTTTAAGAATCCAAGGTTATACTGTACATTTCATAAAAATCAATATGAAAAATGTTTCTTGCGAAACTTTTATATGTAGAAAGTTTTTAACAATTTGGAAAGTTCTTAGACTGATTCCAGATTCCTGATCTCCTTAGTTATTAAATTTGCATTCTGTAATAACTTGACTCCTCCAAAGTGCATTGAATTATTTTTCCTTAGTTTTTTTTTTTTTTTATGAGCAGTGCATTTAAAGAAATAATAATAATAATAAAAATAATCATCATCATAATAATAATAACTCACTGTTTGCACTATTTTCTATTAATGGTCCTGTTAATATTTTTGCACAACATAGAGAACCCTTCTTTTTTGACAAATTTTTTGACATAATTTGACATGAAATGCCAACGTAACTGTAGGGATTATTTTGTTAATTCAAAGCTCTTTCCCTTGTTTATGGAATGATATCAAATAAGCATGGTTATGAGAATTAATAAAGTAAATAAAGTAAAACTTCTTGCCTTAAAGTAACAGACCATTGTCAAATTGCTATATAGTTTAAGATGAATAAAATACTTCGGGATGTACTGTTAAAGAAAAATATTCAATGATCGAGTGGTATAGCGCTACACCGCCTATTCATATCCATACGTATTCATACCCCTTGAACTTTTCCACATTTGGTCACGTTACAACCATAAACGGAAAATCTATTCTGTGTCATAGACTGATGCGAAAGTGCCACATGATTGTGAAGTGGAAGGAAAATGATAATTGGTTTTCAAAATGTTTTAACAATTCGAAATCTGAAAAGTGTGCCGTCCTTTTGTATCACTACTATACATACTGAAACGCCCCTAACTAAAAATCTAGTGGAACCAATCGCCTTCAGAAAGTTCAAGGGGTGTGAATACTTTTGCATAGCGCTGTAGATGGTGTAAAATATTTTTATTCATCTGAAATCTTCTGCTACTTAAAGGCAAGAAGCACTGTAGCTGCTGGATATTTTCCTAAAACAGCATGCCCCCTTGTGTTGTGATCCTTGGTTTGTTTTATAACCTCATCTGGCTACTGCGAATACATGCTTTTATTACAGTGGGAGCCACACCAAATAGCCGCGACAGTGTGGCTGAAGTGTGAATGGCGTGTGAATGGCCTTTGCACGCCGTAATCCCCCCTCCCCTTTCTGGCCGAAAGGCGTGTCAAGATTTCACAGTAAACACGCCCATTCAAGCCCTATTTATTCATTTACCTGGTGCCACCACTAGATGGCGCTTCGTTCTCAAGAACACATTAAAACAAGCCAGCTGCGCTGAGTTGCAATCACGTGATTTTAACAACCCGCCTCCACCCCCGCCGAACTGACGCTGCCAAACTACAGAGATGAAGATGGCGGCTTAACGGACTATTCGTGGTAAGTGATGTTTTATTTTATAAAATGTGTTTGGGGTAGTTTACAGTTTATTTCCCAGTTTAGTTTTTTTATTGGCCGTTTGAAATATCACTGGCAGCAGCAGCAGCGGTCAGATGTGACTTTAGAGAACTTAATGATCTGTTTACCAAGTCTGGAGTTAATATTACAGCTTACTGTCAGTGTCACAACCTCACAATGTCACTCCACTTTAACTCAAAAACATGCTCAAGCTTCGACAATACTATTAATGTCCCTATTACAAGAGCTGCACTACCCGATGAAGAGTGTTTGTGTTCTCTGTAAATACTGAGAGAATCTCACCGCGTGCTGTCTGGATAAATTCAGCGCTTATTTATTCTCTGGTTAAGAGTTAATCTGCAGGTTATTTCTGTGACTGTAATATAATGTGATGCAGTTGATGAGGGACACAGACTGAGGGGAGCTGTACAGGAGCTAGTAACGCTCATAACCGGGTTTATATTTTATACACTTTCCGCGGTAGCGCGAGCGCTTAGTTAACGAGCTGAATAACAACACTGAAGTGTTTATCAGTTAAGGAGGAGGAGGGGGGAGGTGTGTGTGTGTGTGTGTGTGAGGGGCTTCAGTAAGTTATAGTTTGGCTTCAGGGATGAATTAATGCTCATATACGAGTGTTATATCGCTTAACTTATTTGTATGAGAAGCGCATTAAGTAAAGTCTGGGTTAATTTAATGCAGACGATAATACAGACAGTCACTGGTTAACACTAACACTGTTCACTGGTTAACACTAACACTGTTCACTGGTTAACACTAACACTGTTCACTGGTTAACACTAACACTGTTCACTGGTTAACACTAACACTGTTCACTGGTTAACACTAACACTGTTCACTGGTTAACACTAACACTGTTCACTGGTTAACACTAACACTGTTCACTGGTTAACATTAGCACAGGCAGTTTATTTACATTACAGAATCCCCAAAACAGTATTTTACACACTCTGTGGTAAATAGGTTTATTAATATATTTTATTTTTATTAGAACTATATGTTCTGTGAAGTTTATTTGTCTTTGTCTTGACTAAATTCTCCTGTTGTCTTTAAGCAGAGCTCCGCTGTGGAGGATTGGGGGGTCAGATGGCTGACGGCTGGACTTTTGGAGCTACAGGACTGGAGGAGCCTGAACAAGCTGTTGAGGGAGCTGTAGGAGGGATGACGTCACAGTCCGACAGCTTTAGAATGATGTTTGATCTGGTCTACTGTATATTCTGAACATAGAACTGCAAAATGTCTGATACAGTACTTTGGGGGAAACAAAGACTTCAACTGTTCCATGTTTAATAGTTTTGATATTTGAAAAATTAATATTTTAATGTAAAAGGACTATAGATAGAGACTTATAAGCAGCTGGTGTATCCGGGTAGTTTAATGAACTTTAAGCAAAAAGACAACATGTATTCATCTGTTTTATATAAATTACTGTTTTAACTTTGACTAGTTTTGGAAGAATAAATTGAATTGTTAAAGTCATGTTTTGCGTGTTTTAATTTTGGGGGATTGTTTGGGTATTTAAAAATTGTTTAGTTGAACCAACAACTTCAATGGGCAAAAAATGGGACACAACTTTGTTTTAAATAGTCAAAGAGTTGGGCTGAAAATAATAATAATAATAATTATTGATCATAGAAACAAATGAAACCAGTTAAACACTTGATTATATGTGTTTGTGATTGTGACCCATAATAATTTTTTCTCAGTATAAATAAATGTTTTGGGTTTTAAGAACTCCAAAAGAGCAACGACAAACTTGGTATTCTCCATTGAGGTTTCTCACCTTCCACTCCTGAGTATGACATGGTGTTAATTGCTCTGTGTGTGTGTGTGTTTTTGGCGGGGGGATGGGTGTGTGTGTGTTTTCGGCTGTTCAGCAGTTCTAAACACAAGCACAGTTTTTGTCCTTAACTAAAATACTTCAATACGTTAATAATGAATTTATTTTGCTGAATAAGGTAATAAGCGATATTTAAACCAAACCAGTAAGTTAAGTAAGTGTTCCATACATTAAAGTACTGTGTATAACCAAGTGCCCTAGCAAACACAGTTACAGTACAGTTTACAGTACAAACAGAGTGTGTGCGCTGGGGGGATTGGAAGGTGAGTGAGAATACTCATTTACAAGACAAAAGACGGTCAGAGGCAGCGCCGTTCTAGACCAGACAACACGGGGTGGGGGGAGGGGGGCATCATGTTCGAGCACTGTTTTTACCTGGCCTTACTGTATAGTAACAGTATTGTATTTGCTGAATTGTGTTGAGGCACGCAAACCCCCTGACCACAATAAGGTGGCAATCCCTCAGGGGGAAACTAAAAAAAAAAAAAAAATATATATATATATATATATATATATATATATATATATATATAATTATATAATAAAATATCCTTAATCCAGATTTTATCAATCAATGACATAACATTTATCTAAGCTGGATGGTAAAATTCTCAAAAACGTTTAACCTAAAGTAAGACTTAACACACTATAACTAAAATATTTACAAAACTGAAAGGTTGTCTTATGAATAATAAAAAATACAAACTAAATTAAAACAGATGGGCTATTGAACAGATCATAATATGTTTTATGTTTTCTGATTATAAATGATATATGGGTTGATTTTAGAAAGGCTAAATGAAATAGCTAGTTTTTGGTCATGTCAGTCCAGTAACTATACTATGTAAAAGTAATTATAATATGAATTAATTAAGGGCAGGACCTAACCTAATGTTAATAATTTACACCATGATAACATTAGTATTCGTGTTTTTGTATATATTTTTAAATGTTCAAATGAACGTTTCAGAGTATATAATTTGTCGTGTCATCTGTGATTGAGACCCATGAGTTAAATTGAAATATTTTTTATAGGTAGTAAGCCAGGTTTTAGTAACCTTGGATAAATCAGCATGTAAGCCCTCTCTCGCGCACGCGCTCTCACGCTATCTCTCGCACTCACACACACACACACACACACTGTGCACACACAGACACACACAAATAATACATGAAATCGCATAAAACCAAATGAAACTAGGGTAAAAAATATGAGCAGTAAAATACAGTAGTATCCTGTAGGTGATTCCTGTCCTGTGATAACAGGCACTAACACTCTAGAACTGTTTACTTCTGTTAGTTTTGTTTTCAAGTGTGAATGTTTATGGGGATTAAATCTGTCTCTGCTGCTGCATCTATACACCGTTGTGATAAGTGATTGATGCCCCATCAGATCTTTAATGTGGGACATTATGCTGGTTAAATGACTAAAGACACACTGATCCGTATGGACAGATATTTGTTCCAGATATTATGCGCCATTAATCAATTTGTTATGCCAATTTGACTTTCAGCGAAAACATCAAAAATATAACGAAAACAAACCAAAGCAGAAGTTACATTTTAAGCTTTACTTTCAAATTCAAATTTGATTTGTCACATACACAGCGCGATATGCAGTAAAATGCTTTGGGTGCTTTAGGTGAGACTCGAACTCGGCATTGCTTCACCTGGACTGCTTTATAAGTGTCACGCGCTAACCGAATGCGCCACGGGAGCCACACGGAAGTTGGTCTTGTCAGAGTATCCTCTCTCTCGTGCGCGCACGCACACACACACACACACACACACACACACACACACACACATGAAATTGCGTAAAACCCAACGAAATATAAGCAGTAAAAAAAAAAAAATCAGTAAAAATACAATAGTATAACAGGCGCTAACCCTCTGGAACTTTTTTTTACTAATTGTCTCCAAGTGTTTATGGGGATTTAATGTGTCTGCTGCCGCATCCATTCACAGTTGTGATAAGTGATTAATGCCCCATCAGATCTTTTGACGGGGGAGCATTATGCATGATTAAATGACTAAAGAAATACTGATCCATATGGGCAGATATTTGTTCCAGGTTGCATGCGCCATTAATTGCCTCTTATGCCACTTGTAGACTATCAGTGAAAAAATCAGCGAAAACATCATCAAAAATATAACGAAAACAAACCCAAACAGACGTTTGAGCTTTACTTTGCAGCAAAATATTATCTATCAGTATATTAAATGGAACGGGGTAAAATACACAGTAATATAAAATACTGTACGTAGCCTGCGTTTTTATTCCGTACCTACAATGATCGGTATAGACAAATTACAGCCGTTACCGTGTCTTTAAGGATCATTTCAGGATGTCTTAAAAATATTTCACTAACTAATTTTATTAATTCATTATTAAATAATAAATAGCATAATCATCATGGGTTATGTATTGAGTGATTTAACAAATCTGTTTTATTAATCGGTTTGTTGTTGTTGTTTTTTCATCTATTTATGAAACTATGTTGACAATACAAGAACTGTCTGTATATTAAAGATACGGTATTGGGTTTCCTGGACACTGCAGTTAACTGTGCCAGTCAATGCTCCATCTGGCGGAATTATACGGCATTGCAACCATCTTTTTAGAAAGCGCATGGGGGCGTTTATGGGGCGGGGCATCGTTAACTGCGTCATCGCGGGGGATCACATTCCATGCACGAAGCCTTCATGGAACTGCCACGGAGCAGTCATGCTCCAGGCGGCTGTTTGACGTGGCTCCCACTGTAGTTTTTTTTTTTTTTGATGTGAAATGATTAGTTTTTTTTTTTTGTTTGTTTTTTTTAAAGGTCACGAATTGAACCTGATATATTAGGGCAAACATGACTTAATATATTAAGTTATTAAGTTCGGTATTAAGGCTGTCGGATTTCCTCAATGTGTGTCAGATGCTAAACAGAAATTAATGGATAAGATGATTCATGTGAATGACCTTGGTGAAAGATCTATTTATCTTTTGATAATAACCACGATTTATGGCTACGAGCGCCGCGTCACTTCTCACTCTAAAATTGCTTCTAGTCTCAGTGTTATTCAAGCATATGAAATAAAACATAGCACCAATTCCTTTACTGTCAGTACAAGTCCAGCTGTGATAAATCTATCCCCTCGTCCTTCTGTCGTCATCTCTATCGCACTCACCACGTGCCGGCGCAGGAGGAGATCCTGAACACCTTCCAATATCCGCTGGAGCTTTTTGTCTGGTCTAATTTCTCAACACCAGCGTAGTGTAGGTCCTCGTCTATACTTCACCCTCTCTGCTTATCTCCGTTTCGGCTCCCCGCTGTTCGGTGGGGTCTTTGCACGATGCTGATAATTCAGAGGAAGGTGATCATCACTTTTTCTCTGAGATGTCTACGACCGGAACCAATGGGTTTTGTCGGTGTGAAGGACACCAGAGTCTCTCTCTCATTTGTTCTTCTGGCCGTGCTTATAGGTTTTGCGATTTAGAGAGGCATACTGTTACCAATCACGCATTGACAGAGCGTCTCCAAGGGCAAAACAGTCATCAGAGTCAAGTACAGCTCATCAGAGTTCACAGCCGGGAAAGCCAAAGTGACAGCCAAAGAGACACATCTTTATCTGAAGATGATAAATAAAGCAATTATTGTCTTATGACTCACATACACTCTCTCTCTCTCTCTCTCTCTCTCGCTCGCTCAGTATGACGTGGTCAGGACAGATAACTAATTACACAGTAGTTAATAGGCATGCAGCGTTCAGGGCATTACATATCGACGAATAATACGCCAGATATCTTTACTTGAAACACATTCCTCAGTGCTAAACAAGTATTTAAATGAACCTTACCATTAAATCTATCCATTAATTAAATATACGGGAAGTATGTAGTGTATAATTCAAGTTAATAATGCATTGCGTTTTTAGAAATAAATACAAAGTCACGTTAAAACGTTTCCAAACGTTTCCGAACTCAATTTGCAAACTAATAAATTGTAATAAATTAAATACATTCTGATAAACACATTGAAAGAAGAGAAAATGTGTTTTTTTTTTATTAAAAAAATGAAATGAAAAAAAAAAAAACAAGGTTATACAGTACATTTCATAAAAAAAACAATATGAAAAATGTTTCTTGCGAAACTTTTATATGTAGAAAGTTTTTAACAATTTGCGGCGCCAATCTGCCTCAAGCTGTCTACAGCCGTGTGCTATTCCCTTACAAGTGAAGGAGACACAACTGTTAGATAGCCATGTGTTGTAGGGAAATATACAAAGTACTGTTTATATTTTCCATTTAATGTGCTCTGGCATGGGATTGAGGCTACTGTATCTACTGTATACATCACTGAAACAAAAACAAAAAGTCAAAAGTCTTCCCATGTACGGTTTAAGGTTTTCCCTGGTCATAACACAAACAGAACGCAACCTTTAAAGAGGGCCGCGATCCACCGACCGGCCGCAGCATTAAGCCGATTGAGTATTGTGTAAGTTCTCTTTGTGCCACCAAAACGGCTCTGACCCCTCGAGGCTCGAGTCCACAAGCCCTCTAAATGTGTGCTGTGATATCGAGCACCAGGATGTTAGCAGCAAATCCTCTAAGTGCTGTAAGTTGTGGTGTTCGACCTCCACGGATCAGATTTGTATGTCCGGCACATCGCATGGACGCCTGATCAGACTGAGATTTGGGGAATTTGGAGGCTGGATCAACAACCTTAAACTCCTGGCCTGCTGGGCCTCATACACAGCACAGTGACGTCTCTATCGTAGCCAGCACAAGACCAGACAGGCTATCGTCTTTGCTCGCCAAAGGGAGTATAAATGAGCTTTGGGGGCCCATGAGCACGTCACCAGTTTACTGGAAAATAATTGTCAATCAGAGTCAGTCATGTCACCCTTCAGTGGTGTTAATGTTTTGGCTGATCTGAATATATGCGTTACCGAGTTTTTGTGATTTATTACCCTGATACCCTCCCTGCTTCCACTCGAAACAGTTGCAGTTTCAGAAGGGCTGATTAATAGGGTGCATGGAACAAATAAAACAGCTAACGATGCAAAAGCTTTAATGCATTATTAAAAACTGCAAGAATAGTGCTGAAATGTCAAGTTCATCAAAAACATGTGATCAGAGTTTGCTAGAAAGCATAAAGATTGGAATTTGGAGCGATGCATAAGGGTCATTTGACCTGATGAGTCCAGATCGACCCTATTCCAGAGTGATGGGCGTGTCAGGGTAAGAAGGGAAGCGCATGAAGCGATGCACCCATCATGTATAGTGTCCACTGTACAAGCCTCTGGAGACAGTGTTATGATCTGGGGTTGATCAGTTACTCAGGTCGAGACTCAGCAACGTTATGGGGCAATAAAGTGAAGTCAGCTGACGACCTGAAAGTACTGAATCACCTGGTTATCACGTCTGTGGAGTTTTTCCTTCTTCCCTGATGGCACGGGACATATTCCAGGATTAATACAAAGATTGTGAAAGAGCGGCACTGGGAGCACGAGCAATCATTTTCACATCACACTGCACAAAAAATCCCAGCTAAGGGCAGTTGAATGGAGTCTTAGAAGTGCAACTTTTGTTTATTTATGTGTTTATTTATTTAGTGATTAATTGCTTGGCACAGTTTTGTAGTGGTTAGAACTGTATCCTCGCACCTCCAGGGTCGAGGGTTCGATGCCCACCTCGGATCTATGTGTATGGAGTTTGCACGTTCTTCCTGTACTTGGTTTCCTCGCACAGTCCAAAGACTTTCAGTTTAGGCTAATTGGCGTTTCCTACAGTAATTGCCTGTTGTTGCACTTTCATTCTTTTGTACACTATATTTAGATGAAAACTGATTGTTTGTTCACACTCCAGTTTGTACTTTAGCTGGAATCACTGTGTAGGCCTCGGTGTCTTCATGGCGTTTTATGGCTACAGCATGCAGAATAGACCATGAACATCTGTACTGTATGTATATTTACATAGAATAACTGATCATAATGAAGTTTCAGCCACTTTTAGCATCTCTGTGTGGAGTGACTCAGTGATTTCTGGCTCCGTCCAGGTAGTATTTAGTGAGATTTTAGTGTTACTGGTGGCATTTTTAAAGGCGCGTTTCTTAAATATGAGTTGTAATTTACTGCTTCGTTCTCGGTGTGTAAGAGTCTCAACCCTGAGGCAGAGACTGCACTCCTTACACACACTCTTAATAATGGTACAAGACCTGGCTGAGTTAGTTGCAGCAGTGTAAGCGGTTCAAGGCCACGCCTCTGAATAATTCATGAAATCTGACAGAGGACTGACAGGGCACACAATACCCTGGTTTTAGCTGGCATTTTACAATGGCGATCTACAGGGATGCCACAGGTTGGGTTCGGCGAGTCACACAAGATAAAAACCGAGAGGGGATAATGCAAAGCATAAGGACGGGAATAAGGAACAGTCGGCAGCGAAAACAGTGTGAATGAGGACTCGGGGAGAAGGGTGAGCTTCTTCTGCAGTGATTAAAACTATGCCTCAGGTCAGTAACCACATGGGAGCAAGAGAGATGGATGACACTAAAAGCAAGGTAATTCCACATGCCAGCAGTATGAATACTCTGCCCACCCAGCATTTACCACGCCATCCTTCAGCTCCCCCCAGGCTAGAGCCGTTTTCATCTCGGCCGCTCACCTATCCATCTCTCATCTGGCCTAATACGCTCGTGGGGGTGTCGCTCCTTTTTTACATCTAATTATCAGGTAATAGCTTGTTTTGTATTCCCGTGGTGGACACACGCTATGCATCTATTCGTACCGCTTGGCCGGATAGTGTGATGCGTAATTTACATTTACAGTAGCTCGCTCGTTAAAATGCAGAATACAGTATACATCAAAAAAGCACTAATCAAAAATGTGCATGAATAAATGGTAACAGGAGATTTTATGCATCAATCATCGAACTGCAAGCAATCTCAAACAATACTGATAACTTAGTATGATTCATCCATCCATCTATCCATCCATCTATAGTAGGAACCTCTGTAGTCCAACTAGGGACTGTGGTGACCTTTGTATTTATTCCTACCTCCAGTCAACATTCACACACTCATCACGTGTAATTTGGGGACACCAGTTAGCCTAATCTGCATGTCTTAGGACTGTGGACGCAAACCAGAGTATATGAAGGAAACTCACCAAACACAGGGAGAACCTCCATCTCCATGCACACAGACCCAAGGCTGTAATCGAACCCTCGACACTAGAGGTTCAAGGCAACCATACTAACCACTAAGCCACCGTGCCGCATACTAGTGTGATTATATACACTGTATACCAGATACCAAAAGTGTGGGAGGAGGTAGCATTTATACATCACTTACTTTAGATTCAATTTTAGATTATACAGTATAACATTGCAGAGAAAAGAAAAGTCCACGGTCCTCAAACGTAACGTGGGCGTGTCAAAGTGTTGGAACAATCCAGAGATGTAAGACAGGTAAAACAAAAATGGTAACCCTGAGTAAAGACAATATTAGAAAATGTTTGGTAAAGCTTTAGTGAAGAGCAAGACATGAGTGCATATTTAATCATATTGCACAAATATATTTTTAAAAAATTACACATACACTACCGTCCAAAAGTTTTAGATCAGTTGCAAATTTCTTTGTTTTTGTTTAGTGGTTTATTTTCTACATTCTACAACAATACTGCGGATTTCAAAACTATAAAATAACACATCTGGAATTAGGTAATTACGTAACAACAAGAAAAACACCAGTTAGTTGTTATTTTAAGACACAGAGGTCGGCCTTTCTGTAATAGTTCTTGCAAGAACAGTATTGTGTCAAGTGCATTTGCAAAATCCGTCCAGCACCATAATGAAACTGTCTCTCATGAAGGCCGTCCCAGGAGGACGAGACCAAAACCTACCTCTGCTGCAGACGAGAAGTTCATTTAGAGTTATCAGCCTGAAAAATGACCAATTAACAGCAGCTCAGATTAGAGGCGTTATGAAGTCTTTACAGAGCAGAAGTAGCAGAAACATCTCAATATCAACTGTTCAAAGGAGATTCATGCAGTTTTTCGATGCCTTCAGCAAAACTTTACAATGTAGAAAGAAATAAAAATCAGGAACCATCATGGAGTTAGAAAGTGATCTAAAACTTTTGAACGGTAGTGTATATGTATTTAGTAAAAATGTAACAGTTTTCTTTCCCTGGCGTTAGTCATATGGATAAAGGAACCTGGGGAAAGGAACTCTAGTTGATCAGAACAAAGCTTGTGGAATTTGGCCCCGGTAATTTACGTTCCAGTTCGCAGTGGGTGTGCAGATCAAGACTTATTGTAATGTACATACAGTACTGTATATGCACCTTAATTTTGATTTAAGACAAACCTGAACTATCCCTTAAAGTTCTCCATGTTAGTTGGCAGAGTACCCAGCCCACAGATCCTACACCGCCTCCTGGAGTACCCTGTGATCCAACTAACCTGCAACTACAATATGTCCGAGTCAAAATTGGTTTGTTAACACAAAGGAATTCACTGAAATATCCAGGACAAGTGGCTGTACAGGACCAGGTTTAGGAAACACGTGACAAGTGGCTTCATCCAGCTCTAACCTGCAGCAACAACAATCCTGAGTAATGTATCTACAGTTCTGAATCTGAGGAAACAGGAAATGATACTCCTACAGTATATATTGACTAAATCCTTGTTACAGGCTTCATTTCTCTTATTACTCTGGAAGACTACACATATTTAATGCTTGGCTTGAAGGTATTGAGTTTTATCTTGAGGTTTCTAGTCAATAGCCATAACTTATCACAGTTGGTTGTCAGGGGTTCCAGTTTGTCACTGGTTGGTCTGTCATCATCGATGAACACTAACATGTGTTGGACCAGCATGTTGTGGAGTACATCATTAATGAATGCCTGGAATACAGATGGGGAATGAGCCAGCCCATATGGCAATACAGTGTATTCTTTATTCCCCTACAGGTACAAATTGATTACTTTGTTTGTTTGTTTGCTTGATTACACAATAAAACAAGCAAACAAAGATACATTGTCCAATCGCTCTACTTATTCCATGGACAGCAATGGAGGGCACTGTGTAGTGCCAAAAACAATAGACTTGACCTGAACTTTACAGGCGTGATATGGAGGCGGGATGGTATAAACTTAAAATGTATTTTATTTGAAGGTCCTCAGTAATCACAGCTGTAGTTCATAGAGGCGGTTAAAGAATACGCAGCCGTAATACATAGATAAAAGTGAGGGGCAAAACTAGATTAAAAAAATACAGTAGGTAAGATAATTAAGAGTTAGACTTGGCCAAATGCACAATAAGTCTAAAAAATAAAATAAAATGAACGAGCATAAATAGCCAAATTAACCAAAAAGCAGTAGATTAATCAGCCAATGATAGGACACGGATAGAAGCAGGACCGGAACCGAAACAAAGGCACAGGGCACAAGACAAACAAAAGCACATGACCTGAACTCAGAATTCTATAATTAAATTACATAAAAGCAACATTTACATTTCAAGCTTGCTTAATGTCACGCCATACCAAACCTAACCCCGCCATACATCGCTGCCGAAAATGACTTCCCAGGTCAGTTAATTAACGAGTTAGGTTGGATAGTTGTAATTTATTAGTTTTTATTCATATTTTCTGAATATGAATGCAGGAATTCTATGAATTTTAATTTAACAGAGGTCAAAAGAATAAGTCAACCAATTACAGGTCATTTGAATGTCATTTTATGTTCAATCCAAGTGCAACACTCTCCAAAGACATAGTTTAACTAAAAAGTTTAATATAATAGGTTTTTTTAAACTTAATTTTTACCTTTAATTATGCACTTCATGCACTGTTTCGAACTGCTACAGTATTTTGTACTGCAAAGTCAAACATATTCCAAATCTAACTAATTTAATGTCGTCTAAGTCAAACCGCTCTTTGTGAATGAAGATTTCCAGTACAGTGCGGTGATGAGACTCTAAGCTGCAGTAAAACATTCGAAATGTTTCGTACATCCATGAATAATGATCCCGGCCAACATCCTTGAAAAACGACGCTTAACTTGGCGCCAACTTGCAGAAGATGGAGACACACACATCTGTCTGTGAGACCTGTTCCACAATCATTCTAGGGTTAGCAACCAACACCACTTGCACTTTCCAGGAACTCGGCTGGGAGTCTCGTCCCCCGTACAGTCCTGACCTCGCTCCAATCCAATTCCACGTGTTTGAGGCAGTAAAGGAGTTCCTGGGAGGCCGGTGTTTCAGACGTGAATCACACAGGCGGTCTAATCATGGCTCTGGTGTACTGAGAAAACTTCCTACCTTGATGGTGTCCAAGCGCTAGTGAGACACTGGGATAAGTGCATTAGTGTAGCAGGAGATTATATCGAGAAATAAAGGGAGTTTTATTTCTCTCTATTTTTACATTATGTACTTTATTTAAATTTGTTCCCAGTACTAAAATAAATGGGGGACGACGACGACGACTTATGTTTCTGAGAATGTAATAATTATTCCAAAGGAAATGGAGTCCAAACGTTATATGGATTTTTATAATTGTACAGGAAACAGCTGTGGCAGAAGTTTCTTCAAAGTTGCTGATTAGACGCGAGTGTTGTGTCAGTGGGAAATAAATGCTGAAATAATCACATTTCTCTTTGACATTTTTATTATTTCTGTCTAATAGAAGACGCCGTATAGATGCAGGGCTTCCATAAGAAGCTATAAGACGGTGTTTTATTGTTAAAGTCAGTAAATCCTACAGTAGGATACGATCTTTTCTTTTGTAAAATAATCCTGAAATACTAACATTTGCCATGACAGTTTAATAATAGTTAACATTTACCTGCAAAATACACACCAGGGCCAGTAATACATTCCCTCAGATAAAACAAGCTCTCCCATGCGTTCCCTCTCCCCAGAGAAACACTCTGTTTAATTAAGGCATATGGTGCCTGGCTGTTAACCCAGAATGCACATTTCTTGACGCTGATGAGCTGGATTCGGATGCATTAGCATTTGAGAGGTGGCGGTGAAGTGGAAAAATGCCATTTGCTGCATAATGTCTTTAAACGTGTTGCTGCATGGAGAAAAGGTAATGTTTAGACATTACTTGTAATGCAACTTACATTAAGTAGTATTCTTAAAGCTCGAACCATTGTAAGGCTGAGGACGCGTTCATGCACAAAACGGTTCGCTGAAATACGAAATAAAAATACGGTCGTGGCGTTGTCTTTATAGCCATCATGATGGTGTTGTTGGTCTAAGATGCTACTGGGTTTCATTCTCAACACCACACGTCTATGCCTAAACACCATACATTAAGATGGAAGAGAAATACGTTATAATGGAAAAATAGGTCCTTAACCTGGCTTTCTGTCTAATAATCAGGAAAGAGAATAAAAATAATACTAATAATTCTCGAAGTAATTTGAACTGACAAAGGAAATGACGGCATGTGATAACCTCTACCGTAGGTGGTGTTATTTCAAAAAGTTTATCGGGTCTTGATGCCCTTGCTGAGGCATTGGGAGAAAAAAAATTTCATAATAATAACCTAACTGAATTATCTTACTATTTTTTTTCTTAAAACATAGGAGAAATTTAAATGAGCAGCAGCATAGGTTATTAATGTGACATTCAATGCAACACACTTACCAGCCACCAAAAGATTGGAACGAGTGAACACTCTACTCTACATGATCATTTGTGCAATCAGCAAACCATTTAAATCATGTGGCAGCAAAGTAGTGCATAAAATAATACTAAGTCAAGGGCAAGCGAATAGTGGAAATGTGATCTAACAGGCTGGTTGGAGTATTTCATAAACTTCCTACCTTTGGGGAAAAAAAACCTGTAGGAGTTTATACATTATGTTTAAAAAGCAAAAAACGCCATGATCCTTGACATGCGTGGGCTAAATGTAAATCTAAGCACTGGACACAGCACTTTTTTATTGAGAAAATTCTGCTAGTGGGAAGTTTGTCGTCAACAAGCAAAGTTAGTTCTGGATCGCTAGCGTTATATTAGCATCAATGAGTTCACAAGGTTAACACTCACACATCCAATCACACACTACGGGCAATTTAGGAACGCCAATTAGCCTAATCTGCATATCTTTGGACTGTGGGAGGAAACCGGAGTACCCGGAGGAAACCCACCAAGCACGGGGAGAACATGCAAACTCCATGCACACAGAGACGGGAATCGAGCCTGGCCGGGGAATCGAACCCGGACCCTGGAGGTGCAAGGCGACAGTGCTAACCACTACACCACCGCCCAAAACTGTAACTTAAAAAAAAATAAATAAATAATAATAAAATATTTGTAATTGTTATTATTATTATTCTAATAAAATTAAGCCACCATACTCCAAAAGCACAAGAATAAGTTAAGTCTTTATAGCTGAAAGTGTCTGGTGTCTAGATACAGTAGCTTTGTGCAACACCAGCAGTTGGTACAGTGATACAGCAGTATAATGTGGTCTATATTCTGCCTTATGTCCTGTCTACACTGGAATGTCAGTACTGTCCACTATATTCCATAAAAGACTTTTCATGCTTCTACTGTATTTTTACCACTATAGGGACATTCCTACAGTAAGTGTGTCACATGATGCCAAAAACAAACAAAAGCTAAACACGCGCCAATGTTCAATAACAGAACTTTACGATATACGTGAATGTAGAAATATATCTTCTACACATACAGTATAACAATACTGTGATTAGAGATGGTTTGGGGAATTTTTGTCTGTTTGTTTGTGCACGCATCACGTAAAAAATACTGGACAAATTTTAACAGGGTTCTGAAACGTGTATTTGGCTGAGTTTGAGGTAACATAAAGGCTTCGTTTCATCGCAATGTAGCAACAGGAAGAGAAGATATGCTACTTTGAAATTTAAATGGAAAACGGTCTTTTCAATAAAATGATGAAAAGTCAACCTTGGAAAGTTCATCTCAAAATTCAACAGATGGCGCTGTAGAATTTTTTTATACACGCTACAAGTGTGCAGTTAAATTCCACACGGACGAAGTCACGGGCACATCTAGTACAATTTATACTGTATGAATTTTAGTGCCTCTCCTGCAGTTCATATACACCGATCAGCATGCAACAATAACACCACATAATATTACCACATTAGCATTGATTATCACTTATATACCTGTAAAGAAGTGACAGGCACTCAAGGCTCACCCATTCCTGCATGAACTAAGAGCCAACTCATTCAGTCCAATCAATGTCAATACTGTCTGTGATAGAATGGTACCGGGACACCCAGAGCACCACAGACGTCTGCACATGTGAACCAGAAGGCAAGAAGCCCACCGACCTGGCCTCCAAACTCCCCAGATCCAAAACCATTCTAGCGCTAACAGGATCTGGTGGACAAACATGTCTGACCCATAGAGGATGCCCCCCCCCCCCACACACTCACACACACACAGTCCACAACACCAATGGGATCCGCCACTAACTTCCCGTTTGCGAGAAACCACGGCCTCCGAGGTCTTGTGAGGTCTCCAGCAAAATTAACAATAAGCACTTAATTATATAATCAAAGTCAAACTGTGATAAATTCTCCAATTCTTTGGCCAATATGGGATTGTGCTCATGTGCCCCCCCTCCCCCCTTAACTTTAATGCCATAGTTAGGATTTGAATCGTGGCACAATTGATTTTTTTTTTTTCATGGTGAAGATTTAATCTGCTCACGTTGCCTTGTGGCATAATACCATTAAGATTGCATTGATAGCGTGTGTTTCTCTGAAATTAGATAAACACAGTAGAGCGATGTGACAATGGCATGCTTATAATGAAAGTGGCCCAGATCTTTCAACGGATGAAAGGCACGGCATACTGATGCAAATAAATTATCCCCTCCAAGACGTGTACGTTTACAAGAATAAAAAAATAAATAAAGAGATCGCAGGGTGATCTCTATCAGGTTTAGAAGTACTTTGGTGGGATATAAGTGTGAAAGCACATCTCCTCATCTTTTAAGCGAAATACATAAACAAGTATTAAAATATGATGATGTTAGAGCTGAATAATCAACAGCTGGTTGGTGTGGCATGATCCAAATCCACTATAGAGATCCGCCACTCACTTCCTGTATGCCAGAAACCACGGCACACCCTCAGAGGTCTTGTGAGGTCGTGCCTCGAGGGGTCACAGCTGCCCCGGATGGTACAAAGGAAACCTGCACAATGCTGCGCGTAATGCATTGTACTGTTCTAGCGAATCAGTGTATCTTCTGGTCAAAAATATCATATTAAACACCTCACACAAGTGTTTATGAGGCAGATCAAAAAACAACCAGTTTGCTTCAAAGATACAAAGTGCCCTTTGTGCAAATGCAGGTTTCTTATTTCAACCTTATGTAAAAAATATACGTAAGGAAGTTCCCCTAAAATCCGAATAGCACTGCGTTGTGATTTGTGGAGACCCCAGCTCTAAACATTCATTCATTCATTCATTCTCTATACCGCTTAATCCTGTGTTCAGGGTCGCGGGGGACCTGGAGTCTATCCCAGGAGACTTCGGGCACTAGGCGGGGTACAACCTGGACAGGGTGCCAATCCATCGCAGGGCACACACACATACACACACTCACACACCCAATCACACACTATGGTCAATTTAGGAACGCCAATTAGCCTAACCTGCATATCTTTGGACTGTGGGAGGAAACCGGAGTACCCGGAGGAAACCCACCAAGCACGGGGAGAACATGCAAACTCCATGCACACAGAGACGGGAATCGAGCCTGGCTGGGAATCGAACCCAGACCCTGGAGGTGCAAGGTGACAGTGCTAACCACTACACATAGTTCTAAACAACTAAACCTTAAACTTTTCCCATAGGGCAAAAACGCTGTCTGAAAATATTCCTAATATATCAAACACACACACTAAGACTGCATCAATAAGCAGGAACTCATTATAATCAGTCAGCCCCATGGTGTCACCCAGGATCAATATTAATTTCCTTCCTGCTCCAACAGGTGCTGAGAAATGGCGTGCATGTGTATGTGTGTGTGTGTGTGTGTGTGTGTGTGTGTGTGTGTGTGTGTGTGTGTGTGAGGAATGCTCTACAAGTCTAAAGAGAAGTTGGGTCTCGTTGCAGCTCTTTGCAAATTGCTAGTCTGTCTCTTGCTGGTGCCGAATCCCTGCCCTTTCTGCTCTCCCCTACAATCAAGGTGATGATGAAAGAGCAACGCTCCAAGAAGAGACACGACTGGACGCGGTCCTGCCGAGAGGTCTGCCCTCCGGGCACGCATCCCGCTGGCACATTACGCATGCTAGAGGATGTGGATGAAAGAGAAAAGGAAGAGGAGGAGGACAAGAGAAGAGTGAGGAAGGAGAACAGCTAACAGAGACGCTTTTTTTCTTTTTTTGTTCTTTTTTTTTTTTTTTTACTTTTGAAGTGGGTGGCATTTTCGCTGAGGAATTTCACAGGCTATTAAGCAATTTTGTTCTCCAAACACTACACTGATATAGCTGTCTGAGGCTCACAAACACCTGAAGATGTGAGTAGAATAACGAAAGGGACTCCAGCTAAATTAACAATAAACACGTAATTATACAGTATAATCAGAGTCAAACTGTGATAAATTCTCAAATTCTTTGGCCAATATGAGAAAAAAAAAATCCCAGAGAAATTTTCCTGGACGAAAACCTTTAACGTTTTACCTGTAACAGTTACCGCTGACACTGAAGCCTCTTTCCATATAGTATATCCCACATAAATGTCTCCTCATGGAAAAAACATCCACGATTTATACGTAGTTCGTTCACGAAGACCATCCGCTGTACAAGTCCCCGTTTAAGTTGTTATCATACAAACGACTACGTATTAGAATGTATGAGAAAGTGTCAGAGATGCTGTTACTTATACATAGAAGGAAGCATCACTTTCTTTCTGTCAGGTGGCAGAGACTGCGGTATACGGTTTATTATTCGTCAGACAAGGCAAGCAGATTGGTCATGTGATGAGAGGCAGCGGTAGGGTAAACAATGCCAGATTCCTGAAAAAAATACATAAATAAAGATGGCAAATAAAAAGAACAGATCACGCACGAGGGGATAAAAAAAAAAAAACTTCTACAAATTCTACAACAGTTACTTCTGAGCGAGTAACCTAATTGGACGAGAGATATACGTACTGTATCAAGAGCGGTGATAATAGACAGTAACTGCACATATCACTGCGTGTCACAGGTGCTCTAACAATCGGTCCACAGTACTGAGGAGAGAGCAGCTGCCTGCCAAAATCCACTTTCACAACCAGTCACAGAAGCACTTTCAGCAAGAACACACATCTGATAACATTACGTTGTCTTCTATCTCATTAGTTATTCTGAATTGCTTGTAAACCACCCATGTTGTTCTGTTATTGTTGATGTGCTAAGCTAACTAGTTTCTAACACACGACTGAATCCCAAATCCCTCTCTGAAACCCTGATCAAGGGCACTACTTGATGTGTGGAACAAGCGACTGCACACCCTACTGTTCATAGCCCACTAACTTTCCATTTAACGCTATTCGGAACTTAAGCCCAGAACCTGGAAGTTAATGGAGCTGATATTCTAAAGTGAAATAAGTGGAAATATAAAGTACATCTCATAAGTTTCTTATAAGGACTGTCCACCACCTCCATGGTTTATTCTTCTCATCTTTTTGCCACATAAATATTTATAACTACTTTCAACGGTTAGTTAGTTCCGCCAGGTGCAGAAGTGTGGAGTTATGTGTTGGTGGAATAAAATATCTAGTTTAATAAACAGACATCAATTGTTTGTGAGAAAGCAATGTGCACTATATTGCCAAGAGTATTCGCTCGCCTGCCTTCACATGCATATGAACTTGAGTAACATCCAATTCCTAATCCATAGGGTTTAATACAGTATGAAGGACCATAGACTTCATCCAGAAGCGCATTTGTGAGGTCAGAAGACACTGATGTTGGACGAGAAGGCCTAGCTCACACTCTCCGCTCTACAGTAGTTCGTCCCATTGGGTTGAGGTGCAGCCTGGTCAAACTCGCTCATCTATATCTTTATGGGTCTTGCATTGTTGTTCACTGGTGCGCAGTCATGTTGAAACTGGTGTTGGCCAACATACAGTATCATATTAAACCTGATGGATTAAGAATTGGATGTTACTCAAATTTATTTATGTCAAGGCAGGGGAGTGAATACTTTTGGCAATATTCTGTAGTGTATGACCCAAGGGCTTGCTGTTGTACTGGATATCAGCACCATCACAGCGCCATCACAGCCATGCTGATATTCAGTACGACAGCACTCTCTCTTGTGTAATACTGCTTAATCTTAAGTCTGTTTGTAAATGGGTTATATAGTGTGTGTGTGTGTGTGTGTGTGTGTGTGTGTGTGTGTGTGTGTGTGTGTGTGTGTGTGTGTGCATGATCAATGTGTAATTGAGTCAAACTGTGCAAGCGGTTAATTATTAAGTGAGTTGGAGGATGAAATGGAGCATGTGTGATGGAAGAGTAGGGGATGTATGTAGACCACGAGGCATACTGCAGACCCGAGACATTCATTCTGACATGAAACTGACCGATGCTTTGTAAAACTGTTTTTATTTATTTATTTTTTGGACTGGCCTTCCTCTTGTTCTTCACATGCTACAACCAGAGATGATGACACGACTCCACTATTAACGTGCAAAGATCCATCATAAAGTAATTTCACGAGTGCTCCTATTTACATTACATAGAGTTTTCCCGTGACACTAATAATTACCTCCTTATGACCTTCCTTCAGTCTTTTATTTTTTTTTTACACCTTACCGACACTGGAATAAATTATACCCGCCTTCAGATAACGCATACTTATCCGAGCCTCTCCAGCTGCGCTGCCATCAGTAGACTGTGTGTTTCCATGAAAGGTGTATATTCTTACTTTACTCATTGTCTTTGTGACAGGTCTATAATTAAGGTCTGTGTGGAAGATGTGTCATTTAGAAAGATATCATTTAGAACAATACGTGTTCCATAAAACAAACACATCTTCCAAATAAATATTTTACATGGTTCACTACACCGTCCCCCCCCCCCCCCCCCGTCCCCCCCCCCAGCTGCAGTACAGAAACAATTTTTATGTGTTTTTATGATAACAAGTGTCAAGATAACTAAATGATGGTTCTCATTTATTCAAATTTATTTACCAGGCTTGCAGATATGCTCTATTTCAATTAAAGATAGCACTGAGGCATCAGGTTTGTGAATAGAAAGCTAATGGTGTCCCTGAAACAAATTTAACATTTCTTTTTAGCATTTGAGGCTGAATTCGTGTATTCAGATATATCAGGAACACTGGGGTGCTGTGGGATGCAGGATGGTGTCCCCAGGAAATGGACTTGTTTGTCACATCCCATTCATGTTTGATTAGATTGGGATCTGGGAAAGTTTGTAGACCAGAGCATCGGCCTTGGGTTCTTTGCCCGCATTGAATTTTTTTTTTTAGCAATTTGTGGGATTTTTTGAATGGGCCAAATGGGCTGATCATTGCATTGGCCTGTAGGCATCTGTGAGGTTTGGGTGACCATCAGTTTACTGATATATACAGCGTTAACTCGGCATACAAATTTTATCCGTTCCGGAGGCGAGTTCTTAATGTGAAATTTCGTATAGCGAAACGCATTTTCCCATAGGAAATAATGTAAATACAGCTAATCCGGTCCAGCCACCCAAATTAACAATATTACCAATTTCCCTCACTATAATCATATTTTTGCATATAAAAACAATCACAAACTTTAAGAAAAGACATGCAAATGAAGTAAAATATGAAATAAATAAACATTAAGCCGCACTTAGCCTTAATTTATGATCCCTCTTGGCACTGGCTGCTTTAAAAAAATACGATACGATACCATATAGGAAATATACAATATAAGAAAACCTAGCTGTACAAATATGGTGAAAGAAATGATTTATGTAGAAATATAGGGGATAAAGTGGGAGTTTAAAAAGAAATACTTGGTGGTGTTGATGTTACAACTGATCGCTGTATGTGTGTTTTTATCCTCCTGAAGAAGCTATCTGTGTGCAGTTAATTAGAGGCTAAACACCCCCCCCCCATTACCTGTTCATTCTGCCTTGAACAGGTTCTATCAAAGGGAGAGAGAGAGAGAGAGAGAGAGAGAGACTTTCTCCAATTACTCCTCTGTGATTTTCTCTCTATTAATCTGCATTAATTCAAATGAATGTTTGAGTAACACGTTTAAACCAGCACGAAACACATCACACTTTTCAAACCGCACTTACACCTTGCAGATGATGTTAAAGCGAGTCTCGCATTCTAAAGCTCTGCTTCAACACAAACAGCACAAACGACATCGACTCAAATAGCAAAAACCTCACAAACATACAGTACTGTGTAATATAAAATACACGGTCTTATCGTTTACGCATGATACTGTATCATCACGCGGTGGTTTGATGATTGTAGTACTCCGGTGTACCAGCAGTTTGTCTCTCTCTCTCTTTCTGCCATAATCTTATAGCACTTTTCCTCCACAAAGCCACAGCTATGCATTATTACCCATAATCCCCGACAAAATTGCTATTTCCCCTGCCAGACCAGCCATCCCTTACTTATGTACCCATCATGTATTGGGTTAGTCTTCTCGCCCACATACCGTGCAATCTGAACTGGGACTTAAGTAAGGGTGGAAATAAAAACAGTACATACCATCAAATGGCCAAAGCACGCTGGAACAAAACGGTCTCAGATTAATGTCCCTGGCTGGAATTACTTCTGTACCAGGAAGCAGGACTTTCTGTAAAAAGTTTTTCACTCTTTTCAAAAGCCCTTATTGGTCCAGTAGATTTAAAATTCTACCAGAATTAAAGATGAATTGAATGTGGTGGATGATGTTTTCAGTGATTTACTCACAGGAATGTTTTTCGTATCATTATTTAGATTGATCTTAGATTCCCTTCCATAGACAAACTATTTATTCATTCTTTTAATAGTTAGAATACTGGCTTTTTTTTTTTTTTGGGCCAAATGGGATTTGTATCTTGAATTTGTATCAGCATTATTGCTGATACATTTTTTTTTGCTATAAATATAATACAGAAAATGTGTGCATTCTTCTGAAGTTTATGCAAAATCTAAGCGATAAATCCTGCTTCCTTAAAAAATGTCAAGTTGCTAACTGTTTTGGAGAGATTTTATACAGTCAGAGGTGTCAAGTAACGAAGTACAAATACTTCGTTACCTTACTTAAGTAGAAATTTTGGGTATCTATACTTTACTGGAGTAATTATTTTTCAGCCGACTTTTTACTTCTACTCCTTAAATTTTTAAGCAATTATCTCTACTTTCTACTCCTTACATTTTAAAAATAGCCTCGTTACTCTATTTCTATCATCAGAACGCGCAACCCCCCCCCCCCCCCCGGTCACATGATAAGAACGCGCACAAATAAGAACGTGCCACAAAAATGCCAATTGTTGTCATCCTGTCTCGCTCCAAACAATAATCATCTAAAATTCTAATTGCTCGGATTTCTTTATGAGTATTGATATTAAAGTTGGTGTACACTTCTAGAAGAAATTGTTGCTTAAATTAAAGCATTTAGTGCAAAATTGTATTTTTCCCCCCAAATTACTAAAAGTGGTTACGCCAAATTAGACACACACCTTATGTTATGCTACAGACACTACATACGGAAAACGGGCATGAAATTGTATTTATATATTTTTTTATCTAATAAAAATATAATTGTGTAATGCATATTTACAAAAAACAAAGCATGGATCGGGAGATACGCAAAAAGCATTAGGTATTATTATAAACGGTGTTATATGCTCCTTTCTGATAACTTATCTTTTCCCCTACAGTAGTTGAGTGACTTTTTAACCATACCATGTTTTAACATTCATTCATTCATTCATTCATTTTCTATACCGCTTAATCCTGTGTTCAGGGTCGCGGGGGACCTGGAGCCTATCCCAGGAGACTTCGGGCACAAGGCGGGGTACACCCTGGACAGGGTGCCAATCCATCGCAGGGCACA
This sequence comes from Channallabes apus, assembly GCA_030522415.1. Taxonomy (NCBI): domain Eukaryota; kingdom Metazoa; phylum Chordata; class Actinopteri; order Siluriformes; family Clariidae; genus Channallabes; species Channallabes apus. The sequence continues at coordinate 35,272,264 of CM060116.1, read as the reverse complement.
CACACATACACACACACACATTCACCCATCCATTCACACACTATGGTCAATTTAGGAACGCCAATTAGCCTAACCGGCATATCTTTGGACTGTGGGAGGAAACCGGAGTACCCGGAGGAAACCCACCAAGCACGGGGAGAACATGCAAACTCCATGCACACAGAGACGGTAATCGAGCCTGGCCGGGGAATCGAACCCAGACCCTGGAGGTGCAAGGCGACAATGCTAACCACTACACCACTGTGCCGCCATGTTTTAACATGGTATTATTTATTTACTTACATTGAATAACTTTGATTGTTTCCTTAAAGGTTGCCATAAATTAGGTGGCAGGTGAGCGTCAAATAATGTGTTGGAAGCAGAAAAAGCATCTGAGAGACATTGACCGGGTCCAAATTGTAATGGCTAAACATCTACAGTAGGTCAGAGCATCTCCAAATGTGATGGTCTTGTGATGCTGACAGTGCATCATAGCTAGCCGGGTACAGCTCTCTGTAGCCACAAACCCGTAAGACTGCCCGTGATCGGCCCAGTACACCTGACAAAAGCACCAACAAGATGGAAGAGAGAAGAAGGCAAGCCAACAGAGGCCAGTGTGATGCTCTTGGCAATGTTCTGCTGGGAAGCTTAGGTCCTGGCACCACCTACTGAACATAGTTGAAGATCCAGTACTTCCCTGCAAGGCAACTGTACAGTATATTTCGGCCTCTTTCATCAGAATGCTGTAATGCACACTGTACAGGAATGGTACCAAAGTCAAAGAACTTCCAAATTTCAATTGAATCAAGATGAAGTCCAAGTCACACCAGGTCTGAGCTTTTCTGGAAGAACAATGAGAACCTATTCAATATTGGGCAGGTGGTTTTAATGTTACGTCTGATCATTAGATGCCTGTCAAGTCACTATCCAAGAAACTATTTTCACATGCAGATTCATACCACGGGAATGTAACACACACCCTGCCAGAATACACACGCATGTTTTTGCTGTGTTATGAGGCGACACGCTGCTGGATAGAGAAGTGTGATTACACTCATCTGTGATCGATTGATGGAAACTCAGACTGGAAGGCGTAGAGCTGGTTTTTTTTTTTTTTCTTTTTCCTCTTTGTTTTTGGCTCACATCAAATTCTTTGAATGAAAACATCATTCTGTGTTAATGTGCAGAAAAGCAATAACGACAGCGCTCATCCGTCTGAGATCATAAATCCGGCCCATGCTACTAAATTAGTGCTGATTTCCCTCCCAACGTTTCTAAGCACTAAATCTCATGTCTGGAGAAATGAGTGTTTCCTGTAAATCCAATTCAGAACTCGATCCAACTCGAATTCTAATTAAACACCCTGTGACGACGCTGATGAGGACGCAGCCGGCAAAGATGTTTATCTTATCGCCGTTATTGCGCAGCGGTTTCTCTTTCATGCGAGCAAATCGATGCATCTTAAAACATATTCAGTAACGCCTAAAAGCAAATGTCAGCCCTAACATGTGAATTATGATCACAAATATTGCAAGTGACAGGCAGGTAGAAAGCAGACGCCGGTTTCCACCGATGTGGATCGCTGGATGTAAACATGCTTAGAGCTAAAAGATGCAATTAATTAAGAAAGCTGGTTAAATTTTTTTAGCGTCATAAAAGTACGACAGCAAAATGTTAAGGAAGGAAAAGAAGTGAAGGTCAAAGAGATATTTTTTAAGTACCTGTTTTTTTTTTTTTTTAATGGAGTGTGTGGGTGGTAAAATAAACCATCAGCATTAAACAGTTATGAACTGCTTTGGATTTATGAAAAATAAGCAGAAATTGCACTTAGATATTGTATTCAAATGCATCAGATCAGCGCAATGAGGGACTGGTGGTACTTAGACCGAGCAGAGGAGCTGCAGTAAGCGCATATGAAGTGGTAAGGAGTCTTCTCAGGGGTTGGTCTTGGACACCCAATCACTGATTAAAGAGAGCAATAACAACAGGAGCACTGAGAAATAGAGACAGATGAAAGCACCTGAGTGTCCAGATACACTGTAAGTGTCCTCTTCTCTCTCTCTCTCTCTCTCTCTCGAATCAATTCCATGCTTAAGTTAGACTTAAACGTTTTAAAGGAATTGCTCTAAAAGTTTATCCCCTCTAGTACATGATGGATGAATGCGAGTAGGTAGCCTTTACCATGTGTTTCCGAAAGAAGCGTCTGCTATCGCGACACTACGGCACCAAATCAGCAGCCTGAAAAGCAGTGGGGAAAATAATTCGGGATCAGTGTCATGTATGTAGTAGTTGACATTCCGATCCCTCATACACGTCTGATCCATGAGCGTGCTTGGAATGCATTTACTGTACTGCGAGTAATGAAAAGATGTTCCCTCTCTCATCTGCATTCATATCAGGGGTGTAACACAATAACACGCAATCTGTATCAGTACCTGTATCTGTAGGCTTCTCCAGATGTATAAATCCATACTCATCATGATCATCATCTATACTGTATTACTCAAATCCATTCCTGGTCACCACTACAGATGTGATCATGAATGTTTATTATATTCATATTTTTTATTCATATTCATTGCAGTTCGAGAAAACTGGCTGGTTTTATTCCTGCAATTCCACTCAGAAACTCAGAATTTCCTAACCAACTGACATGAAACCGGATAAAATAGGTATGATTCAATGAAAGAGTTATTTATATATATGGTAGTGCTTTTATATATATATATATAAATAAAAGCACCACCATGCCTTCAGCAAACTCCCTGCATGCACATTACATTATTTTTACCTGCTATTCTGCACTACCTATATTACCTACAGTACATATCTATTATAGTATATATGATATGATAGCACACAGGACTACTTGCCCTACCTTATAATTATTTTATGTACACTTTATTGCACATAAGAATCTCTCTCTCTCTCTCTCTCTATATATATATATATATATATATATATATATATATATATATATATATATATATATATATATGTAGAGAGAGAGAGAGAGAGAGAGAGAGAGAGAAAAACCCATGAAGACCGTCCCATGAGGACGAGACCAAAACCTACCTCTGCTGCAGACGAGAAGTTCATTTAGAGTTATCAGCCTGAAAAATGACCAATTAACAGCAGCTCAGATTAGAGGCGTTATGAAGTCTTTACAGAGCAGAAGTAGCAGAAACATCTCAATATCAACTGTTCAAAGGAGATTCATGCAGTTTTTGGACGCCTTCAGCAAAACTTTACAATGTAGAAAGAAATAAACATCAGGAACCATCATGGAGTTAGAAAGTGACCCCAAACTTTTGAACAGTAGTGTGTATATATATATATATATATATATATATATATATATATATATATATATATATATATATATAATATTTTTAATAATATATAAATAATTATTATTATTATTATAAGGTGGACGGAAGTAGAAATGTTCCGCCAGCTACTGTAGCCCCCAAAATGTCTACACAAGATAACTATGTCACAGTGTAATAACGGTAGAGAAATTGCACTGCTTATACATTTTTTTCAATATTTCATGTGGATCATCCACCAAACAAATAAATGTGTAAGTTGTTACAATCAGAAAGTCAATTCCTGGATAAATTGTGAAATGGGGTACAGGGGTGCATCAGCAAAATAATGGAAACAGGAGTTTGGTTTGACCCGGTTGTCATGGCAACGGCTCTAGCTGCAAAGTTGATCTACTTTCTCAATGCTGAATTTACTTTGCGAATGAAACCCAAGAGCAATCATTCCTCAAACTATCTGTGACTTCTTTTAAGTTTTTCTATTCTAAAGTTAATCTACTTCTTGTTCATCAAGTCGGACAGTTGACCAGCATTACTGTGCAGCGAATGCGGTAAATAGCAGCTTATACTGTAGTACTGCGGGATAATTCATCAGGCTAGAAATGATGGAATAATGGAATAATGTATCAGAATGAAAATGTGCGTGATACTTTTAAAGTCAATTTAATTTCATTAGAGCAAAGGGTTGAATGGTGGCAAATTGGTAATGTTATGACATTTAAAGTAAACATCACAGTCGAACGCTGCACGCTTCCCAAAATGTGTTATCAAAATAGCAAAAATTAAAAGGCAGTTATTAAGGAAGAATAAATGGATAGTGGTAATGGTTTGGTCAAACTCTTTCTTTGCCTTTTTTTTTTTTCACCTAGCGGGATCCCGGTTCATCAAATCACAATATCTTTTCATATACTCTATAATTAGTTCTATCCCCTGTCTTGTCTTTCAGTTGGCGATACACTCAGGTGTTACTGCTTCAGCTGATGCAGAGTACAATATGTGCTTACATACACCACATACAATAAACCCAGCTGTCTTTTACCTATAGAGGAATCATAATAATGAGGCTTAACCGTCTGTAAAATGCAGAATTCAACATTCGGTGACATTCTTGTCTGGAAACGGCTCCGGCTGTACAGGGTGACGAGTCTCCACAACTCAACGTGAGAAATTAGAAATTAGAGGTGTGATTGTGCGGGATGGTGAGGAGGAACAAACTAAATGCATGAGCTTGTGATGTACGGTACAGAATGGGGGATTGTAATTCTTTTGAAAACAGTCACAGATGTGGTCTGGTATGTTGTTTATTTTCTCTTCAAATCTGTTTTTACCACATTACCGTATTGTTTTACATTAATTAAATAAAGAACCTTGTATCAATTTGTATCAACTAAAGAGTTAATGTTATTACTTTATAGCAGCTATACACGACTGTTCCCTCACAAGCTTCTCTTTTTGTAAATGTTGAGAGGACAAAAAAATAAGAAGAAACTTTAAATCCTTCCATCCCGAAGCCGTTCCAATATCAGAAAATTAGAAATTATACTGTAGCTTTGGCTCTTATTATAAGACGTTGATCCTGGACCTTCTTACAATTTGTAGAGATATTTTACTGCCTCTGCATTTTCTGGCAAATAAATCAATGTGTAAGTTGTTAAAATGAAAAAAATAAAATAAAATAAAAATAATAATTCCTGGAGAAATTGGGGTACATGGGTGCATCAGCAAAACGATGGAAATGATGGGTCCTTTTGAAGGCCAAAAGTTGTGTGTTTGTGTGTGCGTGAGAATGGAGGGAGGTTGGTTTGACCCGGTTGTCGTGGCAACGGCTCTAGCTGCACAGCTGAACCTGATATCTTGCGTTACCGTAAGAGAGAAATGGACTGTGCTGCTTCTCTGCCGGGTATCTCGGGAACGGCTCTTTTTCACTCATTCAGGAGACCCATCTTTTACTGATTGTACTGTATACTTCTCCAGGCTTCCTGAAGGACTTCTCATTTTTGGCATGTTTTCATCTCTCATGTTCACTCCAGTCCCTGTACCTGAGCTGTTTTGTATTTTATTTGATAAGCCACAAAGTGAACAATAAATAAATCAAGGATAAAAAAAACAAAGATCTAATTTACTATAAGACACTAACCAGTGAGAAACAGGTGCAGATGATGACAGATGATCAGGTGGTGATTAGTTACTGCTGATGCTGATGCCGAATGCTGAGTGACTGGAACAGACGAGAGGGGAAATGAGGTCGCTGCTCAGGTTGGTACCCAAACAACCTGTTTTTTTTTTTTTATTGTTTTCATCTTTAGGCAACTTTCACAGTTTGAACATCTGTTCCCATTTCTTGAATTTTTAATTGAATTTAATAAAAAAAAGTCACAGAATGAGGGCATGCACATCTCTAGAGGTTAAATTAAACCCTTAAACGATACAAAAACAGGTTGTATTACATTCTACTGATATCAGTGTTGAAATCTCCATACAGTATAATAACACATACGTTTCTCACTAATTTAGCACGCATAAAAGAAAAGAAAGGGCTCCCTATAGCTCCTAATCCTAATCTAATCCCTAAACCAACAGCGTAGACTCACTAGCAGTGGTCAAGCCAAGTCTTTATTTGCTTTGTCTTCTGAAGATTTCCAAATTACAGAAACATTATGCAAACATAATTAAACTGAGATCAAATATAGCAGCACGGTCTCATTCCAATCAAAAATGATGATAATCAGGAATGACAAAAAGGCTTGTAGTCTGCGCTGTAAATACACACCAGTAGAAGCAGCACCTTCTCAGTTAAAATGTCCTGCTTTAATGGTATGTAATTAGTCAACTCCTAACTATGTGTTAATTAACATGGACAGCCCCGGGTAATTAGGGCCTTGTTTTCCTTTTATCCACAATATTTAGCATCTTAACCCCCAACCCTCTTTTATGTCGCTAAGTATCTCTCTCTCTCTCTCTCTCTCTCTCTCTCTCTCTCTCTTTCTTTCTTCCGCCCCCCCCCCCCCCCAGTCAATGTAATTGTCTCTGCAGTCAATAAGCACACTCGAGCTTTCAGAAGGAGCTGCTCTGCATCATCGTTATAAGTAGGTTATGTAAATCAAACTGATGAAAAAATATATAAGGCATCTACAAACAGACTATAATAATATGTAAATAAGTGAAGAATAATAGAATTTTTAACATCTGACCGAGCTGTCCTTAATTAACTCACTTACACTTCTGCTAAAAAAGAGAAAATAAAACTGAACGATAGATGACATCCAATAATCAGGTGTTGGCAACATTGAACCATCCTTGGCTGGTTGGCTGCTATCTAGGGAAATCATTTAGTCCGAAAGTTAAAGGCCCAGGAGTCTCAGCCGCAGCATCTGTTGCCTGTTGATAAAGGGTCATTTAGGTCTCAGCTTTCCACCTGCTGCTTCCTCATGCTGCTCTGTAGCACCGTAGCGGTTTTTATATAATGGCCCCCAAAAAATGACAGAAAAGGGGAACGATCTATCGTCAGCTGTATCTACTTACAAACACAAGTATGTATCCCGACTCATAGAATAGAATGAAGTTTTGGATTTGGAATGATCCAATATCGATCCAGTACAGCGGCACCTCGGAGGCGAGCTCTTAAGGTGAGATTTTGTACAGTATTAGGAAACGCATTATCCCATAGGAAATCATGCAAATGCAGGGACTCCATCCCATCCGCGCCAAAATATTACCAATATTACCCATTTCCCACACTATAATTTACATATAAAAACAACCAAAAACATTCAGAATGAAGTAAAATCTGAAAAAAAACAGACATTAAATCTCACGTAACAAGATAATTAAAAGATGGTTCTCACTTCGTAAAATATATTTACCAGGCTTGCAGATATACTGTACTGTATTTCAATTAAAGATAGCACTTCAGGTTTATGAATAGAAGCAAACTAATTTAAACAAACTTATTTTTAGAATTTTATGCTTAATTAACAAATTCATTATAGTTTATATTATATATACTGTACGTACACACACACAAACACACACACACACACACACACACACACAGCATAGGGCCAGGCGTAGCTCAGTGGTTAAGACATTGGACTACGGTTCGGAAGATCCCAGGTTCAAACCCCACAACCACCAAGTTGCCACTGTTGGGCCCTTAACCCTCAACTGCTCAGATGTGTAATGTGAAAAAAAAAGAAAAATGTGAGTCGCTCATGTAAGAGCGTCTGGCAAATGCCTAAATGTATATATATATATATACTGTATATACATTATATACTGTATATACATTATAAGCAAGTTGCCAACTCTTGGGTGATGTGGGTTGCAGGATGGGGTCTCTATGGAACAGACTTGCTTGTCTCATGGGTGCTAGATTGGGATCTGGGAATATTGGAGGCCGGGCCGACGACCTTGGGCCCGCATTTAGTTTTTTTTTCGGCCAGATCAGGCCAGACAGACTGACCTTTGATTCTCCCACAGGCATCTGTTAGGTCTGGGTTCCTCTGGTGCTGGCACCAGTTTACTGGTATATACAGTACAGTACAGTACAGCGGTACCTTGGCATACAATGTTAATTGTAAATTCATATTGTGAAACTCATTTTCCCATAGGAAATAAATTAAATGCTGATAATCCATGGAAATATTGGTAATATTTTTGGGTGTATGGACTAGATTCAAATATATTTTAAATTTTTTTAAATTGTTCGATTTTTACGAATAAACAGTGGTGTCAAAAGTATTCACATTCATTACTTGAGTAGAAGTATAGATACTAGGGTTCAAAAATACTTCTTTAGAAGTTGAAGTATCAACCCAAGCTTTTTACTTAAGTAAAAGTTTAAAAGTACTGGTTTCAAAACTACTTAAAGTATAAAAGTAAAAGTACCGTGAGGGGCGACAAAAGCATTAAGGTCTCGCTTTCTGATTATGCAACGGGAGGGGGGGGGGGCGTTGTGCACGTTCTGATCATGTGACCGCGGGGGGGGGGGGGGGGGGGGGGGTTGTGCGCGTTCTTATCATGCGACCGGAGGGGTTGCGCGTTCTGATCATAAAAATAGAATAACGAGGCTGTTTTAAAAAAGTAAGGAGTAGAAAGTACAGATAATTGCTTAAAAATGTAAGGAGTAGAAGTTAAAAGTCGGCTGAAAAATAATTACTCCAGTAAAGTATAGATACCCAAAATTTCTACTTAAGTAAGGTAACGAAGTATTTGTACTTCGTTACTTGACACCTCTGCGAATAAACAGTAGAAGTCGAATATATTTTGCGTTTAAGTCTACCTATAGTATACTGTATGCCCTGGAGGTTTTACTGTATGAGGTGTTATTCTGTCCGAATGTCTCCCCAGCTAGCAATTGCAGTTACACGTACAGTATACTGTAATATAACTTACGGCTCAGAGAATAAAGAACCTTGATCCTTGACTGTAAGGATACGTTTAGGTCTGAGCGCACAGATCTCATGTCTTTCAGATCGAATCTGAGTTACTTTCATATGCGTTCCTACTGTAGATCAGATACAGTGCGTATCCGATACGCGATCATGTGACTTAAAAGAGAACGAGCAGATCAGAATTCATGTGTGGCTTTCTTTGTTCTCCTGGACCTCAGCTGACAAAATGCACAAACCACAAGCAAAAGCATTGAAACAGAGCGCATACACAACCTGCCGTTTCAGAGGACAGACGCATTGGAGTCATTTTTTTTTGTCATGACATGCAAATCTGATCTGACCAACGAAAAAAAGAAATAAAAATCTACGTAAAACAAAACTTCACATGGCTTGTTTCGGATTTCAGCTCAGATATTCGTGACTTGACTCACGCTTGCAAATCACAGACTCAACATTTCACTCTAGGATTCGGCTCATTGACCTGATGCTCAGATCTCAAGCGGTGACTTAGACCTCAGCTCAGAGACACACAACTTGACCTGGAAATGCAGCACAGAGCCTCAAGATTTGATTCTGACGTACAGCTCAAGAGATTAGAGGCTTTACAGTACCTGGACTCACAGATCAGAGACACAATACACGACTAAGACTCGCAGCTCAGAGAATCAAGATTAGTCTCGGATAGCTCACAGGGGGATCCTGATTATGCGCCAGTCATGGTTTTTGTGTGAAATATTATAAAACATGGGACTGGAATAATGGAAGATTTTGTTGGTGCTGCAAAGAAAAAGAAAAACTAAATGGGGAAATAAATATTACTGCGTAGACATAACATCCTGAGGGGTTACACCTGTGTGCAAATGCAGTACATATCAAGACTCTAATTAAATTGCAAGCTTGAAGTTGTTCGCAGTCTGCACCAATCTCTCGTTGAATCATTTCCTAGCTCCGGGTTTCAGGAAACAAGTCACATACAGTACTGTACGTTTAAAAAAAATATTATAATAATAATAATAAAATAATAATAATAAGACAAATAAGTAAGACAAAGCGCTGATAGGACTTTCTTGCGACAAAGTTAAGAACATCTAGTTCTATGATATCGAAAACGCAAGTGGGTCAGTCTGTGACAGTCCCAAAGACCGTAACGCTTCCACACTTACAGCACAAAAAGGTTATCGCTGTCTTCTCCCCGCAGACAAAAGGCTTTTCCACAGCCGAGAATATTATATTAAATAACCCACCTAAAGGCAGGAAAATGGGACAAACACTGGGTGCTAATCCATCGCATTTAAAAGGAGATTAAGACCTTCTGAATGCTGATCACACAATGTGTGCGAGGAAGCTAAAATGGATTTCATGGCTGCAAAAGAAGCATTTTGATTTGTTTGCCTCGTTGCCAGTATGAGGAACATGATGCACTTACTCAAGCCAGCACCTAGAGAGAACTGGAGTGAAGATCTTGGAGCGCATTGTTCAGTATACACTACGTATATACATATATTAACAGACAGTGTGCCGTGCCAGACGTGTACCATCTGCGCCTTCATGAAAAGTTTGAATTAGACATTTTAAACAGATTTAAGTCGTCTATTAAACAAGCTTAAGTCAATTTTAAAAATACTGATGATGCGATATTCTGTTTTTAATTCTGCAAACTTTTTCTGCAAACTTTACCCCCCATTTATATAACACATAACATCTAGGGAAGACTTTTCCTCTTCTAATGACTTGTTTCAACTAGACGATTAATACAACTTGTGATTTGCCTCGGAGTTTAAAATAGTGGAGGAGTGATTGATGCTGGCTTTATAATTTGGAACTGGAAATTTTCCAACTCGCAACCTTCCACTTTTCGCATTAAGCCGTTCATGGGAACTCAGTCGTCTGAAATCGGAAAGAGGGGAGCTTCAGTGGCCTGTGTCTTCCCATCGGTTTAAAACGTCCAACAGGAAAGGGAAAAAAAAAAGAAGTTGTTTTGTTAATGTTTAACTTTTAAAGTTTTTAAAGTTGATTATTTACTGTTTATACTGTAGTGCTGGTTTTATTTCCCAAATTACAAGGGTGGCGTTCAGGTCAAAATGACACCATCACGATAGAAAGTTTTCTCAGTACGCCGGAGCTATGATCAGACTACCTGCCTGATTCACACCTGAAACGCTGGCCTCCCAGGAACTCCTCTAATAGCTTTTCCAAACATTTAAGTGGAAATGGCCTGGACTGTACGTAGGGGGACGTGGCAATAGCTCCCAACCGAGTTCCTGTAATGTGCAAGTGGTGTTGCTGAATGATTGTGTGCACAGTTCCGACTGACAAATGCGTCTCTTCTGCAAGTTATCAACAAGTTTTCGAGGATCACGTGTTCCACTCACTGAATGCTCCTCTGAACGACTGCAGTGGGCTCCGAGCCACCTCGGCTGGGAACGTCATTGACGGATGTACGACCTTTTTTTAAAACGTTTGCCCCTTTTAAATGTTTTACTGCGGCTAAGCGTCTCATCACTGTAATGTGCTCGAAGTCTTCTGTAAATGTCAATAGTTTTTATACCTTCATTTGGAAGACATTTTATCACAAGTACCAGTTTGACTTAAACGTCTCTCGTACATTAAAGGCCAGGTTGGTAAAATAAGTAATTACAGTAAGTACACTACCAGTCAAAAGTTTAGACACTCCATATTCGTTCCTTTTTATTTCTTTCTAAACTGTAAAACAACACTGAAGGCGTTTATTATCCACAATCCACAATAATCTCCTTTGAACAGTTGATATTGAGATGTATATCTGCTACTTCTGCTCTGTAAAGCTTCATAACGGCTCTAATCTGAGGTGCTGCTTGAGGTTAATTGGTGATTTCTGAGGCTGGTGACTCTAAACGAAAGTCTCCTCTGCAGCAGAGGTAGTTCTGGTCTTGTTTTCCTGGGGAGGTCTTCATGAGAGAGAGTTTCATCAAAGAAATAAATAAATCTTACATAAAGAACATTAACATTTAAGTATCTCACCATTTGAAGCATTTTTTTTTAATATAGCCATAATCTCAAGAGACGGCTTAAAACAATAAATCAAACTGTTATATGTTTCCAAAAAGAAAAGCCTGGTTCGAGTCCCAGCTCTGCCAGGTTGCACTGGTGGGTCCTTGAACAAGACCCTTAACCCTGTGTACTCCAGGGGTTCCTTTAGAATGGCTCACTCTGCACTCCGACTGCGGCCTACTAACAAAGCTGGGATATGTGAAGAATAAAGAATTTCACTTTGCAGTAATGTATATGTGACTTATTATATATACAATTTAGCTTAACTTAACTTAAAATGCGCCAAAACAACATTCCACACATGGTTACATCACCTCCACCAGTCTGGTCTGTAGGCACAATGCAGGTTGGGTCCATGGATTCATGGTGTTGGTGTCAAATTCTGACCCTTCCATCTGCTTTAACAGAAATTAATATTCATCAGACCAAGCTGCATTGTTTCCGGTCTTCACCAATCCAATTCTGGTGCCCCGGTGCTAAAGCTGGAGCTTTAACTTTCTGTTCTTGACTGACACAAGTTGTGCATTCTGATATGTTTTTTTTTTTTTTTCCTGCTCACTACAAATGTACAAAGTGGTACTAAAGTACTGTAACCTTTTTTTTGTCAGCTCGGACCTGTCTGGAGTTCACAGGAATAGATTATTTTATTATTTTCTTTCTTTAATGCATGTAAGTGGTCAAATTTTGACATTTTAAGTTATAAAAGACAAAGAAGAGCACATTATCACATTCATAAGTGTGAGTCATTATGAGATGCACGAACAAGCTTCATTCATTCGTCCTTAGTGCCTGGTCAGGGTCAAGGTGGGTTAAATTCGACGCCAGCGTTCTTTGTTTCATTCATTAAAGAACGTAGACTTTAAGAATGTTTTTCATTCATTCATTCATCTTCTATACCGCTTAATCCTGTGTTCAGGGTCGCGGGGGACCTGGAGCCTATCCCAGGAGACTCAGGGCACTAGGCGGGGTACACCCTGGACAGGGTGCCAATCCATCGCAGGGCACACACACATACACACACTCACACACCCAATCACACACTACGGGCAATTTAGGAACGCCAATTAGCCTAACCTGCATATCTTTGGACTGTGGGAGGAAACCGGAGTACCCGGAGGAAACCCACCAAGCACGGGGAGAACATGCAAACTCCATGCACACAGAGACGGGAATCGAGCCTGGCCGGGGAATCGAACCCAGACCCTGGAGGTGCAAGGCGACAGTGCTAACCACTACACCACCGCGCCGCCTAAGAATGTTTTTAAAAAGTTTAAATAATACCTGAGCATACAAAATAAAGAACTCTTTCTATTTGGGACGAATTCTGAATATTGATCTTGATTCTGCCGGCTTAGGCCATATTATGTTTACTTTCAAACTCACTAACTCATTGTCTGTACGGCTTCATCCTGTCTACAGGATGTCAATCCATCGTTCGGCAAACACTCACACACACTCACACACACACTACGGGCAATTTGGGAACGCCAATTAGTCTAACCTGCACGTCTTTGGACTGTGGGACGAAACCGGTGCACCTGGAGGAAACCCACCAAGTACGGGGAGAACATGCAAACTCCATGCGCACAGAAGTGGGAATCGAACCTGGCCGGGAATCGAACCCCGACCCTGAAGGTACAAGGTGACTGTGCTAGCTACTAAGCTGGTGTGCCACCTACAATATGTGTATTTTCTTTATTTGACTGGTATTGTTTACCAATACTACAATACTGTAGAGTCAAACTGTATGATGTTTTATACTCACTTATGTTTACTTACTGTATGTTTATGAAAAAGTTCTTCTTGCTATTATCAGGAGGAAAAAACGCAAGTGATCCCGTGATTCCTGTGCACTCTGAGATGCTTTTCTGCACACCACAGACGTATAAAGCCATTGAGTTGAGTTAGTACTGTATATGCTTCCTGTCTACTCAAACCGGGTCTTTCTGTCCATTCTCGTCCGTCATCTCTCATAAACATGTGGTTATAAAGCAGACATCGTGTCATCAATTGAAATCAAACTGTACAGCTGCAGTCATTCTTTTAATGACATTCCCTTTGACATTATAATAATTTATATTTGCATAAATAAAGGCATGCCTGCTAACCGTGGAGTAAAATGACAGACGAGACCGGAGGTTTATCATTCTGTCAGAGTGCGGCTCTAATTAAAAGTTGTCAAATTCTATGCACAAACAATTACAGGATTCAGCAAGGTGACACAACAGCTGAATCCTAAATCCAGACGCTCTTTCTTCAGGGCTCGGATTAATGCATATCGAGTACGGACTGGAGGAAACTATGGCCTTATGTCCAAGAAATGCGCATAGAATCCATGCGGATTTCATCACATGGCATTAAAGTGTGATTAATAGTCGTGATAAATCCTGGGTTACCAGCAAATCCTACCAGAGCCGCGCACCCATCTGATGACATTCTAATTAAATGCCAAGCAGGAAATGGAGACAACAGGAGATAATCAAGATAAAACCCAATTACCCCCACATCAATGGCTTTTCCATATTCAACAATGATAAAAGAAACAACATCCAGGTCACAGGAGACACAAGCTAGCAGACAATCTTTCGGGGCTATTTCTGCCTGTTTTTATAAATAACCAATTAGCAAAGCTGAGCGTCTAACTGTTACCAATCCATCATTCTCTATGGACCATGAAGGTTGAGTTCAACCAAGTGATTAATGAAATCAAATACAGTCACAAACACGTGACGCCGTCCATCCGCAGGAGCCGCTAAATAAGCAGCCGAGCCGAAATGAAAGAGAGCCGGGATGGTCTAATTAGGAGGTTCTTGGCATAGTCCTGAAGACTGGAGTTTCTGAGTTGTGGCCTCTAAATTCGGGATGACAGGGATTTTATCTCCTCTGCCCTGCGCGGCTGTCATATCTGTGCGGCGTAGCTGTGCCACACTCTCATGCTTCAGTGGCATGGTTAATGGGAGCTTTAGCACTCCGATGAGAGATGAGATGCTAGAAGTGGTTGACCATGCTAATGCAATACCGTGGTGAGTTTTCTATTTCCAAGTCTGCGCCTGTGATCTGAAAAATCAGTCTACTCAAGTAGGACTTTGTGGAGTAAGTACATCACTTGGCAACAGATACTGGAGGATAGCGGAAAGCATAAAAATATAATATTCGCCAACTAGAGAATAGGCAATTTTGCCACCCTTAAGAAATGTTACTATGATGCAGGCACCATGGTATTTTGAACAGTACCATGGTACTTATGTGCTGATTATACCATACTATCATACTATAGTACATGGTTCTACCATGGTACATACTTTGCTACGACAGAACATACCAGAAGACATACATATGGAAGACATATCAGGATAATGTGAAGAATACGTTATACAAATTTATGTACCATAATGATAATATTTATATAGTATAGTACCAACTGAGGAACATGTGGTACCTAACAAGTACCATGGTATTTAGAGAATTGTGGTACATTCCATAGTACTATGATGGTACCCACTGAAGTTTCACAGTACATACCATTGTATTCACCAAAGTATGGTGCTTTATACCTTAGTGCTACCACAGTACCAGGTGAAGTGCCATAGTATCTACCCTGGTACTCTGGTATAAAGTCCTCTGGTCCCTAGCATGGTAATCTCTGAAGTACCACAATAATATCGTGGTATATAGAACTATGGTATGTCCAGCAAGTCCCCTACATACGAACATTCGAGTTACGGACTTTCTAAGATACAAACATCCACAGAAGTTTTATCCCACGTCTGGTGTACATTGTCCCGTGTGTTCAGAGTGGCATCCCAGAATGTCCGGAAGCAAGGGTAAAAGGAGTGACGATGAAGCTGGTACTGCTAAAAAACGATGGAGAGAAAAGGGAAAATAATTGAGAGAATAAAGCGAGGTGAAAAGATATTCGACATTAATCGTTCAACCATCGGCGCGATTCTAAACATGTTAGTTTTATACTGTGTATAGCCAATTGTGTTAGTATCCTAGTACCTGGACAATGTTTTTTGGAACAAATTCGACTTATGGACAAGCTCTCGGAACGGAATTCGTTCGTATGTTGGGGATTTACTGTACACAGTATGGTATAGAGAAAGCACATGCTTTTTTGGTGAATGTAGTGTAAGAAGGACAAGAAAAATATTCTAATGAGGCTACAGTAACTACTGTAGATGTGCCCGTCACTTCGTTGCAAGGAATAAGCGCGTTTAAAAAAATTAACAATGAAATCTGTTGAATTTTGCAATAAACAAATTTGTTTATGTGTTACTGTGAAGTGTGCTAATGTGAAGATGTGTGATTGTGTTCGTTAAGTAGATTTCAATTATCACATGCATGTGTCACACTAATAAGCGCGTATTAAAAAAAATGTACAGCGCCATCTGTTGAATTTTGAGAAGAACTTTTTTTCAAGGTTGATTTTTTTTTTTTATGATATAAGGGCGTTTTCCATATAAAGTAACATATTTTCTATTCATGTGGGCCAACTGCGATGGAACAAAACCTATATGTTATATGTTACCTCAAGCTCGACCAAATATACCTGTGAAAACCCTATTAAAATTCCGTTAGTAGTTTTTACGTGATGTGTGCGCAAACAGACAGACAGACAGACAGAAAAAAATTGCAAAAAACATCTTGATGTGTTCTAATGCTCATCTCACGTCCCCACAATTTAGTACATTCATGTCGACTTTACAGTTTTATTATACTGTATGTATACATTATTGTATATTTTTTGTATATACTTTCAGACTTGTGCATGGTTTTGCTTTCAATTAAGTAATTTCATTAATTATTCATTAATGAATATTTCACTCTGATCAGTGTCATAGTACATACTGTCCCAGGAGCACTAATTATAAGAGGAACTTAAAATCAATATGCACACCCTAATGCAACATGAACATACACTCGAACACTCAGGGCGATTTGGCACAGCTAGTCTGGAGGAATATAAAACATATAAAGCTCCAGACAGACAGTAGCTTTGGCTCAGGTTGCTTTTACCCTCTGCATATGTATTAGTCGAGAGTTGTCATAATACACAGTTCCAGCAGTCCAGGAGCCTGGGTTTTTTTTTTTTTTTTCTGCCTGAACGTGATAAGAGACAGTCTACATGACCTGTCCATATGACAACTACTACATGAACATATTTTTAGAATATCCAGAATAATGCCACTGTCATATTCCTGCGACTGCTGATGGACGGATGAGACAATGAAAGTTCATGACAGTTCATGGATGAGGTGAGCTAAAAGGAAAGAGAGAGAGAGAGAGATGGTTTATTTTGTTGCTCCAGTAATCCTGGACAGTCAGGTTTCACTCTTCACTCCAAATGAGATCTCCTGGGAGGAGCAGAGCTCAGATCAGAAAAAAACCCTCTACTGCCTCCCTAGAGACGCTTCTGCCCTGGCTTTGTCTCATCACCAAAATTTCTGGACAGCCTACACTTCGTTTTTTATTTTTTTTACAGAAGAGGAGGAAGAGGAGGCAAGAGCACAAGCTGAGATTGAGAATTTGTGCAAAACACATGGAAAATGTGGAGTAATGCGAGCAATGCCTCTTTCATTTGCCAAGGTAAAGATGACAGTAAGATGATTGTCTGGCGAGGGGAAAAAAAGGAAAAGGAAAAAAAAAAGAAAGAAAGCGAATTAATCTGGCTTCATCTATTTAATGTGACGGTTCTCTTAATAAGAGCTGACAAGCTAGGGAAGGAGAACGATAACCTTGCCCTGCTAGTGAAGGAGAATGTACAGCGTAGAGTTTTTCTCGAAGCAGGACAGAACTGGACACTTACGAATGATCGTACAGTGTATGATATCGGTGCTGGCCTTAGAGTTGTCATAATCCTCAAGATATCTTTGGTTTCCAGTGAATACAAGCAAGACAGCTTAAGAGCAGAGGAAGCATGAACAAGGAGAAAATTCACGCACAGGACAAAGCGTGACATTTATTTATGGGGAAATGCATGCCTTGTGTAAACACATATATCCTGCATGTCTTACTAATGCCCAAAGGACCTTTGGTACACAAGTGAGCATAAATAAACCAGCTCATGCGAGTAAGAACAGTGTAACTAAGTTGCTTTGGTTATTCTAATCATACTGTATATTCTACTGTATGCTCTAAAATGTGGCTTGATTTTAACAAACGAGCCGCTCGCATTCCTCCCAGCATGCCAGTCGTCTGTCCTTCAGCCGTCTCATCAGGGAGTTACAAAGTAAGCATATGAACAGATTCGCTTGGCTTACACAGGCTTTGGAGTACCACTTGAAGATCCTGTTCTCAATCCAAAGTGAATGGCAGTTATACCCTAGTGAGGTGCAGGCGACGTGGTGTAGTCATAAGTGGCTAAGCCAAAGTACACAGCAGAGAGCAAATCCAAGTATTGACCAAAATTGAATGGCAGAGACAATCAAATGAATCAGAAGCTCTGCTTCAAGGTACATTCTGAATTCAAAACCTGATTCGCCTCTATCTGTATGCTTGACGGGAAAAATACAATCAATGAAGGTCGGTGGAACTGACTGGTGAAGCTATTCCAATAATGTCTAGTTGACGTGTGGTTACTGTAGGCCGGAGACAAGGGTGTAAACTCAGCATGTGTTGTATTAGCGGATGTCAAAACCATAGTTCATGGTAATAATAATAATAATAATAATAATAATAATAATAAGGCGGCACGGTAGTGTAGTGGTTAGCACTGTCGCCTTGCACCTCCAGGGTCTGGGTTCGATTCCCCGGCCAGGTTCGATTCCCGTCTCTGTGTGCATGGAGTTTGCATGTTCTCCCCGTGCTTGGTGGGTTTCCTCCGGGTACTCCGGTTTCCTCCCACAGTCCAAAGATATGCAGGTTAGGCTAATTGGCGTTACTAAATTGCCCGTAGTGTGTGATTGGGTGTGTGAGTGTGTGTATGTGTGTGTGCCCTGCGATGGATTGGCACCCTGTCCAGGGTGTACCCCGCCTAGTGCCCGAAGTCTCCTGGGATAGACTCCAGGTCCCCCGCGACCCTGAACACAGGATTAAGCGGTATAGAAAATGAATGAATGAATGAATGAATGAATAATATCACTGATTACATTAAAGATCAGCGGGTTATTATTAGCCTTAAACCTTTTAACTCTTCCTACAAACCTTTTAACCGGCAATTATGCATACAGTACTAACGCTAGTAATCAATAGAATACCTAATAGCACTGGCTGGCGGTGTGCAGTCATATATCATTGCACTCAATCATTCGATGTGATAATGCATGTCATGGCAGGGATGTAGACAGGGTCAAAACCCCAACAAAGGCAAATAGTGTGAACTCAAAACAAAATGACAGAACAGCAGCACTATTGTGCTGGGGATGAATTTATGATTATAATCCTCTACCATCCTTGCCTTGACCTACCATCCCTGAAGACACGCTTCTTTGTCCCCGCTCCCAGTGGCAGAATGAGTCTCCCCTACTGTAGCTGTTCAAACAGACAAGATGCTGGCATGCTTCAAACAAATACTGAAGACCTACGTACCTCTTCCTTGAGCATGGAACAGAAAAGAAATCACTGCTCTACAGTATTAGCAGGTTCTAAGCTTGGTGCCATTTTCAGACCGTGACCTACTTGTAGTTAACACGAGAATATGTTTCAGTGGAGACCACAAAGTGCTTATGTGAGTCACTTTGGATAAGGGTGTCCACTTAAAGCTGTAAATGTAAATGTACGTATAAATCATGCCCGATGGGCATCCTGCAGTATTTAGTCTAAAGAGCTTGTCCTGTGTTTCGGAAGGTGAATCTACTCAGAGCAGGTTGGATCTTTAGCCGGAGGTTTTAACTGGATAATTATCATAATGTAAAAAGTTGGTAAAAAGAAAAAAAAGTACCAAGGCATGTTTTGGGTTCCAGGATTAAAAGGACATAAGGAAATAAAACATAATTGGATATTTGGAGTAGGAGTGTGGTAGTCAGAATGAGATTCACACTAGACTTCAGAGTAGGACGCTTGCAAGCAATTAAATCAGAAAATGTGCTGTGGATAGAATAAAACCCAAAGTAAGCAAGCAGGATATCAAGTTGAGTGGAGAAAAAGAGAAAACAATTATTGAACAATTATCTGAACGCTGCAAAAAAACAAAACAAAAAAATAACATTCTATTATCCGCTGTGTATCCACTGCCTATTGGTAATCATTATTATGCATTTTAAGAAACGTAAAACAAAGTATTTATAGTATAGTACAGGAGGGGTTTTAAGGGTCAACGGTCCAGAACCATTAGTGATAAGAAAATAACTACTTTTATTAAGCTTACTGTATAACTTATTAGCAACGTACATTGGTGTTAAAGCCAAATGTCAGAGACGATGCCCAAACAATATACATAGATAAGCAAAGTGTATTTGTTTTGATGCCTGACTAAACCGATTAAATAAACTGACCTTAAAGGACAACACAACAGATGTAATGGTGGAATTTGAGAAGATGAACAGAACGTGTTCCACTAACCCTCCTGGTTTTCCTAGATGGATTTGCAGGACCTGCAAGGAGGCCATATCGCCATCCAATGTCGACTCTACATTACTGTATGTTATCCTCTGAATTTTGGATCTCTGGTGCTGATGGCCTCCAGGGTCTGGGTTCGATTCCCCGGCCAGGCTCGATTCCCATCTCTGTGTGCATGGAGTTTGCATGTTCTCCCCGTGCTTGGTGGGTTTCCTCCGGGTACTCCGGTTTCCTCCCACAGTCCAAAGATATGCAGGTTAGGCTAATTGGCGTTCCTAAATTGCCCGTAGTGTGTGAATGGGTGTGTGAGTGTGTGTATGTGTGTGTGCCCTGCGATGGATTGGCACCCTGTCCAGGGTGTACCCCGCCTAGTGCCCGAAGTCTCCTGGGATAGGCTCCAGGCCCCCCACGACCCTGAACACAGGATTAAGCGGTATAGAAAATGAATGAATGAATGAAGTGCAATATATATTTTTTTCATCTCTAATGGCTGAAGTGGTTAAAACTTTGAGTTACTCATTGGAAGGTTCTGGTTTCAAATTCAAGTGATGCAAAACTACTATTGTATCTTGTCTGATCTGTAGCCCAATCTATATAAAAACATCAGCCATAAAAACTAATGTACAAATCAATCAGTAAAGTGAAAAGTAAGATCATAGACTGTATAGAAAAAGACCTGGACAAACACTCCATAGGTTTTCCGAAGAGCAGTTTTGAAGCTCAACTGTGTGAGCTTGGCAGGTGCTGATTGCTCCTAAACCCTTGTTTATATTTACAGTACAGTATCGCAACCTGGCAACCACCGACCTTCCAATCAGTAACTCAGTCCCTTAACACACGGAGCCACCACTTCCCCCCTAAATGTCTATCCCAGCCGTGGTGAAATTCGAACCCATGCCTCAAAAGAGACTGTTAATCCAGCGGCTTAGACAACTCAGCCATACTATCCACAATGTAGCTTATAGTGGCTATTAACATTAATTAACATTCATTTATCTCCTAATGCTAATTTGCATTTGATTGTAGTCGATCATCCACACCCTACACATCGTCCATTGTCCATCATGAATAAGAACACTCTGATTCCTGTTTGATGGTGATCTACAATAAAGTGATGAATAGCACCAGTACAGTACAGTTGGAACGAACAGGAAATCTAGCAATGGCAACCAAAACCTGTTTATTTCAGAAACTTTATTTCAGTTAAAGTTTTAGTTCGGGGCTCTATGAGGATTGACTGACTTTGGAGCTGGTGGTCATTCGAGGAACTGCATGCTTTAGCATTTTTCCAGAACCAGCTACAGTATGTTGTCCCACTATAAGCACATTTTCCTCCATATGACTGTGGCTGCCTGTAGGAAGGCTCTTGTGAAGACCATCAGAGGTGCTGTGTCGTGGGAACTACATTAATGCACCCTAGTTCAAGGCTCATTCATTAACATCCCGCCAGATCTTTACAAGAACAAACATGCAAACCTCAGCACTATTAACTTACTCACAAGCACTATTCATTCTCCAAGTGCACAACTAAAGTTTGTACAGGTCATCAATCTTAGACAGTAAACACTACATTTCACAGTACCGGGGATGAGGCTTGTGTTTTCAATGTTAGAGGTTACTGTCGAACCCAGTGCCTGTATTACTTCAGTCTTTCATTGGTCCAAATGAGAATTGTAGCCGCTGGACTAATGCTGATGCAGATAACATTTGTACGGAGGTTTTTATAACCTCTGCGGTACAGCAGCTCCCCTTTTCCCAGTCTGCAGTATTTTCTGGCTATAGGCTTTCTCTACTCTCAGTATGTGTGTGTGTGTGAGTCCATGTAGATATAGCCTTTAAATGTTTAATTGTGTTATTCGGTTAAGCAATACAAAGCTCTGTGCTCTTTTAATAACATTTTAATCATCTTCTTTGTGCATGTTTAATGAAATACCATGTCCTGCAGCTTGACCAGCTGAATACAAAAGGTCACTTTACTTTAAGGGCAGGCTTTCACAGAAATGTAGTCCTAGATGATGCGATCTTCAGACCAAATCCTCAAGATGATACAAGGTTGGATGGATTTTGCTCTGTGTGTTCATCAGGACTCATATATTGGGTTGCAGAAAAATATATTCATAGTTTGCATGAGAATTTATACAAGATATTGAACTGGCATTTATAAACCCTGTTAATAAGCCCGTTTCATGCTCTATTAGAACTTATGTGAATCTACTGTACAAGCTCAAGCTCAAGACAATCTTCAATGATTTGGCTTTAAATCATATACTTGGCCATGAATTACTGCCAGTCTACAACAGTTTAAATCACTTATTTCTGTCAGCTGCACACGTTTTTTTTTTTTTTTTTTGGTGAAACAAATCCATCCATTAAGTCTTGCTATTCAATTAGGACAAAACTGGCATGCCATAAAAGCAGGAAGAGTAAGTGGTACTGTACAGAATGTCTGTAAAAGCTGATGCACTGCAATGTCTGAGGCACATTACTGAAAGTTTTGGCAGACATTGTGCTTAGGATGCACTCGCTCTTATTTGTCAAATTCTACAGTAGTTTCCAACTCTCTGTGAACTTTTATGTTTTTTTTTACGAGGATCGCCAAACGCAATTTAGCTTGGAAATTTATGGCATTCATTAACATTTGTATGTCTGTGAGTTTACGTGGTTCTGGCGGTTGAGGTTCTTTGGGTTGCTGGTTGAAGGGACAGGCCCATTCGAGCCCCTCCACTGCTGGGTTGCCACTGTTGGGCCCTTAATCAAAGTCCTTATACCCAGAAACTAAATAATAGGGAAGTGGGACCCACTGACGTAAAGAATGAGATAGGAATGCCTGGAAAGCTGACCATTTGAATCATGGCCTACCCTACACTTTATGATTATGTGTTACAGAAGAGATTGTAAATCTGGTGTCAAATATTTGTAAGGTTTAGCCATGAAAAAATTACAATACAGTAAATCCCCAACATACAAACTGGTTCCGTTCTGAGACCTCGTTCGTAAGTACAATTTGTGCGTAAGTCCAACAAACATTGTCTAGGTACACAATTGCTTATACACTGTATGAAACTGACAGATTCCATGATCTTGTCTTATGCCTGGTACTGAGTTACGGATCGGAAGGTCAGGTGTTCAAGTCCCACCACCGCCATTCTTCCAATGTTCAGGCCTTAACCCTATCTGTTGAAGGGGTGCTGTAACCTGGCTAACCCTGCGCTCTGACCCCAGCTTCCTAACTCGGATATGTGAGGGGGAACAAAACTCATTTCACTCTGCTATAAGGCACATGTGACAAAAAAAAAATTTAGTTAATTAGATTTCTTTAGAATTATGCTAATTGATTGAAGGATTCATGATAAAAGAATGACCAATGTCTGTCATCTTTCATCTTTTCACCTCGCTCTCAAATAGTTTCACTTTTGTCTCCAGTGTTATTGCTTGGCACTTCTAGCCGCAAACACATGTTCACCTCTTTGAATGTTTGTAACTCGAATGTTCATATGTAGGGGACTTTCTCTACTTATTCATTCATTCATTCATTTTCTATACCGCTTAATCCTGTGTTCAGGGTCGCGGGGGACCTGGAGCCTATCCCAGGAGACTTCGGGCACTAGGTGGGGTACACCCTGGACAGGGTGCCAATCCATCGCAGGGCACACACACATACACACACTCACACTCACCCAATCACACACTACGGGCAATTTAGGAACGCCAATTAGCCTAATCTGCATATCTTTGGACTGTGGGAGGAAACCGGAGTACCCGGAGGAAACCCACCAAGCACGGGGAGAACATGCAAACTCCATGCACACAGAGATGGGAATCGAGCCTGGCCGGGGAATCGAACCCAGACCCTGGAGGTGCAAGGCGACAGTGCTAACCACTACACCACCGCGCCGCCTTTCTCTACTTATTTCACTGATATTTCTATTAGCCATGCAGAAATGAGCATAAGCAATGGTGGATTGATGCATACAGTAAAACTTTGACCTGTTTTCCTATCCAGCCAGAAAAGTCACATGCATCATATCTCAGGCTCGACCTGCAGTCATACAGCTTAATAGTACTGACAACTCGGCATTGCGCTTATGCTAGTCCATTTTAGGGACGTCTCGTGGCACAGCATGCATTCCATATTACTCCCTATCGCCTGCGCGACCCATTCGTTGCACGAGTCTATAACAGAATAATGCGGTGTCCCTCTTGCAAAGTTAAATCAACAGGAAAATTTACTGCTGTGTCACTACTGGCCTGTTGAGAAACGAGCAGAAATCAGAAACGAAAGCTGTAACGACTGAGAAAAGGTGAAAAGAAGACGCGAACGGCGAAGCAACATCAGCCCTCGATCATTAAAAAGTCAGAGACTCCGCGGCATCTTGTTATGCAAGCCTCGCAACAGCATTGAGGTAAATGAGAGAAGGAAGGAGCTGATAAAGTCGAGAGAAGGGGGTCTGTGATTTTAATTGGCTTTTTGTTTCCATCAGTCCCAGCTGAGCTGTTATTTATGAGTTTGATCTTTCGCAGTCGCTGGAAGCTAACAAGGCTGCATGGTGGAAAAACCTGGCCTGTAATGAACACCCCTATGTGTCTGAGGCCCTACTTAACTTCAAGTTGACTACAGAATATGTTTCAAGCTAACACTGCGAGCAACAGTCTTGACCTTGAGTGTGCATATATATTTATTTAACTGCTAGATATGGCTTTAAGAGAATAGGAGTTAGGGGGGGGGGATGCATAATTGGCGCAATCCTTTAGTAGCACCAAGAGCTGCTGCGGTAAATACTAATGTTGCTGAGATCTCTGCTGAGACACCGCCGGAGCACGGGAAGGCTGAGAGACAGAATTGTGCGGAAATATTGAACCAGTCCAAGTGGCAGCAAATCACATTAGCATATTCAAGAAAAAAGGGATTGAATAACCAATGCCTAGACAGACAGATAAACTCAGTCTTGCTATATACACAATGTTTAGCTTTTTTTTTTTTTTAATGTATTTATTTATTTTTTTATGCAGGACAGGATAACCCTGACCTCGACGCGGTCGAATTTAAGGGGATGAAATGCAAGCTTGACTCACAGGGTGGAATAAATTATGTGAAGGTGCAAAAGCATGATATAAAGTATAAACACATGTACACCCACTTAGTAGCTTCATAGTGTTAATTCACTTGCGAGATTGCAGACTGTGTGCTAATTTGGATTTTTTTTAATTAATTTATTTATTTTTTGTATAACAAGGGGCATGAAAAGCCTGATGAGTCATGCATCTTCCTAAAGACTTGCCTGTTTGCCAGAATGCTCATCTGAATGCCTGAAGGAAATATACAAGCATTAAATATAGATTAAAAAAATTAAATAAAATCAGTTTCGTGTTATCCTTTATGAAGATTAAACCACTTTATTAGGAATACTTATAGGAGTACTTCTGTCCGTTTATGCCAATTCCTAAAAGCATGCACGCACGGGTTCAAGAGTGTCTTATCTCAATGACTTTGACGACGGTACAATTTGGCCATATGCTAAGGAAAGTAAACTTCCGTGATTATATTCATTCATTCATTCATCTTCTATACCGCTTAATCCTGTGTTCAGGGTCACGGGGGACCTGGAGCCTATCCCAGGAGACTTCGGGCACTAGGCGGGGTACACCCTGGACAGGGTGCCAATCCATCGCAGGGCACACACACATACACACACTCACACACCCAATCACACACTACGGGCAATTTAGGAACGCCAATTAGCCTAACCTGCATATCTTTGGACTGTGGGAGGAAACCGGAGTACCCGGAGGAAACCCACCAAGCACGGGGAGAACATGCAAACTCCATGCACACAGAGACGGGAATCGAACCTGGCCGGGGAATCGAACCCAGACCCTGGAGGTGCAAGGCGACAGTGCTAACCACTACACCACCGCGCCGCCTCGTGATTATATTGATATTTAAAATTGAAATAAATGCAGATGTATTGGTGTATTTCATACAGAATACTGTAGGTTCCAGTGTGCACGTCGTAACAATCAAAAGCATAGTAATGCGCTATACAGTACAGTGATGCCAAATAACACCAAAAGCTTGCACATGCTTTTTGTTACAGTGGACTAAAGAACAAGAGTGTTACGGTGCTCTAACTGACCTCCATGGCTGTACAGTGGTATTGACCGATATTCATCTTACGTCTTGTCAACTGCTATTGGCTAATAGGCAAATAAAGTGGGAATCACCTTATTGGTGAATCAGGTGGTTAAGGTGTTGGACGACTGATTGAAAGGTCGCAGGTTCAAACCGCAGCACCACCAAATTGCCACTGTTGGGGCCTTAACCCACTACTGCCTCATATGCCCAATGAATTAAATGTAATTTGGCGTAAATTAATACAGTGTCATTTATACTTCACTCGCATGAACCGAATGAAGGGACAGTGTGGAAATCCCAACCAAAGTGCTTTTCATTTAGCTTTCAATGCTAATCGGCCATGAGCTATTGAATCTTTCCTGAAGCTTGGTACAGTAGGTTGCTGTTGCCCCAGTCAGATCAAAATGAACCAACAAAACATGTAACCAGGGCAAAATTGATGGGCTGCAACAAAAACACCGGCTACTGCCATCGGTGAACGTCCACTTACTTGAAACCGATGCCAGTTCACAAGACGAATATTGGCTAATACACAGATGTTTAGATGATAAATCAGTGCATTCTTACTATATACTATAATTGACCAACTGGGATCTTCATTCAGCCATTAGAGTTTATAGCGAGTAGTGTGTATGTGTGTATGTGTGTGCGTGGGGGGGGGGGGGGGGTAATTAAAGTGAGTAGTAGTTGTGCAGAGAGAAACACCTTGTTAATGAGAGAGAGGTCAGAAGAGAATGCCCCGACTGGTTCTACAGACATGGATACATTTGTTAGTACCTTTACCGGTCTCTGGAACAATTCCTTATAAAACATAATTAAATTAAATGTCTTTTGTACATCATAGAGGAAAGCAAATAAAATTGTTGTATAAGACATAATTTATTGTTTATTCTACAAAGACCTGGACAAATTTGTTGGTGCAAAATTTCAGATGTATACAGAAATTTTAAACTGTTTTCTTAAAATAATATGATTTTAATCTTCTAAATTCGTCATTCAGCCTATTTAAATGGGAAAAGAAAATGACACGGTGCTGCTTAGTATTATCACACGCATCACACGCAACATGAATCAAAGAAAAAAATGGAGAAAGTTGTCCGTGGATGAAGATAATTCTAGACGAGTATGTTAAGTTAAAGGCTGTAAGGCCGTCTTTAAGCAGCTTGATGTTCCAGTGACTACTCTTGCAAATGGAATTAAGAAGTTTAAGATCCATGGGACTGTAGCCAAGTTCTCTGGAAGAAATCGCACGAGGAGGATCGACCCCTGATTGAGCAGAAGGATAGTGCCAATGGTAGACAAAGAGCCAAGGAAAACCGAATACAAAAAGATACAAGCTGAACTCCAAGGACAAGGAACGGTAGCGTCAGATTAGGACGGATTAGACAAAACTAGAGAGTTTTTGGTACGTTACATAACCAATATCTTTACAAACAGAAAAAAAAAAGAAACAAAAAGAATCTTTTACTGAAATGAACACCATCCCCGCTGTGAAACATCAAGGCAACTTGGTTATGTCTGTCATGGATGCCTTGAATCTGAGCAAGGCACGATGAAATATCAACACTGTCATGTTGTTCTGGAGTGAATCCTACTGCCCAAAGGAAGAAAAACCCAGTCTCAGTCACAAGGCATGTAGACAATCTTTCAACAGCATGAAGACCCAAAACTCACAACTACAAGCACACAAGAATAGTAAAAGACATATTGGAAATATTGGACTATTTTGAAGCGGCTCTGATCTGAATCCCATTGAACATCTATGGAAAGACCTGCAGTCTGGAGAAAGCACCCTTCAAACCCGAGACAGCTGGAGCCGTTTGCTCGCGGAGAGCGGGCCGAACTACACGCTGACGGCTACAGAAGCCTCCATGGGAACTACAGAAACCGCTTTCATGCAGTGACTGCCTCTGAATGTTGAAAAATTTTAGGTTAAGGGTCCAATAACTTTTGTCCGTGCCATATTCATTAGATTTATTACTGAAAAATATTCTGTAGAATCACAAATCAAAAGCTAAAACAAGTGTTATATTATTATATCTTCCACTATGAGGTAGAAGCAAATTATTTGCAAAGTTTGTTTAAAATTAGGGTTTTAAAAAAAATGACAGTGAAACCTTGGATTATGAGCATAATTCGTTCCAGAAGCAGGCTCGTATTTCAAAACACAGTGTTATAGTAATGTACATCTCTACGTCTCTCTGCACGGATGTTGATTATTACCAGTAAGAGACGAGCATTAAGACCCAGCAGGGGAGACGATTACCCACAATTCCACAGCGCAAAAGAGAGGCGCTCGGCGTCAAAACAAGAAACGCATGCGTGATACATGATACTCGGTGCTCGTAAATCGCAAGATTTGTTCATTTTCAAGTCAAAATGAATTAAATCTTCATGGATTAAATAAAATCTTCCTGTGCTTGTTGGGTTTCCTCCCACAGTCCAAAGACTGATTTTATGCAGAATAGGACAAGTGGCGTTCCCAATATTCTCCTGCCATGGATGTCCAGCATGTACCCTAAGTCTCCTGAGATAGGCTCCAGGCCCCCTGTGACCCTGTATACAGGATGAAGCGGTATATATGATGAGTTCTACATACTGTATAGAATTGCAATACAGATAACATGGGCAGCTACAGTAGGTGTCATGATATCGTATCATTTACATTTAGGCATTTGGCAGACGCTCTTATCCAGAGCGACTTACATTTTTGTCTCATTATACATCTGAGCAGTTGAGGGTTAAGGGCCTTGCTCAAGGGCCCAACAGTGGCAACTTGGTGGTTGTGGGGTTTGAACCTGGGATCTTCCGAACCGTAGTCCAATGCCTTAACCACTGAGCTACACCTGACCCATTTAGGCAATGGGCAGATGCCCTTATCCAGGGCAACTTACATTTGTGTTTCTTTATACATCTCTGGAGTTGAGGGTTAAGGGCCTTGCTGAAGAGCCCAACAGGGACAACTTGGCAGTTGTGGAATTTGAACCTGTGACCTCCCAAACCGTAGTTAACCACTGAGCTACCCTAGTCCCATTTTGGCCCTGATGATCTCCGTCCCTGATAACTAAAAAGAAGGCCACTGTTCACTCTTCACAACCATGGTAAGCTGATCAGCTTGAATTCATTGGAGTCTACTCCTGTCAGCCAAAAACAGAGATTTGAGGCATGAATGGATCCTTGCCTCTCTGTATATCTTTATTTTATTATAGCAACTTTATTTAATTTATTCAATTGCACTAATCCTACATCATTTCAATCCTGGATCAATTGCCCTCAGGGATCATCAAATCTAGGATTTGCTTTACAGATTTTATGTGCTTTTCTTTCAGTTCCTATTCACAAAAGTTCTGTTTGTGCTCTGAATTACACAATTTCAGCTTGCCAACTGTTCCCAAGTTAAATTATTATGTTAAAAAGCCCTCCAGCGACAGACCCCCCTCCCCCCCCCCTCCCCAATCTGGTCATAACACTGTACACTTTATGCTGATCACTGAGGTCTGGAACACACTGTTTTTAAATCACACTAATCACTTCTCATCTTCCACTGGCAGCAACGCTATCCGTCCACAACACGTCGGAATCCAAGCTCATTTTGGTAAAAATGCAGAAAGAGATCTTGCCACATGCGGTGCGATAGCAAGTCGCCTCCTGAATATTTAACATCACACCCACACCATTCATGCAAAATTGAAAAGTGGCACAGCCATAGAGGAAAAGTGGTGTGTGCTTTTTTTTTTTTTTTTTTTTTGTGCAGCTGCTGGTTTATCAAAACTTTTATCTACTCCCTCAGCTGGATATCTGACAACATTCCAAGCCTTAAAAATCTCTCTCTCTCTCTCTCTCTTTTTTTTCAGTATACAAACTGAACTGTAAAAACATGCCAATCAGTTTCTCAGATGTGCGCATTCTGAGAAAATGCACCTATTTATCAACTCAGATTTACCCCTTAAATAAACTGATAAGATGCCCTTGAGAAAGTTAACACCAAACCAGAATACCTCCTCCAATTCTGCCTTTTTTTAAAGAGCAGGAAATTCACAATAACTTCACACAAACTCAATTATAAATCAGTCGGTCCAAATTCATTTAAGCAAACAGACGATTCATAAATAAATAAATAAAATTAAATTTTATTTGTATAGCGCTTTTAACAATTTGACATTGTCGCAGATCATCTTTACACGATCATAAGAATTATTTAAGTTTGTTTGAAACGTGAATGTGTATGAATCAAAATAATAAGATTGCTCGCTACAGAATGATGGCTTTATTGTTTATGGAATAAAATCTAACACAGTATGTCAAACTCCAGAGTCTCACACATTACGATGGTTTGTTTTATTCTTGCGCATTTTGCTGACTATTTGAACTCATTATTAATTAAACAACTGCATGTTTTATACATTATACATTTGTTAGTATGCTTTGTCATGGACAATCTTTCAAAGACTTAAATTAATTAATATCTTCACACATGTACAGTAATACAGTAACCGCTAACTGTCTTTACCTTATCAAGCTTGTGCAAAATTAATAAGACATAATAATTAATAAGATTAATAATTAGTAATGCTCTGGTCCCTTGCACCTCCGCCGTCAAGGGTTCGAGTCCGCCCTCTGTGTCTGTGTGTGCATGTTCTCCCTGTGTTCGCTGGGTTTCCTCCTGGCACTACGGTTTTTGCCCATGTGTGTGTGTGTGTGTGTGTGTGTGCGTGCCTTGCGATGGATTGTCCAGGGTATTGTACCCTGGCTTGTGCCCCAAGTTTCCTGACTCCAGGCTTCTTTGGACCCTGTATAGGATAATAATCAGTTATAGAAGATGAATGATTGGATGAATGTTAAGCTCTTTGTCCTGAAGAATTTCCCATAACCGGAAACTTAAAAGTTACAGCTATCCATGACTATCTCGAAGCACTGACAGAATTCTAACAAAACTTTGAAAAAGGAAAACTTCACCATATCGACAAGAGAGATGCTAAGCTACTCTGTTGTACAAAAGTACTGCAAATAATGTCAGTATGGCCTGCGAAAAAAAGAAAAAAAAGGTTTAAAACTCCAGGATGAAGAATTACTGTTTATGTTGAACGGAATGGACTGGACTTTGTTTGGACCAAATGCTGAAATACAGGAGAGTCTCCGCTGGGGAACCTTAACACCTTCAGTTCTATAGTTTTCTGACATTCAGTTTGGGATCAAAATAGCCTGGAGTAAAGAGTTTTATTTCTGTGCAGCGTGTGATCACCCTACCATGTAGTTCAGCAATAGAAACTAAAATAAAATACGCCTGTGAGGAATTGCATCGACAGTTCCCAAAAAGCTTGGATCAAGAAATACTCCCTTTATTTCGCTCTCAATGAATTAACTTTGTAGACCTAAAGTAATATTATTTGATTTTCTTGTTGCCTTAACGTTCATTTGGTGTTCTGATTATGATCAGATGATATAATATCTCAGTGATCTCTAGAGACAGACTTGAGATAATTGCAAAACCAGAGAATAAGTAACAAATGAAAAGTGACAATAGTACTATTGGGCTTCGTTCACATTACAAACCACATTGTTCAACTCCAATTTATTTTGGTCAGATCGAATTTGCATGTCATGACCACTCGCTCATAATAACTAGTGAGTTTTATCTGATGCGGACATGGACGCATCTGTCCTCTGAAACGGCACACATTGCGCACACCGATCAGTCGTAATTAGTGACATCACTCTTTCATTTCAAAACAATGGGTGTGATTCTAGCAAAAACATTTTGAAATATGAGGTTTAGAACAAGGAAGAAAGTCAGACGCCTCACTTTAGCTGCTCTTACTGAGTCCCCTACGAATGCATAGAGGAAAAACGTCCAATGAATTCCAATCTGTCTGTTCTCATTCAGGTTGGATGACCATGTAATGTGGCGGATATGTATCCAATG
The DNA here is from genome assembly GCA_030522415.1 of Channallabes apus. Lineage (NCBI taxonomy): Eukaryota > Metazoa > Chordata > Actinopteri > Siluriformes > Clariidae > Channallabes > Channallabes apus. Next base: position 35,239,981 of record CM060116.1, on the reverse strand, counting down.
ATCTAGGACCACATACGGTATAAAATTTATTCAGATCCGATCTGAAAAACATCAGATTTGTGCCTTTTTGTTTTGTTGCTCAGTCGTGTCCGACTCTTCGTGACCTCATGCTGTCCATTGGGTTTTCTTGGACACTGGAGTGGAAATGCCTAAACCATTGGGTTCCCTGGTTGGTTGGCATACCACTTCATCACAGGGTACCATCCACACTAATATTCCCACTTTAGGGAAATTAAACAAAGCCAGAGAACCCAGAGCAAACACACCCGGATGCTTCAACCCAAGTTTACTGTATACTTGAACCCTGGATTTGGACCAAACCGCGGACCCTCCTCTGCCATCTTCTTCTTCCTCTCTACCTTCTCACTTCTCTCACTTATGCATCTTGTGATCCTAATACCAGTGCAGTACAGTATCGAGACAACAACAAAGCTTTAAGTGTGAACACAGGGGTGAGATCAACGAGTCCATTATCCAAATATTGATATTCCAGTACTGACTACTTGCTAAAAGACCTAACAGGATGACTTAATCAAGAGATCTAAATATATATGCTTCCTGTAATGCTTTGTCCTTCAGCCCAAAGGGTACTTTTGGTCTAATGGAAAAGTAAACAGCAATAAAGAGCAATGATTTAAAGGGCAACTCAATAAATGCCCACAAAGCTCTGAAAACTCTTTTAAGGTGCACACAATGAAAAAGCTTTACTTTATTTATGCATGGTTTGTAAGGAAGTGAAAGAGTTTCTTAACCAGTCAGGTTTTAATAATGCTGCGAAAAGCCAAAAAGTGAAAAAGCGAAAAATATGACAAAATCACACATCGGTGAATTATTTATAGCCTTTTTTTAAATTATTATTATACTTGATGATTACAGCTTACAGATCATAAAGAAAATACTAGAATATTTAATGTCATTTGAATAAATCATTATTCATAAAAACTAATGCTGTATATGTTTCAGTCTAGTTCAGTACACACAACTATAATCATAGGGAAAACTGCTGACTTGACATTTGTCCAGAAGATCATCATCAACACCCTCCGGGATGGAAACCAAAAGGTCATGGGTTCTCAGAGAGCTGTGTTGAACATACTTATGGGAAGTTGACTGGAAGGGACAAATATGGAAGGAAAAGCTGCACAATCTATAGGGATGACTTCAGTCTGGATTAAAGAACTTCATAGAGCTTCAAAAGGAGTGGATTGAGACTGGAGTCAGTGCATTAAGAGCCACCATGCACACCTTCAGGAAATGGGCTACAACTGTTGCATTTCTAGTATCAAGACCCTCCTTAAACCAGAAACAATGTTTACAGAAGTGCCTTAACAGGCCTACAGAGAAAACAAACTTGACCCATTGCTCAATTGTCCTCTGTTCAGATGAAAGTAAATTCCGTATTTCATTAACAAATCAAGTGAATGGAAAGGCACAGAATCCAAGTCCAGTGTAAAGATTCCACAGTCTGTGATGATTTGGGGAGCCATGTCATCTGGTGGCATTGGTCCACTGTGTATTATCGAAGTCAATGCAGGACTGTTTCAGGAGATTTTTCGAGCACTTCATGCTCCTGCCTGCTGACAAGCATTATGGAGATTCTACTGTATAGTCTGTTGTCAGTAGGAAGATGAGAAATGCCTGACCCGGCAAAAACAGATGAGCTGAAAGCCATCATCAAAGCAACCTTGTTTTCAGTGACACCTGAGGAAAGTCTGATCGCCTCCCTGCCATGCCACACTGATACAATAACATGTGCTAAAGGAGTCCGGAGTAAGTGGATAAATTAGCCAGTATTTCCTGATCGATCTTAGGAAATGTTCTAATATACTGAGATATTGGATTTTGAGTTACAAGAAAATGTTATGCATATACATATATTATATGTAATGCATATAAATACATACTCAGGGTATTTCTGGGAGATTTAGATCAATGCATCAATTTCTTCAATCATCAATCATCTCTTCCAATTTAGAGTAATAATCAAGTACATTTTGCTAATTTTGCACCCAGGCTTGGGAAGTAAGAAAATAAGAAACGTGTCAAAATATATTTTAAAATAACCTCAGAATTATGTTACCTGGCGAGATAGAACGCCTTCTGAGAGACAGAACTGTGGGTTGCTCAAAATATAAGTCTTACTGTAGTATACTGTAACTGTCATCAATACCCAAAATTAAGGTCCAAAGCGCAGAAATTCCACCCCGTTTCCGCCCTTGTCTTATTAATAGTTTATTACCCAGCTGTTCTGGGTTTTCACTTTGATTATTCTGTCTATTTCTACTCTCCTGTTCCTTTTCGTCATCACAAAGTCTTGAGTTGTCGTGAGTATTCATGCCATTTTTTACTATTATTTATCAGAATGTCTTTTCTGTTTATCCAGAAATCGCTATGTTTTTGGATTTTGGTTATAAAACCAGTAAAGATCAAGACAAAGAATCTTGGATTTCACAAACTGTCATGGATGTCATGCATAAAAGTCTTGTTATACTCAATAAAGTCTTGTGAAAATTTGAGCTACCCTGGCAGGTCGGCTCTGCAGATCAAATAATACGTTTTGAAAATGAACGCTGCCAAAAAATGGTGGCTGGACGGAAAATAACGTGTTGTTTGTCTTCAATGCTGTTTTCCTCCCCCCTTTTTATTTAAAACTTCATCCATTTGTGCACATTGCTCGTGTCAATGGTGTCGTCTCAGTAAACGTTCTCCGCCGACTGTGGATTTACAAAGTGGATTTGAGAGTCGGGTTCAACATTGGTGCAAATGCGTCGCTTGTGTTGGAGTTACTCTACCGACATTTGCGATTTGTCATTTAATAATTATAATTTTTTTTAAAAGTCGCGCCCACTTTTGCATTACTAAAAATTCTATAAATAAATCTGTGTTTATTAAAATTTGTCAAAGCATTTAAAGTTTAATCTTGCCTGAGATGAGCTACAATTAAAGTACAGGGCCCAGTTTCTCGATAACGCACACTATTCGCGCGCTAAGAAGACTCTTAAGATATATCTTACGTTAAGTGATAACTTTTCTAAGTGTATTTCTCGAACTGTCTCTTAGGAGTCTTCTTAAGTCGCTGCCTCTTACGTCCGACGTTACGCGGAGCTGTCTACAGTGAAGGTCCTGAATTAGCGGACATCGGTGGCTCTGGAATCGATTTTTGACTCCTTTTGCATGACAGTGTTAAGAAAGACGGCACTTTCTATGCAAATTAAACATTGCACTAAATTCTTTTAATAGCGTTTATTTCGACATGGGTTAACTTAACAATAACATGTCATAATAGACAAATATATAAATTAATATTAATTAATATAATAATATAATATATAATATTTTCATGTAACATGTGGCTGTGAAACGAACGGGGTTTTACAATCATAGTTGATGGACAAACAGCTGATAACACTCTTCACCAGCTTCAGAAACAATGTGAAGTGTCAGTTGTTGGGGTTGTATAGCGCACTATGGAATGAATACGATGAGATGACAGAGTGGAGGTTTAATACCTCTATCTCACCTACGCGGGGCCGTACAGTAAGTGCGGTTCATTATGATTCAGCGCGAGTTTTGGTGCTGTTATTACGTTTCCATTTTACCACGCAAAAAAAATAAACATGCGGAAGCTCGCGGACCTGGCAGATCTTCGTCGGGCGCCGGTCACTCGAGGCAAATCACGGTGCCTAATACCCCTCTCTCACCTGTGTGGCCGGACTCATCTCCGTGAGCTGCCGCGATTGCCCACGACGTTCCTTTAACGTTCCGCGACGTTCTGCAAAGTCTGCAAGCTACCGCGAGGACCAGCAAAAAATTAAACGTTGAATTTTTCACGCGGAAAGATGGAAACGTAATCACAGCTCAAAAACTCGGGGTGAATCATGAACAAGCCTACGGCCACAGCGCGAGACCGTGCAGGTGAGATAGGGGTATAACACACCGCATCTCACACCGAGTCAAACCGCATAAGTGAATACTGTAGGGGTATTAAACATTACAATCACTCAGAAACATGAATGGATGCGGGGTTTGAAACTCCCAAGGTTATTTTCTCATTTAACTAAATCAAATTTCATAAAAATAAAACGTGTCAAAAGAAAAACCCATAAAGTCATGGATAATGGCTAATGAGCAATGAAACATATTTTAAACAGAAAGCAGCGAGCAGCTGGACATCGGGACGGGGAGTGTACAGTGTACGACGCGTTGGTCTGGCACGCGCAGGTCTGAGCAGCTCAAGAAGCTCCATAATCTGTTGCCTTGAAAGGCAAAACGTTTATTTTATATATTTTTTAATAACGACCACGGGGAAAATATGAAAAGGGCTGAAGTTTTGTCTAAAGGAAAAATGTACATGACTCACACGGCTCCACGGACCGCGCCGTCTTCAGTTTAACACAACACCACGCTCGCTGCCTAATTGTTCGCCACCTGTTTAATATTAATTGTGATTGGCAATTTTAATGCATTAGTCACATTATGAAAAAGGCTAATTAAAAGTCACTCTATTAGTTCTGATATCAAATAAAATAATATTCTTAAACAGGTCTACAGTATATTCAATCATTAATACGACTTTAACGTGCCATAATGTGTTTACATACACCGCTGATTTATAAAGACTGCTGCTCAGTGGCGGCGACTAGCGTCTTGAGCTGAAACTACGCTAAGTATGAGTTAAGGTTGGTCCAGACCAACCTTACGAACGTCTGACTTAGCTAAGAGATACTTAGCGTAAGAACGTTTCGAGAAATGCGCCATAAAGTTAAGAGAGAGGTTAAGGTACGACTTAAGAACTACTTAGAGATAAGAAGCTTTCGAGAAACCGGGCCCAGTACAGTTGTATACTGATTCATATAAATCTACAATGTTTGTACTGTATATGAAAAGTGATTAAACCCACGATACACCTACTGTAGTGGCTTTTATGGAAAAATAGCAACAGGAGTTGGTGAACATCTTGTGCGATACAGCTCACAGGAAAAGCAATTAAAAGCTCCAGTGACTTCCTAAATCAGATTTCTAATGCTTTCATAATTAATAATAACAAAGATTCCTTATTAACAATGCTCATAAACTGAATTGTCACAAAGTCAGTTGAAAAACATGTATCACCAATTTCGATGATTTTATCTTTTTTGGAAGATGGATAAATTAAATGCCCACATCGTCCTCTGTCTACTGTCAGCACTCGGCATCTTAATGGCCAGAGAAAAGATCCTTAATTAATTATGACGTGTCAATCAAAACATGTTACTCCTATTACGGGCCTATAGCCTATAGCTCCGCCCTCCCGTTGTCTGGAAGATGTTATTTGGAAACTAATTAATTTAATAGTATTAAATCAATTATCAAAGAGTATAACAAATTATTTCCCTTTCTTGACTGTTTATAATTCTGTAATATGTAACAGTAGGGGCGTGGCCGAGCATCGCCTACTCATGGAGAGAAAGAAACGGTGAAGGCAACCTGATCTATAGTGTATGAGAATATTAGGCAGTGTGTGTGTGTGTGTGTGTGTGTGTGTGTGTGTGTGTGTGTGTGTGTGTGTGTGTGAGGGCACTTGCTCTTCAATTAGGCTGCTGAAAAGCAGAAAGCAGCAAAGAATTAAAAATCATTAAACCTACCAAGCCTGCTTTCAGCTCTTCATTCCCTGAACATTCCCAAAAGAGAGGTCTACAATTTGTAAAGTTAGAGAGGCTCGAAAAAACCGACGCTGGGTTTTGGAGCCAAGGGACGATAAGATCTGCGATTCTCCATCAACCGAGTCAAAGTGATGCATGCACATCAGTGTCGAATAATTATATCGGCCATTAGATTATGGATTATGCTGATTTCGATCTACATACTAGGAGAAGGTATTGATTAAATCATGTGGAAACATATATAAGATAGCCTTGCTTTAAATAATTTGAGAGCCAACTGGGACATAAATAATTCATGCTTGTCAAAAAAAAAAAAGACATTTTTATTTCTGATGGACCTGTATCTAATTATCACGATACCTTGCTGCCGATTTGATTTGTATTTGTATATTGATTGTAATAAAAAAAAGAAAGTTTTTAGAACACGCTATACCGTAGTTTTATTCAACAGCTTAACAACTGAATTGAACACGAGTAACTGTTACTTCTTAGCAAACTTACCAAACAATTCAGACCAATCATACAAGAATACAAATGTGAGAATAGTTCAGAGTGCGCCACCTATAGGATTATAAAGAATCTGCAATGTTTTACCTCCTCAAATGTCTCTGTAGTCTCACAACTCAAATTGCACTCAATTGTTTCGAGTATGGCTTTTTCTCATGGGATTTAGGGGAAAATACTTATTTTATTTTTTTTTTTTTTAACATGAACGTGATTTTTTATAATATAACGACATAAAAAGCGTGTTTCTGCTGCATCGCTGTGTGACTCGTGCATTCAGCATGGGATCGGTTCTATAGGCTGATCGTCCAGTCACCGGTCTCACGTGCACCTCTATTATAAACATGAAATGTGTATTTAAATATATTTTTTCAATTCTCTCTTACTTACTGGGAATCAAGAAATTTCTGATCTCCATGTGGGAAAAGATTCCTCCATGTATTCTGAGATTAAGCTGTTTTAAAGCAAACTTTTCAAAATGTTTTGTGTAATATTTTTATGTAATCTGCTGTAAGATCAATAAACACACAAGCTGGACAATAAGGGGTTAATAACTTTTCTATCAGACTGAAGGAATTCATATGGAATTTTTTGTACTATTAATTCATAAAAGGCGTTACTTAAATTATTTCAACCGGGTAACTTTGACTTTGACTTTAAATCAAAGCCAGGAGTTACACGCTATAAACTAAAGTCCTAGTGTTTGATGTTTAATATTAAATCAAAGTGAGAAAGTAAGATGTTCTGAATCTGAAAGTACTGTATACCCATGTGATTATGTAATTCATAGATATCGTGAATAGAGCACCAGGAAGCAAACCTGATACTTTACGAGAAATAAGAAAAGGTTTTCTTTGATACTACAGTACATATGGATGACCAACTCTGAATGATAAAGAGACAATGTGTCTTTAAGATCATATATGGATTCAGACGTGCCACTGAAACAGGCTGTTAGTCTGGTATCGGTATTTCTCTGTGAATACCGAATGGCCTTGTGATTCTTTAGAGCTCATGGGTGGTTTGCATCTTGAGGTATGCCTTATTTATTCCTACATTTGAATTCATCCTTCCTCGAGCGGGGGATTGTGATGCCTACGTGCTCTGTGGAGGCTGCTGGTGATCAGGTCACTGCCGGTTGTGTTGGGTTTTTCCTGTACAGCTCTCACTTTGGCTCCGTCATCAACTGCCGTTGGTTTCCTTAACCCATCTGTTCCATGTCCGGTTGTTAGTACAGCAGTTATTTTTTTACTGCCAACAATTGCAGTCGTCACATCATGTGAACAGTTACAGTAGATGCTGACGCTTTAGGGGTTTGGTTTTTTTTGGGGAAAAAAAACTGAATGTGACTAAAATAAAACCAAAGGTTATTAGGTCTGGTGGGTTGGGAGATAAAAATGTATGAAGGATAGGAAGGAGAAAAGGAAGAAGAATGTGTAGAATAGTGTAATAAGAAGAGAATGGAAGGAGAGGAAATGGAAAGGGAATGGGAAGGACTGGAAATGGGAAAAGAGAAAATGAATGGAAATTGAATAGGAATGGGAAACGAAGAGGAAATTGATAATAAATAGTTGAAAGTAAAGGAGAAGGTACGAGAAAAGAAAAGGGTTAGGGACAGGAGAGAAGAGAAAGGAATGGACTTAAATTTGGAAGAGAAGAAGAAAAAGTAAGAAGAATTAAAGGAAATAGGGAAAAGGAAGAGGAATGAAAAAGAAATAAAACATGACTAATCCAGGCGTTTTTTTAATTAATTAATTAATTTTATTATTTGCTAAGCCAGGGTTAATCTCCTTAAAGGCCTGAAACAGTTGAGGTTGTTTAGTAATTAACAAATGAATATCACATTTACTATCGTTATATAAACTCAGGGTTACACCAGGTTTATGAGGTTTATTATAAACGCGCTGAGAATAAACAGAATAAATATTCCAAGGTAAAGCCACTGTCCATCGTGAAAATGTTACTCTGAATTCAAATTGATCTGCTGACCTTTTCTTCTAATGCAATAGACAGCCGAGATCAGAAAGCTCGGAAAATCACATCGGCTCTGCTAAGCTCCGAGAGACGTGTGAGTCGGACTGTCCGCGCCACGTCCCGTAAATGTAAATCAAGTGGAGGTGCACAGCTTAGGTTTTGACTATCTCCATTTTTTAAAAGAGTAGAGACAATGTTTTCCTTTTCAAAATGTCAAATCAACATCAAAGGCCAAAGGAAGGCCTGCGGTGAGGCCCAGAGTCAGAGACACGTCTCTTTATCAGGGGAACAAAAAAGAACAAATCAAGGCCAAGGTCAAAGCTGCGGTGATCCTGTGAACTGCGATTGGATACGGCATGGGGAAAATATGTAGCATGAATCTGTCCAAAAAAAAAAAAAGACACAAACTATACGATGCTATAAAAACACACATACTCACCCAGTATGTAGAACTGCTTTGTTAAGAATACTGTTAATGCATTACACCCCTTATTGCTCGAGCTAACACTGAGTACACATGCATTAACAAATCTTTATTCAATCCAAGGTGTAAATAAATCAAAATAAATTAGCGAAAATAAATGCTTCCATATGCTGAAAACATCAACCCTGGACTCTACAGTAGGTGTAAATCGTGGAGCCTTTTTTTTTTCACCTCCAGAAAACGTGAAAAATTAATCTTATCCACTAAAAGTCAATGCAAGTGGTAATTATTTAGCTTATTTGCTTTTACCATAAATAACTCAACAATGAATAGAAGTGCTAAGTTGATTTTGAAATGTTCTTCGAGGAGTTTCACAACCCAAGTAGACTGTTGGCAGACTAAACCTCTAACGCTCTTAGAAAACATGAGGGTTGGATGCCGTATCATCCTGAACATATTTTACACTAGAGGTAGTGCTCAGGCCCATTCCCGTCATAAACTATTTATTGTCCTCCACTGACTATTCCATGAATGAGGGATGCTGATTCGATTAGAAATATGTTGCTGGTACCCCCAAAATCTTCCACTCCCAGAATCCTCAGGCAACAGCCACACCCACTCGCCCAGACATTTACTGATTCATCTTAACTTCAAAGCCTTGCTTTGTTTTTAGGGTCTGAAATCAGTGATGCGATTCTCTTAGGGATGACTCGACACCTGAGACAATTGCCCAACACGAGACATGAGTTGGGTCTTGCAGTTAGAAAACAATGGTCTCCTACACAGATCAGCCATAATATCAACAGCACCACTAGGGGAATTGAATAAAATAAATTGATTGAATTATCCATTCATTTTCAATATCGCCTTCTGTACAGGGTCACGGGAAGTCTTGGCGGGAAGTTTCTCTGGAGACTTGGGGCAGGAGGCAGGGTACATCATGCACAGGATACAAACCCATCACTGTGAATAACACTCTGTCAATTACATACAGTACAAGTAAACCGGCCACTGGAACTTGCAAATCCAGACCTGTCTACACCCGCGGGGCCCAAAGGCCAAGTCTGTTCAGCAAGATTCCACAAAAAAACTAAATAAAACAGCAGAAATTGCAGAGCAAACCAATGTGGACCATAATGGAAAGGCACCAGACCACCCAGTGAATCACAGTCTGCTGCGCTTGGGGCTTGGCAGGAAAAGAGCTCAAGGTTGTTGTCCGGGTTCCAAACTCCACAGACCCAATCCGATCGAGCATCCATGGGACACGTCGGACAACAAAGTTTGATCCACAGAGAATCTACCGTGGCCAGAGCCACATGGAACAAGAAGAACCAGAAACATAGGTGTTCATTCATTCATTAATTTTCAATACCGCTTAATCCTGTGTTCAGGGGACCTGGAGCCTATCCCAGGAGACTTCGGGCACCTGGACAGGGTGCCAATCCATCGCAGGGCACACACACATACACACACTCACACACCCAATCACACACTACGGGCAATTTAGGAACGCCAATTAGCATATCTTTGGACTGTGGGAGGAAACCAGAGTACCCAGAGGAAACCCACCAAGCACGGGGAGAACATGCAAACTCCATGCACACAGAGACGAACCCGGACCCTGGAGGTGCAAGGCGACAGTGCTAACCACTACACCACCGCGCCGCCACCATCAGATTTGTATTTAGTCTAAACGAGGTTTGCTTTATAACAAAGTCCAACTAATTGCCAACTATTGTATTTTAATTTTTTCGTTCGAATTTAGTTCTTGCAGTCCTAGTTGTCTCACTTGATCCTGAGTCGTGTCGGCTCGTACTACTGTAGCTCGCACGGCTAGGCTTCTCTTTCATGCTGCTTTATTTTTCCCGATTTGCTTTTTGCCTCACTGTTCTGCCCTTTTTGACTATACACTGTGCTTCTGCTCTTTTGCCCTTTTGGTCAAGACCTCCGCCTATTTTTTTCTTTTTTTTTTCCTGAAGTGTTTAAGCTTTCCGTTTTTTTTTTTTTTTTTGAGTTTCTGTCTTGCAAATGCCTGTTGTTTATTTTTAACCCACCAGCCTCTGTGCTATTCTCTGTGTGCAAAGCATGAAACAGTGCAAATAAAAACCCCTGCTACTTTCTGACACATGCATTTTCTGAAACGCTGAGGTTATAGCGGGGATATGAAACACAAAGGTCTGTTGCTATTGCGTTCAAATTAAAGTAAGCTTAATTCCACAGAAATCCTATTCTCAATAATTTCCTGCTCGGAAGAGGCGGGTGACGGTTCTGCATATGAGAGTCTAAAATAACCTCGAAATCTGCCATGCATACTGTACTGTATACAACACAACACATTCTAAAGACAAGCACATCGATGATCTCTCAACATAGATGAGTGTTTAGAGTTTTTACTCAGTTTTTTTCTTTCATAATGTGTTTATTTTCATTAGCTAATGTACATGCTTATTCATTTATTTATTTATTTTCTCTCCTTCTAGTTTCCCCCCCCTTTAATACTCTACTTAGAGGGGGGAAAAAAGCCATCATTCATTCATTCATTCATTTTCTATACCGCTTAATCCTGTGTTCAGGGTCGCGGGGGACCTGGAGCCTATCCCAGGAGACTTCGGGCACTAGGCGGGGTACACCCTGGACAGCGTGCCAATCCATCGCAGGGCACACACCCATTCACACACTCACACACCCAATCACACACTACGGGCAATTTAGGAACGCCAATTAGCCTAACCTGCATATCTTTGGACTGTGGGAGGAAACCGGAGTACCCGGAGGAAACCCACCAAGCACGGGGAGAACATGCAACCTCCATGCACACAGAGACGGGAATCGAGCCTGGCCGGGGAATCGAACCCAGACAAAAGCCATCATGACGGACTAATAAATCCAGTCTCACAAGGAAATGGTGAACCTGGCACCGCCGGCAACAATTTCAGACACAGCGCTAATATTTTTACAGTTCTCACAAGAAGTTGTAAATTGAAAAGCTAAAAGTAAAACTCTGGATTAAAAGCCTGGATGGAAACATTATTGAGACTGCGAGTTAGAGTGATGACTGAATTTTTGCGAGAACCCGATCTAAGGAGATTGCTTTTTTTTTTTTTCCCTCCATCTTTTCTTCTTCATCTCGGGAGCGGCTTTAATAGCTCATAAAAATGTGACTTGTTTCTTAGCAGTGTTAAAATCATATCATGTGATTCACAGTTAAATCACTTTAAATGACATATCCTGTGCCAGCTCAGATTCACCGTACATCCTCCGGTAAAAGCTTGTTGATTAGAGAAGAATGACCAGACTGTCAAGAAACCCGAATACACACTCTTTACAAACATGGTAGGCAGGAAATCATCTCGAATAACTTTTTTTTTTTTTTTTTTTACCGCAAAGCGAATGAATTATAACGAAGGACAGACTGACTGCAATTTTCTCGGCCAATTCTCATTTCCGTTTTTCTATAAAAGTCTGACCTGCCGATTCCATCTTTGCCAACTGTGACTTTCTTTCTTTATAAAAACGAGCATTCGGCGATTACAAATATTTCTGTTATTTGTCTTTAATGGAAGATGATTTATTCGCTCACTATTAACACATCTCACAATTCAATGTGTTCTACTGTATGTTACTGGACGAGGTAAAATCGAATTTTATCGAAGTCTATCTATCTACATGTTTACTCTGCGAAACCTCAGCAGCACCTTTTCAAACTGTCCACAGATTGTCAGGGATGCGAGAAGAGCATCATCTGCATGAGCTGATCGGATAATGTTGCTTGCTATGAGAGTGCACGTGTGCCACCCGTTCCCCTGCTAGCATGGCCAATCTGCTCCCTACACTCCAGGTTATAGATAACTCCAGTGGGATTCAAACTCATGATTATGATCATTTCAGGAGGGTGTCGCAATCGGCATGGAGACTGCTACAGTACTGCTTCCAGTCACTGGCTGATCGATCTCTGTATCTTTACCTAGAACAGCAAATGACCAGGTTGGGCTTCACTATGGTGGCTGAGAAGAGCAAAACTAAATAACAAAACCGAAAACAGAATAACAAATTTAAAAACAAAACAAGAAAATGAAAAAATTAAACCAAAAGTGGTAAGAATCAACAAGCCAAAAAGGGTAGGTGTGGTTTACAAATTGCATTCTTACCGCTGATTGGACGAGACATCTGTCACTCAAAATATACAGGAAGTGCTGCAGCCACACGGACATTTAGATGTATTTTCATTTAAGGATTAATTTCAGCATTTTAGGGGTGTAAAGCACTTTGGTCAAATAAGTTGTGTTAAATGTGCTTTAAAAATTATTCAGATTTCACTTAATAGTACTTCTTGTATGTCTTGAGTGACAGATGTCTCATCTAATCAGTGATAAGAATTTAATTCTCAAACTCTTCCTACCTTTTCCAGTTTGGTATTTTTTTGGTATTGTGTATGTAGATATGTCATTGTGTTTTATTTTGTTTCTAAATTTGCTATTTTGTTTTCAGATTTGTTATTCATTTATTTTCTTATATTTGTTACTTTGTTTTCAGTTTTGTTATTTTGTTTTTCAATTTATTATTTAGTTTTCAGTTTTATTATTTTGTTTTTTTTTATTTGTTACTTTGTTTTCGTTTTTTTGTTATTTTGTTTTTCAATTGTTTATTTTGTTTTCAGTTTTATTATTTATTTATTTTTATTTGTTACTTTGCTTTCGTTTTTTGTTATTTTGTTTTTCAATTTATTATTTTGTTTTCAGTTTTGTTATTTAGTTTTTTTTATTTGTTACTTTGTTTTCGGTTTTGTTATTTTGTTTTTCAATTGATTATTTTGTTTTCAGTTTTATTATTTATTTATTTTTATTTGTTACTTTGCTTTCGTTTTTTGTTATTTTGTTTTTCAATTTATTATTTTGTTTTCAGTTTTGTTATTTAGTTTTTTTAATTTGTTACTTTGTTTTCCGTTTTGTTATTTTGTTTTTCAATTGATGATTTTGTTTTCAGTTTTATTATTTATTTATTTTTATTTGTTACTTTGTTTTCGTTTTTTGTTATTTTGTTTTTCAATTGATTATTTTGTTTTCAGTTTTGTTATTTTTTTATTTGTTACTTTGTTTTCGGTTTTGTTATTTTGTTTTGCACTTCTCAGCCACCGTACTTCACTCCTGTCACACATGAACTTTTTCACATGAACCTGGCGCAGGTTCCAATGTTCACATTATATTTATTACATGAGGCTTTTACAATACATTAGCATTAAATTATATTTATGGCTAACATTGGTTATTGGCCTCAAGTGTAGAAAACATTTTGAGTTGCTTTCCTGCTCAGCCCGGCTATAAAGAGTGGTAGCTTTACAAGATATATACATACTGTACAGTATACAGTATATATTGACTATGATTATGAAAACTCTACACGACACTACAAACTAGGGAAGAAATTCAGACAGCGCTAAAACTTTTACGCTTGAAAAAAAAAAGAGAAAAAGCTCATTGTACTGTTGCAGGGGACTGAAAGTCTGAATGGATCTTTTATTGAGGCGGCAGGTCAGAGTTATGGCTGCATTTTGGGTGAGCCCAATCTAAGCAGATTTAGAAAGGATTAACACACTTGTTGCAGCTCACACAGTGACCTATGATTAAATGAGGATTGGCCGCTATGGCTATGTTCCCGACGAGTTATAAGACCCAAGCTTCTGGAGTTAGGGCGTGGTGCCAGAGAGCCAATATCTTACACTGCGGAAGCACTGAAAGGAGAGAATTACCTCGAAGGCATTCAATTAAATTTCCCTCTCTGATTCTGTCAGCCAGCCTGGGATTTGTCGATCCAATAGTTACAACAGAGAACACTCGTGTGGCTGGGAAGCTCTAGAGAAATGCAGTTTATTTCGTTACTACTCTGTACTGTACAGTATATCACAGGTACTGTATTTGTCCTGGTGTAGGTTTGCTCTAGACATGTCAAGGCTGTAGTTTATTCTGTACTTTTATCTTAACAAAGACATTTAAAATTCTTCTAATTGGTAAATGCATATAGCATGCATATTCAATGAAAGCCTTGTTTAAAACAAATAAGGATAATACAGTATATAAGGCCTACTGCATTATCACCTTCATACAGCATCAACCTCTCGTGATGATATAAGTACTTTTATAAGCTCTTTTGCAGCTTGTCGAAAAAAAAAAAAACAGTACTTTGTAAAGGTCTTTGTAAGAAATTATTTGAAGCACTTATGAAGATGCATTAAAAATAATAATAAAGAAGAAAATAAATAATAAAACAAAAAATAAGAACAGAAAAGAACAGTAAACTGTTGAACACTATACACGTCAATATTTGTTGTAACAGCTCTGGCTTTAAAACTGCGTCAGTGATCTTGAATACACGGTCAGGAGGTTTGATGAGAAAATAGTTTTTCCAAACAATTCAGAAAATCGGCCAAGGTTATACTCGAAAAATCTATTTATTTGTTCCTTTCTTTGTTTCTTTATTTTATTCCGTTTCTGCAAATAAAACCAGACAGACTTTGGAATGTATTGTTCTTCTGCTTGGTACGCAAACTCAGGGTGAGTCAAAAATTATCCGCACTCTGGCTGTAGACTTCATTTTTCATTGTCGCCATAATCACATTGCTTTCAATTTCAATTTTGTCCATCTGTGGGCAAGCTTACATATCCCCTTATGTTAGGAGTTTATTCTGCCCTCTGCTGTTCTTTCTGGGTACTTGCTTGCCTTTCAGGTGGGTGTTCCTCCAGGTAATTCACCGGATGCTGCGGTTGGCTCATCTCCTCAACCAACCAGAATAAAAGGACCACCCCAAACTCCTTTCAGATTCCTTTGGTGCCACTGTGTGTGTGTCTCTTTGTTAAATTTGATCTTTGTATATTCGAGTTTCTTACTAAAGAGAATTATTAGTCTGACTGTTGATGTGACCTTAAGCCTGTTTTCGGATACGAGTTTGGATTCTGTTTTGGATTTGTTAGCCATCGGTTTATATTGTAAATATTGTTGTAAATATTGTAAATACTTTCATCATATTAAGGGCAGTAGGAGGTTGATGCCATTTCTTTTGTTGTATATATTTAGTACTCTGTTTTGGTTAGGGAGTTAGGGAAGCCTGGTGTATCTTGTTTTATTTTCTTTTGACTTAGAAATTTAGTTCTTTTTAAAAGAAGACCATTTTGTTTATTATTTTGGCCTTGTCAACCTCTGAAGTTTGTAACCCTTATAATTTTGTCTAGCAATAAAAAGAAACACAATTTCCTAATCCCTTTGGTAGTGAGACTCCTTCACTCACCTTTTGCTACGACACAGACCCCTAGACAGTCGTAACACCTTATTAAAACGTTTTAAGCTGAGCAGAGAGCTTTTTCTCAGACGGTGATTGAGGATGTTCCATACTGTTCCGTACTCCTCACTACTTAGGTTCATAGTGATCAATCTACGTCTCGTTACCAGTAATAATTTTCTTTAAGAAACTTGGTCGGTCTTTCGGTTGCTCCCCTTGAGGGGTCACCACAAGTGATACACACAACAACTTTGGCACAGGTTTTTACGCCAGATGCAACCTTCACATTAGGACCGGGCTTGGGACCGGCACCATGTCTAGTGGCTGTGGTTTGGGCAATGGCTACGAATCGAACCTGGTCCTTCTGCATGGTAGGCGAAACGTACCACTGAGCCACCAATCACCTTCCTTAGAGTATTGGTCCATATTTTGTTTGCAGATCTTCCAACACTTCTGTTTAACAGGTACACTCTCAGACCACAAAATAATGCACAATGCTCTTCTTTTGTGCAAGTCACAAGAGGGGCAACTTGTACCACAGTTATAAAACAAAATGCTCTGCGTCCACACCTGCACAGCAGTGTCTGGGGAGACAGTAGCCTTGATAAGAAAGTGCCGATAAGAGGACAGAAGCTTTAATACAGAAGCTTTAAAGCATCACAACTGGTGGTCGAATGTGTGACGATACAATCATACAAAACAATGAAACAAGTCGCATTTACATCACATATATTTTTATAATCACCAACAACTTAACAAATTGTAGAAATGTCCTACTGTGTAACAATTAATTGATGGTCAGAGGCCAAAACGTTGATTGGCTTAAAGGCCCCACATTTTTCCTCGTTTTCAACAAGCTACACTAATATCTCAGAGTTCCACCTTAAAAGTGTGTCTGTAAAAGCGCCTCCACCCCACAGAAAATGCTTTTTATATGTACGTACCTCACACTCCCTATGTTTCACTCCTCTACCAAACATGCTGTTTCAGTGTCTATGTAAATGAGCAACTTCACAGCTAAAAAACAACCCAGGGTAGGAGAGCTTCTTATATGGTGTCACATTAGGTGGCATCTAACTGGCTTGTCATTTGGTCATCGAATGACCAAAGGTGAGACAAAAAAGTCAATTATGCACAACAGATCTTGTCTAATTGAATGCAGGGTAATGATAAAATCATGTTGTAATACTTGTTACACCATACAGTATGTGACTAACAGTAAAATATACTACGAGGTCTGATTGATTTTGAATTCGGTCTCACGCAAATAAAAAAAATCCTAGACACTTACAGTAGCTATTCCCATTGAGACAGTATACAAATGAAATGGCAATGGTTACAAAGAAATCAACGACTTAATCAATAACTAAGGACATGAAAAGGTTACAAACTGATACACTACAGTATATCAGGCAGCTTAAAGTACCTGTTACCGAGTACCACCACTGTGCCACGGCTCTCATATCCATCCTGTGGAGACCCAAAAGAGGCTGATTCTGAGCTGTGGCACGTCATCAAAGTCCAGTATTATCAGACGCCCGGAGAAAGAGAAAGGGATACTGGCAGGAGGTTGTCTCAGGGATGATGTGTAGTTCAGCTCCACTGGCAAAGACTCTGTTCAGCATGAGCTTTCTGCACACCATGTTTTCCCTGCCATAAGTGCGTACAAGGACTAAAAGTAAAACTGTGTCCCTGCCTACATTCTCAAGCTCAGCATGCTGCCATTGGTTTATAGGTTTGCAGTCTGCTTGCCGTGGAGCGAAGTGTTGACTTAAGGAACAGCAAAGCAGGGAAGTGGATGAATGGCAGCAGGGTTATTCTAAGCTATGATGTGAGGGAACAATACAGAGGTTAATTTATATTTGTATTTTTTTATATTTGTTAATTTGTATAACCATTTTTGATGAGGAGGGAAAACTGCCCCGCTGATGTACTTCTAACATCTAGACATAATATTGTGATAAGTGTACTAAAACAGCTTCTGAACATTCATTCATTCATCTTCTATACCGCTTTATCCTGTATTTAGCAGAGCACGCGCACACACTCATTCACACACTATGGTCAATTTAGGAACGCCAATTAGCCTAACCTGCATATCTTTGGACTGTGGGAGGAAACCGGAGTACCCGGAGGAAACCCACCAAGCACGGGGAGAACATGCAAACTCCATGCACACAGAGACGGGAATCGAGCCTGGCCGGGATTCGAACCAGGACCCTGGAGGTGCAAGGCGACAGTGCTAACCACTACACCACCGCGCCGCGCTTCTGAACATAACTTTCCCATTTATTACTGTATGTTAGAAAATTGTGAAATTAATATTTTTATACCAAAGAGTTGGATGATTTTCTGTAACAACATGGCTAGGACAACACTTTCAACTACAAACTTTCTTTTTTCAGAATTAAATTTCATTAAGATCAAGAAAAAGAAAAAAAAATAGTAAGACTGGTGGATGAATGTTTTATATTTGCGATAAATCAAGTGACAACAGGAACTAATTTTCGAACTTTACACGGAACTACAAGGAGCGTTCAAGTCAAGGGACTTGAACCAGGTGATGAGATATCTTGTTAATAAAGGCTTAACACTGATTGAAATTTACAGAATCAAATTCAAATAAAATTTGTCACGTACACAGTTATACACAGTATGATATGCAGTGAAATGCTTGTAGGACCGGTTGTGACCTAAGAATTTGAAAAAGTAAATAGGGTACTTAAATAAAGAATATGAAATAAGAATATAATAAAAAAGGAAGTATAAAAAAGAAAGGATTCAAATTAAGAATATAAAATAAAAATATAATTATATGAATATAGACATAGAAAACTTTCAGCTTATAAAATGTACACCATTTACAGTACAAGTAATAAAATGGACTCCAACCTCAGTACAGTGATAAGACTCACAGATTGCAGTTTTTAACGTTGCAAACATTTTAAAGAAGCCCACATGTCTGTGAATGACGGTTCTGGCCCGAGGTGGCTCGGGGCTGCACTAATAACCCGCTGCACTTGATCCTTGAAAATCAATTAAAAAAATTTGGTTGCTAAACTTGCGGAAGAGATGCACCTGTCTGTGGGAACTGCACACACACTCATTCACCAACCCCACTTACACATTCCAGGATCTTGCGCAAGAGTTATTGCCACATCCCCCGTACAGTCCTGACCTCGCTCCAAGCCATTTCCACATGATTGGGAGTTCCTGGGGGGCCAGACTTTCAGACATGAAGCATGCAGTTTGGTCATGGCTCCGACGTACTGAGAAAACTTTCTTACCAAGGAGGTATATAGAAAAATAAAGGGAGTTTCTGGTCCTGGTTTGACTTGAATAACCCTCATATACTGTAGATGCATAAAAAGTACTCTGTTTTGTTTGTTTGTTTTGGCAATAATACATTTTGGTGCAGTCAAATGCTGTAGTATAAGGTAAAGGAAACACTGTTGGATGGACTAATATTAAAAACGATTAACAATATGATCAATAGTAATGCTGCTTCATGTGCAAACCACCATATCGTTGATTATTTTCATATGAAAGCCTGTCTGCATATTTTATTCCTTACTTATTAGCTTTTTCTGAAAAGGAGTATTAGTATTAGTATTAGACTAAGGTATTAGTCTGACTTTCTCGTGACAAATAGAAAACAACAACTTTTGAGTTTTTGAACAAATATGCTACAGCAGCTATCAGTTCCCAGCTTTTGCACAAGCCAGTGCTATATAAATTCCAGCCTGCAGGATCAAAATCAAATAGCAAAGACTGAGGACATGCCACTTTTTTTGTTCAGCACCATTATGTGCTTTTAACAGACTGTCTGTACCGAACTGAAAAAAAAAAAAAAAAAAAAAAACCTGCCCCTACTTTCAGCTGAGAACGTCAGGTGCCTTACATCATTTATGACAAATGGCTTTCTCACCATCAGCTTGACACTGGAATTTTCTTTGCTATTACTGTTTATCATTGACTTCCAGTGTGATGAACTGCAAAGCAGGTAGCCTTATTTGTCACATCACTCTTTATAAGTGACACGGAGACTCTGTGTCTCTGGCGCTAGATTTGATTTATCAGATGACAGCAACAAGAGGTATGGCATATCCAGCACAGCTGATTGTACAGAGACAGTGACGACGAATCTACTAATCAGTTAAAGCTAGGTGCACAACTGCAGAGCATGAGCATCCATACACACATTCATATCTACTGCGATATTACAATGCCGCCATAATTACTTATTTAGCGAGAACATCACGAAGCTGTCTAGAAGCCAGAGACCGAGACACGTCAGACAAATGCTGTTCGAAAAACATAGACGATGCAGCTCCTGAGCAGCACAACAGGTTGGTTCGAGCAGGCGACCATGGCTGGGAGTCAAAGGGAGCAGATTGGACGTAGTTCCAGAGGGGAGGGGTAGCGCATACTTGCACTCGAAATCAATCAAAGCTATTGATTTGATTCAAATATTCGTGCATAAAATGTCTTTAAACTAGATGAAGAAGAGGCCATGCTCTAAAGCGTGAAGGTCACGATCTCCAACGTACTGCATGCTGGACATTACAGTACGATGATCAGGGACAGAGACTCTGTAAGATTTTTTAACTTGTGATGACAGCTGTAAAGTGGATTACTTATACATGTCACCTATTGTGGCAGCCCGGCAGCTTTACTGGCACTGGTTTGCCGCTCTCACCCTGGTGTGTCAGGTAATCCCACTCATTCATCTCTTTACCTCCGAGTCAAAGAGCCTGTCTGTCTCTCCTCCTCTTCCTTTATGCATCTCTATCTCTCAGACACCAGACACACAACTCATACCACCCCGAACAGACCCAAGGCCAGGACAGATGTTTGCTTAGGCCTAGTCAAAGTTCTTGAGCTTAAACAGCAAATCAGAAAATAATAATAATAATAATAATAATAATAATAATAATAATATGTTGACATTGATAACAATAAAATGTTAGGAGAGAGAGAGAAAATATATCACAAAATCCTAGAAATGTTGACTCCCTTGTGGGAAATTTACTGCTGGACTTTACAATCTTATCTCACATAAGGTTTACAAGCTGTGTTTACATCCAAACAACGTATGAATAAGCACCAGCATGTGGCAAAGTAGTGTGAGTGTATGACCTGTATGGCCATTTACACAAATGTTAAATCATTTACATAAAAAAAAAAAAAAAAAGTGATTAAGATTATGTTGTTTATTGTAGTTTTTTTTTTTTCACCGCAGGGTATCAGCAATTGTAAAACCACCAAGGTGCAAAAGGACATATTGTTTCCTGTTCTGGGATTTTAACTTTAACAACTTTCCAATAGCTATGTTTACATTTATGGCATTTGGCAGACGCTCTTATCCAGAATGACTTCAGAACGTTCATCTAATTTATACAGCCGAGCAGTCGAGGGTTACGGGCCTTGTTTAAGGACACAGCAGTGGCAGCTTGACAAGGCTCGGGATTAAACTAACAATGAGAGTCGCTAACAATTCCATCATCGGTCATTAGTGATTATTAATCGAACAATGGACGATCGATTAATGATCGGTTTAATTGAACAGTAGCCTACAATGCTTCCTGCGTTTGATGCGCTTCCTGAAAATCAAATCAGTCCCACCACCACCATTCACTAATACTTCTTCACTACCCGACACACTGGACCCATTACAGTTTGCATACCGTCAGAACCGTTCCACAGACGATGCAATCTCAAATCTCCTCCACACATCTCTCACCCACCTGGACACTAAGAGGGGAATTATGTGAAAATGCTCTTCATCGACTACAGCTCTGCATTTAATACCATAATTCCCACCACACTCACCACCAAGCTGGAGCACCTGGGACTCAGCTCACCCATGTGTCAGTGGATCTCCAACTTCCTAACTGGCAGACCACAGGCAGTAAGGATGGGTGGTCAAGTCTCAGCCACCCTCACTCTCAGCACTGGAGCCCCCCAGGGTTGTGTTCTGAGCCCCCTGCTGTACTCTTTATACACCTACAACTGCGTGGCCACTACCAACTCCACCGCCGTCATCAAGTTTGCTGACGACACTGTCGTAGTCGGCCAGATCACGAACAACGATGAGTCGGCCTACCTGGAGGAGATTGGAAATCTGGAGAACTGGTGCCAGAGGAACAATCTCCTCCTGAGCGTCAGTAAGACAAAGGAGCTGATAGTGGACTTCAGTACAAAGCAGGAGAGGAACTACCAGACCCCCGTCATCAACAGGAGCCCAGTGGAGAGAGTGGACAGCTTCAGATACCTCGGTGTTCACATCACGCCGGACCTGTCATGGTCCTGTCACATCAACACCGTGGTGAAAAAGGCCCGGCAGCGTCTGTACCACCTCAGATGTTTGAGAGACTTCAGACTGCCCTCCAAGGTGCTCAGGAATTTCTACTCTTGCACCATAGAGAGCATCCTGACGGGAAACATCATGACCTGGTTTGGAAACAGCACCATGCAGGACAGACGAGCTCTACATAGGGTGGTGTGTTCAGCTGAGCGCATCATCCGCACCGAGCTCCCTGACCTGCACTCGATCTACAGCAAGCGGTGCTGGACTAAGGCCAGGAAGATCATGAAGGACCTCAGTCACCCCAGTAATGGACTGTTCTCTCTGTTGCGGTCAGGAAAGCGCTTCCGCTCCCTGAAGGCCAACACAGAGAGACTGAGGAGGAGCTTCTTCCCACAGGCGATAAGGTCTCTCAACCATACCACATTCACACCACGAACACAGAACTAATACAACCTGTTAACGTCAATGGACACTATGGACACTTTCATGCACATCTACACTTACTGTACATCGGAACTCATGTTTATGTTTACATTCACAAAGACACTTTAATAAGGCACCTTAAGACACGTTTCTATGCATACTTGCACACCATACTTCCTCCACCAAATTTCAATTTAAAAAAAAGAAAAGAAAATCTCTATTTTACAGTATATTTCTATTTTTATTTCTATTTTATGTACAGTATACTTTTATTTTTATTTATTTATTTTTTATTCTAGTTGAGTTAAAATTTTCCTATCGTATTTCTTTATTCATATTTATTTCTTACTATAAGATTTAATTCTCTTTTTAAGGTCACTGGCGGTCGTGTAAGCATTTCACTGCATATCGTACTGTGTATGACTGTGTATGCGACGAATAAAATTTGAATTTGATACTACACCCAGAGTACATTAAACACACTGTACATGCGGTGGGGTAAAAAAGTATTTAGTCGTCACCAATTGTTCAAGATGTCCCACTTCAAAAGACAAGAGAGGCCTGTAATTTTCATCATAGAGAGACCTCAACTATGAGAGACAAAATAAGAAAAAAAATACATAATAATCCAAATAAGTATTTGGTACAAACAAGCAAGATTTCTGGCTCTGACAGACCTGTAACTTCTTCTTTAAGACGCTCCTCTGTCCTCCACTCGTTACCTGTATTAATGGCATCTGTTATCAGTATAAAAGACACGTGTCCACAACCTCAAACAGTCACACTCTAAACTCCACTATGGCCAAGACCAAAGAGCTGGCAAAGGACACCAGAAACAAAACTGTAGACCTGCACCAGGCTGGGAGACTGAATCTGCAGTAGGTAATCAGCTTGGTGTGAAGAAATCAACGGTGGGAGCAATTATTAGAATATGGAAGAAACACAAGACCACTGATAATCTCCCTCGATCTGGGTATCGACTGATCCGTGTAAAGGAAAGTCTGTGTTGCCCAGCGACAGCCCCAAAACATCACTGCTCTAGAGGAGATCTGCATGGAGGAGTGGACCAAAATACCAGCAACAGTGTGTGAAAACCTTGTGAAGACCTCTGTCTTTGCCAACAAATGGTATATAACAAAGTATTAAGATGAAAATTTGTTATTGACCAAATACTTATTTTCCACCATAATTTGCAAATAAATTCTTTACAAATTCTACAATGTGTTTTTCTGGATTTTTTTTTCTTATTTTGTCTCTCACAGTTGAGGTTTACTTATGATGAAAATTACAGGCCTCTCTCATCTTGTTAGGGGGAGAACTTGCACAATTGGTGGCTGACTAAATACTTTTTTGCCCCAAATGGACATACAGTACATACTTCAAGTAGTATTACTTACTTGCTATCAAAGCAGACATACTTTGTCATTTTCCTTCTTTGGTGACTTACAGTACTTGTATAATTTTCCCAAAAACCAGAGCACACCCACACCAAACAGCAGCTTTTTTTATATCCAGGGAAGTTGTACAACAGGACACCATGGCATACATCATATGACATTTTACAGTGTTTCCGTCGGAAATCATGGCCGTTCAATCTCTAAAGAAATTTATGAGGTCAGGCACTGATGTTGGATAAGAAGGTCATCGCAATCTCCAGTTCCAGTTCATCCCAAAGATGCTCGATATGGTTGAGGTCAGGGCTCTGTGCAGGCCAGTAAAGCACTGGGGCACAGTGATGTTGGAATAGAAAAGGGCTTTCTCCAAAGATGGGACAAAGGTGCATAGAAGCATAGCATTATCTAAGATGTCTTGGTATGTCCAATTATAGTGCCAGATAATCTCATTATAAACAGACCAATTCCTGAAGAGTTCCTCAAAGATCTTGTCTAGACAAACAACATGATAAAGACTAAGTAGCTTTCAAAATACAGTACCTCAATGGCCAATGTTCTCGAAAAGCAATAAATGTTGGGGTTTGGTAATAAAAAGAACTTCCACACTCTGAAAATCCCTCCAAAGATAACATCATTAAATCCATTATTAATAAAAACTGAAAAAATATGTCACACCCACAAACTCTGCCTACTAAAAGTCTGGGACTGGGTAAAGAAAGTATTAGTCAGTGAGAGACTAAAGAAGTAGATTAATAACATATAATCCCAATCAAGTACATTTCAGGTCCAGATGCCAAAACCAAGATGCATGTTTGCTAATTGTTCTCTGTAGATCTTTCCTTATACAGGTAGTCCCCGACTTACGAACAAATTCTGTTCTGGTAGCATGTTCATAAGTCTGATTTGTTCTTAAGTCTGAAAAAGTGATTATTATACGCCTTTAACATGAATATACAAAATAAAGCATACCAATCCACTTGGCTAAATCTCTCTCCTTTCTCCACACTGCCATCATGTGACTAAAAACCAGAATCGTGCTGAAGGAAATGAATCTCACATGTGAAATCTAACAGTGTTGTCTATGCACCTTTGAATCGCGAGGGGAATCCCGGACACCATTTTGTCTCAGAGCTGTTTTCCACTGTATTGGACTGTGAACTCTGTGAGGCCGACTTATTTCTCCCACTCCCACACATGCAAACACGTACTTGTATCTTAGGAAATTCATAACTCGGATGTTCGTAAGTCAGGGACTACCTGTATTATAAATGAATAATTTAATACTAATTTAATATAAAAATATACAATATATGCTACCTGTATTATAAATTTATAATATAATTTAATACAAATTCTAAATTATATATATTATTAATTTATAATACAGGTAGTATATATTTTTTTTTTCAACCTAACAATGTTATTCCTAAGGCATAAGAATACATATAGTTGCTTATTTTCCCATATGGCTGATGCAAGTTATAGCACATGTCTTTTTTTTTTTTTACAGCTTCAAGAATATACAAAAGGTTGTTGCAGAGCTAAAAATGCTCCTAACAAGCATTTTGAAGCTAGAATTGCTTTCTTCCTTGGACGATAAACTTTGAGTTTAACCTTCCTATAGGTTAAACTCAAAGACAACACAAGTACAGATGAAAAAAGAAATAAACGTCTGTCATGACTGAGCCTGAATTAGTTGGAGGCTGAACAAGAGAACACCGAAGCTTCTCCTTGGAAAGAACCTGGCGGGTTATCCTGGCAGACAGTAAGCAATGTTGAAGGAGACAGGGCACTTGCCTGATGCTTCGTCTTGATGCTTTTTTGTATACATGAACGATATCACAGCCAGAAACAAAGTGGGTTGCATAAATGATAATACAGAAATCTCTGCTCTATTAAACCCCTGTGTTCTGGAGACATCACACATCCTAAAGCAAAACCGAAAGCAGCGGCTGAACCTCAAGCTCTCAGTCGAGTTTATTTGTAAATACACGTTTCTGTGATGCACTGTGTGCTCTAAAGACGGAGGGAAATCGATTCTGTGATGTGTCGTGACTCTTTTGTGTTACAATTCATGTATCGCTACACTGACTCCAAAATCAATTTTGTTAAATAATTTTTTTTTGTATACAGCCATGCGGAAGGCCTGGGTTCGATTCCCACCCTATGCCTAAACCCCAGCAACTGGATTGGATTTAATGCCAGTCTAAAGGCATCCAGCATAAAATCTGAGCCAAGCTGTTG
Organism: Channallabes apus; assembly: GCA_030522415.1. NCBI lineage: Eukaryota > Metazoa > Chordata > Actinopteri > Siluriformes > Clariidae > Channallabes > Channallabes apus. The sequence continues at coordinate 35,213,796 of CM060116.1, read as the reverse complement.
TGCGGATGGTCTTCTGTGGCGAACAGCCGAAAGAATAACAACAACTGTAACAGTCAAAAGGTTGGACATTCATTTGGATTTAATTTCCTACACTGTATAGCAATATAGGAAAGTTTTTTCTAAACTATGAAATAACACACATAAACTTCTTCAGTATTGATTTACAGTATAGAAAAAATGTATCTGGAATTTGAATGTGTGTTCAAACATTTGACTTGTAGTGTATGTTTGCAATTGAGGCGGTAAAATCTAGCCATTCCGCCTCTGGTGATCCCATCCCTAGTGTGTTCCACTTATTTGACTTATTCAAGACCAATGTATGATTTTAAAATCTTCTTCAAAATGTTTGACCCATACGATTTGCTTTTTTTTAAAAAAAACTGCGGCTAAGAGTCTGAGTGTCGTACCGTGCTTGACATCTTCTATAAATGTCGAGTTGGTTTTACGCCACCATCTTTTGAGAAACAAATCCCGGTTTGACTCGAACACCCCTGTAGTGTCTGAGATATTGTTTATATTATGATATATATATTTTTTTTCCTTCTTTTTTTTATTAATACATTTTTACAAATAATTACACAAAAGCTTATGTTAATAATTGACTCTTTAAACTCAGTTAAACATTTTTGTTTGAACATGTTTACAAGTATTGAGATTTGAAACATATTTTAAAATATTGTTGAGACAAACCTTTCATACTGCTTGGCGATCATTAGTTGTGTTCACTAATGGAAAAAACAAACCAAAAAAACAGCAAATCACCAAAAGTATGATTATGATTATGGTTCTGACCATGCTTCACCAACAGGACTAATAGGTGTAAGTGCTCTCCCATCAAGCGGAAACACTGAGGGGGCATTTCAGCACAACATGAAATGATTTATAAAGGTGAATATTACTACTTATATTTCTTTCTTTGCTTTTACTTTGGTCTCTGACATCACCCATACACACATACACCCATACACACACAGACACATACTGATCAGCCATAACATTATGACCTCCCTCCTAATATTCAGCAGGTCCTTCATTTGGCTCCCAAAACATGAATGCACTTTCTGTTCTGACACTTTTCTATTGTAATCAGCATTAACCTTTTCCTACAGTAGCTACATCACATTTATGGACATTTGCATTTGCACTCACCCTGGACATTTATGGACATTAGGTACACTTATGGTCATTGCACATCTGCACATTTGCACACATTTCTATTTCATTTTTGCTCATTGCACATTTATAAACATTGCATCCACACATTCGTGTATACAGTATTTGCACACTCATCACACATTTCTAAAAAAAATAATAATAATAATAATAATAATAATTCTATTTCATGCACAACTAAAGTTTTCTATATTTCCCATATTTGTCGAGCAAAATAATTTCTAGATTTTTCTCATATCTTATATGTTCTTCTTATCCTCTATATCTACTGTATATTTTCCATAGTTTTTTTCAATATTTTATTTTATATTCTATTCAATATTTAATTCTTCTTGATAATCTTTTTAAGGTCATCGTATAAGCATTTAACTTCATATCATACTGCATATGATTGTGTAAAATTTGAGTTTGAATTTCTATTGGATCAGACTCCACAGACCAGCCTCCACAAGACTTGTCACTTGTCCACTCATGACCCTGTCCCCAATTAACAGTTTTTTTCTTCCTTGGGTCACTTTTGGTACTGTATGTACTGACCACTGAAGACCAGGAACATCCTACAAGAGCTGCAGTTTTGGTGTTCCTCTGACCCAGTCGTCTAGCCATATTAATTTGGTCCTTCTCACAGTAGCTACTTTTACAATATCTCATTAGAATGGTGTCTGGAAGTAGGTGGGATATATTAGACAGCAAGTAAACCTTTTTTTCCTGAAGTTGATGTGTTGGAAGCAGAAAAAATGGGTGAGCTTAAGGATTTGAGTGGCTTTGACTAGAGCCAAATCTAGAGGACTGGGTCTAGATCTGAAGATCTTGTTGGATGTTCCTGGACATTCAGGACCTACCAAACGTGATCCAAGAAAGTAAACTGTTGACATGGCGTCAGGGTCATGGGTGGCCAAGGCTCACTGATGCACATGGCTGGTCCAGTCCAATAGAAGCTCTAGTGTAGATTAAATTAATAAAAATGTTAATGCTGGTTGTGATAGAAAGGTGCCAGAACATTCAGTGCATCACTGTTTTAGTGGCCTACTCAATACTAGGCAAGTGGTTATAATATTATGGCTGATCAGCATATATACACAAGCATGCATCCATACTGTTCATATACAGTAGTACCTAAAATGAAATCATTGAAAAAGCATAATGAACAACAACATACATCTACACTGTATAAAGATACACTAGTAATCTACATATAATACATTTACATAACTACATCAAAACGAGGGGAACCATTGTGTCATTTTCTCATTCTGTCTGCGGTTTGTGAAAAATGAGCCAATACGAATGTGTTCCATTTATTCAGAGAACACCATTATCCACATGAAGCATGACCCAAAGCATTGAACTGCCATCAGGGTGTAGTGTTGTCACTTACACATTTCTCCACTGAACCAATCATATTCTAGAAGACTGTCCTCCCAACTGCTTTCTCCAAGAGGCTACTGCGATCCATCAACTTTTGGTTCATTTTGTTCCTCTTCATTACTGGTGCTCTGCTTTTCAGTTCCTCTTTCTCTCTGCGCTCACAAGAGGCCACTAGTTTTATATAGTAACAAGAGAGAAGAGTAAAAGTAAGTGACTCTGGCATTCTGACCGTCTCCATCTACGTTCACACACACCGGCACAGTTTCCAATTAAAAACAAGCAGTCTGTAGTCCACTCTTTGTAAATTAGAGGGAATATCGGTCATCGTTATATCTTGCATCAGTTCACCAAGTAATTAAGTGAGATGCTGCCAATACTGTGATTGGTTACACTCCATTTATACACAGCCTATAGCAGGCAGACCGGCACGGACAGGACAAACACACGTGTTCAGAAGCGAACAAATTCATGAGCTCATGCTATACTTAAGTAAAGTCATAAGTAAGCGTCTCCAAATGTTCAATTCAAATATCCACAAATAAGTCAAAGGTACAGCTTCAATTAGTTGGTGATGTCATCGTATCGGTGTAAAAGAACAAAACAGCATGATTGCAAAACTTTCTTAACTTGAGCAAAAATGTTGGGAACTGCAACCTTTACGAATTGCGATGTGTGATGTTTTATCCAATCTTGCTTCCCTAAAAAATTGCAAGTTGCTAATTTTATAAGCACCACAAAAAATGGCCATTATTCATTGTTATACTGTCTCGCTTAAAACAACCATTGAAAATGCAAATTATTCATATTTCTTTATGAGTTTTGATGGCCATATATTGGGTGCTACATAACTTCTACAGACTATTTTACACCGTTGAATGAAAATAAGAACATTGTTATATTGGTTTGGCATTGCACATGCTTGGATTTTTGGCTTACGGCTAAAATGTTAAACTTTGTGGATTAAAAGACGACTAAAACTGAACAAACTACTGATGGGTCACCATACCACCCCCCCCCCCGTAGGTTATATACAGGAAACAGAATTGAGCAATTTTTTTCTTAATGACTCTTCTACTCTGAATCATTTGTTCTTTTGTCACGTGACTCCCATAGACGCTATGCAATGAGGCATACAGGAAACAGAATTGAACTGTTCTCAACGAATCTTCAAGTCCCGAGTCGTTCGTTCCTTTGACACATGACTCCCATAGACACTATGCGGTGCAATAGATTCAAAAGAATGAACGACTCAGACTGGAAGATATAAGAGGTGAGCTGCTCATTCTGTTTATTATAATATGTCCTTAGTTACATTGTAATATTTTCATTACTGGAACTATAGCCATAATTTGTGTATGTAGATCTATTGGGGGTCTTTTTATTGAAACTTCTGGTTAAAATATACATCAAAAATAAGATTTAGACAGAAGTTGGAATGTTCTGTGCTAACTATGCGCATTGGGAGGGAACACTGGAAAATGTGATGTCCTGATATATGTGATTTTTGTCTAGCACAATGCTATTTACATTAACTAAAGTTATCCATGGCTCTAATTTTAGTTGAATGTGTTGGCTTTGATTCCAGGATTTTTGTGCTGAAATGGTGCTGGCCAACTCCTTTATAATCAGAGTATGTCTCGTCTAGAGAGGTCTTTCTTTGGTGATACTTCTTGTCCTGTTAAAATGTGGTATAGTTTGTCCTCAGTGAATCTGAGACGCTACAGCAATGTTGTATGACTTTTTCTACTCCAACTGTGTCCATATGGAGTGGACTGTATTTTCTTTTAACGATTTATCACATTTTCTCATACCAGAGAATGTCTAAAGTCACCATTTTCCTTGTTTATGTAAGTGTCATTAAACAGGGGGTTCGAGTGTCACAACTCCACTCGAACCCCCTGTTTGTGGTTCTTGGCCTGTTTAAATTTTAATTTTTTTTGTATGTGATTTTGCTAATTAAACAGGGCAGATCCATCACAATACTAAAATTGGTGCAATCTTCTAGAAGTATATGACCTGTGAAAATTGTTGCTTAAATTAAAGCATTCCATTAAAAAAAAAAATCAATTAATATTTTATTTTATTTTATTTAAATTAAGATAAGATTTTCTTTTGCCCAAAAATTCTGTAGTGTCCGTAACCATGTCAAATTCATGTTGCAATATTGTAACAATTTTGCATTTTAGAATAATTCTATTTTAGAATAGAATAATAAAATAACTAAGTTTAATCTGAACGACAATTTAAGATCATTGAAAAGTTTGAATACAAAAACCTTAGACACTACATCATAAAAGAGCATGAAACTGCGTTCAGCAAATGTGATTGTTAAAAAAACTAAGCATGGATAGGGAGATAAGTAGCATCAAGTATTATGAAAAATGGTGTTACAGTATATGAACCTGTCTGAAAATACACTTTTTCAGCTAGGGGAAACACTTTTAGCATCAATACATCTACCACATCTTCCGGTGTCACTCCAGGCTCCTACATGTCCTTCCTCACCGCATCCATAAGCCTCCACTTCGTCTTCTCCTCCAGCTTGGCAGCTCCATCTCGAACATTCTCCTCCCGATGTCCCCCTCATCCCTTTTCTGCAACCATCCTAATCTGACGTCTCTAACTTTGTCCCCTTCCTGCTTCCTGTCTTTTCGTCAGCGGCGACGTCTCCAAACCGTACAACATCGCTGGTCTCACTACCATCCTGTAAACTTCTTTCCCTTTCATTCCTGCTGAAAGCTTTCTGTAACACAAATCACTCCTGCTGCTCTTCTGCACTCTCTTCTTCACTTCCCTACCTCAATCTCTATTTACACATACTGTATGGACTCTGTCTTGCCAAAGTGATCACTAACAGTAAGGGGAAAAGATAGGAACTCAGTTTTCTTCATATTTTATGCTAAAATATAAACACAAGACCCGTGGGACTAAATGTTTGTGAGGAATCTCTGTGTGTCTCATGTAGACATAAAGCTCTCTGCTGGTCTAGTCTTAGAGTTTCGATGAATTAAAATGAAAAAGCATCTCTGCATGTTTTCTCGTGTTTATTCAGAAATAACTACTTTATCAGACGTTTCTGGTACACAGTGTACGGTACTATTTATGACGATTTGAGGATACAGTGAACTCCAGTCCTGAATTTGGGAAAGTCTAAATGAAAATGGTTTAAAGGTTATTTGTTTTTCGCACTCATTTTTTCATTTCTCAACTTCTACAAATGTCTCATGCAAATCATAAAAGCTTATTTCTCATTCTTTCAAACTGATTGCGAATGCTTTGGTACGTTAATGCACATGATCATCAGATGCTTATGTCAAATTGATCAAAATGTATTTTACTGCTTCTCTGTTGAATAGAAAATAAAAATAATAAATAAAAGCATTAGCTCATTGCATGTGTCATTACATGGCTGAGTGAGTTGTAATAAACTGTCCAGCAGATTTTATAGCCAATTCTATTAGCGTTTTTATTTTTTTCTCTTGTAAATGTGTCCTGAATTGATGCGTTGATCTCAGGTGAATCTTGACTTGGCCAATGGAGGTGTACGTTTAAAGCGTTTGATGAACCAGTTCTCCAAAATACCCGTCTGCCATGGATGTAGCAGACGTCTGCAGAGTGTGGATAAGACATTCCAAAATATTCTTTCTGTGGCCTGATAGACTGGAACATCAGGAGGCGCAGAATGACAGCACAAATTCCTCAGAAGGAGCTGCATGTACAGTTCAAATTCAAATTTTATTCGCCACATACACAGTCTTACACAGTATGATATGAAGAGAGACGCTTATACGACTGCTGATGACCTCAAGAATCAAAAAGGAGAAATGAAAGAAATTACAAATTAGAAATATAAAGATATATTGATATATTGTATGTAAATAAGCTTTACATACAATATAGATTTAGATTTACAATATAGCTAGATTTACATAATATACAAGCAATATCAAATATGGAAAAAAAAATACTGGAATAAAATAGTAAAATAAAAAATAGAAATAAAAATATATATAATAAAATATAAAAAAAAAATGAAATGTTGCAATGTAATGTAGTGTAATGTAGAACTGTGTCAAGTTATGGCAAGATAATGTTGCCAGAATATGGCTGAATATTGTGCAAGATTGCAGTTCAAAGTTCACAGCACACTGGTGTACAAAATGTGCGAATGTGCAAATGTTCCATGTTTGAATATGTGTAATTTGTGTCCAAGTTCGAAGTTTGCAGTTCAGTTCAATTCAATTACATTTTTTTTTTTGTCTAGCGCTTTCAACAATTGTCATTGTCTCAAAGCAGCTTTACACAATCAAAAGAATTAAAAGTTTCAAAAGTTTGTATGGAATGTGAATGTGTATGAATCACAATGGTCAGATAGTCCCTGGTGAGCAAGCCGAGGGCGACAGTGGCAAGGAAAAACTCCCTGAGAAACCATTAGGAAGAAACCTTGAGAGGAACCTGACTCAACAGGGAACCCATCCTCATCTGGGTGAAACAGATAGCAGGAAATTATCTGCATTCAGTGGTGTGCAAGTTCTGTCTATCCAGTGTTTACATTTCTAAATATTTCCTTTATGCTGTAAAAGAGTCTTTTCTTTTCTTCGGAATTGTAATGAGATATTTCAGCAAATTACAGTACAATCAGTGAAAAGCGTAACAGTAATTTCTTGCAATATACCTTTAATCAATCAATATGTAACAGCTTGCCGTACAGCTTTTTGCATTTTCCGTCATCATCATCATCAAAACATAGCCATAGATTTGATCAGAAAATGCTGTTATGTTATATTGATCAGAGTACACTGTTATACTGACAACACGATTAACATTGTGATTACCTTGCTCGTTTACGACGTCGCAAGAACATGTAAATCTGACGGCCAGAGGTGTCAAGTAACGTAAGTTACAAATACTTCGTTACCTTACTTAAGTAGAAATTTTGGGTATCTATAGTATACTTTACTGGATTAATTATTTTTCAGCCGACTTTTTACTTCTACTCCTTACATTTTAAGCAATTATCTGTACTTTCTACTCCTTACATTTTAAAAATAGCCTCGTTACTACCCCTGGTAAACCCTGGTATCTATACTTCTACTCAAGTAATGAATGTGAATACTTTTGACATCACTGCTGATGGCACTGATATCTTCATTGACATAAACATTTACTTTTGAAACATAAATCAACTATTTGGGAAAGTTACAGGCTTTAGCGACGACCCCATTGTTTTGTTCTGTCCGTACTAACTGTTTTGAGACATGCGCTTGATGTAAATGTTTATGGATGATTGGGGAATTGCTCCAAAGCGACCGAGTAAAAACTGTAATACGTTTCTGAATGCTTTTTTGAAAGAGTCTACAGAGCTTGACTGCTTTGAGCTGAGTCAAAAGAGCTTGACTGTTACTAAGCTCCACAGTTTGCAGCATAGTTACAAAGAATACATGTCATGGCAAGATTAGACTTGTAATGGTTTTTCTTTTTTCTTTATGGTCTTTTTGGGGGACAGGATGATTGTACAACAAACATTTTTTTTTTAGATGAAAAACCCATGAATTTGGTGCACAAGGTAATTTATGTTGGGTTTTCTGAAATAAAAACCCGGTTACAATTATATATATATATATATATATATATATATATATACAGTATACACTGTACAGCACATTTTGGTGAATATCCCTTAGCAAGTTTCTTCTTTAGCAGATGCTCTGGATAGCCATCAACAAGCTTCAGGCAGAATTCTGATTGGCAGAATTGTCAGGGGTCGGTTAAATTAGTTGGTTTTCGGGAACAGGCCTGACTTTCAGGCATCATCCACCAATTTCCAATAAGTTTAAGATGCTCTAAAAAACTTAAGTTTAACCTATTCCACTACCATTTTTGTTCTGTGTTTGGGGTCATTTGCTTGTTGGAAGTTAGAAGATTCAGGTTCTCATCTACTGTAGCTCATGGTTTGATATTAGGCAGAAGAATATTAAGGTAATTTGTGTTCTTTATTCCAACCACTTTGTCCAAGGCACAAGTTCCACCGGTGGATATTTACCCCTCCTAATATAACTCTGGTTCAAATTCTTCTCCAAAAGGCTATATTGTTGTCCAAGTACGCTTCAAGTTTGAAGGTGTTGATTTTGGAGAAGGTGTTTCTTGCTCGAGTGGCAGCCTTTCAGTTCCTGGTGATATAAGGTTTGCTTGCTTGATATTCTGGCAGCTTCGTGTTCAGACTTGTACCTTGGTGGTTCGTGGTTTGTTCCTGACCATCCGATCCAATGGTCTTTTACCTGCAGTTAACATTTGGGTCTTCGTCTAGACTTATGCAAAGTGGCTATACCTCTCTTTAACTTGTACTTACTGTATGTATAACTGTATACATCTTGTTATCTGACTGATTAGGTCTGCCATCTTCTTTCTCGCTGAGCTCCTTGGACTTACATATTGTACTGCGTCTGTTAGTCGATCCAATGATTGCTATCAAACAAACCTTTTTATGCTGCCACAGAGATACTACTATCTGTAGTCAATAAGGACTACTAACAGAACGTTGAGATGCCTTGGGGTTTCTTGTGTATGCGCAGTAGTCCGGTAAAGACGTTTTTAATGGCCATTATTGAGTAGGTTTCCCTTGTGCGACCAGGGCAGCTCTGGCCTCTCAGGGCAATACTTTATAAGGCCTCTGGGGTGCGTGCTGGTGTCTAGCACCAGGAAGTTTGGATTTCATGGATCTGATCTCCTTTGATCTGATTGGTTTATCCATCACTTCCCATGGAACCTCGGTTGGATTGGGATCTGTGGAATTTGGCCAACCTTGAACTCTTGGCCTGCTAAGCCCCAAACACGGCAGGCTGTGATTCACCGGGTGTCCTGGTACCTTTCTCTCATGGCCAGCTTTGAATTTTTCCACAGATTTGTGCTGCTTAGACTTTTCTGTAGGACCGGACCGGGTTGCCTTTGGTCCAGTAATTATCATCAGTGTTATTCAATTAACTTGGCAGTATTGGTAAAGTTATGGCTGCTATCTGTGTATAAACCAAGAGGCGTCTCTGCTTTTGATTTACACTTACAAAAAAATGGCGTAAAAAAGTGCACTTTCCAGCCTGTATTTGTTTCTCTTTTGTCTGGCGCACATCTATGATTTGGAACAACTTAAGCATACAGTCAACTCGAAAATGATTGGCTGCACCAACATACCAATCAGGCACCATTAAACCACCAAATACAAAATCAAATATTAATAGTGCTGGCTGTTAGGTTAATGGTAAACTCCAAGCTCTGAGTCCCAAGTAATGAGGCTTTATTGTACGCAAACCATGGAAAGAGATTGGCTTCATTATTGGTCTTTCTTACACTAGATTTTCCATTTGTCTCACAAATCACACTCCAAGTGATTTACACCTTTCCGCACCTTCCATGTATATGAGCTGTCTCGAATAAATTGTATGGCTTGACGTTGCTAATATTATTGTAGTTAACCGCTCGCTAGTTGGAATATACCTTTTGCAGCAATACTGTATGAAGGGATGTGATTTCTTATCAGTTAATAAATGAAACAAAGGGATTTTTTTTGGCAATAAAATCTAGGGTGATTCTGCTCATAAAATTACCCCTGCGGTGAACCGGGCTTTTCTTTCTTTTTTTTTTTCTTTTTTTAAGCGTACACTTTAATCAGAAGTGTCTGCGTAATCCATTGAATCATCTAATTTTAGTGAAACATAAATCAGCTTCTTTAGACAATCACCATAACGCTTCCTTAACCCTTAACCGGAATAATAAAAAAATACATTAGTCCTGTAAATCCATAATGGGCTTGTGAGCATACTAATGGTCTGTTTCCAACACAAGGATTTCACAAACCACACAAATTACGCAATAGTGACGCACCTGAAACTATGAAACCGATAAAATGGGGCAGTGGGATTTCTATTTCTATCAGGTACTGTATGAAGGACCTCAAAGACCGTCTTATTGTATGTGCATTTGTGTCAGAAACCCACTTGAATATTCATGTGGCTGCAGTATCAATGGGGCACTTGTGAAATATGGAGTCTATTTCACAGCATTAGGATCCTATTTTCAGCACACGCCTTTTTTTCCCCACTAATTAGAACCGAAGATGTGTTTTCTCCCTTTGCCTGCCACTTTTTTTTTTTTTTTTTCACTCAAAAGCCTGGCTCATGGACAGCTAGATCAAGACCAAGACTAAGCAGCTAATTGCTTTAACATCATTTTAGCAATCCGGTAAAAGACAGCTATGGACTGCTGATGCATTGCTTTAGTCTGCGCAAAGCCTTAGTAGAAAAAAAAAAGACATGAGATTACTACAAGAGTAGTAATGCACACAAAATTTAAACGCGTACGTGGAGAAAAACTAAAACAACATATTTTCAGGATCAAGGTGAGCCACCCATACTGCATTTATAAATGTATACATGAAGTAATTGTCATGTTTTCTTTCGCAACAAGCTATATTCATATTTTTTGAAAAATAACATAAAAAAAATGTTAATTAAATCTGCACGTCACCTTGAAATATAATCGTTAAGAAATATAATAATTTTTTAATTAATGTCTAAATACATATATTTAGTCACACTTTAATAAGAGATCCTTTTATCATAAATCATTTATTATGTTATTAAAGAGATTTCCATTTTGTTTTCAACATTCAATGCAGTTTCCTGAACACAATCGCTATAAAATATCTTTAATCCTTCATTGAGTCATATGTTCACCATTTTCAAAAATTTACTGGGAAGAAGAAAATCAACCTCTTGGCTTTTTTTGTTTTTGTTTGTTTGTTTGTTTTAGTGTCCGTGACATTGTACAGTAGGATTGACTGTTGAGATCACTTTGAAAGTAGAATCTGATTATCCCAATTGCTGACTGAAATTAAACTGGTATTCAAAAAAAAGGCATTAGAATGTCCTAAATCTTTTTTCTTTTATTAAAAAAAAAACAACTTATTATTTTTTGAATGTTTACAAGATTATGAAATTATGAATGAATGTACAATTGTGCTTAAAAATGCCACCACTGTCAGCACAGAAATTAATCTTATGTGTTGAAAAGAACTAATGCTGATCTGTACAGTACACCGCTCCACCAGTAGCCCAAGACTGCAGAAAAAAAAAAGTAATTTGAATTTAGGAATGCTTCAAGAGACATGACTGTCATTAATTTGCACCTGGTTTTCCGAAGGAAAATAAATTATATGAAAAAAAAAAGTCTGCTCCTAGATGCCAAAACTTGAGTAAATCACATAGAAAATGTAATCAGGATGTGAAATGTGAGTTTATACTCATACAGTGCAGAACACCAAAGGGTTTTCAAGAAGAATATCTCCCAATTGTACAGTACTGAAGCTGGCACTTGGCAGAAAGGAAAAAGCAGGCAACGAGTGCTGAAACTATTATTTGCAGACCTGAAATCCTGAAAACATATGATCAGTTGGACAGCAGAATAAAGTAACTCCATTTCTGCAGGGTGTTTTGTTTTTTCAAATAAGTCGAGAAGTATTGCAAACAGATGAAAACTATTTACTGCATATTTTCTTTACGTCTCCAGGGTGTTTAAAAAAAGCACAAATGCCAAAATATGTCAAAATTGTTTGGGGTATTTCGGTGAGAATTTTGTGTGTGTTTTTTTTTTTTTTTTTTTTTTGCAAAACGCTACAAATCCATCTCCCACAGTTTTTCACTTGGATAAATCAGCCTACTGCACAGTTGTCTTTGTGTCAATTCAAGTATCAATAACATGTTTATGGAGTTATTACAAAGGGTGTTTGGGTGAAACCGGGACTTTGTGATCTCATGAGCAGAAGAATGAAGGCGTAAAAGGGATTAACATTTACGGAAGACGTCAAGCACAGGACGATCAGGGTGATGAGAGTCTTAGCCGCGGTAAAAAGGTGAAAAGTGCCAACGTTTTAAAGAAGTTCTTACTGTACGTCCATGAAGGACTTTACTGCAGTCTTTTCTGTGAACATTCAGTGAATGGAAGCCTGATCATTGGAAATCTACTGATAACTTGTAAGTGCACATTGGATGCCCAGAGAGATCTCTCTCTTCGTTCAGCACAGAAGATTGCTAATCTGCAGTGAGTTATACTGTAGCAGTGGTTCTCAACCCTAGTCCTGGAGGACCACCTGCCTTGCACTTTTCAGTTTTCTTCGCTCCCAGAAGTGGGTATGATAGGGATGCAGTAACTGCAATGGCAGAGTGTGAACATTCTTGTTCCTGGCTTCAAAATTCTCTAAAAATTCAATGAACGCATTAAGTTCACCCGAAGCAGTCATTGTTTTTCCCAGCCAGTAGTTTCACTTTACTGATTGTGAAAGAAAGAATCGATGACATAAGTAATTTAGGGCGAGTCAACTTTTTCTATATAAAAGCTGCGGCTGCTCCGTGTTGATGTTTGCCTGAAATGTAGAAGTTCAAGAATATATTACTGTTATAGACAATCTTATAGAAGTAAAAGTCTGAAAATGGTGTTTTACTGTCATACAGTTCAAATCAACATTATTGGACCAAAAGGAGCTTGAAAAGAAGAAAGCCTTTTTTTTCTATACTGTAGGTGTCCATTTTTGGCTAACGGTCTTTTCCTGCCTAATAAAAAGTGCCCCTTTTTTACATTTACCAAGTTCATACTTTGAATTATTTCTTATACACACTCGAGCGCTGTTTGTTTTACCACTACACACGTTCTTCTTTTCATCTCCTGAAGACATGAACGCATATACAGTGCACACACTCACTGTTTCATCTAATGCCATTTCAGAGGAATGCGATTCCTTTTCATGTACGCATAATTAAAAATGTAAAACAGTGGCAATATGATAGTTTCATTTTTGCATGAAATTTGTTTTCAACAGTTATATTGTCATAGGAAGGATTAACAATTAAACACAATAGTTATCAGTAGTCTTAAAAATCAATCGCATGAACTTATTGTTTTTATTTATTTATTTAAAATGATAATTATAGAGAAATTCTGTTTCTGTTGATTCACTATGGCACTTTCAGATTGTCATACTGTACTGTATATCTACCAGATGAACATTTTAAGTTTTAAACATTTTTGTCTTCATTATTGCTTGTAAAAGAGTCACAGGCCATATACTGTACACACTTACTGTATTTTTTTTCATGCACGCCAACAGTTACTGTATGTTCCAGATCGATCTGATCCACAATGGACATCCAGTGGGAACAAAAAGTAAAAATCCAGGCATCTACTCCAGGCTCTCGGGTAAATTACAACTTCCCTTGCACACCTACAGTACGTAGCTGACCCGACTCATAAAATCGAACGGTTTTAGTTGTTTTCATCAATTACAGTAAAACAATTCCTGTGATCTTTAAATGCATGACGTGACTCTCACCAGCTTAGACTTACCATTGAGTACCAAATCCTTCATCTAAAAACCATCGATATCAGAACAGAGCAGGATCACATACTGTACAGTAACACTAAAGGGAAAGGAACAAATACAGTATAGTGTGAGAGAAACCCCTAAATTCTGCATCCATTAAAGGAAGATCATAGTAATTTTATTTAATCACAGGTGTGATTGGAGGCGTTAGAGGAGCATTGATTTATTAATAATAATAATAATAATTAAACTCACATGGAGATCATGTTTTATTGCTCTGATTAAAAAAAAAAAAAAACATTCCCATGATTTTCTTTGGCACAAAGTGTAAGAACTAATAATCTTTAAAAGCCTAAAACAGTCTAAAACCAGACCAGCTTCAGTAACATGAGCACTAACTTTAACTTTAACTTCAAATTTTATATTTGGATCATATTTAATAGGTGAGACAAAAATCAAATTCAATGTTTTAATGACATTCACATTTTTTTTTAATTAAATAATGACAATCAATCAATTTCATGCAATGATGTTGTAATACAACAATCAATATTAAGACTGAACTTTTATTCCTCAAGACCTTGTGTTTTTTTCACTGCTTTTGCTTTCTTCCCTATTATCCGACAGTTTTCTATTAGGTTTAGGCCGTAGGTGACCCAGGCCAATCCGTTTTTCACACTTTTTTTTTTTTCAAGTTTATTAGTACAACACTTCAGCCAGACAGGCTAGAACTAATTAGTAAAGACACCTGTTTTGTGCACAGGGAGAACCCTTAACACATGGCATATGTTGTCTTAATACTTTTGGCTACTGCTGTACACCCAGAGCTCAATCTTTTCACATATTGCCATTTTTTTAATTAATTAATTTATTTTTTTTATTATAAACGTCTGCCTATTCACTCTTTCTGATTTAAAGCTTAGGTCTATCTGCTGCCCATTTCATCCACTGCCTCTAATTATTGGCCCTGGCGATACAGAAGGCAAGGCTTTTAATGGAAAAGGCGAATTCGGAAAGGTCGCAACTAATAAAAATGCCAGGAAGGATGTCTTTGTCTCTTTTATAATAAAACGCAGTAAGAAAGAACCTCTAATTCTACACAGATTTATGTCTCTCTCTCTCTTTCTTCCTTTCGTCTTGATAATATTCTCAACACAGAGGACACAACTCAACTGAAACTTTAATGTCATAATATTATTTATAAGGCTTGGGCTCGGCACGGATTCGTAAGGCTGTAGGAAAGTCAATATATATTGTGTGATCAGTGTGCAGCAGTTTGACTTTACTGAATAGATAAAAAAAAAAGGGTAAAGCACTAAAACATCGAGACCTCTGTTTAGCGCGTACAGCTCTCTATGATTTAAATATTCCTAAAAAAAAAAAACACACAGGCATACATTCATACTGTACGTATACAGGCTATCCCAGGAGACTTCAGGTAGGGGGGCGGGGTACACCCCGGACAGGGGGGCAATCCATCACAGGGCCCACACACACACACACACACACACACACACACACAAACACTTTTCTTTAAAATATCTGGAATTATGCATTAATGAGTAAAATAGACACAAATGCAATGGGTGATAAATATCCCACCGGCGTGCTCATTAATAAACAATTAGAATGTTTACTTAATTCCTGAAAATCATAAAATCTCAAAGATGCCTTGAAGGCATTTTTTTTTTTTAAAAGAACAAACAAACGCCATCTGTGCTGAAGCGAACATATTCCACTCAATCATTGAAGGAACATTGGCCTACAGAGCCTGTGGACAATCCGAATGAGGAACTGTCCCCGTTATTTATAAGCTTAAGGAATTACTAGACCACGCAAAGAGACGAGTTGAAGAGTGAAGCGTGAAGAGAGAAGCGTCAGCAGATTGAAGCAGCGGACAGCAACATCCTGACGCACCGGACACACCGCGCTCCCACGCACACACTCTACCCGACTTCATCTTCATCCTAGACGTTTTCCACTGACAGTGAGCTTCCTAAACAGTTAAACGAGTGACGTCTTACTGCTACGACCGCACCACATGCTGTCAGCTCATGTCACCGGAAAGAAAGCACAGGCTGTTCTAGGGCTCGCCAACGTGACAATATGGGGACGTTAAGCTTCTCAATCTTCCCTTATTATCATCATCATCAAAATAAATTGACGGAAATGGAGTTCAGGGTCTAACTATTGTTCCGAAAAACAGTACAGTTCTGCATCGGTCCTGGTGATCTTAACCCAGTGGTTCTCAAAGTGTGGGGCGCGCCCCACTAGTGGGGAATACAGATATGACAGGTGGGGCGCAATGAACGGGAGGAAAAACAGGAAAGTACCTATTCTAATTCATGCTTTTCTTTATTGATAATGAAGAGCGTACGCTCAAAACTAAACAATCACACACAAATAAATGGATCATTAATACAAGTAAATGTAAAATAACATCAGTTGTGGGCCGGGAGAAAAAGTGGAACCATAGGGGAACAATAACGGTTTAACTTCGGGCCAACTTCAGCAGCGCTGCTCAAATCACAAACCTGCGCGAGCCACTGGGCAGCGCTGCGCGACTCTGACAGAAATAAACCGCGCCGACCATCAAATAAAATTTTCTGGGATGCGCACATACAAACCAGGCATGGCAAGGCGGAAACAATAATAAACAGTCCTGACATTTTAAATAGTTTGTAAATAAAAACATAGTGGGTCGCATTCGAGCGGCGCTGCGCGATCCACCGGGCTGCGCAAATAAACCAGATCATCACTGCGCTATTCAGATAGTCGCGCTGCGCTGTATTTGCGCAGATATTTGGTTCAATCGGGTGCCGCGGTTTCGTCCCACTTTTGATGTGTTTGGCTTCACATACACTTCGACAATGGAAGAAGACGAGCAGTGAGCTTGCTTATATGTGACAAAACCAACAACGAGGAGATTGTAAAGAAAAAAGTGCCTCGTCTGTGGTGTGGAATTAGTTTGGGTAAGAAAAGTGATACGAATGAGACGAACGTGATCCACTTTAAACATGTGGATGGCACAACCCTGGACATTACCATTCTTTTCCTACTCGTACAGCTGCTCTTATTGTTCACATATTCTTCATATATTTTCTATATTGTGTATTGTTGTACAGTTATTTTATTTTAACTTTAGTTTTTATATTTTATTTTATTCTTTCCTAGTTAAATTTACCCCCTATTTTATTTTTCATATTTATTTCCTATTCATAGTCTTTTATTTTAAGGTTTGAATTAAATAGAATTTTTGAATTTGATTTGCAAGGTACGCAAGTGCACTGTTTTAACAAGTGGTGGAAACACGTCAAACCTCTTCTATCATCTGAAATCCAAGCATCCAAACGAATATGGCCAAAGTAAAAAAAAAAATGCGGCAAACCTCAGCAATTCACAGTTTATATAAAATTACATTATGTAAAACAGTTTCTTTGTGTTTGAATTTTTATGTATGCATTTTCAGATACAAATTGCTATATTGTGATTATATATATATATATTGTTACCGAGGTAGAAAATACTGTAGCTTCTACTGTGATAGAAGATTTTGGTTATATCGCCCACCACTAATGAAGCCTAACTTGCTTCATGGTGGGGATGGTGGGGGCAGAGGAGAGACCTGTGTGTGTTTTGTGTCTTATACCGCTGGCAGCAGACCGCATGAGACCCAACAAATTAGGAAGACACTTAGAGACAACACACGTTAATAAGTCACTCGACTTCTTTCAAAGAAAGCTGGCAGAATACAGACAGCAGGAGAATCACATGGTAACATCTGAATCAGTGGACAGCTAAGCACAAATGGCTTCATTCAAAGTTACATACAGAATTGGCCAGTGCAAAAAAACTACAAACGATTGCTGAGCAGCTAATAAACATGGGGTCAA
The DNA here is from genome assembly GCA_030522415.1 of Channallabes apus. Lineage (NCBI taxonomy): Eukaryota > Metazoa > Chordata > Actinopteri > Siluriformes > Clariidae > Channallabes > Channallabes apus. Next base: position 35,195,997 of record CM060116.1, on the reverse strand, counting down.
TTATGCAAAGATAAGTGACAACGTAAGCCTTTTATAACAATTGCACGTGTATTTTATCTGTTTTTAACTTGGTGTTGTTTGATCTTATTGGTTTAGAAATTGATATTTCAATAAACTGTAAACTTGACAGATTTCGTTATTATTTTGTTGACAAGTGGGGCTTGAAAATTCGCTCACCCCCTTAAGTGGGGAATGACAAAAAAAGTTTGAGAACCACTGTCTTAACCGGACATTGTGAAATAAACGAGTGACTAATCCCAGCTCACAATTTAACATTTCTTGCGGGACATTTTCACACACTTCCACTTTATTCCCCATTCCCAAGTTCATATGCACAGACGGTACAGTACAAGGCCATTTGGTCCAGGGTGAAGAGAAGAGCAGTCGGGCTCAATCAACATGATAGGGGCAGGTTATTTTGAATGTGCTAAAAAAAATGCCTATTTGTATAGTTTAAACCCTAAATATGCCCCCAAAACACTTTAATTTCACTTCGAACTCGTCTTGATACATTAATACATAAAAAAGGAATGTTAAGTTGAACCCGTATACTGTACAGTACTGTACTGCTGTGTCTCCCGCGGTGCTAGAATGTAAAATACAGATATGACCCCTCTATATGGACTGGAATTCATGTAAGAGTGTCTTTGGTATCAGTACTGTACGGTAAATACAGTAATAATTCACCGTCCCAAGCCGCGTTGTTTTTCTCTACAGTTGCTTTGCGTTCTCTCTACAATACTTTACAAAAATGTATGCAGTATCATATTTTATGGGGAAATGTAGCTGAATTTAAGTCAATATTTATGTTGCAAAATTTGGAAATTATATATATATATATATATATATATATATATATATATATATATATATATATATATATAGTTAAAGATATATTTGTAGTAGATATTTATGTTGTAGTATATATTAAAATTAAATCATAAATTACTTTGTTCTGTTCTTTCCATTTTTTTTATTGTTTAAAGCTTTAATTTACATATTAAAACATATTTTTATTTAAATTTTTTTTTTATTTTATTATATTATATTATTTTATATTATATATATTTATATTATATTATATTATTTTAAATAATTATATTTGAATATATATTTTTTATTATTATATTTCATTAAGAATTGATATTATATTTTTTCTAAATACAACACTATATTTCTGGTAGTTTGTGAGCAAAACTACAGTATTGCAAAAAAGTGTTTTTTTTTTTTTTTTTGTACAAACTTTGTTATAGATTCTTATTTTACTTTTAAGTTTATTATTGAGTCAATACAGAAGCAGAAAAAATATTTGTATGCCAGAAAAAGAATCAGCACATATACTGTAATACTGTATAAAATCGAGCACTTTTTAGACAAAAAAAAAATCGGAATGGAAAAAAGAAACAGGTGCAACAGTTAAATCGTGGGCGGTTCTGCAGGAGGCTTAAACTTAATAATTCATTTCATTAAAAAGAAAAAAAAAAGCACAGATTGTACCTGGTACAACAACATTGTCTTTAAATCGTTGTCACATCCTGACTATGTTTCATAAATTACGGTTTATTGCGCTTTATATATTTCATATGTTTTATGTTCTCTTAAGGCATCCTGACTCTACAGCATTAACTTGCGAGCGCCCGAGACTATTACACAGTTATGTATATATTATGATCGTGTATCACATTTCTTTTTTATAAATTAAGCAAAAGTAAATACATTTCTATTTAATTAAACTCCAAACTTAACAAGCATGAACGGGAACAATATTTTTCTATTATATTATATTTAATTTGGAAAAGATTTGAAATAGTGTACAGCAGAAGTGACGACGTCGCTGCTGTAGACCATTGTGTTAATTATTTTCCAATAACAGCAAGTCTCGATGTGTTTAATTTCTCATATACTGTACTGTACCACATCAGTTCTCTAATAACTACAACTACTTATCCTCTGACACTCGGTGGTCCTTCAGATGTCTGTTCATCCTAGAAGGATTATAATTAATGTGAGAAGAACAAACTGACTTGCATATGAAAAGTAATTGATGTGTGTAAAAAGATTAATAAATAAACGTGTGATGATTTCTGCTCTCTAAAAATTAATCTTAGATATACAGTATAGGGATGCTTTCAGGCCATGTGTAAAATGCTCTTAAACGTAAAAATTGCTATTTATGTAAATAACACATTTAATTAGTCACATGCCGACAAGATCCATTGGCCCTCATTCTGCAACAGAGGATTATATATATATATATATATATATATATATATATATATATATATATATTTTTTTTTTTTTTTTTTTTTTTTTTTCCAGGGTCAGAGCCCAAAGTCTCCTTTTCCACCTTTTAAGTGGTTAGGAGTGAACTTTCGCTCGAAGTCCTGACTGTGGTTAAACAGGGCGATGGCACTTGTGCCCCGGTGGCAGCAGACACACTAATGTAAACCCCTGCTAGTCCTCAGACCTGAACTTGTGATCCTTGGGTACAAAGGGGCCCAATTATGTCGGTATCTCACTGCAATGTTCTGCCAAAGGGTACACAGTCTAGCACTAGTGTCTGCTTCTTTTTTTCTTTTCCTTTTTTTTTCTCATTTGGTGCGATGCAGCATTTTTGCAGCAAGTTTTTTTTTTTTTTAAGTTTCTCTCATCATATAGAAATTTTACCGATACAAAGTGGCGCAGTGGTAAAGTGCTCGCCCTATCATCCGGAGATCGCTGGTTCGAATCCCGGGTGATGCTGTAACCTCTCACAGCAGGAGGCACAGAGAGAGCCGATTGGCCAAGCTCTCTCAGGTGGGAGGGATGAGAGGTACTTAGTGCTCCCACATTAATCACGGCTCTACAGCCAATCAGGGGCGTCTGTGATCTCGCGCACGCGGGAGGAGCGGCTAGCGCTTTCCTCCGAGTGTGTTACTCCGCCCCTAATGGTGCGTGAGCAAGCAATTCGAAAAGAGGCGGTCGACTGGCGTCACGCGGTTCAGAGGAAACACAGCTGAATGGTAGTAGTAGCCTTAGTGTGGGAGCCCCCTAGTGACGGGGAGGAATTGGCCACGACTAAATTGGGGAGTAAATAAAAAAAAAAAGACATTTTACCGATACATTGTAAACCACTTACACTGGAGACTCCTTCCATAATTGAGTACTTCCAGAAATATGTTTTATTTGCTTCCATCAACCACACCCCTGTGAGTGTTCTAATGTTTTTTTTTTTAAAGCTCTGTACATTATGGGTTCACTAACATACTGTCCGTTAACAAACAGCTGAGGTTTACGTCATACGGCTGTGTACGTATGTTAAAAGAGGATAAACTCTGAACAAAAGAGTCCAAATCACCTCCACAGCTCTTTCACCTCACCGGGCTACTAATCACCAGCCCCACCTATCCATTTAGCTCATATTTTCCCCATTATCTGTGAAGTATTTAAGCCATGCTTTATTTGTCGTTAGTTTAGTGCCAGTTTTCTGACATCGATTGTGAATTGTGTGCCGGTTTTGCTCCTAATAAATGCTAACTGGCTCGATTCCAGGTCCCCACATCAGGCATGCCAAACATCCTTTCATTTATTGATAAAACCTACAGAGACGAGAGCTCGGTCAGAATAGTACCACAACACCCTCTACTCCCTCTCAACATCAGCAAAACAAAGGAAATAACTGTGGACTGCAGGAAGCTGCAGGATGGACACATCAGCACAATACACGACATGTTAGTAGAGCTGTTGGGGCAAGAGTCAGGGATCAAGACTAATACAGACTCGATTTACTGTACAACAGATACTCAAGAAGTAAAGTCTAGACACTACCATCGTCTCTCGCTTACTGTATAGTGATGTACAACCTGCAAGGCTCTCCAAAGGCAAAGGGTTTCCAGCCAGATATATAAGATACAGCGGTACGTCGGCATACGAACGCCCCACCTTGTGAAACTTCACCTTAACAACTGAAATCTTGCAAGACATTTGCATCGGCATCCAAAGAATTTTCAGCAAACAAGCGAATGAGGTAACCGAGCAAAGCAAGTTTACATATATTTTATGAATTTTTTTTTTGCATTTAGTACAAGATTTGCATTACACTGGGGCAGTGGTGGCTCAGAGGGCTAAGGCACTGAGTTACTGATCGAAAGATCGGCGGTTCGATCCCCAGCTCCACCAGGTTGCCACTGCTGGGCCCTTGAGCGAGGCCCTTAACCCTAACTGCTCCAGGGAGCTGTATAATTTCTGACCCTGCGCTCTGATACCCAGTTACGCTGGGATATGCGAAGAAGGAATTCCACTGTGCTGTAATGTATATGTGACAAATAAAGGCTTAACTTAAAAGCTTAACTTAAAAGATTTAGTGAACACAAAGCACCATTGGTAACAAGGACGGTAGCAAGAAGAAAAGGGAGCCGCTTTCAGTTTGGTTTTTAAAGCAGCCAGTGCTAAGAGCAATCATAAATTAATGTTAAGTGATGTATGAAATAAAGAGACATTAAACATGATTTACATGTCTTTTCTAAATGTTTTGATTGTTTTTGATATGCAAAAATATGAAATTGGTAAAATAGGTAATATTTTTGGGAGGCTGGAACGGATTAACCGCATTTACATTATTTTCAGTGCATACATTATGTACAGTATATTCAAATTCAAATTTATTAGTCACATACACAATCATACACAGTATAATATGCAGTGAAATGCTTTTATACGACCGCCAGTGAACTTAAAAAAAAAAAAAAAAAAAGAGAAAATAAGAAAATAAAATCTTGTACGTAAAATAAATAATCAATAAAAAGGAAATACTAAAGAAATAATTTTAACTAGTAAAATTTGTAAAATTGACTGTGCATAAGGGCATAATAAAATATTGCAAAAATATAGAAATATGGTATTAAAGTGACAGTGGTTGTGCAAATATGCATGAAAGGTGACATGTGCAATTGTCCAGATGTATGAGTATTTAGTGCAAGTGTGTATGAATGTGTCCATGATTGTCCAGTCAGTGTTGTGAGCTTAAAAGATGTTATTAGTCCTGTGTGGAGGTGTGATTGAGAGACCTTATCGCCTGCGGGAAGAAGCTCCTCCTCAGTCTCTCTGTGTTGGCCTTTAGGGAGCGGAATCTCTTCCCAGACCGCAACAAAGAGAACAGTCCATTACTGGGGTGACTGAGGTCCTTCATGATCTTCCTGGCCTTAGTCCAGCACCGCTTGCTGTAGATGGAGTGCAGGTCAGGGAGCTCAGTGCGGATGATGCGTTCGGCTGATCGCACCACCCTCTGTAGAGCTCGTCTGTCCTGCATGGTGCTGTTCCCGAACCAGGTCGTGATGTTTCCCGTCAGGATGCTCTCTATGGTGCAGGAGTAGAAGTTCCTGAGCACCTTGGAGGGCAGTCTAAAGTCTCTCAAGCGTCTGAGGTGGTAGAGACGCTGCCGGGCTTTTTTCACCACGGTGTTGATGTGACAGGACCATGATAGGTCCTGCGTGATGTGAACACCGAGGTATCTGAAGCTGTCCACTCTCTCCACTGGGCTCCTGTTGATGACAGGGGTCTGGTAGTTCCTCTCCTGCTTTGTACTAAAGTCCACTATCAGCTCCTTTGTCTTACTGACGTTCAGGAGGAGATTGTTCCTCTGGCACCAGTTCTCCAGATTTCCAATCTCCTCTAGGTAGTCCGACTCATCATTGTTGGTGATCAGTCCGACCACGACGGTGTCGTCAGCAAACTTGATGATGGAGGTGGAGTTGGTAGTGGCCACACAGTCGTGGGTGTACAAAGAGTACAGCAGGGGGCTCAGAACACAACCCTGGGGGGCTCCAGTGCTGAGAGTGAGTGTAGCTGAGACATGTCCGCCCATCCTTACTGCCTGCGGTCTGCCAGTCAGAAAATTGGAGATCCACTGACATATAGATGAGCTCAGTCCCAGGTGCTCCAGCTTGGTGGTGAGTGTGGAAGGAATTATTGTGTTAAAAGCAGAGCTGTAGTCGATGAAGCGCATTTTAACATAATTCCCTTTCCTAGTGTCCAGGTGAGTGAGTGATGTGTGGAGGAGATGAGAGATTGCATCGTCTGTGGAGCGGTTCTGACGGTATGCAAACTGTAGTGGGTCCAGTGTGTCGGGTAGTGAAGAAATGATGAAGTCTCTGATAAGGCGTTCAAAGCACTTCATCACTACTGAGGTGAGGGCTACAGGGCGATAGTCATTGAGAGAAGCAGGATGTGGTTTCTTTGGAACAGGAACAATAATGGACTCTTTGAAGCATGTGGGGATCACCGACTGAGATAAAGAGATGTTGAATATCTCAGTGAACACAGGTGCTAGCTGGTCTGCGCAGGCTCTGAGAATACGACCTGAGATGCCGTCTGGTCCTGCTGCTTTCCTGGTGTTCACTCTCTTGAAGGCTCTCCTCACGTCGTGCTCGGAGATGATGAGCGCGTTCCCGGTGCTGACTGTGTCTTCCTGTCTGCAGCCGTTAGCGCCGCTAGCATTAGCGCCGTTAGCATTAGCGCCGTTAGCATTAGCATTGCTAGCGTCTTTAGCTGCAGCCTCGAAGCGAGCGTAAAATGTGTTCAGCTCGTCTGCCAGAGTCGCGTCCGCGTTCGTCATACCGGATGCTGGTGCTTTATAATCCGTTATTGTTCTTAGTCCCTGCCACAGGCTCCTAGAGTCACTCTGTTGAAGCTGTGACTCTAGTTTTCTCCCGTAGCGCTGCTTCGCCTCTTTCACCGCCTTCCGGACGTTATATGACGCAGCCTTGTACGGTTCCATGTCCCCCGATGCAAGTCCCGTGTTGTAGGCAGCTGTGCGAGATCTCAGAGCGTCGCGGATGGTTTTATCCACCCACGGCTTCTGGTTGGGAAACGTTCTGATAGTCTTTTTCTCTACCGTATCGTCTGCCAGCTTTTCAATAAATCCCACAACCGCTTCCGTAAACACGCTGACGTCATCATCGGAGCTGTTTCTAAACATGTCCCAGTCTGCGTCATCGAGTGCGTCCTGTAACGCGGCCACCGATTGGTCCGTCCAGCGCGCGACCTCCCTCAGGTCCGGAACTTCCTGTTTCAGCCTCTGTTTATATTTTGGCATGAGGAAGATGGCGGCGTGGTCGGATTTACCAAACGCTGGACGAGATTGTGCCTTGTAACCGTCTTTGACCGTGGTATAACAATGGTCCAGTGTCCTTTCGCCCCTGGTGGGGCAGGTGATGTGCTGATAAAAGTTCGGCGCTGCGCGTTTGAGGTTGGCACTATTAAAATCCCCCGCCACAATGAGCGCAGCGTCCCGGTGTTGTGTCTGGTGCTGTGTGAGCGCCTCATGCAGCTCGCATAAGGCAGTTTCAGTGTCCGCTTGTGGAGGTATGTAAACGGCGCTGATTATGACCGATGTGAACTCCCGTGGAAGATAAAATGGACGACACATGATGGACAGTAGTTCCAGGTTTGGTGTGCAGGAGCGTGTAAGAGGAACAACGCTCGCGCTGTTGCACCAGCTGTTGTTCACCATTAAGCACACGCCGCCTCCCCTTGACTTCCCCGAGTCCCGCGTCCTGTCCATGCGGTGAACCGAGAAGAACTCGGCCGGCTGTATGGCGTGGTCTGGCACCGCTGGGTTCAGCCATGTCTCGGTGAAGCAGAGGAGATTGCAGTCCCGAATGTCTCTCTGGAACTTTATCCTGGCCCTGAGGTCATCCAGTTTGTTCTCCAGTGACTGGACGTTGGCGAGCAGGATGCTAGGCAGAGGTGTGCGGTGTGCACGGGCTCGGAGCCGGTTCCTCACGCCAGCTCGTTTCCCTCGGGTCCGTCGCTTCGCGTCGCGTCCATTGTTCTCCCTCAGGATCTCACTCGGCCAGCTCGGATCCGGAGTTAAAACCGTCGAATTGTGAGTACATTGTATACCAATAGAAACAAGAGTGTCTCTATCATACCTAATGTACTCAATGGTGGTGATTTTGCCGATTTTAAAACACTGAAAACTAACTTAAAAAACAAAAACAAAGAAAAGGTGGTCGGAGCAGTCGTGACGGCAGCCCACCTCACCGGCGCCATCTTGCAATATTCTAATATGGCACGGTGGTGTAGTGGTTAGCACTGTCGCCTTGCACCTCCAGGGTCTGGGTTCGATACCCCGGCCAGGCTCGATTCCCGTCTCTGTGTGCATGGAGTTTGCATGTTCTCCCCGTGTTTGGTGGGTTTCCTCCGGGTTCTCCGGTTTCCTCCCACAGTCCAAAGATATGCAGGTTAGGCTAAATGGCGTTCCCAAATTGCCCGTAGTGTGTGAATGGATGGGTGAATGTGTGTGTGTGTGCCCTGCGATGGATTGGCACCCTGTCTAGGGTGTACCCTGCCTTGTGCCCGAAAGCCTCCTGGGATAGGCTCCAGTCCCCCCGCGACCCTGAACACAGGATTAAGCGGTATAGAAGATGAATGAATATTCTAGTATTTGCTTTAGATCAAACAACATACAGTACAGACATGAAACACGGACACATCACTCATCACAGAGAGCTTGTGGTAAAGCATGTCGGCATCCAGTCTACTCCACACGGTCCTTGCTTGATGTGCTGTACAATAATCCCTCACTCCTAAATTTTTACTTTTTCAAATGAGGGACACAGTCCTTGAGAAAATAACCTCAGACCTCAGACGCCCAACACATCAACTGTTCTCCTATCAGACGGTCCAGTCCCCGAGAAACCGGATAAAGAACCATTTTACCTGCAGGCTATTGGGCTCCTAAATAGCCTGCAGGGCCGTTTGTCTCCGTCCCCATTGTCACTGAGTCACTACACACTTATTCGATTGCCACTTGGTCACTCTACACTTGGGCGCTTTTACACCGTACTTTGTCTGATGTAAGTTTATTTAACTTTTTCTGAGAATTTCAATATGCATTCAATATGGATTACAGCGGTACATCAACATAAGAATTTAATCCGTTCTGTATGCAAGCTCTTAAGGCGAAACTTCACGTTGTAAAACATTGTCCTATAGGAAATAATGTACATGCGGATAATCCGTTCCAGCCACCCAAAATATTACCAATATTACTAATTTCCAACACTATAATCATAGTTTTGCCATATAAAAACAATCAAAAGATTTAGGAAACACAGGTAAATAAAGTAAATTTAACGTGCTTAAAAAACAAAACTAAAACTGACTCCCTTTTCTTCTTACTAACATTCCTGGGACCAGTGGTGCTACAGTACTGTATGTCGTCATTAAATCCTGTACACACGTAAAAATATGTAAAATCTTTTCGCTGATGTACACAAGTTTTGAACGGCTCCCGGACGTACGCGCAACTTAGCCGGTGTTCGGTTCGTTCAAATTTCTTTATTTCTTAAGCGAAAATTCTTAAGTCTTAAGTTTGTACTGTATGCCAAGGTTCCACTGTATCACTGAGAGATTAATGAACATGAATTGAATCTTAATTGGTCGATTCAATTAATTGAATTAGAAAGAGAGAGAAGAGAATATTCAATTATTGTCACATGTACTTTTTACAGCACAGCGAAATTTCTTCTTCGCATATCCCAATTAGGAAACTGGGGTCAGAGCGCAGGGTCAGCCAGCTTACAGCGCCCCTGGAGCAGATAGGGTTAAGGGCCTTGCTCAAGGGCTCAACAGTGGCAACTTGCCGATGCTGGGGTTCGAACCCCCGACCTTCCGATCAGTAACCCAGTAACCCACAGCCTTAACCGATTGAGCCACCACTGCCCTGGAATTAGGAATCAATTCTGAATTGAAAAACTAACCTATTTTCTGCACAGCTTTTGCATTACTTAATACTCTTGTTTTACAAGAGCATTGCTTCTGCTTCTTCTGAGTTTCCGATGCAATACCACCACCTACTGGACTGGAGGTGTGGAGCGCAAGACTGACGAGCAAAAAAGATGATCCTTTGTTTCGGCAATAAAACTTACACAGCATTTTAATGATTCAAAGATACTCATTTTAGTTTTTAATACTTCAAAAACTGTAAGGACTATAGCTGATTGAGATAAATCAGACAGTAAACGTTAGTGCTGTTGAAACATATAAAATCGAAAAATAGCAATGACCCCCCCCCCCCCCCAAAAAAAATAAAAATAAATAGAATTGCATTGACTCGACGGACTCCGGTACCTACAGTCTGATTCACAGCACGGTTTGACATCCTGCGTACTCGATAAATAAAATGCGCTTCATTTCACGTCTGGATTTATGTTATAAAGGGTGAGTGTGACAAAAACATGCTTATCCTTCAGTAAAGAGCAAGAAATTAAAATAACACTTTACTTGAACCTTGCATCACAAGAATCTTAAAAATGCCATGGCAACTTGAGTCACTAATTGACACAATTAACAAAAGTAGTCTACCTTCATACTGTACTTAGCACCGGTTTAATGAGTGTGCCCATGACATACAAAGGACAAGTTTATAACATTAAACAAAATAAATTTCCATCTGAATAAATAATTTTTCGTAGGCTCTCAAGAGTTTTATCCTCATGTGTTATTATTATTGAGTGCTCATCAGGAGTGTTTATTCGGTCCTGCTTTTTCATTCCTTATGCCGTAGGCCATAAATGATTTTTTTTCTACAAAAGTATGGCATTTTTAATGGAATATAAAATGTTATTTATGCCCTGTATATGCGTACAGGGGTAAATTAGTTTCCATTTGTTAGGTGTTCATGGAAACTCTCAATGTTCACTGCAAAGAGGTGTCGGTGCGATTGAAGGTGACCGTGACCAGGCTGAAGGACAAAACACTCCTATCAGAGAGAGAGAGAGAGAGAGAGAGAGAGAGAGAGAAGAATCTTTGAGAATGGCTAGTCAAAATTTTGGTACATTCCTAAAAAGAAGGAACGCACCGGCAAGTTCAGCAACACCTTGAAGACGACTAAAGTGGATTATAACAACATTCTTTTCCTGGTGAAGAAAAAACCCCTTTACAACATCTAGCCAAGAGCCCAAGAACCCTCTGGAGGAGGAAGGAAGATCATCGTCAAAGCTGACACTTCACGAAAAGATGCCTTCACGAATGTACATACAAAAAAGAGCAAGAAGTTTTCCCAGAAGTAGCCAGATGAATTTCTGAAGTGCACAGAGATATACCTTCTGCTCAGATTCAGTCAAATGCTGCAAAACTGGTTTTGAGCGCTTCACAATATGGAGTAAATAAATAAACACCTACAGTAGCTCATGCTGTACAGTACATGCTTTCCAGTTACTAAAAACACAACTGAAGGCAGAGAAATCCAGAAACAAGCAGCAACTGAAGGTAGCTGCAGTAAAGACCTGGAGAAGCATCTCAAGGTGCATTTCCAAAGGTTTTTGCATCCATGTATTTAAATAATCCTAATAAATCATACTCTATTTGTTCATTAGTGTTGCGGTGGAGTAGGTGGTTAGCAATGTCGGCTCGTCCCTCCAGGGTTGAGGGTTCGATTCCCGTCTTGTGGGCGTGGAGTTTGAAGATCCCCCCCCCCACCGATACCTGATGTCTTTCCTCCCACAGGTCAAATGCATGCAGTTTAGGTAACTCATAAGAATAGTATTAGCACCCTGTCCAGAGCGTACCACATACAGTACACGTATAGAAAATTTATGAATATTTGTTTGTCCGATTAATTTTGCGTCTGGGGAAATTACAACACATGTAATGCAATGGCTGTGCAATAAAAGTGTACACAGTCACATATTGATTGCTTCATTTCAAATCCATTGTAATGCTATACAGAGACAAAAATAGAAACATAAATAAAAGTTGCTGTACAAGTTCTTATGAGCCTGACCGTATACGACACCGTACCGTAAGTTGGCGATAATCTCTGGCCGCCTCATGAGAGCTGGCTTTGGCCTCTCGGACGGAGCTTTAATGAGAGGAACGTTAGGAGACAGGTGTCTTTTCAATTTCAATACATTCGTCTCACTCACACGGAGAGGACTGGGATTTACAGCCCAGCTTCAACTGTAACAGTGCCTTCCAGGCTGCTGGATCTAACGCATCTCTGAGACGTTGCTACAGAACTCAGGAACATGCTGTCAATAAACACTCACATACATGAAACAATCCTCTGTTTGTCAAGGATGCAACACATCCTAGAACTAAAACAAATGCAGTTCTCTGTGATTTTAACTACCTTATTATCACATTAGCCTCAAAATGAGATGATGCATAGAAGATTAACTGATTAAATGTGCAATGTTCTACTGTAAGTGCATGCACATACTGTATGTGATTGCAAGAACTATGTTTTGTAAAAGCACAGGCTAAATATCTGCTCTGATTCGTCTTTAGATATCTGAAATTGATAGAAAAACATCTAATGCTAAGGCCGGTTTGACCTATCCAACATCATTATTTTTGCGCAAGCTAAAAAAAAATTACAGCCGTGCACCAAAACCAAATCAATGGCTCCTATTTGCATGGCTTTGATGAGTCTCTCAAGGCGTTTGGACAGGGAAACGATTTAGTTTGCTATTTTTAATAGCAGAAACTATACTCTTAGCCTCTTGCACACACACACACACACACACACACACACACACACACACACACACACACACAGAGCTCTCTCTCCTGGGTTTATCCATTGTACAGAAAATAGCGGGTGGACATATAGGAAAAGGCAGTGAGCTCTGTAGGTGGCTCCCTACGCAATCACTTTTATTAAAGTGGCCTCCCTTTGCTGTCAAAGACACAGAACCAAACGTACGTGTGACTAGCACAAAAACGTCCCGATACGGCCGCCATGCTCGCTGCAATATGTTTAATAGACCAGCTCGTCATGCAAACAGCAGCCTGGGACAACTAGAGATAGGAATATGAAAGGAGGATATACGGAAGGAGACTGATAATATGATGATAAATGATGATTTGTAAAAAATAATAATCATAATAATAATAATAATATTAAAAATAATAATAAAACAAATCATCAGACAACATTAAAAAACAAGAGCAGGTCCATACAACATGATGCTAACAGAAGGCTTGAGAGAAATTGGCTTTGGCATGTTTATTTTGGCTTAATTATCAGAATGAATATCAGTGCTGAAATTTCCTTAACACCCAGGGTAGTTGTGTTTAATAAGACTAAAGACTGCTGCTGTCCCGCTCTGTTTCGTTTGCTTTGATAACTCTTAGTAGGTACGGCAGGGGCATTAATAAAGAAATCAACCAAAACGCCAATCTGGGCCTCTGATATACTGTAATTTTGTCCGGGTAAATTTTTTATCCATTTTTTGCTCTGTTAATACTTTCATGCACTGTTACATTAAGACCTGCTAAGATCCAGGATGTGTCATGGAAGCAGCGTGGAGGAGAACGGTTTCATTAGAGAGTTACACTGTAGTATACTGTACTGTACATTACAGTATATATGTAGAATTATATGAGAATTATACTGTAGTATATTGAATCATGATATTGATTTGTGGTCATGTTATTCAGCACTACTGTAGCTCCTAAAGCTGAGAGCATTTTAGACATTATTTGTTTTGATATTTGCTTTTTTTTATTTTTATAAACATACATGTATACAGGGCTCGGGATTGTGCAGTATAGAAATATGCTATTTTTCAGGCAATATGATAAACTGCATTTTACTTAATTTTAAATTAATATCCAATCATGACTGAGCAAAAAGTAAAAAAAAAAGAAAAAAGGGTCACATAGGCAAAGAAATAGCACAGATACACACGATCACATGTTTTTATTATTGTTTTGAGTTGCTTCTATGATGTAATAATAATAATAATAATAGTAATAATAATAATAGTAGTAATAATAATAATAGTAATAATAATAATAATAATAATAATAATAATAATAGTAATAGTAATAATAATAATAATAATAATAGTAATAATAATAATAATAATAGTAGTAATAATAATAATAGTAATAATAATAATAATAGTAATAGTAATAGTAATAATAATAATAATAATAATAATAATAGTAATAATAATAATAATAAGCCATGTTATGATATGAGAAGTTCTACATTTCTGTGATGGTAAATTTACCCTTCATAAAGTAATAATGTATTTAATTTTACCATCAGTATGAAGTGTAAAGATACTGTACAGTATGCTCACATAAAACATGTTTATAGGCTGTAAAAAACAAACAAACAAAAAAAACAGCTTTGGTTTCATTAGCTAGATTTTTTTACCCATGATAACTGGATTTTTATGTAACTCATCATCTGACATTATACTAAACCCATTTTTTAAAAACATTTACTGTATAATAGCGGTGAACCAGTGGATCAGCCAGTGACTGGAATCAGCTGGTTTTCAGTTTGATTGTCCGTAACCGGTGATCAGCCGATCAGCCTCAGATATAAACGATTCTGTAGCGAGCGCAGAAGCTTCTGAGTGGAAACGCATTTTTATGGGGTTAAATTATCAAAAAAAAAATTTCATGTTAAAAGTTTACTATTTGTCTTTTTCTACAACTGAGCGATTTAGTCTCAAACTCACTCATTACACACACTTACAGTACACCGCTCTCAAAACACCGCCAGCGCTAATTAGTCAAACATTGCTCAGCTTGTGCGCACTTTGCACTATTTATACATTTTCATTCCTTTTGGTAGAACTGAATTATTTGCTAAGTTTGAGTTATAATAATTGTTGAGAAGTAATAATTATGGGTGAGCACAGAGATGTGTGCTGCTCAGATAAAGGTTAAACTTTTGTATTTGAAGTTAGTCTGTATTGTTTAAATGCTGCACTTGGTTATTAAGTAAGAAAATTAATGTTATAAGGAACGGCCTACATTTAATTCCCCATGAAACTTTTTAAAAGGTATAAAAATGTAATAACAATTTATAAAATTGCAGTTCTAATCAAATCAGCCCTCAAAAATCGTGATGATATCGTATCGGGCGGTGACTGGCGATTCTCATCCCTAGTCTTTATAGAGACTGTACAATGCTGTTGTGTAAATATTAATGTAATAAAAAAAACAGTTTAAAAAATGTGTAACTGGAAATGCAACGTCCCAAGTAAGTCCGATGTAAGTTTAACTCTTACACTTACAGTATGTACCAGTATAAACTCACACTGAAAAGTTTTATGACTGTATCTGTTTAAAAAAATAATAAAAAAAAAAACTCTGCATTGCTCTCTTAATAAATATAATGCTCTAAGGAGCGTCACGGGAGGTCGTTTATACCTGCAGCCAGTCGGCTCTTTAATGAGTCCCTGCAGGGCCGAGGTATTGTAGACCTCCTTGTTGCTGATGAGGAGCGAATTGCCAGAGTATATGTGTTTATTCTCACAGCAGCTGGACAATCTTACTCACAGTATGTGCGATATTGGCACAAATGTCTTATCAAGACATACGACCTCTCTGAACAAGTGTATATATATATATATATATATATATATATATATATATATATATATATATATATATATATATGAATGAAAGTACAAAAAACAGGATACTATGAAGTAAAATGCAAAAAAGTACTATATATATATATATACACTGTATCTAATGACTAATGCAACCTTTCTGAGTTTATATGTAATATGATATGTACAGTATATGTTTTGCTATGATATAGTTTAAATTTGCACAAACATTACCTCCTCACAGCTCCAGGGTCCCAGGTTTGATCCTGAGTTTACTGTAGGTTTCTGCCTGTGAAGAGTTTCTGTGATCTGTGGCCGTTTTTTTCCCCCCCCGGGGTTTAAAACCATGTTGGTGTGAATGAGTTGGGAGAAGGTGTACAGTACATATGTGTGTGAACTCTCTCACTCTTCCCAGAACAAACACCACCACCACCACCACCACCCCCACCTCCCCCTCCCCCCACCTTCCCCCTGACCAGTAGTAATAAAGCAGTGACTTAATGTACGTTCCTGAGAAATTGAACGCCACGTTACCAGAAAGCCAGAGAAGTGACGTCGGGGTTGATTTAATGTGGGAAAAAAAATAATAAGAAGTCTGCGACACATTTTGATTTTCAATGTGCCGTCCTCGGGAATTTTTGCACACACGCACACACTTACACTTCTCATCCCTGCACTGCCACCACACTTCAGTTCACTTCATTTCACTTCGCTTAACTTCACAGGTTCGATGTGCATCACGTCATAGCTTTCAGACACTTATAGGAACTGGCAATATTTGTAAAAAAAATTATAAAATAAATAAATAAATAAATAAATCACTCAAATTACCTGGAAAAAATTTCTCCACCTGGAAGTGTGAAACATTCCAAGGACACCACAAGCCGACTATGTGTAAACCGAGATTTCTAATTGGAATCTGATTTTCTTTATAAAAGGTTCTCACTGTTTTTTTTTCCATTTTAAAAAGAATCATTGAGAATTATATATATATACATTTATATAAAATGAGCTGGAACTTGACCAACATGCATTTCTCACAGCCTCAGGTCTAGTTAATAAAATTAATATGAAGTTAAATGAAAAATCTCAGCATTTTCTTTTTGGTGATTATGTAGTCTCAAAGTCACTTTATAGTGATATTGATCCATTTAATTACCTTAGCCATCAATAGAAGGATGGCATAGGATGCAGATCTCATGGGACAGCTACAAATATGGAAAACTCAACTGAAAAAAGTTAATAAAAATCCATCCATATATGAAGGAACCTCTGTAGTCCAACTAGAGACCGAGGAGGCCGATGGTGATCACCATTGTATTTATTTCCATTTTTATGATTATGGTAGGACCTTTGGTCAACATTCACACACAACGGGTAATTTGGGAACGCCGATTGGCCTAATCTGCATGTCTTTGGACTGTGGGAGGAAACCCATCAAGCACGCTCCATGCACACGGACCCCGAGGCAGGAATCGAACCCAGACCCTAGTGGTGCAATCCCCCACATACTGTAATTTGCTATGCGGAAATGACAGAAAAACTTTTTTCCCTCATTTACGCAGCCGCACAAGTGATTCCAAAATCCTTTTATTTGCCTTTTTTTCTTATCATATTGTTTTTAATAATACTGAGGACTTCCTTTGGTCCATACAGTACTGTACGACCCTAATTTCCTGCACTATCCTGGATTACGTTGTTTAACGACATAAACAGAGCAAAGTCTTTTTCTTTAATTGCAAAATCTATGATTAAAGGATTTTATCATATAATCTGACAGCGAGAACATATATAGTAACAATCTGTTATAAAATCCTGTAAGATTTTATCGGGATCCTCTTCTACGATATGACAAGCTATAATCTTATAGCGCCAATGGAATCACGTTATAAAACAAGCTTTAGATTTTAGTAAGACAAACGTGACGTTTCTGTCGTTAAACTGGTTCTTTTACTGGAAGCTAGGCATCGTTTTAAACGCATCTGCCAAACTGGTTACTGTAGGTAATCAAGTAATCAGGGAAAATGATTTAAACTGCTTTGCATATGCTTATCTGAGCTCTGCGAATGCCATCAACGAATATGTTTAAGTTACATAAACAATACAGATCAGTTTTGGATTTAGAACCATCGAGCCAAGAGCTGGAAGATGGAAAAAATGTTTGGGGAGAATAATTTAACATTTTTTGCATGTATGTATTCGTACTAGCAGTTATGCCCTGGAAGACGCGGAGTAGCCGTAACAAGCATTTCACGCTGATGTTAAGTGACTCCTTCCAGTTCAGTGCCATGAGCCATGGTGGAAATACACCGTGAAAAATTGCGAGCCTGATGTAATAACTTCCTTTCCCAAGGTATCCACCTTGCATTAAATGAACAATTTTACCCTTTGCTAGTCAAAACCCATAACGACAGAACGTTTAGCTAAGCCTACGAAAATCAAAGCCTAACTTTAAGCTTCTCACAAACAGACAGACTTCTGTGGTCAATAAAGGCCGTCTTCGAGAGCCGCTTCGGTCTGGATGTATGATCCGATCAATAAACCGTGGAAATCAAATAAGACTCATACACCCTGTCCATAAATCAGTGTAACCTTTTCAGAGGGGCCGCGTATGTGACAGCGAAGTCAAATAAATAGCTCGCTACCTGTCGAGAACATTTGCGAACATTACTCTGTACTCCTCTTCATCCCTGAGATGTTTATTGGGGCTGCTTTATTGGAGGCTGCGAGAGGTTTATATTAATGCTCTCATCGCTGTTTCGGTAATAACACCGTACACAGGGATCGTAGGGGCGGATGCTCCACATACTGTAAATGGATAGATTAAAAAATATATTGTAATTGTTTAAGTTGTTTATTTGCCCTAGCCTGTCTCACAAAAGTTGAATGTAATACTGTAGTTGTTTGCAAATTGCTATTATATGAGATAAATCAAAACCGTAGAACTGGATGTTTTAGGATAATAAGCTGGTGAGACGAGGAAATCTGTTAAATGTCAGGCCCAATTACATACTGTAGTTGATTATTGCTGAATAATACCCTGCTGGGACGGAAAAAAAAAAAAGAAAAAGATTCCACTTTAGAAGGGTTCAGTTATACAACAACCCTAGGCAAAGAAAACAACTAAGGAGCTTTTAAATTAACTGGAACTGGGTTAAAACCCCTTTAACATACAGTAGTATGATTGTAGTGCTGAACAATCAACATCATGGAAGAAATACGGCCTGAAAAATGAATGAGATCACTTACTGTAGATGTTTGGTGAAGCTGCATTGTAAAAGATCGACAGTATAAATAAGAAACTAGTTTAGTAGTGAAAGTTCGAGCATTTCCACACACACGATTGGGACTGAACAGCTGTGTGTCCATAAGAAAATCACTTGTTATTGATGCTAATCAATAAAATCATTTGGTTCAGACAGTGTAGAATGCCTCAAGTGATCTTTCTGAATGCCAATTCAGCCACATTGCAACTGCTGTATATGGAGAAATTATGAACAGCATATGTGAGATGAACGTGTGCTTCAACAGAGAACATTAGACCTAAGGAAAATCTGATTTTTTTTAAGCCGTTACCATGGTCATGGCATCAACAGTTACTTTCTGGACAAAAAAAAAAAAAAGAAGTCACCACCTGGATTTAACTAAGCAAATCGAGCCTTCCATTGGATAATTGTCGCATTGATTAACATTGTTTAGCTGGCAACAAGTTATTTTCATAAACAATGGACTGTGGAGTGATGGAAAAAGGTCATGTGGTGGGATGAGTCCAAATTTACCCTGTTCCAGGGTGATGGAGGCATCAAGGTAAGAATAAAGGCAGATAAAACAATGTACACATCATGCCTAGTGCCTACTGTACAGGTCTGTGGTGGCAGTGTTATGATCTGGAGCAGCTTCAGTTACTCAGGTCTATATTGATGCGCGCATGATGCGCCCAAAAAATTAGATCAGCTGACGACCTGAATGTACTGGCTGACCACGGTATCACATGTATGGAGTTTTTCTTTCCTGTTGCACGGTCATACTCCAAGATGATGATGATGATGATGATGATGATGCCAGGGCTCCAATTGGGAAAGTGTTATAATTTTCACACATACTGTAGATATGCCACCACACAGTCCAGATCTTAACCCCTTTGAGAATGTTTGTTTGGGATGTGCAGGAGAAGACTTTACGCAGTGGTCCGACTCTCCCAACATCAACACAAGATCTTGAAGAGAAACTGATGTGATACCAGATGGAAATAAATGTTACACAAACATATCAAAGCAAATCAAAGCAAACGGCCGGCCAATGCAATATTAGACTGTGTATTTTTTTTTTTTTTTTTTTTTGGCCGGGCAGTGTGTTTCAAAATGTTTATACATATAATTTTAATGAAAAAAGACAAAAATGTTTTAATGCCACTGAATATTAATAAGTGTTATTTACTTTTCTAATTATCTATTAGTGAAGACGTTCATACTTTGTTTATGCTTACTAATGTGTTAAATCATGTAATTTAGGTGAGCTTTGAGCCGCTTAAAAATTCAGTGATGCATTTTTTATAAGATTGCCAGCGAGCTACTGTACTGTATATTCCCAAAGTCAGCCCGGACATGTAAATCTTACACACAGCCCCCTTTGGCAATAGCTCATGAACTTCTTCAACAGAAACAAGAACTGACACAAAAACATATATACTGTGATATCTGCAGTTTGAGTGAATTTTCCAAACAGCTTCATATCTCCACAAACAAAAACAGATCAACAAAAAGGTCATGAAATCTGAAAAAAAGCCAATTCCAGACTGCATGAGAAACATGGTCAATGAATCTTATTTCTCTCTGGGTGACATTTTGCTTGCACACATGAATTTTCTTTCAAATTAGGGCACATGGAGATGTTGGCACTGATATGCTCTTCTGTTTTATTTGAGCTTTTCCTGTTTTTTTATATTATTATTATGATTATTATTATTATTATTATTATTATTATTATTATTATTTTCCTTCCTCCCTCTTTCCATTGATTTCTTTTCCTTTGCTGCATCACCAGTTGTCATTATTCAAATGTCCAGTAACTTCTGCTCTGGATCCGAAGTCTTTTCCCAGAAACGTTGGATGAACTGGTTTGGAAGCACCAGGTACACGCATTGATTTTTAATAAATTTTGACTTGAAAAACGAGCAAGTCTTGGTTTACGAGTACCGAGTGTCATGTATCACGCATCCGTGCACGCGTTTACTGTTTACTACAACACTATGACCACGTGTGTGCGCGTATAACATATTTTATTTTGTGTCTGTATGTGTCTGTGTACAGAGCGTGTGTAAAGCAAAAGCAAGTCTCATTAGAGAGGTTAAAGATCCATTTTTATCTTTCTGTATCAGCCTGCCCTTTGTGTCATTGGACACCATGCCACACACAAACATACACACACAGACCCCTACTACTTTTGTCTTCACACACATGCACACACACACTCTCTCTCTGCTCTACACAGAAACACTGCTCTGTTGTGATTCTTTTCAAAGGTAAAGTGCAGGTTAATTTGTTTTATTTTTACTTTATTATTGTCGCTCAATCGAGTGTCATTAGAGAAATTTCTTGTTTATTTTTTAGATAAAACAGTGTTTCCGTTGTGTGCGCGCTTGTGTGTGAAAAGAGTGTTGGAAGGGTAACTGTGTAAGACAAGAAGGGGGAGAGGGGCGCTTCCTTTAGATTCACGCACACACACACAGCGCCTGCGCACATAAACGGAAACACTTATCTGTCAGGATTTATTTTACTTTTTTTAAAGGTAAGGTGCAGGTTAATTTGTTTTCTTTCTACTTTATATGTTGTAGTAATTATTTTTATGTATGTTTTGGGGGGCTGTGGAACAAATTATTTAAGTTTCCATTATTTATATGGAAAAATTCTATTTGGTTTACGAGTGTTTTGGAATACGAGCTGGAACAAATTATGCTCGTAAGGCTCGTGTCCAAGGCTCCACTGTAGAGACAAATTTACAGTCAGTCATCCACATACCAGCATGTTTTTTTGACTTGGTAAGAAACTGGGGGGAAAAAGTCATGTGACCAGGAAATTTATTTACTGTATGCACCAAAAAGCGCCCTAAAGTATGGTTACTTACTTTAAACTTTTAACTTATTTAACTTATTACCAACAAATTATTGTTGCTCAGTTGTAGAACCCTGGCTTGTGTGGGTGGCGAGGATTATAGGATACATGAGAAAGGTGATTCATTTTTAGAAAGTTTTGTACTTCTTTTATTTAGATTATTATTATTATTATTTTTTTTTTTTCAAAGTTCAGCTGTTCGGTTCGTGGCATTTGGTGAAGACAAACAACAAAATAAGAAAGAAAAGTAAGTACTGTAATAAGGAATTCATGAAGTTATTATGATGACCCCATTTGACTTTCCCGATGGACTTGTTCTAATAGGAACAATTTATCTGGTGTCTTAATATAACAGTAGGATGATAAAAAAATCCCAGCTCTGTATAAATCAGTTTTTCTGTCAATAACAACAGCGCTTATCTGCAGCTTTCTCTATGTACACATGCTCACATCTAGAAATATATGTAAGTTCATTCAGCTTTAAAGTGGCTTCAATCATAAGCAGCAAAGCTTTAAAATGTCACAGAGAAACTTGAGCTTGCCCACATTTTGAGACCTGAAAATTGTATGTACAGTGGTGTGAAAAACTATTTGCCCCCTTCCTGATTTCTTATTCTTTTGCATGTTTGTCACACAAAATGTTTCTGCTCATCAAAAACCGTTAACTATTAGTCAAAGATAACATAATTGAACACAAAATGCAGTTTTTAAATGAAGGTTTACGTTATTAAGGGAGAAAAAAAAACTCAAAATCTACATGGCCCTGTGTGAAAAAGTGATTGCCCCCCTTGTTAAAAAATAACTTAACTGTGGTTTATCACACCTGAGTTCAATTTCTGTAGTCACCCCCAGGCCTGATTACTGCCACACCTGTTTCAATCAAGAAATCACTTAAATAGGAGCTACCTGACACAGAGAAGTAGACCAAAAGCACCTCAAAAGCTAGACATCATGCCAAGATCCAAAGAAATTCAGGAAGAAATGAGAACAAAAGTAATTGAGATCTATCAGTCTGGTAAAGGTTATAAAGCCATTTCTAAAGCTTTGGGACTCCAGCGAACCACAGTGAGAGCCATTATCCACAAATGGCAAAAACATGGAACAGTGGTGAACCTTCCCAGGAGTGGCCGGCCGACCAAAATTACCCCAAGAGCGCAGAGACGACTCATCCGAGAGGCCACAAAAGACCCCAGGACAACATCTAAAGAACTGCAGGCCTCACTTGCCTCAATTAAGGTCAGTGTTCACGACTCCACCATAAGAAAGAGACTGGGCAAAAACGGCCTGCATGGCAGATTTCCAAGGCGCAAACCACTTTTAAGCAAAAAGAACATTAAGGCTCGTCTCAATTTTGCTAAAAAACATCTCAATGATTGCCAAGACTTTTGGGAAAATACCTTGTGGACCGACGAGACAAAAGTTGAACTTTTTGGAAGGTGCGTGTCCCGTTACATCTGGCGTAAAAGTAACACAGCATTTCAGAAAAAGAACATCATACCAACAGTAAAATATGGTGGTGGTAGTGTGATGGTCTGGGGTTGTTTTGCTGCTTCAGGACCTGGAAGGCTTGCTGTGATAGATGGAACCATGAATTCTACTGTCTACCAAAAAATCCTGAAGGAGAATGTCCGGCCATCTGTTCGTCAACTCAAGCTGAAGTGATCTTGGTTGCTGCAGCAGGACAATGACCCAAAACACACCAGCAAATCCACCTCTGAATGGCTGAAGAAAAACAAAATGAAGACTTTGGAGTCGCCTAGTCAAAGTCCTGACCTGAATCCTATTGAGATGTTGTGGCATGACCTTAAAAAGGCGGTTCATGCTAGAAAACCCTCAAATAAAGCTGAATTACAACAATTCTGCAAAGATGAGTGGGCCAAAATTCCTCCAGAGCGCTGTAAAAGACTCGTTGCAAGTTATCGTAAACGCTTGATTGCAGTTATTGCTGCTAAGGGTGGCCCAACCAGTTATTAGGTTCGGGGGCAATTACTTTTTCACACAGGGCCATGTAGGTTTGGATTTTTTTTCTCCCTAAATAATAAATCCCCTCATTTAAAAACTGCATTTTGTGTTTACTTGTGTTATCTTTGACTAATAGTTAAATGTGTTTGATGATCAGAAACATTTTGTGTGACAAACATGCAAAAGAATAAGAAATCAGGAGGGGGGCAAATAGTTTTTCACAGCACTGTATATGCATATCTATATATGTACTGTATACACATACAGTATCTCTGTATGGATGTGAATTGGGTATAGGCACAAGAGTGCAGAAGAACCAATTATTTTGCTCCGCAAATACTAATCTTACCCTGTAAGATTAGTTTTAAATTGTTATCGGTACTTTGTATCCGAAAGGTGAGGAGAATAAACCATGGAGGTGGTGGACAGTCCTGAGAAAGTAAAAAAAAATTGTTATCGGAAAAATCAGCAAGGAACTCTCGCGTGAGCGCATGCTAACGGAATCACTGCTGTAAAGTAAAAATAAAAAAACAAATTAACCTGCACTTTACCTTTGAAAAGAATCGTGACAGAGGAGTGTGTGTGTGTGTGTTTGTGTGTGTGAATGGGTATGGTGTCAAATTATGTGCGTGCACACATAACAGTATGCTGACCAATGGAGAGAAAGAAAATGGATCTTTAACCTCTCTAATGAAACTTTCTTTTGCGTTACACGTGCACACACACGTGTGTTATAATAATCAGTACACGCGCACTGTACACACACATACAGACAGAAAATAAAATGTGTTTTACACACACACACACACACATGTGGTCACAGTGTTATAGTAAACATTACACGCGTGCACGGATGTTGATTATACCAGTAAGAGAAGAGCATTAAGACCCAGCAGGGGAGACTACCCTGAATTCTGCAACACAATAGAGAGAAAAACCGTTGGCTCAGTTGTGATCACGTGACTCTGCGTAAAAGCAAGAAGCTCATGCATGATACATGATACTCGGTACTAGTAAACCAAGAATTGTTAATTTTTCAAGTAAAAATTCTAATTTCTTAAAAATCGTTGCTCGTCTTGCGGACTTTCTCACAGGCAGGCTATCCTTAGTGCATAGATAGAAATGTAAGGGTTGCGTAAGGAAGGGCATCCAGCCAAAAACCTGTGCCAAATTAAATGTGCAGATCGGTTAACCCGGTGTGGCAACATCTTAATGGTAGGAGCAGAAAGAACAACAAGTAGTATATCTGTGTGTAGGGAGTTTGTATGTAAAATAAATGTCTGAATAAAAACCCTGGAATCAATATGTGTGTTTTTGACTAGTACATATGTTCCGTTCATCTCTCTACAGTATATACAGTATCTGAGACAGGGGTATCTATCAGTGGTTTAGGGCTCTGATCAGAAGGTCAGCAGTTTAATGTATACAGTATGTGACAGATAAAGCCGCAACTACAGTATAAAGACCGATAGGTTGTCAGTCGGCTGTAAGCATGTGCTTTGTTTTCTGTGATTATCTTAATGATGTTCTTACACCGATCATTGATTTGCCTGAAGCCTTCCATATTCTAATCCACACAGAGGCATTTTTCTTTTTGCATAATTATTGTTCATGCAGAATTTCCTACCATCTTCATTTTCAGTCATTACGTTTACACGTTCCTACTAATAACCCTTAATGCGCTCATGTTTCTTTTGTATCGTTCTTTGCCTATTTTTCTCGGAGCTTCCGTGTCTCTTTACAAAGGTGATAATTAGATCAGGGTGAATCTTTCTGTATCACTTTCTCCTGGCACAAGAATTTAAATTTGAAAACACACATACTGTATTTAGATCTTTTGAGCTGTGAGTGACTCGGAGACTTATAATCATAGTCTGAAACAAAATTAGTCGTGTAATTATAAAATTTCTTCCAAAGGATCATCCGCATCGCTTACTCTTGCAGTTCTTGCAGTTTGCACTTTATTTTTTATGCTGTTAGATGCAAAGTGCATTTCTGCTTACACTTTGACCCCAGACTTAAATTCCTCGCCCTCACAACCAGCGACGACTCGGCGTCTATCGATACGCTCGATAACAAAACTATTAACGCTGCGCAATGCAGTACAGTGCAGTATATCACAGGATCTAACTGCGGGTTTGAAATAAATAATGTAGGGTAAACAATTACACACACAAACTTAAAGGCAGCTAGCCAACTGCGTTTGTAAATAATTTTTATTGATTTAGTATTATTTTTAAAAAATAATGCATTGAAGTCTGTAATGCTGTACCTGCTTTTTAACTTATCATTCTGCTCTTCCCTTGCATAATCCATATTTTAATTGAACAATTTGTCCCGTCTTCCACTCTGTCTACTTTTAGTTTCTACTTCAAAGGCATTTCAATAGAAAAAAAAAGGTGATGGATTTAAGTTTTCTCGCCTGCCATGACTGTCAATTACAGGCTGTGATCACTTTTAGCATCACTGTGTGTGATTTACTTACGTACAGTATCTGGTGTCTGCACAAACACATTAAGCTTAAGCTATTTGTTGCACATAATGATATGGATGGCAAAAAATTTAACCTCTTATTAACATCTTTTCATGCTGAAGACAAGATAATCCATAGTTCTGTGAATCCATAACTGTACAAATAAATAATAATAAAATTAATTAATTAATTAAAAATAAAAACCTAAATTGAATCGACTGAATTAAGAAGCATACTGTACATCAGTTGCATGGGCTTAAATTGAGTGACATTAGCATAGTCTGATTTTATATGTTTCTTTTTAAAATTAAACTCCGTATGCTCACCTGAACTAAGGATTAAACTCACGTCACTGGACTTCTGCAGCACAATTTGATCACAAATGATATGTTCTATTGTTGGCAACGTCCTCATGAGATTCCATAATGTAATTGCTTTGTTAATGCTAATTATTTGCATTATTCAATATAGGAATTAGAAAGGAATTCAAAGTTATGAAAGTTTATATAAACTATGCGAGATACAGTAGGTCCTCTTTAATCTCACCAGCGCTACCGCGGCATACAAAATGTATCTGTTCTGGAGGCGAATTCTTAAGGTGAAATTTTGTATTGCGAAATGCATTTTCCGATAGGAAATAATATACATTTACATTTAGGCATTTGGCAAACGCTCTTATCCAGAGAGACTTACAAACCGGATTCCAAAAAAGTTGGGACACTAAACAAATTGTGAATAAAAACTGAATGCAATGATGTGGAGATGGCAAATGTCAATATTTTATTCAGAATAGAACATAAATCACTGAACAAAAGTTTAAACTGAGAAAATGTATCACTTTAAGGGAAAAATATGGTGAATCAAAATGTCATGGTGTCAACAAATCCCAAAAAAGTTGGGACAAGGCCGAATTTGGCAGACACCCTTATCCAGAGCAACTTACATTTTTTATATCATACACTTTGGGGGAGCTCTGGGTCCTGTAGTGAAATGTAAAAGACATAGTAAAATGAATCCTAATTTCATTATAAATTGCATGAAATATCCCTAAACGCAGTTCTATTACATATATAAGGTTTTCTTCTGTACTAATTCTATATGCTTTATCTGTAGCTGATAATGTGTGAAGATTTAAAGACTGAGATAATGAATTGAAAACCAGTCTATCTACAGTATGATGCTATTGGATTATTATTTTCTTTGGCATAGTTCGAGTCTAAGACAGGAGAGGTCACTGCGAATCAATACGAAAGTGGCTGAATCATGAGGACACGCCGAGGGATAAATATTAAAATGTTGCAAACTTGTTAAAGTTACGGACTTCACAGTCAACAGGTTTTAACACAATTGAACATGTATGGTGGATTTTGGAGTAATATGTTAAACAGCCTCTTCATCAATACATCAACAAACCGAATAAATATACTGTAGTACAGTTCCGGAGACTCCTGTGCCGAGAATTTGGCAACTTGTGGCAGGGGAGCCGGGAGGATTATATTTCATAGGATGCACAGGTACTGCCTACATTACATACTTTTAATATCTACAGTAGGTGCAACTCATGCATATGGGACAAATTAGTGAGTTTAGCACATTATACATTTTACACATTAGTACAGTGGCTGAGACAAAATAACCAAACCAAAAACAAAATAAATTCGATAACAAGTGCAAGTCTTACTGCTGATTGGATGAGACATCTGTCACTCAAGATATACATGAATCCATATGCCATGAGGCTGCAGTACTGCCTGTATATTTTGAGTGACAGATGTCTCATCCAATCAGCGGTAAAAATCAACAAACCCGAAAAAGGTAGATATGGTTTGTGAATTAAATTCTTACCGCTGATCTTGAGTGACAGATGTCTCGTCCAATCAGTAGTAAGACTTTCATTCATAAACTATACCTGCCTTTTCTGGTTTGACTGAATTGTCATTGTGTTTTCTCATTTGGTCATTTGTTTCTGGATATGCCGCTGTGTTTTCTGATTTATTATTTTGTTTTTGTTTGGTTATTTAATTTGTTAATTTGTTAATTTGTATTTGGGTTTTGTTATTTTTTTTAATTTATTTATTTATTTTGTTTCAGTGTTATTTATTTATTAATTTATTTTCGTTTTTGTTATATCGTTTTTAAATTTATTTTGTTGTCGGTTTTGTTATTTTGTTTTAGGTTACTTATTTGGCTTTTGAATTCATTAATTTGTTTTTGGTTTTTTTTATTTTGGTTTAGAATTTATTTAGTTTTTGCATTTTTCATTTTGTTTCCATTTTTGTTATTTTGTTAATCCCACCGGACTGCATTTCTACTACTACTCTCGGCAGAATCTTCACCGAGTAGAACAGATCACTTCAAATTTTTAAAAGCTAGAAATGTGCATCGACTGCCAGTTGCCAGGATTACAGCGGCTGGTACGCCTGCCTTGTGATGGTCATACAGTTCACCAACATACAACGTACCTGGTGCAGTCATGCGACAATCTGTGAATTTGTGTACCCATGACATAATTTCCAAAATGATGGTGTGCCCGGGTGACATGTCTTCTTTGTTATATACTCCACAAAAAAAGAAACACCCCTTTTTCAGGACTGTGTATTTCAACAATAATGTTGTAAAAATCCAAATAACTTTACAGATCTTCACTGTAAAGGGTTTAAACAATGTTTTCCATGCATGTTCAATTAACCATAATCAATTAATTAACATGCACCTGTGGAATGGTCGTTAAGACCTTAACAGCTTACAGAAAGTCGGTATTTAAGGTCACAGTTGTAAAAACGCAGGACAGTAAAGAGACTCGTCTACCGACTGTGAAAAACACCCAAAGAAAGACACCCAGGGTCGCTGCTCATCTGCGTGAACGTGCATTAGGCATGCTGCAGGGAGACATGAGGACTGCTGATGTGGCTATAGGGCAATAAATCACCATGTCCGCACCGTGAGACGCCTAAGACGGCGCTACAGGGAGACAGGAAGGACAACTCATCATCCTCGCAGTGGAAGACCACGTGTAACAACACCTGCACAGGATGGGTACATCCGAATATCACACCTGCGTGACAGGTACAGGATGGCCACAACAACTGCCCGAGTCACACCAGGAACACACAATCCCTCCATCTCACAGCAAGAACTGACAAATCTGGTCCAGTCCATGAGGAGGAGATGCACTGCAGTACTTCAAGCAGCTGGTGGCCACCAGATACTGACTGCTACTGACTGATTTTGAGCTTCTCTTCATTCAGGGACACATTGGGAAACATTTTTACTTTATATCTTATGGTGTCGACTCTTTTAGTGTTCATACAAATATTTACACATTAAGTTTACTGAAAGGAAAAACAGTTGAAAGTCAGAGGACGTTTCTTCTTTTGCTGAGTATATACAGTATAATTACACGTTGACATTTTAGTGTTGACGCTCCACTCGTCTGTGTCCACCAGCTACTGTAAGATTCCACTCCTTAGTATGAATATGAACCTGTTATTACGGTAGTGTCAGTGACATCATCAGCAGACATGGCAATATACAGTATATACACAAGCACTTTCCAGGAATATATAACTTTTGACTTAAAATATGAAGGCTCATTAGATGAAAATAAAAAGGAAGAAGGAATGCCAATATTACCGCAGGCACCTTCAACAAGAATGTTCAAATCAATGCGAGCTAGCACTCGGCCCGAGGCAAATGACTGCCATGCCGATATTCAGTATGCCGCACTTCGGCTTGTACCCATACTCCTCAGGTAATTACTAAGAAAGATTCAATAACTATAGAGACATGCATAAAGGAAATAGTTCTCTGATCAAATGTGTGCACTGAAATTGGATGCCATAATTATGGCTATTTGATGCTTCATTTCAGATTAGAATATACTCTTATCTAATATATCTAAAAGTGACAGCAACAATGAGATACTTATGATTTTAATACTTATGATTTTAACAGAGGCTGGATTGTTGGTCAGTGTAAAGGTTGGATTGTTACAAAGGACAAATAGCTTAGAAATACTCCTTTTAAACATAAAAACATCAAGTTCAATTTAAAGCATGAATGAATGAATAATAATAATAATAATAATAATAATAATAATGATAATAATATACTTTATGTGCAGTCACTCAAGGTCACTGAGATGACAATACCAACAACAAACACTGAATAATTGCTGAATAAAAAATAATAGAAGATAGGAAGCATAATCTGGGGTAAGACATGATATAAATGTGACTAGAGAGTCTGTGATATGACTTGAGAGACTTGATATGAGTTCTGTGAGAGAATATTCCCAATGCAGTTTAAATCAACACAGAGCCCATGGTGGAGTTACGGTGAAGAGGTAAGGTGGAGCACTAATAATAGTAAGGAGGATGGTGAAAGTCAGAAGGAGGCAGTTATGACCATGAGTGCATGGAGGAGAACAGCAGGGTTTGTGAGGGAAGCTACAGTATACAGTAGGAGGGGAAGATGGATCACCAATGTCATGAAGATGGAAATAAGACGACTTGGAGACATTCGAAAGATGAGAGCAATCTGAGCAAGCACGACATAAGGCAGAAGTGTATCCGGAAGATACATTGTATCCGCATTATTTCCATAAAGCTTCGGTAGAAGGAACAATAGAATCAAAAGAAAACAAGGACAACAACAGTTATCTTCCCCAGCTTGCGTAGCAGCCAAGAGGAATCCCACAAGGTAGTGAATTGAATTTGGTGTCTATTTACAGTATATACAGTACAGTAGTACACTCACTGCACACTTTATTACAGTATTTTCATGTTTGTGCTAGTTTTGAGTTGGATCCTCTTTTGCTTTCAGAACTGCCCTCTTGGAATCAATTCAACAAGGTCCTGGGAACATGGCTTACAAATTTTGGTCCACGTTGACATAATAGCATCACGGATCAGCTCAAACCAGTCTGGCTGATTCTGCTCTGCAGAGAATTACCAATCTCAGACCATTCTCTATAAACCATAATCACTTAGATCACTTTTCTCCTCCATTGTGATGCTCTAGGAGATCGTCTTGACCGAGACTACACGCCTAAATGCATTGACTTGCTGCTATGTGATTTTCTGATTAGATCATTGCAATCAAGCCTAAATGAGTAGATGTATCTAATAATGCAGCCATGGAGTATGGGTTTACAATGAAACAAATAATATAAACGTGGTGACCCTGAGCTTGCACCCGAGAGCTCCTGTGACTTGAAGAAGAACATTCCTCAGATTAATGAACGCTCAAAGACATTTGATAAAATCTGCTTCAGTTTTTTTTTTTCCCTTTCATACAGTAGCAGAAAAATGCCTTATGTAACCATCACCAAGGGTCTATCGAGGGAAGAAAAAAAGCTCATACACACTCTCAGCATGAGCTCACAGCAGTCTTACATTGTAAGCTTCCAATTCAGCCACATCACCTGCTCTTTCACAGAGTCAATCTCACACATAATACTGGTTTCAGTCCTTGAGTTTTTATTTATTTATTTATTTTTTTTCCTGAGACCAGGCATTACTGACCCGAATAAAGTATTACCAGGTGTCTGGCTAAACAGTTATTTTGGCTAAACAGTTAATTATGTATGTAATTATGGTATTTTTCAAAACGAATCAATCATCAGTCATTCGTTGATAACATACAGTTGTTGTTTTTTTTTTTTTTGGTTGTTTTGCAATTTGCACAGCTGCTTAATTTGCACTGGGATTTCTTATCTGCAAGTTAGACCGTTCTGATCATGTCCTGCTCACAACAACAACAACAACAACAACAACAACAACAATACTGTAATACACACTAAGCAGACCATACTGAATATGCACAGCATTGCTTTGTCCCAGACAGAATAATAATAATAATAATAAAAAAACATTTAACACGTATAAAAGATATTTTTAGACATTTAGACAGTTTTTATTGAAAAAAAAAAATACATTGAGTAAATAATTACATTTACTTAAGTCAGTTTTTTCCTCAGTAGCTGTACTTCTTCCAAATAAATAAATAAATAAATCTTCACTTTCTACTCACAGCATTTCCTGGCAGCATACACCCTGGAGTGCCAGTCCATCTCACACACACTCATTCACACACTACGGGCAATTTGGGAACACCAATTAGTCTAATCTGCATGTCTTTAGACTGTGGGAGGAAACCAGAGAACCCGGAGGAAACCCACCAAGCACGGAGAGAGAACATGCAAACTCCACTCACACAGAGACGGGAAACGATCCAGGACAAGCAAGGCGACGGTGCTACTGTAACCACTACACCATGCCGCCAATATGACGTTGGAGTGAAACCAAATCAGACTGCAATATCATACAATCTGAAAAAATAAATAATAAAAACATGACTCAAAGTGCTGCTCTATATCATGTGACACTGTAGAGTTGAAAGTCGATCTTGATGTTCTGTAAGGGTTTCGGATGGTACTGTACTGTACAGTATAAAAAATGTGATTCCATCTGAATAAAAACCTCAACATATTCTTCCAAACATTGTGCCAAGCTTGTCCCGTTTGCATTACATCACTCGAGTATTCCATATGTACATATAAAGCTATGTTCACAGTAACCAATGCTTCACTTTTTTCAGTTTAGAACAACGAACCCGCAAAACGTCTCTCCATGCCTCAAAGCATAAATAGTCTGTAGCTAGGCTTTTCTAATTCCAAATTTCTCAAATATTAACTAGTTATTGACATTCAGCTAGTTGCCTCAAGTCCAATCTATTACATTTTAGCTTCTGTAGGTGCTATCCGCGTAACTTTCACATTTGTTAGCTTTAGACTGCTCAGTCACGCTCACTATTACACACTTTGCCATTACGAAAATTTTATTGTCACTTTCTTTGCAAAATTAATACTATTTACACTGTTGTCACTTTGCCACACATAAAACTACACATCAAGGCTGCACTGCAATTAACTGATTACCCCCCCCCCCCCTCTAATATTTATATGCTGCTTACACTGTAAAAAAAAAAAAAAAAAAAAAAAAAAGTGAGCTGCCTCAACATAAAAACTTTAGTTGCAAGTTGCACAGCTTTTTTAAGTTTACTCAACTTCTAGAGAAATTTTAAGTCAAACCAAACTAAATATTTCACATGACTGTTGAGTTGACAGAACGTGTACCCGGTTCAAAATCTTATGTTGACTCAACTTATAATTCAGATATTTCAGTCATGTCAGGTAGTAATGGTTGTGGGTTCAATTAACATTATTTCTATAGAGTTGACTTACTGTAGCCCAGTGGTTCTCAAACTTTTTCTGTCATTCCCCACTTAAGGGGGTGAGCAAATTTTCAAGCCCCACTTGTCAACAAAATAATAACGAAATGTGCCAAGTTTACTGTTTATTGAAATATCAATTTCTAAACCAATACGATCAAACACCACCAAGTTAAAAACAGATAAAATACATGTGCAATTGTTATAAAAGGCTTACGTTGTCACTTATCTTTGCATAATTGACCCCATGTTTATTAGCTGCTCAGCAATCGTTTGTAGTTTTTTTGCACTGGCCAATTCTGTATGCAACTTTGAATGAAGACATTTGTGCTTTGCTGTCCACTGATTCAGATGTTACCATGCGATTCTCCTGCTGTCTGTATTCTGCCAGCTTTCTTTGAAAGAAGTCGAGTGGCTTATTAACGTGTGTTGTCTCTAAGTGTCTTCCTAATTTGTTGGGTCTCATGCGGTCTGCTGCCAGCGGTATAAGACACAAAACACACACAGGTCTCTCCTCTGCCCCCACCATCCCCACCATGAAGCAAGTTAGGCTTCATTAGTGGTGGGCGATATAGCCAAAATCTTCTATCACAGTAGAAGCTATTTTCTACCTCGATAACAATATATATATAATCACAATATAGCAATTTGTATCTGAAAATGCATAAATAAAAATTCAAACACAAAGAAACTGTTTTACATAATGTAATTTTATATAAACTGTGAATTGCTGAGGTTTGCCGCATTTTTTTTTACTTTGGCCATATTCGTTTGGATGCTTGGATTTCAGATGATAGAAGAGGTTTGACGTGTTTCCACCACTTGTTAAAACAGTGAACTTGCGTACCTTGCAAATCAAATTCAAAAATTCTATTTAATTCAAACCTTAAAATAAAAGACTATGAATAGGAAATAAATATGAAAAATAAAATAGGGGGTAAATTTAACTAGGAATGAATAAAAATAAAATATAAAAACTAAAGTTAAAATAAAATAACTGTACAACAATACACAATATAGAAAATATATGAAGAATATGTGAACAATAAGAGCAGCTGTACGAGTAGGAAAAGAATGGTAATGTCCATGGTTGTGCAATCCACATGTTTAAAGTGGATCACGTTCATCTCATTCGTATCACTTTTCTTCTACCCAAACTAATTCCACACCACAGACGAGGCACCTTTTTTCTTTACAATCTCCTCGTTGTTGGTTTTGTCACATATAAGCAAGCTCACTGCTCGTCTTCTTCCATTGTCGAAGTGTATGTGAAGCCAAACACATCAAAAGTGGGACGAAACCGCGGCACCCGATTGAACCAAATATCTGCACAAATACAGCGCAGCGCGACTATCTGAATAGCGCAGTGATGATCTGGTTTATTTGCGCAGCCCGGTGGATTGCGCAGCGCCGCTCGAATGCGACCCACTATGTTTTTATTTACAAACTATTTAAAATGTCAGGACTGTTTATTATTGTTTCCGCCTTGCCATGCCTGGTTTGTATGTGCGCATCCCAGAAAATGTATTTTGATGGTCGGCGCGGTTTATTTCTGTCAGAGTTGCGCAAGTTTGTCCGACATTAAACCGTTATTGTTCCACTATGGTTCCACTTTTTCTCCCGGCCCACAACTGATGTTATTTTAAATTTACTTGTATTAATGATCCATTTATTTGTGTGTGATTGTTTAGTTTTGAGCGTACGCTCTTCATTATCAATAAAGAAAAGCATGAATTAGAATAGGTACTTTCCTTTTATTTCCTCCCGTTCATTGCGCCCCACCTGTCATGTCTGTATTCCCCACTAGTGGGGCGCGCCCCACACTTTGAGAACCACTGCTGTAGCCCAACTTTTCATCTACTCAAAAAAAGTAATCTGTATCCCATTGATGTAGTCGGTTCAAGTGATTGTTTTTCTATAAAACAAGTTGGCCTAACAATACATCAACGATTAAAACACGCAAACATTACTTACAGTAAATGTAATGTAAATTAAAACTTTATTCTTCCAAAATTAGTCGAAGTTAACATAGTGATCTGCATAAAACAGGAGATTACAGGTTCTATTTTGTTTAAAGGTCAATAAAATACCTGGATAACACCAGGGCCCGTATTCACGAAGCTTCTTAAGCTTAAAAGTGACTCCTAGTGATGAAATTCTAAGAAAATTCTGAGAATTATAACATTTTCTTAGAATTTCCCCTTAAATTTAGGACTAAGTATTTTAGTAAAGATAAAAATGATTCACAAAACATCTTAGGCACTAAAAACAGCTCCTAAGGTAAAAATTGTTAAGAGTAGAGAAGAGGACTTTTAAGACGCTTAAGGGTTTCTATAGCAGAGGGAAAAATGGCAAAAAACACTGAACATAAAAGTAAAAGTAAACACTGCTCTTCTGTCCAATTTGGCTTTCAGTATGGTAAATAAATGTAAGAACTTAAATATACTGTAGTAACTACTGCATTGGAATTGGTTGCTTCAAAATTAGACACATTTGTAACATTTGTCTGTTTCAGTTATCCTTAAGATATCTAGCCTATAACAGAAACTTTGCATAAAGTTGTCTGTAGTGATGATTATACAACTTCTTCATATACAAACATTACGATTTTACTGTCTGTTCTATTGTCATGTATTTTATTTTCACAAAGAACGCATTTCAAGACCTTTGCAGAGGTCAGAGTTTATTTTTATCAACCAATCGCAGTCCTTGAATTTCTGCGTCATCCCTACGTAGCAACAGGGTCAACCACACCTCCTCACTAATATTAACCCTCAATAAGGGTTTTGTACTTACCTTTCTCAGAGATGCTCTGAGAAGTTTCCTAAATCTAGGAAACTCCCAGCTAGGAATTTTTAAGATAAGATAGGAACTCTCTGAGAGAATTCTAAGAAGCTTTGTGAATACGGGCCCAGATGCTTATCAGCCTCATCTTGTAGCTTTTTGCGCTCTTACTGTAGTATTGCACTAGCAACTTCTGGTCAGTTCTACTTCTACTTCTACTTCAGTACACTGATTATACTGTATATAATGTATACAGTGTGCAAACACATCTACACATCTGTCGTTATACAGTATTAATGTCTCTATTGCTGCTGGATATCTGGGATTTGCTTCAAAATCAATAAAGTATCTATTCTGTATCTATCTATCTATCTATCTATCTATCTATCTATCTATCTATCTATCTATCTATCTGGTTATAAACATTCAACTAGTTATCATGTTGGCTAACATTTAACAGATTAAGAATAAAGAAGGAGTTTTTGTTGTTGTTGTTGTTGTTGTTGTTGGGAAACAGGCACTAATTCAGCATCCGTCATCTGTTTGAGACAGATTTTGTAAATCTTATATTTTTTTCATTCCTTTTTTACTTTCCAGTAGGTAAAATTTAAAGTTTACATTTTTCTATTTAAAACTGAGTAATATAATCTGTATCCAAGGTTATAAGGCATGTTTTTGCACACCATATTTTTATCTGTATTTGCTGTATTTGCGGCGGCGCGGTGGTGTAGTGGTTAGCACTGTCGCCTTGCACCTCCAGGGTCTGGGTTCGATTCCCTGGCCAGGCTCGATTCCCGTCTCTGTGTGCATGGAGTTTGCATGTTCTCCCCGTGCTTGGTGGGTTTCCTCCGGGTACTCCGGTTTCCTCCCACAGTCCAAAGATATGCAGGTTAGGCTAATTGGCATTCCTAAAATTGCCCGTAGTGTGTGATTGGGTGTGTGAGTGTGTGTATGTGTGTGTGCCCTGCGATGGATTGGCACCCTGTCCAGGGTGTACCCCGCCTAGTGCCCGAAGTCTCCTGGGATAGGCTCCAGGTCCCCCGCGACCCTGAACACAGGATTAAGCGGTATAGAAAATGAATGAATGAATGAATGCTGTATTTGCATCTTTTATCTGTTCAGTGCATTAGTATTTACAGTAGCTCCATCTATAATACTGTAACAGTAACATACTGTATGATCTGTTATCTTCACCAATGGTATTTATTTTTGTATTTATTGTAAGCTCATTAGACTCGCACCCCAATCATTTCCCTACTGTCTCTTAGTACGTTGCTTAAAGCAAAATTAATTATTTGCTACAAGATGTTCAGTTGGATGCTGCATTTACATCTCATTACCTAACTCTCTTAATGACAGTCACTTCTTCAAGAGAAACAAGTCTCTGTGCCACGTCAGTTTATCAGTTACAAACTACTGGACGGTACGTCCCTTATGGTTAAAAGAAATGACTTGTGGCAGAGCATGCCCATGTTTATGCTGCATTCCTAGAAAAAAAAAATCAACAACAAAAAAACAGCTGGAATATGTTTTATAAATGTGATAACAAAGGCAAACATAGCCTGCCTTAATTGAGGAGGTAGCAGATGGACTTGTGAGAGGCTGCTACCTCCTGTTTCTCTTTTTCTCTATTTTCATTAGATTCGGTATGACCTTAATGAAGGAAACATCTGGTGGCTGAAGAACACAAAGCTCACTGAATGGGATGATCATTTCTTACCAAGGTCCTTCTGTGTCTCGTAAAGAGAGTGAGACCAGTAAATGTGTTTACACTTTTAACATACATCTGGACAGAAATGTAAAAGTTAATAGAAGAGATTGTCCTATGTGTGCATGGAGCAGATGGTAGCGCTGCTATTGGTATTCTTATAGCATCGGTGCCCCGGACGGTGACACGCTATTGCAGCAGACAATCCTATGGATTAATAATACAAAACATTAAAGAATCAGATTTGAAAAGGCTCATACAGTGTGCAAAGACAGTCTAGTTTGATGATTCGCAGTGAGGATAATCTACTATGAGGAAAAAGACTTTAGTTGTAACATATACCGTACTGTACAGGGACTGGACTGGAAATCTGAGCCAAAAACTTGGTAAAAATGAGAGCCAAAAAAAGTAGAACTATTCATCGAGAATGCATTAAAAATACCAGAAAGTCTGGCTCTTTAGAAGCAAAATATGAAGAAATGAGTTGTGGCTCAAGGATAAGAGTTCAGTAAAATTCTTTTCATCGTACATTCCAGTTCGTTGGAAAGTTTCGTTCAGACCGCAGGGAAGGTTTATTTAGTCTGCTGATGTCTGCATTGAGAACGAAATAAAACTTGATGTGCTGTTATTTAGAAAATAATCATTGACATCAAAGTGGTGCAAATTAATTATCTATTTACTTAACAAAGAAGCAGCGCTGTTAGCACTGTCGCCTTGCACCTCCAGGGTCCAGGTTCGATTCCCGTCTCTGTGCGCATGGAGTTTGCATGTTCTCCCCGTGCTTGGTGGGTTTCAATTTATTTATATTTATTTATTTACACTCACCTAAAGGATTATTAGAAACACCACACTAATACGGTGTTTGACCCGCTTTCGCCTTCAGAACTGCCTTAATTCTACATGGCATTGATTCAACAAGGTGCTGAAAGCATTCTTTAGAAATGTTGGTCCATCTTGATAGGATAGCATCTTGCAGTTGATGGAGATTTGTGGGATGCACATCCAGGGCACGAAGCTCCCGTTCCACCACATCCCAAAGATGCTCTATTGGGTTGAGATCTGGTGACTGTGGGGGTCATTTTAGTACAGTGAACTCATTGTCATGTTCAAGAAACCAATTTGAAATGATTGGAGCTTTGTGACATGGTGCATTATCCTGCTGGAAGTAGCCATCAGAGGATGGGGACATGGTGGTCATAAAGGGATGGACATGGTCAGAAACAATGCTCAGGTAGATCGTGGCATTTAAACGATGCCCAATTGGCACTAAGGGGCCTAAAGTTTGCCAAGAAAACATCTCCCACACCATTACACCACCACCACCAGCCTGCACAGTGGTAACAAGGCATGATGGATCCATGTTCTCATTCTGTTTACGCCAAATTCTGACTCGTACCATTCGAAATTCGTACCATTTGAACGTCTCAACAGTAATCGAGACTCATCAGACCAGGCAACATTTTTCCAGCCTTCAACTGTCCAATTTTGGTGAGCTCGTGCAAATTGTAGCCTCTTTTTCCTATTTGTAGTGGAGATGAGTGGTACCTGGTGGGGTCTTCTGTTGTTGTAGCCCATCCGCCTCAAGGTTCTGCGTGTTGTAGCTTCACAAATGCTTTGCTGCAGACCTCGGTTGTAACGAGTGGTTATTTCAGTCAAAATTGCTCTTCTATCAGCTTGAATCAGTCGGTCCATTCTCCTCTGACCTCGAGCATCAACAAGGCATTTTCGCCCACAGGACTGCAGCATACTGGATGTTTTTCCCTTTTCACACCATTCTTTGTAAACCCTAGAAATGGTTGTGCGTGAAAATCCCAGTAACTGAGCAGACTGTGAAATACTCATACCGGCCCGTCTGGCACCAACAACCATGCCACGCTCAGAATGGCTTAAATCACCTTTCTTTCCCATTCTGACATTCAGTTTGGAGTTCAGGAGATTGTCTTGACCAGGACCACGCCCCTAAATGCATTGAAGCAACTGCCATGTGATTGGTTGATTAGATAATTGCATTAATGCGAAATTAAACAGGTGTTCCTAATAATCCTTTAATTGAGTGTATATTATATTATTATTTATATTATATTAATTATTTATATTTAGTTTCCTCCGGGTACTCCGGTTTCCTCCAACAGTCCAAAGACAGGCATATTAGGTTAACTGGCGTTCCCAAATTGCCCATCATGTGTGAATGAGTGTGTGTGCCCTGGGTACCCTGCCTCATGCCCTAAGTCTCCTGGTATAGCCCCCTCCACAACACTGAATACAGGATTAAGCTATTGTACAGTATATACAGTAGACGATGAGTGAGAGTGATTGAGTGAGAATTAGCGATACTTTTGTTTATATCTAGTTATAGATTCCAGTAATGTTTAAGGACATTCACAAGACAAGTTAGGTCATGACTCTCTCACCGTGCTCTCTTTAGCTCTCTTTTGAAGATATTATAACGAAAATGCAGCTTGTCATGTTACGGAGAACCAATAAAACCGTCAGTCGTGTCGGATAAATTTCAAGTTAAAACTTTACCGATGCAAACTGCTTGCAGTGGAGACTCCTTCTGCAAGCATGTTGAATAAACAGCTCCTTCCAGAAAACGTTATTACACCGATGATTAGAGCATCTGCCGTACAAGTCTCAGTCACGATCCAGAGTTTACCAGAACTGACTGTGAGAGACACTGCAGGAGAGATCAGAAAGTGCAGCCAGGAGTCCAATCCGTGGTTACGGAGGTTAGAATCTTGAATAATAGACGGAGATTAATAGATGAAATCATTCATTCATTCATTCATCTTCTATACCGCTTAATCCTGTGTTCAGGGTCGCGGGGGACCTGGAGCCTATCCCAGGAGACTTCGGGCACTAGGCGGGGTACACCCTGGACAGGGTGCCAATCCATCGCAGGGCACACACACATACACACACTCACACACCCAATCACACACTACGGGCAATTTAGGAACGCCAATTAGCCTAACCTGCATATCTTTGGACTGTGAGAGGAAACCGGAGTACCCGGAGGAAACCCACCAAGCACGGGGAGAACATGCAAACTCCATGCACACAGAGACGGGAATCGAGCCTGGCCGGGGAATCGAACCCAGACCCTGGAGGTGCAAGGCGACAGTGCTAACCACTACACCACCGCGCCGCCTAATAGATGAAATGCATGTGGAAAATCAAGTGCTCTAGTTGGTTTGATATTTTAAGACCCCAAAGGCAAATGGAAGTCAAATATATTCATAGTTCATTACAAACAGTGGTGCCTTTTTATTTTTACCTTTAAGCCCCTCTGAAAAAAAGGTCATTGCAATCGTTCACCAGACCCACAGGGTAGTTAATTATTTGGATTGTCATTTTGAAACTGTTATCTGAAATAACACCGCTATCAGAGGTACTCGAGTGATATTCAAACGGGGATTCAGCCCCCACAAAGCTGTCAGGCTCCTCGCTATGAGGCGAACATGTCTGTCTTAGATTATTTCTTGAATGATTCTCATTATCATGTCCTAGTTTTGGGGGTATTTCTTAAAATGATAGAAATTATTTACCATGGCCTGGTTTAAAATATATATTTAAAAACCTTTATAATGCACTTTTAACAAGTTTCATTACATTATCACATGTTCTATTATTATTATTAGTAGTAGTAGTACAGTATGTAGTGTTATTATTATTACTAATAACTTCATTACAGCAACTTCCTAAAGAGGCCCATATTTTGATAAACATAAAGCTGCAAAGCTGTTTACAAAACTGTCAAAATATTTATGTACTGTATCTTATAATGTGCTTAGCATTGTTTTGACATTTTGTCAACGTTTACAGAAAATGACCCTTTGTTTTAGTTTCGAGGAAACCCTGAAAGAATATCCACACCGTACACTATGCTAATATCCATAATAATAAGAATAAAAGAATATAATCTCCACTACAGAAATACCCCAAACACTGAATTAGAGACCTTCTGGGCATGTTGTCCTGCTACACTTCACTGACAAATCCGCTCATGCAACGTTGACACGCAGTGAAAGAATAATGTTTTAAATGGATGAAATGGTTTGTAATAATTCCGCTCTCTGTTAGATGCCAGTGTTTCTCCAGCCATGCACAAGGCTTGGCTGGAGGCTAATTAACCCTGCGCACTCTGTGGCAAAACCTGTGGAAATGTGTCAAACCTCGCCAAGCAAGCACTTAAAATATACATAAACTACATGCAGCCATGGTTAGCTGAGCAAAACAGAACTTCAGTAATCAACTATAGCAACTGTAGTCAAACACTAGAACAATATTAGCCTCATTACTGACAAATTCCAAAGAATTATTAATTTACAGTGAAAATTTGTTCGGCATACAAACAAACGATCCGAGCCAAAGCGAACACCGGCTAAGTTCCGCGCACGAAACTGGTTTGCGTCAGCGGAAACCCAAGCGAATTGAGTTTACTGAATTTGTTTTTGTGGTGTTTTTTTTTTTTGCATTTTGCATTTTGTGCAGGATTTAGGGATGACAAAGCACCATGGGTCACAAGAATATTAGCAAGAAAAAAAATGGAGCGCTTTCAGTTTGTTTTTTAAAGCAGGCGGTGCCAAGAGGAATCATAAATTAAACTTAAGTTGAGCTTACGTTGATATTTGACTTCATTTGCATGTCTTTTCGAAATGGTTTTAAATGAAAAACTATGATTATAGTGTTGGAAATTGGTGATTTGGTGATATTTTTGGGTGGCTGGAACGGATTAACTGCATTTACATTATTTCCAATAGGACAACGTGTTTCACTATATGAAACTTCGCCTTAAGGACTCGCCTCCGGAATGGATTAAATTCATATGCCGAGGTACCGCTGTATCCATATCTACAGTATATTCCGTACCAGAAGTCTGGATACTTTACGAACCCTGATTTAAAGGAATATGTTACAGGAAATACCTAAAATTGACAGTGTCTGACTTTGCAGCACTTAAATATAGCTTGAACACAAGAATGTTGAACATTGCGTAATGTATCAGAACTGACGTTGGTACATGGAGAGATGATTTCCTTCTTTAGTGCGTATAGGCTATTGTAGGACACACACACACACACACACACTTGTTGCCAATTTAGAGCAGCCAGTTCAGAGGAACATGTGAAACTCAAATGTATTCAGATTTTATTTCACCATTTTAGTAATGAACCTCAAAGCAAAGTCTTATTTGAGACATTTGTTCCAGTACGTACCTGTTTCTCTCTTTTCAGGACTGAAGACTAAAAATACTAAAAAAAATTAAAAAAAAAAGAAAAACAACATATAATACTTAAAGATCGGCTTAAAACCAACTACTCTCTGATTTTGACCTAATTTCAGAAACAGCACTTTCCTCAACAAATTGCATCCCAAAACAGGCCATCAAAGCCAGAGGAATCAGCACTATCCATGTTTGTACCATAAATAACTGTCTGGCTCATGCAAATTCTCTTAAAAGTGAATTTTATTTCAGTTAAACTTGCAGATAACTATTTTTCTGCAGAGTCCACATTGCAGATAAGCAGCAATCATGGGGACACCTCATTATGAAGACCTCGCGAGCAAGC
This sequence comes from Channallabes apus, assembly GCA_030522415.1. Lineage (NCBI taxonomy): Eukaryota > Metazoa > Chordata > Actinopteri > Siluriformes > Clariidae > Channallabes > Channallabes apus. The sequence continues at coordinate 35,152,807 of CM060116.1, read as the reverse complement.
TGAGCCAAGCAAAGAATTTGAAAATCATTTCAGTAATAGCCTATTTGTTTTGCACAATGCAATATTATACAGCAGACAGGTTTGAGCTCATTCCAAGAGTGTAACAGCGTTTCTGTCCCCGCTCGCTGCAGATTCATTTAATTAACCGTTTATTAAACTCTTCGTGAATTGAATCAGGTGTGTTATGTTACCCTGTGACCGGATTCGGACAGAGCCGTCGCGAATGAACCTGATGTACTGATCATCTAAGCATTTATTTTTCTTTATCATGTTACTCAGCTTAATTCTTGATTTTTATACGAGGAGACCAAGTAGAAACGTGTAGGGTCAAAATTGAAGTGAAATAATGCACTTGTATGAAAATTGAGATGTTATTCAGGTATCTTGGATTGCTTTGCTTTGGATTATTGCCTATTTATTAGTTAAACGTGTCCATCTGACTAGTGTTAGGCGAAGACAATCATATACACATACAGAGGCAAATAAAACTTCAGGAAAAACTTCAGGGAAAAAATTGCATGATGTTATATTAATATAATATTAATAATATTATCAGTATATATACAGTATTATATACGTATATATACACATACACAGAGAGAGAGAGAGAAATACAGTAGTTGGCAATTAGTTGGACTTTGTTACAAAGCAAAACTCGTTCAGACTAAAAACAAATCTGATGGTGGCGGCGCGGTGGTGTAGTGGTTAGCACTGTCGCCTTGCACCTCCAGGGTCTGGGTTCGATTCCCCGGCCAGGCTCGATTCCCGTCTCTGTGTGCATGGAGTTTGCATGTTCTCCCCGTGCTTGGTGGGTTTCCTCCGGGTACTCCGGTTTCCTCCCACAGTCCAAAGATATGCAGGTTAGGCGCTAATTGGCGTTCCCAAATTGCCCGTAGTGTGTGATTGGGTGTGTGATTGGGTGTGTATGTGTGTGTGCCCTGCGATGGATTGGCACCCTGTCCAGGGTGTACCCCGCCTAGTGCCCGAAGTCTCCTGGGACAGGCTCCAGGTCCCCCGCAACCCTGAACACAGGATTAAGCGGTATAGAAAATGAATGAATTAATGAATATTTAATATTTATACCATTTTTTTTCATGAAGTTAGCAATTTCCAAACACTATGCAAAACACATCCCTTTGAGTTTTATTTCTTGCATAACAAACAATCAACTTCAGCATTAAAACATCATAAGTAATGTTGAAAAAGTAAAAAAAATAAATAAATCCTTCATGCCTCATTCTGTTACTGTATATTTAAGCCAACTGTTAAATTTTAAGGAAAAATTAAAAGTTTGAAATATGAATATTTTGCCATTTTGCGCGTGCGTTACTGGTTTTACTGCATTACACTACTGTAATAACTGATGTTTATTCCATCCATGACTGGAATACCTTCACATAAATGATCCTAAAATTAAATTATGGGATGTTTCGGTGGTTCTCCTCTCTGGTCTGGTAGGACCACCTGCCCTTCACATGCTAGTGTTTCCCACTTCAGTTCAGAAAAGGCTGTTAATTAGCTGATTAGCTGATTACAGTAGCTGACTGAGAAAACACTACAATGATACTAAAAGGACCAGAGTTCAGAACCACTATTATTTTGCCCACCATGCAATCTGGCAAAAATTAGAACAGTTAATTACTGTAGAACTGAATCTGAAGGAATTCGTTATGTAAAATACAAAAGATAATGACTGCGTTCGAGTTGCCAATGATAATAATATTAATGCTGACAAGCATGATTTGTTTATCCAAAACAGTAAATAACGCTCATAACACTTATCACCTCACCTCAATTACATCACCATGCTGGCATCAAAAAAGAAGAACAGCAACACACACTGATACAGGATCCCTTTGTGCCATTCTAACAACATGATCGATTTGATTGTTTTTCACCTCTCAGTTGTTTTAATGATACGGCTGATCGGTGTGTGATTCACTGTATAACTTTATCGACTTATGAAAGTTGATAAAGCAGAAAAGAGGGAGAAAAACAAATTTGCAATGCGATGTACTAAATGGAAAACGCTATATCTGCAGATGAATGAGAAGGCACATTCCTGTTTCTATGAATTATAAAGAAGCTGAAAAGAGAGCTCAGAAAAAATAGAGGGAAAAAAAAAAACAACAGAAAAAGGAGCGCAGAACAATCTAATTCAAATCCTTGACCTACTCCATGCTGAAAGATCTGAAATAAATACAAGAAAATTGGCTATTTCACTAACTGGGAGTGTAACTCCCTGATCCCAGTTTCCTAATTGGGATGTGCGAAAATTGATCAATTTCCCTCTGGGATTAATAAAGTTCTATAAAAAAATTAAATTAAAAATTAACTGTTGAAACTGGATAAGAGAGTTTTGAATGTCGATGTTTCTGGAGAGAATTTTCTTATTTGTTTTTAGCTTGAGGAGAGGTGTAATGTTTTAATATATTTGATTTATGGAAATCCAATGTTGCATATATATATATATATATATATATATATATTCATTCATTCATTCATTCATTCATTTTCTATACCGCTTAATCCTGTGTTCAGGGTCGCGGGGGACCTGGAGCCTATCCCAGGAGACTTCGGGCACTAGGCGGGGTACACCCTGGACAGGGTGCCAATCCATCGCAGGGCACACACACACACACACACACACTCACACACCCAATCACACACTACGGGCAATTTAGGAACGCCAATTAGCCTAACCTGCATATCTTTGGACTGTGGGAGGAAACCGGAGTACCCGGAGGAAACCCACCAAGCACGGGGAGAACATGCAAACTCCATGCACACAGAGACGGGAATCGAGCCTGGCCGGGGAATCGAACCCAGACCCTGGAGGTGCAAGGCGACAGTGCTAACCACTACACCACCGTGCCGCCTCATATATATATATATATATATATATATATATATATACACTGTGTATATACACACTATATATGTCGTGCAAAAAATGAAAATGTCGTGCAAATGCCTCATCAACTATAGAGGTCAAAGGTGAACAGCTTGTCTGGTTTGAGCTGTCAGGAAGTCATCACCTGGTCTTTTTCCATTCTTCAACTATCCAGTTTCCGTGAGCCTGCGGCCCCAGGTCTCTGCTCACGCCTGATGGCAGTGGAACTCTTACTGTATGTGTGTATGCCGAGGTGAAACTGTAATGTGAAATTCAGCAAACCGAATGACAAATAAGGGAATACAGAATTACAAATTAGCATACCTTTACTGACTTTTGATCTGCAAATTCAATATATTATATACTATATATAAAACATGACAGTTGGCATTTTCTTAAAGTTGTACTCCTTATCCTCACAGGTGCGAGCAGGACAACATATTGTGGATAATAATGATGTGGGACCGCGAGAACACTAAATGAAGAAACCACAGCAGTGCTCTAATCGTCCTTCGACAGAGGATGAGAGATGAAATAGAGATCACCATTTAGAACATCATTTAAAGATTGATCACTCTAGATAGAGCGATATCCCACTCAATTGCTATTTCATGAGGTTGGGTTTTTTTTAGGATAATTTCAAATCATTGGAGGTTTCTGCACAGTCAATATTTTAGAAACAAACGTATAAATATAAAAATTTTTATTTTTCCTAATTAAATACATAGAATAAACTACACTGTGCAGAAAGCATGCTGTGTCAAAACTTCAAAGTCAAATCATGTTGCATTTATCAAGTAGTTATCCTGTATTTATCCAGACAAAATACAGCATATAATATATATATATATATATATACTGTATATATATATATATATATATATATATATATATATATATATATATATATATATATATAAACATTCCACATTGCTTAATGCTCTCAATATTTTCAGTGTAAATTGTATTATTAAAACAGCCCTATGAAAGTCAATAAGCTGGTAACGTTGTTAACATTATAGGTGCTATTTAAAGAGTCAGTTCATATTAACTCGGTAAGCCACAAATCAGGTGTGCATGTACAAGCACGTGTGATAATAAGCTATAAACATGTCAGTAACCACCAGATAAAAATATATATCCTTCATATAGAGAATAATAATAATAAAAAAAAAAAACTGTTACAGATGAAACGTCTAACCTGATCAGTGTTGATTAATGCAAAGGGAAATATGCTACAGTAGGTTTAACAGCACTCCATTTTCTGAGAATATAATGAAATCAGTGATTAATTGATTATTCCATGAATTGTTAATATGTTAGATGAAGTGTTTATTGATATTGGTGTCGTACACTTAATATAATCGTGTTTGTAATGAATATAAAATGACAGAGTGATAATTAACATAACAGCTCCACAACCATCAGCCATAACATTAACACCGCTGCCAGGTGAGCTGAACAACCCGGAGCACTATCTACAGTATAATGGAGCATGGGTACCCAAGGCTCAACCATGAGCGTGGTGATAAAAGTCCATTGCATCCCGTCCAGTACCACAAAAAAGTCAACGCAGCACAAATTGCTAAAAAGTCAACGCTGTCCGTGATAGAAAGGCACCAGAACACCCGGTGCACAACAGCCAGCACATGGCTCCAGCAATGTTAGCCAAACCTAATGTGATCAAGGGATCTTGGGATGTGCCGGACAAACAATTCCGATTCACAGACACGCACCTTGTAATCCCCAGCACCCCGTGGGATCCGCTGCCAACATCCTTGTGCCAGATACAACAACACACCCCCAGAGGTGCTGAGAAGCCACGCCCTTAAGGACCAGGGGAGCTGGGAATTGGGAGTTTCTGATTTAGCTTCTCTTATTCTCTTAAAAAAAAAGGGGGGGGGGAGAAAAACCTTGACATATTACTAAGAAACTTAAATATTTTCTAAAAATTACAAATTTGAAATCTTTACCTTTTACAAAACCATCAACACTCATGACGTCTTCCAAAACTGCCAAAATATAAAATAGAATAAAAAACTCACTACAGCATTACAGCAACATAAACATGACTTTTCTGATTACCCTATGACACATTCACTACACCGTAAGTGTCTCTGTATACAGTACATTATTACTATTAACATAATATTGTATTAGAATGAGCACATTAATATCAAATATATTAGCATATTCTATTGTAATTATGATAAACAATTAAGAAGGGTTAATTAAAGATAGGAGGCATGATTGCTTAGTGATTAACACGGTCATCTCCCACTTCCAGGGCTTGGGGTTTGAATTTGGCTTTGGCTCCTGTGCATGTTTGCATTCCCCCCCCCCCCCCCCCCCCCCCCCCCCTGTTTGCTGGGTTTCCTCCGGGTTCTCCGGTTTCAAAAACATGAAAGGTTGATTGGAATTCAGAAATTGCCTGCATTGATCTCTGTGATAGGTTTGTACCCGAACTGGGTGTACCTCACCTATGATCCCTGGGATAGGCTCCTCCAGACCCCATGTGACCCAACATCAGATAAGCAGAATCATTTGGGTGGTGTGGGCTTCTGCTTGGAGCCTCCATGGATTGGATTTGTTTGTACAGTGCATCCCATGGGTTCTCAATCGGATCGGGATCTGGGACGTTTGGAGGCCAGGGGGCTTCTTTATATGGCGGGCTGTTGTGCACCGGGTGTAGATGATGATTTTTTTTTCTGGAATTTGTGCCTTTTCTCTGAGATCAGACAGGATGAGCTGGTTTTGTCCCCATGGGCATGGGTGGGCCTGGGGTGTCCATGAACCTGCAGCCAGTTTGCTGGTACATAATTGAGAACGAATGATAATAAGTGGTAATGATATGTGGTGTTAATTGTGTAGCTGATCTGTGTGTGATGTTGCTTTTTAACATCAATACAGTAGTTATGTTACATATAATATATATGAAGTGAAACATGCAACTTCCTAATGCATGTCTTGTCATTTTATGTTTTTTTTCAGTAGTTAATTGTTAAATAACTTTGATCAGTGGATATCAACAGCAGCACTAGGGCTCGCACGGTTTTCTCTTCTCTCTGCCTCAAATACTTCTCAGCTCCTCCATGTGATAATGTGCTGAGGAGACCTTCTTGACCTGGATCAGGTGTGCTGAAGCTGAAGCTTTCAGTTAAATCCCCTGGATTGGAATTAAGAGTCCCTGACAACCTCTATTTATTTATTTATTTATTTATTTATTTATTTTCAAAACATCATTTGAAGTATTTTTTAAATAAAACTTAAATTAATTCTTTCTGAAGTTTAAGTTTAGATGAAGTGTTCATAAATTAACAGCAATTTAGACATTGAACTGGCGCTTGTAAAGAAAAAAAAAGAAAGAAAAAAAAAGAACCGGCATTTTGTTGAACTTAATTAGTTGAACTTAATTAACTTAATTGTGGCTATGGCAGTAAATTGCAGTTTAATGAACTTACACTCATTACATCAGTCAGTCAATCTCCAAAGCTGTTTTCTGCGGACTTGAATTTACATTCCAGGGTGTCTGGGGTTTGATGTACACACTCCTGTTTGCTCTAAACTAATCTATTTGCTTATCCCTCCTAGGAGGTCCCGTAATAGATTCTTTGTTAATTTCTTAATAATAAGAAGTACAAACAAATACAACATCATATGTACTGCATGGTGTGCGTTGCCATGTCACTGCTCCGGGGTCTCTATTTCAATCTATAGCTGGTGATGCTAAATAAGGCCTAGAAGCTGGGGAACGTAGGGTTAAACCAAGCAGACTCCACCTTGAATACGGTGCCAAACTACCGCAGGGCACCAGGACAAACGTACTGTATAAGCACACGCTCCTGTCGCGAGGAGACAACGCTAAGCACTAAGGCACTGTGCCACCAACCATTATATTGGTTCTTATTTATGACATACCAGATCAATGCTGTCGTTGTTTATACGGTAGATCTACTTGGTTTTACCTTTCGTCCCTCTGCTTATTACAAATGATGGCTTGTAAAATCACCGTCTCGCTGTCGATGTTTCAAGCGTCATTAAGAATCACTCATTTAGATGTTCATACAGTATTTTATATCACCATGAGAAGGTGGTATGTACTGTTAGGATGAGATTATAACAAATTGGGGATCACATGGAAATTGACCAAATGTCTCTTAGCCGAGCCACTTCCTGTACGCATGATCTCGTCTGTTGGGTCTAAAGAACTTGTAACTTTCCTCCAAGTGACGCACCAATTATAAAATCACATCTCTGTCCTGCTTCCTTCAGATGAATCATTCTAACGATCACAATATCTAAGAGCGGTAAAAGTGTCCAGTATAAAAGTGGCATCAGCAATAATCCTCATTTTTAAAACTAAGACCCAAACTGAAATGAATGATTGACCTCTACTAAGTGATTTATCATTTTTTGCTTTTACAGCTTTTTGCCCCCAACCTCATCAGTCCAGGTTGGCCCGTATGACCAGAATGGCCCGTCCAGAACAATCCATATCAAGGGCAAGAAAACTTCTACTACTGCCAACTGTTTACGCGGTACATTTCAGGCCAGCTGAGGGTTTGTGTTTTGATGTATTTGGTTGTATCTCAGCTGTTGATTTGCTTTAAATTTCATTTTGCTGCTGTCACACTCACATACAGAACAGAGAGAAGTGAGTGACTTTTACAGACAACCCCTCATACAACGCTTCACTGAAATCCCTTACATCGTTTGTACAGTATGCTAGATCTAAAAAAAAAAAAAAAAAAGAGTAAAATAAGTGTTTTTGCCTTTGCTTAAAAATGTAAGCCCTGAGGTTGTTTTTTTCGCATACAAACATTTTGGATCTCTGATATTTTTGTCTGATTAGATCAGCTGTTCTACAGGAGGTCATGCCTGAGCCTCCGTCCAATTTTACATTTATACGTTCATACGCGACACCACTGTGTGACTAGCGCTTTTCGGATTGACAGTTAGAAAGGTGTTATTATGTACTGTTTCATACACAGTGATTTATTCTTTATAACAACACTATATTCGTCACTCTGAAACCACATCAGCAAAATTATTTGTTACCTTTTTGTAAGAGACTTCACAGTTAACGATCTCTTTTTTAACATACAGTAAAGTACATTACATTGATGTGATAATAATGAGTGTTATTTTTGGAATAGGAAAAAAAAAAAAAGCAAATGTAACACTTTACCTCTATATTAGCATTGAAAGAATGGGGTGGTTCATGGGTTTATATGCAAAAGATAACGGCAACAGCACTTCCCATGTAAAGGGAAAGCTCCACATACACAGACCCGAGGCTGGAATCGAACCCTCGACCCTGAACAAGTGAAGCGACAGTGTTAACCACTAAACCAACATGCCTGCTCAAACATATTGGTTTTTATTAAATTAAACATCACATATTGAGTATCTAACGATGTGCAATTACACTATTCTAAAATATCTACAAGTGGGCAGAATGAACAGAACACAAGGAGGTTGGTGATGTGGTGGTGATGTGGTGGTGATGTGGTGGTGGTGATGTGGTGGTGGGTTGGATGCTGAAACACTGGCTTGGTTAAAGAAATATAAAATATAATTTAGTTATTCCAGCTTTAACCTCTGTGGAGTTAAATTGGAGTCCATGCTGTTTTTTTCCCCCTTGTGCCTGACACATAGACAAAGTCAAGTGGACAAGCTTAATGATCCGAGTTTATGACCTTTTAGCACCGAGAGCTTTGTTCTATTCAACAGGTAATTTATGTCACACATGGTGGAGCTGTAATGTGGGTTTTTTTCACCCTATAGCACTCTACAAACGCCTGACTTGGGGGGGGGGATATAGTATAGTGTACTGGTACTGAACACTGACGTCTGTGGTATCTGGGATGTGAAATGGCACTGTGGCAGAGGGGGGGGTGAACGGTATCGTTAGTAAATTCTAGAAGGAGTTTGTTAATTAGGGTGTTTATACGGAAGATTTTTTAATCTACAGTATCATGGAAATAAAGTAATTAATACAGACCTAAACTAGTGCGACGACAGGAACCTGAGTATTGAGATGATGGATCATGTCAGAATAAAGACACGTAACGAGACATACAGTACTAGAGTCAGTGGAATTATGAAATGATGCACCTTTAGCCTGCATCACTTTAAGCGTATTCTCTAAACAAATTGATTTTTTACACTTTGCGACCAAATAATTAACTAGATGCCATGTGTAAACTTTAAATTATAAAACCCGTGGCCATTCATGCAATTGAGATGATTAATGTGTGGCTGCAAAATGCATTTAATTTTTGCAACACGTGGTCAGAGGCAGGATGCAACTGTGTAACCCGTCGAAACCGGCACGCTGGGAAATGTGTTGAATTCTGATCAGGGAATTCATGACACTAGTGGTCTCAACACAATATCTCATGGCGTCAATGTATTCCTGTTGTTTACCTATATATATACAGTGGTGTGAAAAACTATTTGCCCCCTCCTGATTTCTTATTCTTTTGCATGTTTGTCACACAAAATGTTTCTGATCATCAAACACATTTAACTATTAGTCAAAGATAACACAAGTAAACACAAAATGCAGTTTTTAAATGAGGGGTTTTATTATTTAGGGAGAAAAAAAATCCAAACCTACATGGCCCTGTGTGAAAAAGTAATTGCCCCCTGAACCTAATAACTGGTTGGGCCACCCTTAGCAGCAATAACTGCAATCAAGCGTTTGCGATAACTTGCAACGAGTCTTTTACAGCGCTCTGGAGGAATTTTGGCCCACTCATCTTTTCAGAATTGTTGTAATTCAGCTTTATTTGAGGGTTTTCTTGCATGAACCGCCTTTTTAAGGTCATGCCACAACATCTCAATAGGATTCAGGTCAGGACTTTGACTAGGCCACTCCAAAGTCTTCATTTTGTTTTTCTTCAGCCATTCAGAGGTGGATTTGCTGGTGTGTTTTGGGTCATTGTCCTGCTGCAGCACCCAAGATCGCTTCAGCTTGAGTTGACGAACAGATGGCCAGACATTCTCCTTCAGGATTTTTTGGTAGACAGTAGAATTCATGGTTCCATCTATCACAGCAAGCCTTCCAGGTCCTGAAGCAGCAAAACAACCCCAGACCATCACACTACCACCACCATATTTTACTGTTGGTATGATGTTCTTTTTCTGAAATGCTGTGTTACTTTTACGCCAGATGTAACGGGACACGCACCTTCCAAAAAGTTCAACTTTTGTCTCGTCGGTCCACAAGGTATTTTCCCAAAAGTCTTGGCAATCATTGAGATGTTTTTTAGCAAAATTGAGACGAGCCTTAATGTTCTTTTTGCTTAAACATGGTTTGCGCCTTGGAAATCTGCCATGCAGGCCGTTTTTGCCCAGTCTCTTTCTTATGGTGGAGTCGTGAACACTGACCTTAATTGAGGCAAGTGAGGTCTGCAGTTCTTTAGATGTTGTCCTGGGGTCTTTTGTGGCCTCTCGGATGAGTCGTCTCTGCGCTCTTGGGGTAATTTTGGTCGGCCGGCCCCTCCTGGGAAGGTTCACCACTGTTCCATGTTTTTGCCATTTGTGGATAATGGCTCTCACTGTGGTTCGCTGGAGTCCCAAAGCTTTAGAAATGGCTTTATAACCTTTACCAGACTGATAGATCTCAATTACTTTTGTTCTCATTTGTTCCTGAATTTCTTTGGATCTTGGCATGATGTCTAGCTTTTGAGGTGCTTTTGGTCTACTTCTCTGTGTCAGGTAGCTCCTATTTAAGTGATTTCTTGATTGAAACAGGTGTGGCAGTAATCAGGCCTGGGGGTGACTACAGAAATTGAACTCAGGTGTGATAAACCACAGTTAAGTTATTTTTTAACAAGGGGGGCAATCACTTTTTCACACAGGGCCATGTAGATTTGGAGTTTTTTTTCTCCCTTAATAACATAAACCTTCATTTAAAAACTGCATTTTGTGTTCAATTATGTTATCTTTGACTAATAGTTAACGTTTTTTGATGAGCAGAAACATTTAAGTGTGACAAACATGCAAAAGAATAAGAAATCAGGAAGGGGGCAAATAGTTTTTCACACCACTGTATATATATATATATATATATATATATATATATATATATATATATATACACTACCGTTCCAAAAATTTAGATCACTTGCAAATTTCTTTGTTTTTGTTTAGTGATTTATTTTCTACATTCTACAACAATACTGTGGATTTCAAAACTATAAAATAACACATGTGGAATTAGGTAATTACGTAACAACAAGAAAAACAGCAGTTAGTTGTTATTGTAAGACACAGAGGTCGGCCTTTCTGTAATAGTTCCTGCAAGAACAGTATTGTGTCAAGTGCATTTGCAAAATCCGTCCAGCACCATAATGAAACTGTCTCTCATGAAGGCCGTCCCAGGAGGACGAGACCAAAACCTACCTCTGCTGCAGACGAGAAGTTCATTTAGAGTTATCAGCCTGAAAAATGACCAATTAACAGCAGCTCAGATTAGAGGCGTTATGAAGTCTTTACAGAGCAGAAGTAGCAGAAACATCTCAATATCAACTGTTCAAAGGAGATTCATGCAGTTTTTGGACGCCTTCAGCAAAACTTTACAATGTAGAAAGAAATAAACATCAGGAACCATCATGGAGTTAGAAAGTGATCTAAAACTTTTGAACGGTAGTGTATATATATACAGTGGTGTGAAAAAATATTTGCCCCCTTCCTGATTTCTTATTCTTTTGCATGTTTGTCACACTTAAATGTTTCTGCTCATCAAAAACCGTTAACTATTAGTCAAAGATAACACAAGTAAACACAAAATGCAGTTTTTAAATGAGGGGTTTTATTATTTAGGGAGAAAAAAAATCAAAACCTACATGGCCCTGTGTGAAAAAGTAATTGCCCCCTGAACCTAATAACTGGTTGGGCCACCCTTAGCAGCAATAACTGCAATCAAGCGTTTGCGATAACTTGCAACGAGTCTTTTACAGCGCTCTGGAGGAATTTTGGCCCACTCATCTTTGCAGAATTGTTGTAATTCAGCTTTATTTGAGGGTTTTCTAGTATGAACTGCCTTTTTAAGGTCATGCCACAACATCTCAATAGGATTCAGGTCAGGACTTTGACTAGGCCACTCCAAAGTCTTCCTTTAGTTTTTCTTCAGCCATTCAGAGGTGGATTTGCTGGTGTGTTTTGGGTCATTGTCCTGCTGCAGCATCCAAGATCGCTTCAGCTTGAGTTGACAAACAGATGGCCGGACATTCTCCTTCAGGATTTTTTGGTAGACAGTAGAATTCATGGTTCCATCTATCACAGCAAGCCTTCCAGGTCCTGAAGCAGCAAAACAACCCCAGACCATCACACTACCACCACCATATTTTACTGTTGGTATGATGTTCTTTTTCTGAAATGCTGTGTTACTTTTACGCCAGATGTAACGGGACACGCACCTTCCAAAAAGTTCAACTTTTGTCTCGTCGGTCCACAAGGTATTTTCCCAAAGGTCTTGGCAATCATTGAGATGTTTTTTAGCAAAATTGAGACGAGCCTTAATGTTCTTTTTGCTTAAAAGTGGTTTGCGCCTTGGAAATCTGCCATGCAGGCCGTTTTTGCCCAGTCTCTTTCTTATGGTGGAGTCGTGAACACTGACCTTAATTGAGGCAAGTGAGGCCTGCAGTTCTTTAGATGTTGTCCTGGGGTCTTTTGTGGCCTCTCGGATGAGTCGTCTCTGCGCTCTTGGGGTAATTTTGGTCGGCCGGCCACTCCTGGGAAGGTTCACCACTGTTCCATGTTTTTGCCATTTGTGGATAATGGCTCTCACTGTGGTTCGCTGGAGTCCCAAAGCTTTAGAAATGGCTTTATAACCTTTACCAGACTGATAGATCTCAATTACTTTTGTTCTCATTTGTTCCTGAATTTCTTTGGATCTTGGCATGATGTCTAGCTTTTGCGGTGCTTTTGGTCTACTTCTCTGTGTCAGGTAGCTCCTATTTAAGTGATTTCTTGATTGAAACAGGTGTGGCAGTAATCAGGCCTGGGGGTGACTACAGAAATTGAACTCAGGTGTGATAAACCACAGTTAAGTTATTCTTTAACAAGGGGGGCAATCACTTTTTCACACAGGGCCATGTAGATTTGGAGTTTTTTTTCTCCCTTAGTAACGTAAACCTTCATTTAAAAACTGCATTTTGTGTTCAATTATGTTATCTTTGACTAATAGTTAACGGTTTTTGATGAGCAGAAACATTTAAATGTGACAAACATGCAAAAGAATAAGAAATCAGGAAGGGGGCAAATAGTTTTTCACACCACTGTATATATTTATTTTATTTATTTATTTTTTTCCCCCCATTTTTCTGCCATTTTTTTTTTAAACTATGCATAATAGTAAGATAAAATGCCTTCAGTCTTTTACAGGATCTTACACAGAGGTAAAGCAATGATGGAGGAAATTAAGCAAATGAAAGGCACTTTAAATCATCCGGAGAACTAGAATATGTTTTTCTGCCAGTCGTTTTTCCCTTGCGCCTTGTCAAATGTGCCGTACTGATTGAGCTGGTTGGCTGCCCATGGGATATGGAAGTCATTACTCTAATAAAAGACAAGCTAAATTACACTTTGAGTAGAATTTAGATAGAAAGGATTTGACAAAGGAATTAGTTACAATGAGGAGCTACAATCAGTTTTATGGGGACAACCACAGGGCTTGTGAATTCATTACATGGCCAGTTGTTGCCTGTATTTTCCGAAGCCTTAATTTGTAAACCATATGGAAATTTGTGATGATGGATGAGAGAGCCCTTTGAGCTAAAGACAACCGTATGAACATCGCAGAAGGAATCGATGAATGAATGGAGGAAGAAGCATTATACTGTACATCAAGCCGGAGTCCTGGTTCTACAGTATATCTACCAGTGGGGTCACAGGCGCGTTATCCAGACAGGTACACGCAGAACCCGAAGGGGGTGAGTCAGTCTGAATCTCTGCTTTTCCTGGGCAAAATATTTATACTGCGTAACTGCGAGCAGAGAGACAAAAATTGGTTATATTAACAGCCTGCATGCTTAGTTTTCTTTTGCCAAAGCTGCAGCCTTAGTGCTAAACACGCAGTATATCGGTTGCCTGGGTGACTCAGACAAGCTGATTTTATGCCTGTACTTTTTTGTTTCACTATGTTTTCTAATACAAATAAATGTATTTAACCCCAGAGGAGTATAAGCCAATCAAAAGTTTAAATCATTTCATAACCCAGTCCAAATAAATCAGGTTCCTTCTAAACATCTACACTTCAGGTGCCAAATGTCTAATCAGCATCAGCAATGTGTGACAAGCAATTTATTTAATGTTTGTTCAGGTTTAAACACTTTATTGAAAATAGCATGATGATGATGAAGATGGTGATGATGAGGATGATTCGCAAATTGTGCGGTAAAACTTGCGGAGAAACACGTACAGCTAAGCCATTTGTTAGCTGAGTAAGCTGCAGATATGTTCATATTTTTACAGTTTTAAAGCAGCAAGGATTGGCTTTTGTGTTAAATATATATATATACTTTGCGAGTGCTGTTACAGCATATATATATATATATATATATATATATATATACACACAGGATAAAAAGAGTATCTACCTACAGTAGAAACATGTACAAAATAGCATGAGGCAGCTAATCTTATCTACCTAGCCATCTACAGAAACCTCAGAAGCATTTCGCCTTCAGAAGCTTTCAGAAGTTAGCATTTGGCTAACTTGGCTAACGCCATCATTCTTTATACAACGGTACCTCGACATACCGAGTTCTTAAGGCGAAATTTTGTATAGCGAAATAAGGAAATAATGTAAATGCAAGATCGAAGATGGCGGCGTGGCATTAGCACGCAGCGGCGCTCCGGAGCCAAAATGGTGCAACGTTGTTTATGTTTTGTGTGTTTGCACAAGATTCATTACTGGATTACTTTTTGCACTAACTACTTAATTCTTGCTGCTACGTTAAGGAACGTTTACTGGTTCTCCACTACCTCAACTCATCACCACAGAGTATTATGTTCTGTTATGTCGTGTTTGTCGCACTGTCTGTAAAAAAATACAGAATAAAATAAAATAAAAAAAATTTAAAAGACATGAAGTTAAATAGGTGTAGTGGTTAGCACTGTCGCCTTGCACCTCCAGGGTCTGGGTTTGATTCCCCGGCCAGGCTCGATTCCCGTTTCTGTGTGCATGGAGTTTGCATGTTCTCCCTGTGCTTGGTGGGTTTCCTCCGGGTACTCCGGTTTCCTCCCACAGTCCTAAGATATGCAGGTTAAGCTAATTGGCGTTCCTAAATTGCCCGTAGTGTGCGATTGTGGGTGTGAGTGTGTGTATGTGTGTGTGCCCTGCGATGGATTGGCACCCTGTCCAGGGTGTACCGCGCCTAGTGCCCGAAGTCTCCTGGGATAGGCTCCAGGTCCCCCGCGACCCTGAACACAGGATTAAGCGGTATAGAAGATGAATGAATGAATGAATGAATGAAGTTAAATATAAAATAAATCGACATTAAAACTCACTTAACCTTCATTTATGATTCCTCTCGACACCGGCTTTAAAAAACAAACTAAAAGCGGCTCCCTTTTCTTCTTGCTACCATCCTTGCTAACATTCTGTAGACCTACAGTATACGGTGATATGTCTCACAAAATCTCACTCAAAATGCAAAAAAACAAACAAAAACAACAAGTAAACTCACTTTTCTTGAAATTACACTCATGCAAACACGTTTTGAACGACTGACGAACCAACGCGCAACTTTGCCGGCGCTCGGTTCGACTCAGTTCATTCGCTCGTACTGTACGCTGAAAATGCTTATGCATCTCGCAAAATTTCAGTTCTATAGGCATAAATTCTTAAGTTGTTAGCCTTCGTATGCCGAGGTACCTCTTTATAGTGTTGATAATAATTTGCGCTACAGCAAAAGCAATTTACTTATTTAGCAGTAATATAATTTTTTCCTTAAGAGAAATATTGTGAATTATTACGACGATACTTTCCATCCAGTGAGGAGGTTGAGCACTCAAAAACTTTTAGACTTTTGCAAAACTAATTCACCTCCCAGTTATAAAATTAAATGCTAGGCTTATTTGCATATTGCCTTTTATACAGAATGTGAAGACAGGATACGACGACTCATAGCCAAAACATTGGCCAATTACTTTTTTCTCGATGGTACAAACATTATAAAAACAGAGGATATTAATTATAACCTCATTCCTTAGCCTGTACTATTGCAGTATTAATTATCTAGAAGCTTGTCATATGCTATTGTGTTATATTAACTACCACTTTTTGAGCCTAGACAACCATAACAGGCTCAAAACTAATATTAGCCATAATAGGCTTATTATGTGTTTTTCTCTTTCTCTGCCTCTCCCCTACTCCCCTATCTGGTTGGAGTGCTCATGTCTCATCAGTGCTGCCCGTTTTAATTTTCATAAATCCCATGTATCAAGCGGTTTAAACTGTAATTATTGATGGAGAAGTATTTACGTATTTATTTATCGATCACAGTATTCTGGCAATAATATGGCAACAGAAGTTCTGGATCCAAAAAGGGGTCAATGAGGTCATATACTGTACAAATACAGCACAAAATGAGTTTAAGAAGTAAATCAATAGATGATAGAACGTTAGATGGTCCAGACGCACGGTCACCATGGTTTAGTAAATGTTAAACATGTCGTACAAATTTTACCCACATACCAGCATTTTAAAAATCCCAAGACTGCTCCTCAAATATCCTAATCCCATTTAAATCGGCACATTGTGGGTTAGCATTGTCACCTTGCACCTCCAGGGTTGAGGGTTCGAGTCCTGAGTCTCGAATCTGTGTGGACTGTGGAAGAAAACCGGAGCACCTAGGAGGAAACCCACCAAGCACAGGGAGAACACGCAAACTCCATGTACACAGGTCGAACCTGGGACAATGCTAACCACTACATCACACACACACATAAACAGTGTGATATATATATATATATAGAAAGAGAGAGAGAGAGAGACCATTGAGGCCAATGATAACCATTGTGTTAATTCCCAATTAATCTACACCCACACATGCCGGCCAATTTGGGAACGCCAATTAGCCGAATCTGCATGTCTTTGGACTGTGGAAGGAAACTGGAGTACCTGTAGGAAACCCACCAAGCACGGGGAGAACATGTGAAACTCCATGCACACAGACCAGAAGCAGGAATCGAACCTGGAACTTGCAGGTGCGAGGCGACCGTGCTAACCACCACACCACCTGGATAGAAATCCCCCTCGTATTCTGTTTGAAAAGTATTTTGCGATTTTATAATGTTGCAGATACAAAGAAAGAAGCCTAGAAAAGAAATAATACTACATCCCAACAACAAAAACAAACAAAAAAGTGATAAATTATTGATGAGATTCAAAAATATTCAGATCTGTTCTTGGCTGACAGGAGTGGAACCTGATATGACTTCTTCTTTTATGAATTTTTGCTGCTGTAGTCCGTTCTTTAAATAAAGGTGTTGTTTCCACCACAAGGCTGGCGGGGTTTTTTTTCCTTCTTCCTTTTTTTTCTATGCTCCATTTTCTGCTCAACATGGTTACAGTATATACAGTAGAGTGATGTGTTTGAGATCCCTGTCAAGTCAAAACATTCTGATCTGACCTCTCGCATCTACAAGGTCCTTCTGCCGGAAGAATTGCTTTTTTTTCTTTTGTTTTTAGGACCATTCTGTTCAAACTCTAGAGACATTTGTACATGCAGATCACACAAGGTCAGTTTCTGAAATACTCAAACAAGCTCATCTGTCAGAAACAGGCATGCCGTGGTCAAAGTTATCAAGACTGTGCATTTTGGCATTTTGATGTGAACATTAACTGGACCCTTTGACCTGTATTTGCATGATTTTACACTTTCTATAGTTCCACATGATTGCCTTATTGGATAATTACATTAATGCAGGTGTAAAGGTGTTCCTAGTAAAGTCAACGTTAAGTGTACGCACATTCCTGAATTTGTTGGGGAAGTGAAAATGTCCAATTTAATTAGAGTCCTCAGAGGGAAACAGTCTGAAACACTAGAAAGGGGTCTATCGATTCAGACCCGGATCACTCGGGTCTCTCAGGTCTCTCGTCCCAATTGGCTTCCATTAAAATGTTAAAAGGTGTTCGGGGGAAATCCGGATAGACCGGATCGAGCAGTTGGTGCCCTTCTTCACTGTCAACCCTTCACTGTCTGTAGTCCTCGTTCTCTCTAGTGCTTCAGCTCTCGTTTCATCTGTCATTCTTAATGTGAATCATTAGTCTTGCTCACGTACAGATGGCCTTTAGGAGTCCTGACCCTGCTCATCTTCCTTTAGAAACATTGACCCCCTATGGCGAGTGTCTACAGAGCAAATCACTGCCATTTATTTAAATAAGCCTAGTCTGTGAAGAGCCTGGCTGTGGATCGATGTGTAAATCCTAACCCGTCCCCAAGAGCCACTTGAGTAGTGTGTCCACTCACTCGCAGGCATCTGTGACCAGCCATGGCAGCTCTGGTAAATCCACAGGGCATTGCTGACTGAAAGCTTATCATCACCTCAAACGCCCTGAAAGTGATTCTATAAGAGTTCAGTGAATCAGATAGATGGAGACGGTTATCTCAAATCAATATTCAAACCAAAAGCAATGAGAATGAAATTGCACACTAAACAGAATGAATGCATGCATTGTCAAAATTTAGGGCCGTGTGTTGCTTAGAAGAAGAAGGAAAAAAAAAATAATAAAACACTCCACGAAGTCAATAGATGCTTATTATTTCAGATTTTATTTGAAAAAACTTTTTGCATCCTTACTCTCCCACTCATTGTCTATATCGCTTATCCATGTACAGGATCAGAGGGGGAGCCTATCTGGCTCTGGACAGACAAGGTGGAACACACCCTGGACGGTCCAAATTCACACACTATGGGCAATTCGGATATGACCATTAGCCTAGTCTTTAGACTGGGAGAGGAAACCAGAGTACCCAGAAGAAAACCTACCAAGCACATGGAGAACATGCACTGGATTGTATAAGTGGTATAGAAGATGAGTAAGTGAGTGAATGAGTTCAAATTGCACTACTGCCCTTTATTGCTGGTGCAACCATCCAGTGACGCACCACAATGATAACAGAATTGATTAATGTATTTACAATTTGCGATTGCCCCTTAACTTCCAAAGCATTTATACCCTCAACTACTCATGTGCCACTAATTACTCTATTGTCAGTAGACACTTTCAATCATCTACATCACCTCAGTGACCTGTACCAAGTAATCCCCTATTATTTACTCCAACTGAGTAATAACAGATCTTCAAATGTCCTAGAACGGCATTCTCATTTTAAACCATTACAATCATTCATTCATCTTCTATACCGCTTAATCCTGTGTTGAGGGTCGCGGGGGACCTGGAGCCTATCCCAGGAGACTTCGGGCACGAGGCGGGGTACACCCTGGACAGGGTGCCAATCCATCGCAGGGCACACACACATACGCACATTCACACACTCATTCACACACTAAATCGACATTCACACACGGGAATCGAGCCTGGCCGGGGAATCGAACCCAGACCCTGGAGGTGCTAACCACTACACCACCGCGCCGCCCATTACAATCATATGAAGAGAAAACAAAAATGCTCTGTTTTTCAACTACTACGATGGCAAAGAACCACTTCAGCACCTTTATATTTAGCAGAACTTCCAGTATCTGTGAATAGACCCTTATGGCCAAAATACCTCAATACAACTGTGTGTAGCACTGAATCAGTACTTGGTTGCACTAATGCTAATATAAAAATAAATAAATAAATAAAATAAAAAAACATATGGGTCTGGGAGGACAGGTGGCCACGGCTTTTGGAAATGATTATAAATATTATAAATATTTATTAAGTTTTGCCAATGTTTCTTCATAATCTCAAACAACAACAAATTTGCATCTTAAGATATTTTAAAATTCATCTTAAAATTATCTCCTTTTTTCAGGAATGTGTAATAATTATCCCTACTGACTAGTACACACAGCTGTACACATCTGCCTCCCATATATATACATATATATATATATTTTTTTTTCTTTTTCTTTTTTTTTATCTAAACCTAGAGAATTACAATTCTATTTTATAACACTATTTTATTAAACTATTCTAATTATAGTGTATAACATTTTTATTGCACTATTTCAATAAAATTTCAATTTTATTTTATGACACTTTTATTACACTATTTCAATTCAATTTCAATTATAGTTTGTAACTCTTTTATTACACTATTTAAATTCTATTTTATTACACTATTTTTTGCACTTTCAATTCGATTTCTAATTAGATTTTATTACAATATTTCAATTCTATTTCCAATCTGTTTTATTACACTATTACAATTCTATTTCATAACACTATTTTATTAAACTATTCCAATTCTAGTGTGTAACATTTTTATTACACTATTACAATTCGATTTCAATTTCATTTCATTACACTATTTCAGTTCTATTTCAACTCTATATTATTACACAATTTTATTACACAATTTAAATTCTATTTAAATTCTATATCATTACACAATTTTAGTACACTATTTAAATTCTAATTTATTAATTGTACACATTTTTCCAGCTAACATTTTCAATATTTGAATAATTTTCTCTTATTTCATATTTTATTTCTTTTTTTAATACTATATATATTTTTTTATTTTTTTGGTCACAGGCGGCCGTATAAGGCTTGCCTATCATACTGTGTGTGGTTGTGTATGTGAAAAAAAATGTTAATTTGAAATTGCAATCACAATATGTGATTTTTGATCAAATCATTAAGTCCTATACAACCTTTGTGTAACACGACTCGACTCGTCCCACCAACTCACAGGGTACGTACAGGGAAAACATGCATCAAGATTCTTTGTTGTTCTTGAACATACTACAGTTGGTAGAATTATCTTCTGAATACCTGAAATATTTAAATTAGCAATAAAAGAAAATATTCATGTATTCTTATCTTAATACATAATGCCCACAAAACAGAGTTTTTAAACTTGTGGTATTATTCGCCCATAATGTAGTGAACCACTATACGTATCTATTTATGGGTAAAGACTTCTGCAAGGCACTCCGGATACGGGCATCTGCTATAAGCCGTAAATGTACAGTTAATGTAAATACAAGTGTGAGTCACTGGAGTGGACTGTCCTTAACAACTAGCAACTAACTCTTCCACTTTAAGTGCTTTATTTTAAAAGCCGGTTCACAACTCAACATAGTGGTCCTTGTCCACACCAAGGCCTCATATTAGCCGTACTGCATTGTCCAGTCCAGAAAAATAGACTGGTAAACAGCTGAGCCCTTTCTCCCAGGAAAAAAAAAAAAAAAGGTGTGGACATAAAGACAGAGAGTGGACTAAATGCAGGGCACCATGTCTTTCTCCAGTGATAGCTATAAAGTCAATACAATCAATCTCTAATGGCCTCTTCCCCTCTGATGGTCCCTGTTTAATCAGAGTAAGAGCAGGAGGTAGCCTCCATGCCCGGCCACGGTCATTAATTTTGCCTTTCCCATTGGTGTGTTTGTTTTTTTATTGCCTCTCCAGTGCGAAGCTGGCATTCATCAGGCATCTGATTGAGCTCTGCTCAATACTAAAGCGGTAAAGCGGGACGAGACGGATGACTCGCGGGCTACAGCATAACCATTCAGTGCAAGCAAAGCGTAGCAAAAGTCTGTATCTTCCATATGGTGTCTCCCTCCCCAGCGTCTACATGGCCTTAATTTGATTTCCTGTTGGTACTGCCCGCTAGGAATCTTAATAATAGGTTCAGAATGAGTGAGCTGCTGCATCAAACCTGCCGGCGCCTAAGCGATAGTGTCACTTTTCATGTGAGTCGGACTCGGTGATGCACGCTCAGTCAAACGTTCTGAGGAAACCTGTTGGACGGAGGTTGGGATGAAGCTTTGATTTCACCTCGGCGGACAGCGGCACATTTAGCATGTGGTGAGAAGTGCATACGGGCTGATCAAAAGCGCTGTCAGGTCTCCAGTTGTCAGGAAAACAGCCCCTATTCCCCACACTCATTATCCATCGCTCACTTCTCCATGTCCAGCCAATAAGTGTCTACTGTCTCGTCTATAGGGTCCAATTGTTGGACCAGAAAACAGCCACTTACCATCTGGTCCAGTGAGTCAGGCTATAAAAAAGAACTACTGTCCTCTGTGACATGCTGAAGAGCTGCAGCCTGAACACATTTCTCAGCTGCCTTATGTAAGAAAAAATGACGTCAAATTGTGTTCCGTTTCACCCATCATGTCTTGATGATGCATTTATGTATTAAACCATAGCATTTTCAACTGCTGAACATATAGGACTTCATCAAATTTGCTGATTTGTTTGCACTGTGTTGTGACGAGACTCAAGTACCAATCCAGCCTCTTGATTTTTTATTCTAAATAGAGACTTGATTCATTTTATTCTTGCCAACCCTGATTATACAAAGTGACCTTCATGAAACCAAAGACTTTCATTTGCTTTACATTTATAAGAAACAGTAACGCGCGCTTACAAACACAAAATGAAATATGTTTTTCCGCACACACACACGTGGTCACAGTATTATAGTAAACAGTACACGCCTGCACGGATGTTGATTATACCAGTAAGAGACGAGCACTAAGACCCAGCGGGGGAGACGCTTACCCACAATTCCGCAGCACAAGAGAGAGAAAAACCGTTGGCTCAGTTGTGATCACGTGACACTCTGCGTCAAAACAAGAATGCCATGCGTGATACATGATACTATGTACTCGTAAACCAAGACTTGTTCGTTGTTCAAGTCAAAATTTATTAAAAATCTTTGTTCGTCTTGCGGAACCCTCGCAAACCGCGTTACTCGCTATCTGTGGTTTTACTGTATCTTTAATAATGTAACACAGAACTTAGAGCTCCAAAGTGTGTGTTTAAGCTCCAGTTGACATTTTGTATATGTCAATCCCCTTTTATTTCACTCCTCCTCCAAATGCACCGTTTCAGTATCTATGGAAATAAGCCACACCCACAAGACAACAACAGAACTCAGCAACAAACCAGGGGAATGTATGTATGAGGTCACAATGGGGGAAAATCTAATTGGCTTGTTTAAGCCATGGTCAATACCAAAACAGGAAAACCACAAAAAAGCAGGGTTTTTTAGTTTGTGCATGCACAAAAATTAACAAAATGTGAATTTTGCATAATACTGTAGATCCCCTTTGCGTTTTTATTGCTGCCTCTACAAATTTCCACATGGTCATCCTGTTGTGCACTATATTGCCCTATTAGTGCTTAATAATGTCTATGGAGGATTTGGAACATTTTTCAATTAAGAGTAATTAGTCATCTGATTTAAAACAATAGAATTTCACTAGGTTCTGTTTTCTATTCTGTCCTTTTTATTTCTGATGTTAGTACATAAAAATCATAACCGCTAACCAGCTAACTTTGCCAAATGCTGTGGTTTTACCAGATTCACTAGCTAGCTAGTGTCGGGCCACCGCAAATAAAGCAAATCCTCAACTTATGAACAAATTCCAATCCGAGAGGTCGTCCGTAAGTCCAATTTGTTCGTAAGTCTAACAAACTTCCTAGGTATTAGGATACTAACACTAATGGCTATACACAGTATAGTACTAACAAGTTCCATGATCTTGTCCTTGTTCTTTATAATCGTGCCAATGGTGGAACGATTCATACTGTATGTTAAAAGAACAAGCCATCTTTTCACTTGCTCAATTCTCTCTTTGAACATAAAGTTTGATAAAGATTTTATACTGTAAATTGAAAAAAATTATAATAATCGTTGTAGCTTGTGAGGCTCACTAGCTAGCTAGACGTAGACTATCATGTTTTTTCAAGGTTGAATGTTAACCGGTGAAATATTGATATTTCATCAAGTTTTGATTTAAATTTAAAACATAGAAAAAATCTCAGTAAATATGCCTGTCTTAAAATTATTCAGATTTTTCACATATTGTATTACTTTTAATTGTGTTGTATGTTTTTTTTTTTTTTTAACAATTCTTCGATAACAGCTTAGCCCATCTGATTTTATACAATACTTAGTAAGGCAGTTCCTGTACAGTATATTCAGTAATTGGGCTTGAACAGATAATTTCTCTTCTTAATTTTCTTTTTAATGAACCTGTCTATATTACTGCAACACTGCAGATATAACCAAGGCAACAACGTTTTTAGGCTTTGTTGAATATATCTAATAATAGATTCAGGTTTTAGGTGTGTGTGTGTGTGTGTGTGTGTGTGTAGGGAGGGAAGGTGTTATGGGGTGTCAGGTTGTCTGTCCTTCCATTCCAATTTGATCGTTTGTGTTACAATGATTGTTAAATATGTCATCACATTTGTTCGGGTCAGTAATTCTTTTATTATTAATACTAAACGCTGCTGAGCCATCAACAAGAACAATATTTCCAACCGAATGAGAAAACAAAAGCCTTTCCTTCTCAGTCACACTGCCAGCTCCATCCATAACACTTTGTCCTCTATTTCTGTTCTCTTTCACAGCACACAGAATGACCTGACAGGTCAGGAAATGTCTGAACAAGATGAATGTGTCTTAGTCAGTGGTCTGTCCAAGAGGGTCAATGTAACGTATACACTTGGGCAGAGACTGAAATGTGTCAGGAGGACTGAAGGAGCATCCTCTAATGCTTTAGACAAGCATTCACAGTACAGAAAATGAAATGTCAATTCTTCATATGGACACCATAGAGGAGATAATGTATATTAGGAACCTCCATAAAAATTATAGCTCCTTTTATCACTTATGTTATAACAGCTATAAACAATCATTGCCTCACCACAGTCTCATTGATCCTCTTTTTATGCTAATAAAAAAAAAAAACGCTCACCCTGTTAGCAAGAAACCACACACTTTCAAACGTTCCTTCCATCTTGAAGACATTCCAGTGTTACAGCTTTCCCACTGCTGGCAGCAAAGTGCTAATACTGGAGGCTCCTTCCAAAAGTGTCACAGAAAACCACAGAATAGCAACAATTACATTAGGGATGTTCAAGTCGAACTGAGATGTGATGAAATTTCTTGTGAGTGAGGGCATTAAACTGATTGATATTTACATTTAGGCATTTGGCAACTTGCAAAAAAGTCTCAAGATTTACAAAATGTCTACAAAAAAAAAGTCATTTACACAAGGCCTAAAGCACAGTACAGTGACGAGACTCTCAGCCTCAGTAAAACATTTGAATAAAGCAAACGTTTTAAAGGAGGCCGTACGTCCGTGAATGGCGTTTCCGGCTGAGGTGGCTCGAAGCCCACTGGAGTCGTTCCCGTGAACATTCTGATCTTTAAAATCGACAGATAACTTGTTGCCAACTTGCGAAAGAGACGCATCTGTCCGTGTGAACTGTACACACGATCATTCACCAACACCACTTGAACTCGCTCCAAGCCATTTCCACATGTTTGGGCCATTAAAGGAGTTCCTGGGAGGCCGGGGGTTTCAGACGGGAAGCAGGCAGTCTGATCATCTCTCTGGTTTTCAAGCACTCGTGAAACATAGCAGGGGATTCATTCATTCATTCATCTTCTATACCGCTTTATCCTTCTATTCAGGGTCGCGGGGGACCTGGAGCCTATCCCAGGAGGCTTAGGAACAAGGCGGGGTACACCCTGGACAGGGTGCCAATCCATCGCAGGGCACACACTCATACGCACATTCACACACTCAATCACACACTACGGTCAGTTTGGGAACACCAATTAGCCTAACCTGCATATCTTTGGACTGTGGGAGGAAACCGGAGTACCCGGAGGAAACCCACCAAGAGAACATGCAAACTCCATGCACACAGAGATGAGAATCGAGCCTGGCCGGGGAATCGAACCCCGACCCTGGAGGTGCAAGGCGACAGTGCTAACCACTACACCACCGCGCCGCCTAGCAGGGGATCATATAGAGAAATAAAAGGGAGTTTTTACTCTCAGAACTTTGTTCTGTTGTTCTGCTCCATTTAAAGTCCTGGTTTGACTTAAACAGCCCTTGTACATATTTCCTTTATTCAAAAAGCATTTTATCCATTTATAGATGAATTTAATGACCACAAAATGACTGAAATAGCAGCTGAAACATCCGCTCCCTTTCATCAGCCTCTCTTTTTCCCCTCTTTTTTTCAGAAGAATAAGACAAAAAGAAATGCAGGATTATCGAAAAAAACTTCAAAGTGCAATAAAAACACAAACTTACTGTGTCCCGGAGATCTTCCCATGTCAGGAATATTTTAAGAAAAAGATTTACCTCTGCCTTTTATTAAGCTCTGAGACTGAAGCTTCTTTTTTTTTGAATGATAAACTCCTCACAGAAGACGTCTCCATCTCACCGATTGTTAACGAAAAATGCCATAGCCAAGAGGGGGCGCTACAGAGCTTAGCATTTCATCCTCTGCATTTGGGAAACATTCTACCAAGTAATCTTTAGCCTATATGTAGAACCAGATGATTACAGGTTGCAGTAATGACTGATGTCTTTATCTTTTATCACATGCAGACAGTGTTCTCTATCTTGACATCTTTAAATTGTGCCTCCGCATTTCAACTGGAATAATCGGTGTACTCGAGTGTGGAGCACACAGTCCTGACGCTCTGAATGCCGGCCTTCATTTTAACGTTATGCTTCACAAGAGAGTCAGACACAAAGAGCTAGGAAGTTTGACTCTGTCAAAATATTTGCAGCTCTCCCACACTTTCACTCCGCTGCTCATCCTGAATAGATAAACTACACATAGCTCAATGTGTAATGCATTCTGACCCAGTGTCTCCTGCAAGCTGTTAGGCATTAACTTTGCACTTGAAGGACACATTATGGTGCAAACCAGGTGGACAAACCCATCAGTCTCTGCCATACTGTTACACCTTGGTCCACTCATTTAGCCACAGTGGGGTTTTTAATTTAAGTGTACGGGGAAAGAAATAATAAAATAACATCTGCTGCTTAGCACTGCCTTAAATTAGCAAAGTTCTGTTTGCTAACAAACCAATGGCATCTACAGGGAAGCTTCTGTCAGCCTCTTAATGTTATTAATTTGTATGCCAGGAATTTCTACTGCAGAAATTTGACCTTGCTGTGAACTTGACCCTATTTGGATCAGGGTCATCACCAATCTGCCATAACATGAACACATTGACAGTAAACCAGTAACAGGATCATAGTGACCCAAGACTCATTTTTGTTTTTTCCCTACATTTTCTCCCTAATTTACTCGTAACCAATTCCTCCCGGTCACTAGGGGGCTCCCACATTAAGGCTCCTACGACCATTCAGTCGGGAGGGCCGAAGACTATAACGTGTTTCCTCCAAACCACCTGATGCCACTGATCACATCTTTTCAAACTGCTCGGTCACGCATCTTTGGGCGTAACACACTCGGAGGACGGTCCTATCTGCTACTTCCGCTTGAGTGAGCTCACACACGTAGAGCCATGATTAATGTGGGGCCACTAAGTGCCACCCATACTGTACCTCACCTCTGAAAGAGCTCTACCAATTATCTGTTTCTTTAGACCCTCAGCTGTGAGAGACTACAGCATCACCCGGGGATCGAACCAGTGATCCCCGGATAATATGGTTGCCCTCTTTACTGCTGCACCACTTGGGGCTCATTTTATGCTTTTGAGGAGAACAGTCCAATCTCCACCTGCTCCATTTCTGGTCCATACAGGCCCCACCCCACAACCCATATCACCTGAAGGATCCACCTCCAACATCCCGGTGGACAGTGTCTTGTGGAGTCATGCGCCAAAGGTAAATGAGCTGCCCAGGTGGTACAAGGTGAACCTACACAGTATTGGGCATACATTTTTTTAGCACAAAAGCCCTCATCCAGATTGACTTACATTTTAATCTCGTTACACATACTGTATGAATAAGCAGTTGAGGGCTAAAGGCCTTGCTCAAAGGCCCAACAGTGGCAAATTGGTGGTGCTGGGCTTTGAACCTAGGACCTTCTGATCAGCAACCCAACACCTTCTGATCAGTAACCCAACACCTTAACAGCTGAGCTACTCCGGCCTTGCAAAAAAAATAAACCTGTCAGCCAAGGAGAGAGGACTGGAATGCGCATGTGTGAAAAATGATGACTTAACTGTACTAGTCAGAGACGCCCTTGAGTGAGCATGTTTGCCGAGTGGCCATCGCATTCATGCCTCAACATTCCTCCACAGCAACTATTTGGATTATTCAGAAGGCTTTCGTTGTCAATGCACAAATGCTCGAAGGCGGTGGAGAATCTGCTGAAAAGTTGCAGTCATCCACATTCTGGAAGGCCTGCAACAAGCAGAACACCTGAGAATGTTGAACGTGTACAGACTGCAATCAACAAAGATTGGCGCCTGACAGTGCGAGAAGTAGAAGCGTAATTAGGAGTTTATTACAATCATTACATCGCTGGATACTTTCCGGACAGACCTCGTATATATTCATTACAGTTAAACACAATTAAATTCTTTATAAACCATTTTTCTAATGAGGCATCTGACTTACAGTACAGGAACCTCAGATGTTTTACAGAAGGGTACTGTAATTGGACGGGGGCGGACACTAAAAAGAGGTAATACTAATTATATTCATATACTATAACATTATGTTAATGTTAAGAACCCTAAGGGTTTCCATTCAAAATTTTTATTTTGAATTTGTCCTTTTTATAGTTTTTTACTCAACTATGTCCTACTGTATCAGTGGATGGGATCCAAATATCTTCCAACTTTTTTGTGTTTACTGTCTCTCCATCAAAGTCTTTGCAGATAATGTCTTGTTGCTAAGTCTTACCATGCAAGGCGAGTTCCTGTTTTATGGTTAGTGTTTCCTAGTTCTGACTCCTACATGAGTTAGCACTGATGATTATGGAAAACTTGTGGTTACAATACCTCTTTAAATTTCCTTTTTGTATCCTATAAAAAGAAGGTTTCCCTAGAGAGCAAGCGCTTCCCCCCAGAAACCCTTTCGCTAGCCCTCATCCCTCTTCAATAACAGTATCATTAATTTGTACTGATATATTAATTATTACTGGGCATCATTTCCTCACTTCTAATTAAGTGTGTCTTATCCCTTAGATATGTCTAGAGAGTCAGTTCATCATCCTTAACCTAAACACATGGGGGACTCTACGCAACGTGGATGATCTTAATTGTTTCTTAGCTGATTCTCAATGTTTCAACCTTGAGACTGTCTAATAACAAGCTTATTCCTTGTCATCACTCTCCATGAGCGATGTACGCTCATCTAGACCTTCAGCTAGATCTTTCTGCAAATTTATTGCAGTGGTTGTTACAGTAGTTATGAGTGAGACATGGATAACAAATGCACTATGGGAGTAATAGCATCTGCAGGAAGCATCAAGACCTTGCTTGATAATGGAAAGAAATACTAAATATTTAATAATAAAAACAATCAGCCAGAATCAGAACCTGAAAGTGACCACCAGAATTGAGGAGACGGTGAGTTGTCCAGCTTAAGTTCAATTCTTAATTCTCATCAGCGATGAGAAACATCATAGGAACATTATATCAGCCAAGAAACATTATAGTCATAACTCATTAAAATTATTCCTCAAGTGGTTTTCCACCTCAAAAGAAGAGATGACAGTCTGATACACAACCATAAACAATTCCTTTAAGACTAATTTTCGCCTCAGTCAGTTGGATGCTACAGGACTGGGAAGTACAATTCATAATTTGGAAAGTTGCCATTGGGAGCTTGATTAGCCTCATTGTGGCTTAATGTCTTCTTTTGTTGATGTTTTGGGAAACAGAACAACATATGTTGGAACATACTGTGGATGAGTACATGCATAAGTAACAAAAGGAATGTTTGTAAAACTTGCTGTGGAAGCAGGAGGTGGTAGGATTGGTCAAGTTGCTACAGTTTGTTTACCAGAAACGTGGTATTGATCAATGGCGTCCATAGGATTGATTGGGACTGCTCGAGTATGTCTTACAGAGCAGGTCAGTTATGTCTGTGTGTTATGTGTGGTATTGGTTAAGAATATCTGCAAGAGGAGTCAGATTGGTCAAACATCCTGTAGGAGCTGGAATCCATTAGTCAAGGGATTCTTCTTGGAGCAATGGGAATGGTCAAGCTTCCTGGAGCAATTGGTTAAAAGCATGAGTGGTAGCATTGGGATTGGTCACATATTTTGCAGAATGTGGTGCAACTGATCAAGAGCATCTCCAGAAGCAATGGGATTGGTCAAACATTCTACAGGAGCTGGTGGGACTGGTCAAGAATGTCTGGGAGCAGGCAAGATTGGTCGAATGTTCTGCCCTGAGATTGGTCAAGAGAATGTGGGAGTGGGAGTAATGATGAAGAGCGTCTTCAGGAGTGAGCAGCATTGGTCAAGTGTCTGTGAGAGTGGGAAGGATTATTGCAGGAGTTGGTGGAATTGATAAAAAAAAAAAAAAAACATGGGGTCCAGATGGGATTACTGCTCACCTCCAGTACACCTCTCACATGTAATCGCAGTTTCACTTGAATTGCATTTTAACATCTCTCGTAGGGTGTAACTGTTTTACATATACACTTATTTATGAATTCCTGATCTACTCCGCCTACAGTATCTCTATCGCGTATTCCTTTTTTTTTTTTTTTTGGGAGAGGAGCAAGAAGTATGCAAAGACACGTTGCCCTCTGGCACAAACTCCAGACTTTATAAAAATGCATTACTGAAAAACAGCATATGCTTAATGTAGGCATATGGTGTATAACTGCAGTCAATAATTGTCCTGTCCTTGCACAAAATAATTATATTTCTCAGAAGAGTCATTTTATAGTGAGTGATAATTAATGGCATTCAGCATTGAAATGAGTAATTTGCTGATCCTACTTATAGCACACAACAGGACTATATTAAAAGCTTTGAGATCATTTTGCTGCATCGTGTGCTCAGAGCATATTTCTTTCTCTTACGTACTTTCTTTCTTTCGCACATTAACACACATGTTAAGCAGCATAATAAACTAAAAAGGATATTTCACTCAGACGGTGCACCTCTAGAAGTCCTTTGTGATATGAACTGAAAATGGAACCAAAACCACATGCATGCTACATGAATACATTGCATGACTTAAAGGAAAACCAGCTTCACTCTACAGACCTAAGCTGCATTCCCTCATTTCCCACAAATGCTGTAGGTACTGTATATACAACGAACAGCCACAATGCCACTGCCAGGTGAATTGAATAACAATGACTTAATTATATACCAGTAATTAACAGTCTAAGCTGGTGGCAGGATCATGGGCACCCATGGCCCATGTATTGGGGCTCCATGCAAGGACCAAAGGCCAAGTCCACCCAGTCCACAGAAATAACAAGGCAACACAGATTGTAGAAGGTCAAGGCTAACCAAGACAGAAAAGTATCAGAATAGACAGACTTAGCAGGGAAATAGTTGTTGATCAGACCTCCAAGTTCCCCAGGAACTCATCCATATACCTGATCCACCACTAACGTCCTGGTGCCGAGCACCACAACATACCCTAGGTAGTTGTAATGTTAATGGTTTTAATGATATCTCTGAACAGCATAAATTTAAGTTAAAAGGCATTCTAAACACCATTTTAAAAATCTCCTACAAAAAAAAAAATAATAATAAATTATGTTTATGTTTCAGTTAAATCATTCTAAACATTCATTTCACCTTTTAAATACTCAGAATACAGCATTTTAAAATCCCAGCCAATGATAACTACACTTTAACTTGAAATCTAATCAAGAAAACACCTATAAGCCCATTTCTGCAAAAAAACATTTAACATCTCCTGTTTAAAAAAGGCTATAATTACTGATTATGAAAAATAGATGCGTTTAATTCCCCAACAAATCATTCAACCCTGTAACCTGAACACACATTCGCCTGAAGAAGAATCTAGAATATTCATAAGCATTCATGAGTGAATTCTCGGGAAATCTTGAGAAAAAGAGCTTTTTAGTGCTTTCTCAGCTCCAAGCGCACCTGCGTTAACTAATGAACTAATTAACAGTGTTTTCCTAATTGAAGTGGAAGATGAGGGAAAACACTAAAAGTCGTCCTCCAGGACTCGATATAGCTTTTAGCTTTCAGTCGAACAATACCGTACAAAGAATAGTGAATAAAGTAGTGCTGTGAATCGATTACAATTCTTTGATCTAGTTAATTCACAGTCATTAATCACAATTAATTACAACTTTTAAATATTTGGATTTACTTGTATTATGAACGTGCAATGTTGGAATAAAGAAATACATGACAAACTGCTTAGAGGAAACAGCTTACACAGTTTTACAGTATAATATCGCAAACATTAACACCTAAATGTTACATTAAAATCTTGCGAACGGGATCGGCGCTGTATGCAGTGGTATAAGGGTGTGGCGATCCATCGACATTATGGCTCGAACCCGGATCCGCAGATGCAGAAATCAACAACCTAAAGCACGGGTCGGCAACCTTACGTAAACACTCAAAGAGCAATTTGTACCCGTTTCCCATAGAAAAGAAAACACCGGGAGCCACAAAACCCTTTTGACATCTAAAATGAAGAGAACACTATATATATATCGTTTACCTTTATGCTGTGTGTAAAAAAAACAAACAAACAAAAAAAACTAGTGTGTTACATAAGTAACATAAGTGTAAGTTAGTGACCCCTGACATAGAGCCTTAGCCGTCTGAGCCACCGCTCCTACAGATTACGTTTAATGTATTTTTGTAAAAATCGTTCCCCTTGAAGGCAGCTTGAGCACACAACTTTTAGTTTTTCATCCAAACTTCCAGTTAGAAGCTTTTTATAATGAAAATTGTCATTCAGCACCTGGTGGTGTTTCCTCAGTCATCTTATTATGCGCGTTAAAAGTTAAAAGAGACGCGTAACCGCGCTGCGATTGTCATATGATACAGTTTGCCTTGTTTGTTTTATTTCAATTTGGAATAATAATAATAATAATAATAATAATAATAATAATAATAATAATAATAAAGTGCACACCGTTATTAAAGCAAAAGTGGACACAAACAAACACTAAGGACTTCGTGTTCAAGCTGTTACTTTTCCGCTTATGTTCCAATTACGATAATATCATTTGACATGAAAAACTGCCAAACAGAAGAAGACATTTGTGCTCGACTGTAAATTACAACCTAAAGCACTGAATAATGAATATTATATGGAATAATAATGAAATAAATATTTCATCTATTATTGTTAAGACGAGGAAATGATGAGAACATTTCCCTAATATCCAGACAGCAATTAAACTTAATCTGATTCAATGGCTTTACAAACGAATTAATGCTCTACTGAGTGCTATAGCGAATTCTCTTTGATTAGCAGACAGAATGTTAATAAATGTTGAAAGCGTACTAATAAAAGTGTGCTATACAGTAAATAAGTGTAGACTAAATCCAGCTCCGCTTCTTACAGCTTTCTGTCAGCTGCCTGATCAATAAAAGGTAGAACAGTGTTAAAACATGGCAGGTAATTGATGTTCATTTAAAATATTTTCTTCAGAGGTAATTATGATTGATGCCTTAAGATGAAACCTCATATTATTTGAAGCGCATATTATTAAACCAGAGCAGTTTACCCAAATGTCAGTAAAAGCATGAAGAATACTGTGCCAGTCAAGAAGGTCACGATATGCACTCAAGGCTCTCGTTACTAAGAAAGCACAGATTGAATCTGTATAACTGAGTGCAATTTACAAAAACACCACATCAAATAGGCCAAGACGCATCTAAAGGCAGAAGTGAGATTTATGCATCCTTCTCCTTTCACCAAATATAAATATATGTTTTTTAATGATATGAATTACTTGAATTGCTCGAAATCATGTGTAACCACAAGTTACCGCTAAACAACCTTACAATTCCATGTGACCTCTTCTTTTTACCATTAATCACATTTTATACAAAACTGCCAGAAGACTGATACAGTAATTTGTCGTCTCAATAAGTCTTTAATGTCACATCAGACATTTATTCATCAAAGCATTTACTTGTGTATTTGTTGACTGTGATTATTCAGAGAAAATAATAAGCTGTAGTGCTAGTCTAATAACAACAAATGTTTTTATGGGGCGAAATGCCCCGAGCAGGACTACTGTACTGTACATACTGTTGCATCCGAGTAGATGGTGAAAGGTGCCTGGATCGCTGATTAACACGTTTCTGCATCTGTGATGAAACAGCACTATAAGGATGGAGGTAAGTGTGAGCTCTACACACACCGTCACTTTGCTTGGGAATGGGGGAGAGTGGGTAAATTGCCGGAATTGCTGTAATTATGTTAAAACGAATCCGCTCCAGCTCACTGGGGGTTAGTCAGGCGAGGACAATTGCAGCTATACAAAATGTCAGAAACACTGTTTCTAGGTGCCACCTTTTTTTTTTTTTTTGCACATCAAAGCCAAAGCCTTTTTTTTTTCAGTAAAAGAAATAATAATAAAAGAAAAAAAAAACAATAAATACCAATAAAGCTAAATGCCTGATACAGTAAAGTATTAACCTCGTAGAGGAGCAGGAAAAGAATGAGAGACAAGAAAGTTTAGATGAAAAAAAAAAAAAGGATCAGAAAATATGTTTTGATTTAACAATTAGGAAAACAATTCTAGCCGTCATCGTTTTCATTTCATAAACATTACAATACCATAAAAAAATGTAAACAGGGAAAATTAGTAAGTGTGAGCAACTTATGATGATTGGCTGAAACTTGATAGTTACTGTATGGCTGATTTTATTAATACTTTTGTTAAATAAAACAATTATGAATGGAAATCATTAGTCACCTCCAGATATGATATTATCTTGTGCTAATTTGATCAGATTCGCCATTCTATAAGTATAACGATTTTACAAATATCCCAATTCAATATTACATTTTACCTTGATTTTGTTTCAATTTTAAACCTTTAAAAAACTTTGAGTAATTAAATGTAGCCCATTCCTTATAACATTATATTAAAACTTAAAACTTCTTAACTTAAAAGCCAAGTTGTATTTAAACAATACAAACAACAGTAACTTCAAAATACAAAAGTTTAACATTGTTACTGAGCAGTGAGTATGTTACTGTATCTGTTACATCATCCGCCATAATTATTATCTCTATATAAACTTAGCAAATAGTTCACTCCTACCACACGGGATAAAAACGTCTACATAGTTCAGAGGGCGCCACCTGTAGGGTCATAAAGAAACTGCAATGTTTCCCGTTCTGCCTCCTCAAACACCTCCAAAGTCTCAAAACTCAACAGAACAGTGATCGCAGGGGACGAGATGCTGCCAGCAACAAGGGCACGCAGGGCTTTCTGATTAGCTCATTAGCGCTCGCGGTGTTTTGAGACCGGTGTAAGTGTGTATAATGAGTGGGTTTGAATCGTTTAATGTATCTGAGGCTGATTGGTAGATCACCGGTCACGGCCAATCGAACTGAAAGCCAGCCAATTCCGGTCACTGGCTGATCGATCGCTTCATTTCTATTATAAATATAATAAGTTTTTTAAAAATCGATTTTGGAGTCAGAGTGGCGATACGTGAAAAGAATCAGCTCACCAAAGAATCACGATTCATAACTAAACCGATTTTTTCCCCCATCTGTAAAGTACGTTAATAAATAAATTAGTTAATTACAAAATCCTTGAAATTTTATTCATCATGAATTAAGACAAGTTTAGAAGGTAGAAGTAATCAAACGCAGGCTAAGCATCACAGCGACAAAGCTTTCTCAGGTACTGTAACGTACAGTGTCACAGTTTAGTAAAAAAATAAAAGTATTTTTTTTTTTTAATGTAAAGAAATAAAAGTCTCACTCTAATATTTTGTTTTATTGCCTTTTTTTTTTTATTATGGTGCACATTTGCCATAGAATTGTTTCGAGCATCTTATCCAATGTCACAACATTTGTTTTCATCAAAAGGTGCATTTATTTTTGCCGGAGTTCTTAATTGATCACGCGATTAAAGTATCTTAAATAGTGGCTCATTAAAATCCAAATGTTGACTTTTTTGGGGGTCAGGCACTGTATTTTTCAGCTCAAAAACACACACACATACAAATAAATAAATACAGGTGTAATATTTCCAAATGTTCCAAGTAACGAGCATATAAAAAGAGATGGATTACAGTAATTACAAGAGGAGAACGTGCCAAATTTATCGCCAGCGCTTCCAACCAGAGGATCTACAGGATACGTGATCCAGAAATGTTTTTGCAAACAATATACTGAACATTAGAAATCACGCAAACAGAAAGGAACTGTGTTATCTGACACTCAGTGAGGGGTGCTAAGATAATTGTTTTTATGAAACCTAGCACAGATGGTCAGTCAGTAGATACTCATTAGTAAGTGAAACAGACATGTCGCGGACATGGATGGCCAGCTTAGTGCCAATTTAATGAGCTAAAGACTACCGGTGGTCAGCGCACAAATTCTAATTTAAACCCGGAGCGTAACAAGTGTTAGACTTCGAGCTACTGTATATTCTCACACACACCTGGGATGCTGGAGCTTGGAAGATAAATTAACTTGGAAGACTAATACCTGACTCGAGAGCTGTGCCAATGAATGAATTATGCAGTTTAACTGATCTTTTGCTGGTCAGTTTTTCATTCAAAATCAATTAACATTTATAGATTTCACTTTGGTAAACCGAAATAAATGTATATCACAGCTTTCAAAACAAACAAAAACTCTTTGCGTCTTCCACAAGGTACTAGCAGAATACTCTAATTTTAGGAGACATATTCTTCTTCTTTTAAGTTTAGGGACAGTTGGTACATTTAGCGCCACCTACAGGACTGGAGTGTGGATCAGAAAATTGGTATGAGAAACATATCATCACTTCTTTGTACAAAACATAACCTTTCTGGTTATGCAGGTGCATAAGGTAAATGTAGCGGATGCCAGCTGCCATAAAAAAAAGAATAAGAACTGGGACATACTGTACTGACAAGTCGCACATGCTCTGCAGAGAAACAAAGTTTCATAGAACCAAAGTTATGACGTCGCAAAAATGTAGAACTTCACAAAATGTGCATATCATTATATATCAGGAAATAAAATATATGCCAGGGTGAGATTTCATCACTTGTGTCACTTTATTTTTGCACAGTTAATGAGTGCATCCTTTTTTTATTATTTATTTATTTATTTATTTATTTAGGTCACAGAATGAACCTAAAACAGACATAAAACATTGTTTTTATTTCTTTGCCTGTGTGACACTCATGTTTGCATGAATTTCAGTTCATCATATTGCCTGCAGTAGGTTGTGCTGGAAAAAAAAGGATATTTACTGCACAATCCTTTATAATCCTGTATATGTTTATAGAAAACACTCATGCAAAAATGTTAAATTAATATGAATATCAAATAAATAAAAACCCTGTGTTAAATGTCATATATATTAGTATAATACACGGATTTGCCCTGTGTTATTATATTTTCCTTTGACGTTAGTCTATATACAGTAAAGTCTCAGGATGTACAGTAGCTAAGATAAATACAGTAAGAACTAATTTTATAGATCATTGCTGTATACGGCATAATTATATAAGACATTCCTAGCATATAATTATAATCGAAAAACTGCAGTGATATTATCATCTCATATTATCCATCTCATATTATCCATCTATATTTCTGAGCATTTTAATTATGTCTCCTCTTGTTTTGCAGTAAAACAACTCCAAGTCCAAGTCCAATCACGGGTCCTCGGCTGGTGTTCGATCTCGAGGAGTGAGGATTATCAGAAGTAGATTTGGCTTAGTAAACATATTGATCTCTGAAGTCTCTCTCCCATGGGGTTTATGTGAGGTCCTGGACTATAAATATATGACACGTTATGTCCAATAACGATAAAAATAAATGCATGGATAATGAACTCTGTGTCAATTTACTCATTATAGATTTTGCCTTAGTGTTGCTTTAATGAATGCCACAGAACTCCCAGTCCATTGTAGCACTTTGAGGATGTTTGGATGCTTTCAATTTAAGGAAAGTTCACGTTAACATCATACCTAAATGGACAGTTACTGTATATTTAGCATTATAAGAGACAGATTTGTCAAATTGCACTAATTTCAAATAATAATTGAGCATGCAAATATAAAAATAATGCACCTCCCTGTATTGCCCTTCAGGTTTTTCCTGAACTAATAGTGCTATATTTACATTAGGTATTTCAGTGAGTTATTTATAAAAGAGACATTCTCTTTTCTTATGCAATTAGAAGCCTTTTTCCCAGCATGCACGAAGCGGCACTGCATATATTCTTACAGATGAACATCGTTGCATTTCCCACTTGTGAGAACTGAAAGGGAAGAGCACTACTCTAAAGAAGGATGCTAAAGTGTTGTCACATTAAACCCATCTGTAAACAGTGGAGGGCAAAGTACACAAACCCTGTACTCGAGTGAACATAGAGACACCTTCAGAGAAAAATCTTACTCAAGTAAAAGTAGAAGTCCTCCATTTACATACAGTATCTACTAGAGTTAAAGTACAAAAATACTGACCTTCAAATTTATTTAAGAATCAACAGGATTGAGCTTATATTAGTTCAAAGTAGAGTTTATGTCATAGTAAAAGCATCTCTCTCTCTCTTTCTCTCTCTTCCTGAACTTCCCGACTGTGCACAAGCTGTTTTTTTGACACTGTACGCAACCAGCTCCCCTTCTGATTTCCAACATCTGTTAAATCATCAAGCGTGTCGCAAATTAAACACAACTATGCGTACCCTTCTGGTTATTTAAAAATTGTAGACGGGTGAAAGTACAGATGTTTGCTGTAGGATGTAGCGGAGTAAAAGTTCTAAAAAAAATAAATAATCCAATTAAATTTTATTTGTATAGCGCTTTTAACAATTGTCATTGTCACAAAGCAGCTTTACACAATCAAAATAATTATTTAAGTTTGTATGGAATGTGAAGTATGAATCAAAATGTTCAGATAGTCCCTGGAGAGCAAGCCGAGGGCGACAGTGGCAAGGAAAAACTCCCTGAGAAGGCATTAGGAAGAAACCTTGAGAGGAACCAGACTCAACAGGGAACCCATCCTCATCTGGGTGAAACAGATAGCAGGAAATGATCTGCATTTATACAGTGTGTTAGGTGGCAGGCAATTCAGCTATAATAGTTGATGTTAATTGATGTTAAAATGGAGTCCAGATAGTTATTGGAGACTCAGATAGACTTGTAGAAAGTTCCAGTCCTGGACTATCGAGAAACCGCAGCCAAGTCAAGTCATCAAAGAAACAGCTGCCAACATCAGTCGAGGCCAGAACCGTCTTCATGGTAGAGTGAAACCGTCACCAGACGCATCCCAAAGAGACAGCATGTGACGAGGTCTCCAACCAGAAGCGGGGCACAAGGATGAGTCAGGCAGGTTGACAAAAGTACATTATCAAGTAAAGTAGAGATACACGAGATATTAACTTAAGTACAGTAATGAAGGAGGCGGCGCGGTGGTGTAGTGGTTAGCACTGTCGCCTTGCACCTCCAGGGTCTGGGTTCGATTCCCCGGCCAGGCTCGATTCCCGTCTCTGTGTGCATGGAGTTTGCATGTTCTCCCCGTGCTTGGTGGGTTTCCTCCGGGTACTCCGGTTTCCTCCCACAGTCCAAAGATATGCAGGTTAGGCTAATTGGCGTTCCTAAATTGCCTGTAGTGTGTGATTGGGTGTGTGAGTGTGTGTATGTGTGTGCCCTGCGATGGATTGGCACCCTGTCCAGGGTGTACTCCGCCTAGTGCCCGAAGTCTCCTGGGATAGGCTCCAGGTCCCCCGCGACCCTGAACACAGGATTAAGCGGTATAGAAAATGAATGAATGAATGAACAGTAATGAAGGAGTAGCTCAGTGGTTCTGGTGTTGGTCTACTGATCAGAAGGTCCCAGGTTCACAGCCCTCCAGTCTGCCAGTGTTGGGCCCTTGAGCGAGGCCCTTCAACCTCAACTGCTTAATTATATAACATATTTATAGATATTAACACGCTTTGGATATGGGTGTCTGCCAAATGCTGTAAATTTGCTTTAACTGCTGTCTGTGAACATGAACTCCTCATTAACAAGATTTTGATTTTTCACATACAATATACACACCTCGAATATTGTACATACTGTAGCTCCATGACACAATCAAGCCTTTATTGTTGGATACATGCTGTTCTGGTAATGTTTGCTTTCCCTAATCTAGTCTACTTGGTAGCCACAGTGAGACCATGCTTCATAACGTATATTCCAACCACATTCCTGTTCAAACATGTTTACTTTCTTAAGGTTTTGTATTAATCGTTCACCGTATACTGTATATACACACACGCGGTCCACTCCGAGTGCCTTTAATAGCATTAGATTCACATTCTTTCCTGACAGTTGAGGAACCTGATGTGGGCTTCATGCTCTTGTACCGTGTGCACCTCAAGAAGTGATGCTTTGAGACTATACAGTACCTCATTTTCCCTCATAGAACCGTCACTCACTAACTGTTTCTGCACTTCACAAGAGGTCACTAATATCTACAGTATATATATATATAAAAAAAAAATAGAAAGGTTTTGTCTATACATTGGTCAGAACTCAAGACGCATCTCTTTAATCTGGCATACACATAACTCATCCCATAATCTCATACTCCAGTACACCTATACCGAATGGCAACTACGCTAATTCTCCCCATCTGTTCTGTATTTCTCTACCCATCCCGAGGCATCGGGAGATTTTGCCAGCTTCAGTAGACAAAGGCCGACCCTGCGAGGTTACTGAGGCATCCAGAGAAGGACCAGCTCCACCTGGATTCAGCTTTATGATGGTTGGAGCTACACATGCTGCTCCTGTGCTTCCAGTGATCCAGACCTCATCTGCCCTCTCCACCTACTGACTCGTCCCTATGCTGAACTGGTCTTCATGTCAATTTAAATAATTTCTGTCATATTGAATTTTCACCTGCACAACACACAAGATGTTATATAATTTCTATCTGTTATCACCCAGATGAGGATGGGTTCCCTGTTGAGTCTGGTTCCTCTCAAGGTTTCTTCCTAATGACATCTCAGGGAGTTTTTCCTTGCCACCGTCGCCGTCACCCTTGGCTTGCTCATCAGAGACATTTCATTCATTCGTCTCATTATTATCTACACATTTTACTCACACGTACACACTTCCAATTATTTTCTTTTCTATAATAATAATTATTATTATTTTTTATTTTTATTTTTTTTATTATTATTATTATTATTATTTATTTATTTATTTTTGTTAAATTTCTTTAATTTTTGTGAAGCTGCTTTGAGACAATGACCATTGTTAAAAGCGCTATATAAATAAAATTGAATTGAATTGAATTGAATTGAACTTGTACATGAGTGTTGAACAGAAGGGAAGTTATGACCAGTTATGTGTCAGATGCTCATCAGCTTATTTTTAGCTTTAACCTTTGAACTATTTCTACAAACTCTTTACCCATCAGTGGCCATGCACTTACACTAGTCTGAAATAACTAAACCAGTCCTTCTGCTAAAAATAATCAATACCACAATCAAAAGTCATAGAGATCATGCTGTTTTTAATAACACAAATGTTTTTCTTTTGTTGATGTGAAAATGAAATTAACTGAATATACAGTTGCAGTCAAGCATTTTGAGACAAAAGTGAAATTTTATGTTTTTTTTACGAATGAGAATCAAGAAAATAAGAGTAATTTTTTTTAGGCAAATAAATTGATCAGTACTTACTATGAAATCTCTTAATTTTCAAAACCTGCTGGATCCGGTTGGTCATGGAGTAAAACGGACGCCTGCGGTACTCTGGTGTCACTCGCTCAGTAAATGGCTGCTTGATCGCTTCCTGAACATCATGCACAAAAGTTTGTCCCCCCCCCCACCAGCGAATCCCTTGAGAATCTGCTAGTTTTATCCATTTTTGTGTAGAAGGGGGCAACCATGGCTCCAGAAAGTAAAAAACCCTGATTGCAGCTAAACCCAGCTGATTCTAATTAGCACAACTCTTAGCGCCTTGAGCTAATTAGTGACATCACATGTTTCGTTCACAGAGAGAACCATAATACATTAAATATGTTATCTTAATACTTTTGGCCATCACTATATAGCTACTGTCCAGACAGGATCTTTCATCAATACATATTTTTGTATGTATGAGCAGAGATACCTTTCTGTATGTTGATGGAGCTTATAATGCTTTTTCGCTGTTCCTAGGCTATAATGTAACATGTATAATAGTATAGAAGAATAGAGGCTACATTTCTTAAAAGCACAAGTGAATAGGGTTCCAGACTGAATTATTATATATCAATGCTAGTACATGGCCGCGGTATTGACGACTCACAAAAGCAACACACAAAAGCAGACCTTATTTTTTTTTTACAAACAAGATTTCAACTTATCGCTGATGATGTCATTGCATTAAAACAACACCAATAGTGATATGGAGACGTGCCCTTTCTTCTCGTTACATTTGTCTCTAAATCTGTCTGCTTTGTTTAAAAACCTGCCCCAACTGATTAGACATTTACATCACTGCAATAAACAGTTACGTACTCATGAATGTTGCCCCCCAGACCACACTTCAAATATCTTTTTCTTTTTTCAAATGTCCAATCCTTTGAAAACACGCTCGTGCACCTTATTGAAAAGAAATGTTTTACATGTTGATGAGTGTGGCCGTGTAAGAAAAAAAGGAAAAAAAACACACATGAGAATGTGCATAGCACTATGACATGTTGGATAATTGAAAAATGATTAATTGGCTCTGCAAAACCAGCATGACCAGCATACAAGACCCCCAATAAAATTTGACATGTTCTGCACAAGTAAGTCTCTAAACCTGGAGGATTCAAAATGAAAGGTTTGTAAAAGTTCATTTGTATTCATTTAAATTAATAAAACAATCTAAAAATGGTTTTACAAAGGATGTATGGAAAGTAATGCAAAAGTGGGCATTAGGTTTTTTATTATTATTATTATTATTATTATTATTCATTCATTCATTCATTTTCTATACCGCTTAATCCTGTGTTCAGGGTCACGGGGACCTGGAGCCTATCCCAGGAGACTCTGGGCACTAGGCGGGGTACACCCTGGACAGGGTGCCAATCCATCGCAGGGCACACACATACACACACTCACACACCCAATCACACACTACGGGCAATTTAGTAACGCCAATTAGCCTAACCTGCATATCTTTGGACTGTGGGAGGAAACCGGAGTACCCGGAGGAAACCCACCAAGCACGGGGAGAACATGCAAACTCCATGCACACAGAGACGGGAATCGAGCCTGGCCGGGGAATCGAACCCAGACCCTGGAGGTGCAAGGCGACAGTGCTAACCACTACACCGCCGCGCCGCCTATTATTATTATTATTATTATTATTATTATTATTATTATTAACTGACCAAGCTTGTTTAAACTGCACATGTTGTGAGAGTAACTCTTCCTCTACACAAAGGTAAACTAGTCAACATCGTCAACATCACAAGCCATACATTTGCACTATGCTTGAACCCGAATCTCCAATCCTTTTTGAAAATCCCATTTGTTAAGGTTGACGGGTTGATGGTCTCCCACTGCGCTGGAGAATGTTTAGAGATGACAACACTGACTAGAGCAATGTGCACAGATGGATAATAAAGTTCAGTGGAGGGGGTTGAAGGGTTCAACAGTCGCACAAATGCATTATGTTGAGTAGTACAGTATTTTATACAATAAGAGTTACTTTACCAACATGTGCAATTTGAATAATTTGAAAAAAATAATAATAGTAGTTCAGATAATAAAAACGTGGCCCTGTTTTTTTTTTGTTTTGCTTGTTTTCCAGATTTTCTCCCTAATTTAGTCGTGTAAAATTCCTCCCTGTCACTAGGGGGCTCCCACATTAAGACTATCACATGTTTCCTCCAAACCACGTGACCTCCAAACCAACCGCATCATTTCGAACTGCTTGCTC
Organism: Channallabes apus; assembly: GCA_030522415.1. Lineage (NCBI taxonomy): Eukaryota > Metazoa > Chordata > Actinopteri > Siluriformes > Clariidae > Channallabes > Channallabes apus. The sequence continues at coordinate 35,108,912 of CM060116.1, read as the reverse complement.
TCGCACCGTTAGTAACACACTCGGAGGACAGTGCTATCCGCTCCCTCTGCGTGTGCAAGCTCACAGACGCCGCTGATTGGCTTTAGAGCCGTGATTAATGTGGAAGCACTAAATACCTCCCATCCCTCCCCTCTGAGAGAGCTCGGCCAATCGGCTCTCTCTAGACCTCCGGCTGCAAGAGGTTACAGCATCACCTGGGAACTTAACCAGTGATCTCCGGATGATAGGGCGAGCACTTTACCACTGCGCCACTCGGAGGCACGTGGCCCTGTTTTTGCATTACATTTTGGTACAGGCATCGTATTTTCTTAGTGCCATTTTTTATTTTGACACTTGGCAATTTTAATTCGTGGTGAATAAAAAAATATATATATGCGTGTATCGCCAGGAGTCGTTCAAAATTTGAAAGCGAAACGTCTTTAAATTTTTTTTGTGTTTTTATTTTTTTTGCCATTTTCTGCAAGATTTAGTGAAGACATAGCACCATGGGTATTATGTCTAAGAATATTATCAAGGACGGAAAAGGGAGCCGCTTTCAGTTTGGTTTTTAAAGCCAAGAGGAATCATAAATTAAGGTTAAGTAAGGTTTAATATCTATTTATTTCATATTTGACTTCGTGTGCATGTCTTTTCTAAATATTTTGATTGTTTTTATATGCAAAAATCTGATTATAGTGTTGGAAATTAGTAATATTGGTAATATTTTTGGGTGGCTGGAACGGATAATCTGCATTGACATTATTTCCTATGAGAGAATGCGTTTCACTATACAAAATTTCACTTTAAGAACGGATTAAATCTGTAAGCCGATCGAGGTACCGCTGTATCTTTAAATAAAGCATATAAATTCCACGAATCGAAATCAAACTGTACTGCAAACTGTGATGATTCTTACAATCAACTAAAACTATAGATGTATGTATGCATTTCTCTCTTCTTGTCATAAAAATGTAAACATATCAACGCTCAGTCTATGGCTACTGATGTCAAGGAAACAATTTCCCCAATTGTTTTGTTTTTTTTGTTTAGTTTTTTTGTTACAGAGAAATGACTTTCTTCATAAGCCTCCCACAAACAGGCATAATAGGCTTATGTATTGCAACCAAATCCTACAACACAGCTCAGGGCAAAGGAGTCGAGGCCGCATCAGCAGCATTAGCCAAGGCGCATTTGGCTCGGAGAGAAATCACAGCTAGAGCTTACAGCCAAGTAATAGCAGAGAGGATTCAAATAAGGCTGGCATTTAAAATGCTTTAAGCAAAGGTAGGACATCTCGGCTAGATTATGAATGGAGTGGAGAGGGTCGAGTATGTTGGGGTAGAGGGTGCTAAAGTTTGGCTGCATTGTAAGAGATAAACTGTTCCAACCAGGCATATTATCGACTCTGTTTTATTCAGTGAAGGAGAGAGAGAGAGAGAGAGAGCGCTGTGTTCCTAAGAGCTCCATCCCCTGGGTGTTAACTCCAGGCCCACTCATGCAACAACTGTGGCTATTTGAGTTTCACAGCCTGTGTCTTGTGCACCAATCAACATTCTAGTCAATTGTGAGTAGGAGCTGTATTTTATTCCATTCCTATCTGACAGATGACTTGTTATGTTCTGCTTAAAACTATTGATGCATCTGTCATAAACGCGGCCTGCATCGGCTCAGCTCCGGTTTCTCCCACTGGATATTACTGTGATGTCAAACCAATATGTAATGTAATATGAAAGGGAAAATTCACAAAGTGGATATAATCCATGGGTTATGTTAAGATGCCCACTCCACGCGGATTATTTTCCTCGTGCGCCATTTATCTTATGACAGTGTTCTTGCTTAATTTCAATTGCTTTAAATTCATTTAAAAATGCATTATTATCACATTATCATCACGAACCCCCAGCAAGACAACCTAGTTCCTGTTACCACTTATAAACAGTCCTTCCTTTACTTGCATTTCCTTTTTCTTTTATTCTGTTAAAGTTAAAAAGAAAAGACATAAAACCTAGTCTGTTAGGTTATATAGAAAAATTATTTCCTACTGTATCATTGGAAGAAAAAAAACCCTTTACAACACACTAACACCTGAGTCGTCCTCCATAAAAGTTAAAGAAACAGAAAAATCCACCGTATTAATTTTTTTTCTTTGTTAAATAATGACTTTTTTTTGTTTCAACAAACAAACCCAACAAAACACTACAGTAGCTTGGACTTTCAGTTCAGTGTAAACAGTCATTTTACTAAAGACGTTCATTTAAAAAGAAAAAGAAAAGCTTCTATACCTACATTCACAGGGTAACCTTGGTTTTCTATACTGTTCATTCCTGTAAGGTAAATATGTGCACATTATTTAATCATTCATTAAATTCCTCTACCACTTACCCTGTTTACAGGGGACTGTACTGTATAATAAGCAAGGACTATCACAGGACATCACAGGCATGCACACACACACACACACACACACACACACACATCCGGTCGTACACTATGGCAAAGTTTTAAACACAACAAAACTGGAAGGAAACTGGAGAACCTGGAGGAAACCCACATAGCACAGGGAGAACATACAGTACAAACTCCATGAATTCAGACTGGAGGGAAGATTCAAACCCCCAATAATGAAGGTGCGACACAACAGTGTTAACTCCTGAGCTGCAGAATCACATGTAATGAGTGTTCAAAAAAATTTATAGTTTGGTGGTTGTTAGCTATGATAATCACAACAGTGATTTCAAATGTAAAGTCAGCAGTAATTACCATAAAGGGTTTACTTGTAGTTCAATAGCAAAAACAAAGATATCTAGAAATCCAAAACATGGGTATTGGTGCTAAAAATGTGTCTCACTGATCCATGCTTCTTTTTTTTTTTTTTTTGTAAATACCCAAATAGTTTACAACCCAAAGTTTTTATCAGACCAAAAAAATACAATTGCTAAATACCATTTCATGCCCTTTTATTATTAGTAGTGTGTGTAAATTATTTAAATAAAAAAAGACATAAACCTTAAAAAAGTGTATTATTCAAAAATGCTAGATTTTGCAACATACATGTGACATGGTTACGGACACTACAGATTTTTTTCTTTTTATGCTTTTACAAAAAAAAATCTCTTATAAGCACTGACGTCACCCTGGAATTTTAATTTGCACATATTTGTGTTAACAGTTATTATTGGGCAGATTACAAAAAGCAATTTTAACAGATTAAACTGTAGTTTTCTACGTTTTAAGATACAGTATGTGTCTGATTTGGATCATTTAAACACAACCACGGTTGTTAGTAATTTTGGGGAAAAGAATCCTTACAGTAAGTTTGCACAGAATGCTTTAATTTAGGCATAATTTTTACAGGTCATATGCGTCTAGAAGTTTACACCAATTTTAGCATCGATACAGAAAGAAATATGAATAATTTGCATTTTAAATGATTATTGTTCGAGGCGAGACAGTATAACGCTGAAAAATGGCCATTTTTGGGGCCACATATAAAATCATCTCTCCAAAACAGTTGAAGGTAGCAACTTGAAATTTTTCGGGAAGCAAGATCGGTTACCTCCATGTTGCATAAACTTCATAAGTAACTTCTTTGCTACACACATTTTCTGTATTATATGTATGACATTAAAAAAGTTAAATCAGCACCAATACTGTGTTTTAGCTGATTTTAAGCTTCAATTTGTTCGTGTAAGCTACAGTAAATAGCATAAATCCCTAAGTTTTAGTAAGTTGTGTCACTAGTTAAATATTCCAACTATTTCTCTTGCAAAATGTTTCCACATGTTCAAGGGATCAGTATGATTTCTGAATGTCCCATTGTCACACTTGGTACTGATGTCTGACACGTCTCACTAAAGTCGTTACTAAAGTCGGGTTTTGGGCAAACATTGCTAGAGCGTCTCACAATTCACACAGCACTACCACAAGGCGATCACAAGGCATTTTCAATAAACATCTCGGGGGAATTTCTTAATAGCCAAACCAATTAGAAGTGAAAGGAAACCCATAGGATTAGCTCCAGACTCAATTCCAGACCTTGGACCATGCAGTGCACCATTTGCCATATACTAGTTCATAATTAACCACTGACCTCCCAAGTTTAACTGGATTAATTAGCAAAACTGTATATGATTATTAACCCTGACAGACTGTGTGTTAAACCGTAACAGTTGGAAAAGGCAAAATACACAGAATTTGCATTTGCTGATTCCAAATGCTTCCAACTCCCACATGTTACAATATACGATGTCCAGCATATTGCATCCCTGAAACTGTTTACTTACCGTTTACTGTATACACCAAGGGCCACCTTTTGTAATTCACACCATCTGTTTGCCTTTTGATCTAGAGACATTTTCTAGGAGCGATTATTACATATTAAACAGCTTCATGGTTATGAAATCTGCCTTACCGATACCTCGTTTTCGGGATTACAGATCATTGCCTCCAGAATAGCTTCTTGGCATCCAAGCAAATCCTCAAAACCAACAACATCAAAGGCTTGCCAGGAATCCTGGGAAAACAATCAGTTACCCGCGTGCCTTCAGAGCATGTTTCGAATTGTTTCTCGCATGTTTCGCTCTGTGCGATCCCAGGAAAACCCGAGCATGTAACCATGTCAGGCATTTGTCTTCTATTTAACATATTACCATGATATGCATATAGTAAGTGTTCAGTTGCGCACACATTGCCGCAAGTCTTTGATGTGTTTCTACATAGTAACTAATGGACAACAATAATTTTGAACATCCTCAAGTGCATGCATAATGTCCAAGGTCTAAAACCTTTTCTCTCAAATGAACTTCTCAACATTATAACCTTCACAGATTTACTTACAACATTCACGAGGGACCAGATAACCAAACATTTTGCCAATCTTGCCTTATTTTCAATTTCTTCCACATACAGTATTTCTACATTCCCACCACTGGCTTCCTGCCCGTTCCAGTGTCAGGTGTAAAACAGTAACGCTTACCTATAAAGCCAAATATAAACGCACATCTACAGTACCTGCAGGCACTTATTTAACAATGCCTAGTGCCATATTCTGTCTGAGGATCTAATGCAGATTGGCTTGACCCGCCATCCATCAAGCTGGAAGAAAGACATGAGTCAGGATTTCTCTGTACTTGCCAGCAGGTGGTGAAATGAATTTTCTCTGGCATCAGATAAAAAGTGAAGACCTAACTTCTTTTCAAAAGCAGTAATTAGTGAAGAAGTTATCTATCTAGAAATCTATCTTCGTCCAGTAAATTCTGTCTAGCTGTGTTTCTCAGACCCTATCCTACAGCAGAGTATGCTTACTATCATGAAGATACGTCTTTAACAGCCAAAACAAAGAACAAAGCACTTCTGTACATTTCTCAGGATATAAATGCAAATGTAAACCACATATATCAGTGAAAATGTCTTTATATCCGGACACTATGTCTATTAACTTATTATTGTTTTTGTAATGTATTTCAGACAACATGGCTATTATATTCATAGCTTGACTGATAGCTTTGATCAATATACTTGTGTATTTTTACAAATAACTCTTATCCACCACTTACAGTATATATTTAGCTATTGCTTCCACTGTTCTTACTACAACTTTCCAGCACTTGTTACATATCAGTTAGTGGAAACTCACATAGCTTGTTATAACTTGCATACTGTATAACTTATACAGTACAGCTTGTTATGGACTGTAGGTCTGGATAAATTTATCTACCCAGTGAATGCACATAAATGTGAAAGTGTAGATGGAAATGATAATAGCACAGTACATACAGTACATGTATCGCCACACACACACCACAGTATAACTCATGGTACTGATAAGAAATTTGGCAACACTACACATGGTTTCTTTTGCTCAACCACCGGTTCACATAACCATAAATTCAATCTTAGTACTTTTCTTTATCACATAGAAGTCTTGTTTCAGCCCTTCAAAAGTAAGTAAAGGTGAAGGAATCAAATAATTCACATGCCGTCTTTGCACATTTCCTAAGTACTTCCACTAAACTGGGTAATAATGCTGACCTGACGGTACCAAGGAAAAATGAATTTTGCCCTTGAGTATGAAGCACACTGTTAAAACTAATAGAGCAAGCTTTGCTTCATAAATAGTCACAAACTACAATGTAAAAAAAAATCCACTGTGGGATCAGAAAAATTAGTGTACATGGCTTGAAATACAAACACACACCTAAAGTGAAACAATTAAGCACTGCAGAGAAACAACTAGTGTTACTGAGCACCGACAGCCAAACATGGAGTCAGCCTGTAGACAGAAGTGTAAAAGGAAGAAGGAAATACAAACATACAGCAGTAAAAGGGTCTGAACCAAATCAGCATGAAGTTGCAAAACACTTCAATTTTGACATCTTTTCTGATTTGTTGTCAATTTTAATGTGTGGCTGTCTTTTCACTTGAGATCTGTGCAGCACTGGACAGCACCTGGAAGCAAAGAAATCTGACAGATGTGATGATGAAGGTTGAAGAGAGGGTATGGTGGACCTTCTTACAGTAGATGTGGGACATAGAGTATGACCATAATTCTCAAACCACAGACATTTGTATAATATATGAAATAAATCATAATTCAGAAGTGTTTGATTGGTTTTCTAACACTATGCTGACAAAGAGCTATGAATCACTGACACCTGATGATGGTGATCAGGAAACTCAAACAAAAAAGTGTGTTAACCACATAAAGTGTACTACAAGTACTGTACAGAAACTGCACACATGTTACACAGGTCACTGCAGGTTATAGTGAGAGCAAAAGTAAATTGGCTACAGTACATAAAATAATAATAATAATAATAATAATAGACTATATTATTATTATTATTATTATTGTTATTCTTAGTCTTAATAATACTATTTATTATTATTATAATAATAGAAATAAAAATAATAACAACACTCTTATTGTTTATCTTAATAATAATAATAATAATAATAATAATAATAATAATAATAATAATAAGGGAAATTCTTATAACTTTCTATTGATAATAATAATAACTGGAAATTGATACACATACTTTATTTTCTGTTTTATAGAGAGGCATAGCAACTGAATCAGATCTACTGGAAACTGAACAGCCTTTAATCAACCAATCAATCAATGAATCAATCGATCAATCAGCCAGTCAATGATGATGATGATGATGATGATGATGAAGAAAACGAAGACGAAGCAGAAGTAAATAAAAGTATGTATTCACCACTGGAGGCGATCTGTATGAACAGACGGGCGTCTGATGCCCGGATGGCGGATGAGTACCGCTCTTCTTTGCCCGGCACTTGAGCCTTGCGCTCTGGCATCAGTCGCACCCGCAGCCGGCCTCCCTCGGCCCCGAGCCACCACTCCAGCACGCGCGTCAGGTCCATTTCCAAAAAGGGTACCGGCGCGTCCTGGCGCACAACCAGCCCGCCGCATCCGGTCTTCACCATGTCCTCTCCCACTTCCACCACCACCTGGTTGGACTTGCGGCTCGCTGTGCTCAGACCCAGAGTCAGCACTTTGGGGGCGGGCCGGGTGCGCCTGTACGGCAGCTGTCCGCCGCCGGAGCCGTTTCCGCCCTCCTCCTCCTCCCCCCGGACGCTCTGTGCCAACTTCGCGCCGAGCGAGCTCGCGATGGTGTTCTGCAACGGCGCGCAGTGCATCCGCAGGCTGGCGCGCACCGCGTAGCACCCCGCGTGCGTCAGGCAGTCGCCGTTCAGCGGGCGCTTCACGAACATCGCCATGTAGTAGCGCAGCAGCGACGGCACCGCGAAATCCACCGACAGCGTCTTCCGCTTCCACCTGGAGCTGAAGGTCTGGTTGGCGTCCCGTTTGCCGCCCGCGTCCGGCAGCGTGCTGTTCAGACCGGGGACGGCGCTCGCGCCCCGCAGCCCGGCCGCGCATGCCGCAGCGCAAAGGAGAATCCAGCGCAGCGTCCAGATCGGCGTCATCTCTGCACCGGATCAGCCCCCGGTTCCGTGGTTTAGTTCCGCGCTCTTTCCTCGCGTCGCGTCCTCACTCCTCGTGCGCTCTCCCCGTGCTTAAATCTCTCTCACCGCATCCTCCTCATCCTCATCCTTATCCTCAATAGAGGAGAGAGAGAGAGAGAGAGAGGGGGGTAAAGTGCCGTAAAAAAGTGTGCAACCCAAACTGGCCCCCAGTGTGTGTATGTGTGTGTGTGTGTGTGTGTGTGTGTGTGTCGGCTCCTCCGCTCCGCTGCTGCTCGGTATGCCGCACGGCTCTTCCTCCCGGACTCGCTCAAAAGCGCCCTTGTATGTGTGAGAGTGTGTGCATGTGTGTGAGAGAGAGAGAGAGAGTGTGTGTGTGTGTGTGTGTGTCTGTGTTGCACACGCAACACCGTGGAGGCGAACGCTTCTGCTGCTCAGCAAACACGCGCAACGTCGCTGTCTTCCGTTCGCCTCGCCGACTCACGACCACCAGATGTCGTCCGGAGTAAAACCGCGTCCCGAACTGTGACCACAGACACGCACCGTAACGCACAACTTAGTCTCTCTCTCTCTCTCTCTCTCTGGGTTTCTTTTTTAACATCAGATCAACAGATGCATTTGATCTGGGCGGGTTTTCCAGCTCTCCTCCACTTAAAAACAATGCATTCTAAATAAATAAATAAATAAATAATTAAATAAATAAATAGATGAATAAATAGGTGCAAGCAAGGATGATCTGGCTGAAGCACCTGTGACATCGACACCCGGGCGCAGCGGATACCCCGTATGCATTTTGATCATGTTAAGACCTGCAAAAACACCCTGATCTGACAAAAAAAATGCATCACTCAGTGTGATGTCACTCAGTGTGATGTCACTCTGGAAATTTTTATCAGCCAATTTCCGCCAATAAGTTTAAGGCCTCGCCATGGCTGAAGCAATTAAGAGATCAAGAATCACTTTTTTGCAATTTTGCATCCTCCATGTCTTAAGACTATGGTGGCCCGAGTTTGGTGGCGATCGTCTTAATTCCCCTAGGAGGACTAAACCAAATCTCATTGTGTGCATTATGCAAACAACCCAAAATAAACGACTTCCTGTTGAGGTGAGCCCGAGACATGACCAGTGAAAGTTGTTCGGCTCAATGAGATCTAAATGTACACATGCAAGTGTGTATGAGCTATGCAGCAAAATCTCATGTGAAGACCCCGTGACTCACCCAGGGCCTGACTGTTCAATCGTCCTATTGGCAGCAGATTCCAACCTGTGTGCTGATTTTCATGAATTTTTGAGCATGTTAAGACCAAAGAAAGTCCTAGATGAAGAACAATAGGGCCCTTCACTATTGAGGGCTATGATGTCATTGAACCGTTGTCATAGTGCTTGGGCCCTAATAATAATATTCATAATTATTATTTTGGCGCACAATTTTTGTGCATGCCATCCCCACCACGTGCGAGCGCTGACACCTGTGAAGCACCTTCCTGCCTCATCATGATGTCAATGTGTATAATCAGGAGACCAAACTTTATATTCCTGGCATCATTTGCCCCTAGGAAAGATTTGAGGCTTCACAGATCCTTCCTCATTTTGCGAGGGGTAATTTTATCTTCGTTTTTTTTTCTTAAATAGGCAATTTGTTGCATCATTAGTGCTGCGGAATCATAATCAAAGTAATTTATTTAGTCAGCTGACATAGTTTACTCACTCACCGTCTATATCGCTTCATCTTGTATACAGGGAACCTATCCCAAGAGACTTAGGGCACGAAGCGGGGTACAGAAAATTTGGGAACGCCAGCTAGTCTAATCTGCATATCTTTGGACTGTGGGAGAAAACCGGAGTACCCAGAGGAAGCCCACTAAGCATGGGGAGAACATGCAAACTCCACGCACACACTCCCTGAGGCGGGACTTCACAACATTTCTGGTGTGTTTAAAAATGTAATAACACAAAATGGACAAATTATCATCTTAATGTAAAATTACGCTTGAAAATTATTACTACACTCTAAAAAATGCTGGGTTGTTTTTTCTACCCAAACGCTGGGTTGCCGCTATTGGGTCATTTTTCTGGGTTATTTTCAGAGAGTTGGGTAGTTTTTGTGTAACCCAGCTGCTGGGTTGAAGTTTGCTCGGCCCCTCCCCCAAAGTTCACCGGTGGATTCAGCGGCTGTCACTCAGCTTCGTGTCTCTTGAGCTCCCACACCGCTGATGACGGTTCATCCTCCTCGGACATTTAAGGGGAAATGGCGTTAAATACAAGGTCTGTATACACATGTTCACTCACCTAATTCACATATGACTGAAACATTATTACTATATGTAACATTTATTACTGTTACCGTGTTAAGGTTACACACAAACTCTCCAGCTGGTCTGAGGTACTGGATGATAATTTAGCTGAGAATAGCTGCTAGCCATAAACCCCACCTGTGTATGAAAGAAACGGCTAAAATGTCTGAGCTTTTTTAGCTTTCTCTGTAGAATGTTTGCAGGGTTACGAAGATGGTGAAGTGATGAATGAATGCTAAACTGTTAACTGTAGTGTTAGCATGACGCAGGCATTTAGTTAGTTTGCTAGCGTTAGCAACCACTTTAGAACTTTATTAAACTCACTGCTTGAGACAATAAAATGCTGGTGTTTTACAAAACACTGACCCTCTCACAAATATACAGACCTGCTAACCCTCCCGTTTTTCACTAGCTAGTAATTTACTCTGCGGTCAAATTTCTCCTGCGTTTCTCTCGAGTTATAACAATATTTTACACCTTTCCCCCTTTGGCAAGTATGCAAATGTATCACCAGTAATAGCATGTAAGCTAACCATGTAGCTCTCTTTAACCAAAGTTAAATTAACTATCAGTCAGCGCGCCAACTGCAGGAAAAAGTACCACAGCTGTACAGGTAACTACTAGATGGAAGTATTGATATTTTTGTGATTGTAATGTACCAGTATGACACCAGCTATGACATTTTTTCGGTAATTAGCTTAAAATCAATGCAGACCACAATATCAACTAGTCTGACATAGAGCTGTATCCTAAAAGCCATATTTTGCTGTTTTATGTTTGGTAGTAGCTGTCTCCATGTTTTTGTTTTAGGTTACCTATACACTATCTTAATGGGCAGCTTTGTAATTTTTTAGTATCAGTCCTATTTCACACTAAATTAATAGTCTTCTTCAGTTTAATCTTTGCTATTCAACAAAATTTTAACTTTCATTTCTTTCTTTCTAAGGTTGGAACCAACATTGTGGCTGAAGTGTCGAGGCCGTACCCCTACATCCTGACGTTGGGAGATAATGACCAGCGCTGCTCTCAGTAATGTTGCTATGAAATAGCGAGGCCTACCTGAAAAGTCATAGACAGTGTTTGTATGTTATAATGAGACCAGGGCTGGATAGTTTTGATCTGCAGAAAAGATATCTGAAGTCACAGAGAGATCCTGCTCTGTAGAAGCTGCCTCAGTCTATTTGTGCTATTACTCCATTCTGCCCTTATCAGTAATAGTATAGTAATGATGTCACTGTTGATTATCTGTTCTTGTGCTTTTGAAAAATAAATGTTTTTTCTAAGAACATGTAATAGGATGTTGTTTATGTATGTTTTTTTGTAATAGACCAGTATATCAAAGAAATTTAACATTTTTAAATTAAAAGCATTTGGATTGAATATTTAACCCATCTTGTTGGGTTAAACAAATAACCCATCTTTGCTAGGTTAAATTAACCCAGCATTTAGTTAGTCCTATATTTACCCAGCAGCTGGGTTAAAAACAACCCAGACTGGGTTGTTTTCAACCCAGCATTTTTTAGGGTGTAGACACTTCATCCATCTACGAAACGTCTGTAGTTCATCAACTTGGGACCGTGTAGGCTAATGGTGGTTACTATTGTATTTATTCCCATTTTACAACCGTGGTGTAAGTTAGGAGAATGGGAAACTCACCACTACCCAGCTCACCACAGGGTAACACTGCACACTCTTATTCACACTGACAGCTGATTTAGAATAGCCGATCTACCTAATGGAATCCTTCTGTGATGTGGAAGGTAACTCTGGACACCAGGAACAAAAGCAGAACATCCACACAGACAGTAACCCTTGCTTAAGATCGTACCGTGGACCACAGAGTGGGCAATAATTTGCTCATTTTAGTTTTTCAGTCGCCCTGCACCTCCAGAGTAAGGGTTCGATTCCCGATTCGGTTTCCTCCAGGGACCCCACAGTTCAGACATGCAGATTAAACCAACTAGTGTTCCTAAATTGTGTGTGTGTATGTGTGTGTGCCCTGTGATGGATTGGCACCCTGTCCATGCTGTACCCCGCCTCATGCAATCCCCCTGCATACTAAATCTATCCTTTTTTTTTTTTTTAGAAGATATCTTAAAGACCTCTTAAGGAATACTTGAAGTTTGAAGAACGTCTACAGAAGACATCAGAGCTCCTCTGCATGCCCACTGAGATGAAAGTGAGGACGCTACTCCCTCCCTGCATCACTGTACCACTTTTGCCCTATACGGTACGCTCCATTCGTCAGTGTAAAATGACCACCGCAGGACAACCGCTGATGAGATTTTATTAGGGTGGTGGACCATTCAAGGCACAGCGCTGACACTGATATTGTAGTCCCATAAGAAGTGTTTGTCGTGATTTAAGACCGTATCGGGTGCAGCAGGATTGCTGAGGATTTTTAAACAGTCTGCAAATCAAACCATACAGCCTGGAGCAGTCCTTTGGTCTAAACGTGACCCTGATGTAATATAAGCTAGAGATAATTAACACACACACACACACACACTGTGTATGCAAAAAGAGGATGAGGTGGAGCAATAAAGCAGATGTATCAGATAAAGTGGCCAAAAAGAATACACTGTTGAAAAAGTCCAGCAATGATGCTTTGCTTTAAATAGCTGTATCAATTTAGAATCTTTTAGCTGTAAATATATTGAATATACTGTATTAGTGCAATTAAACAGGTGGAGGAAATAAAATGAGAAGATGATTGAAAACCCAGGTCCAATTCATGATATATAGACTTTGCATTTGTTTTGTTGTAATGGCTGAGAGTTTGCAGTTTCACTTCTATGAATGTGTGAACAATCAAACTGAAGTTTTATATTTCCTAATATATACACAGTGGGCGGCGCGGTGGTGTAGTGGTTAGCACTGTCGCCTTGCACCTCCAGGGTCCGGGTTCGATTCCCCGGCCAGGCTCGATTCCCGTCTCTGTGTGCATGGAGTTTGCATGTTCTCCCCGTGCTTGGTGGGTTTCCTCCAGGTACTCCGGTTTCCTCCCACAGTCCAAAGATATGCTTAGGCTAATTGGCGTTCCTAAATTGCCCGTAGTGTGTGATTGGGTGTGTGAGTGTGTGTATGTGTGTGTGCCCTGCGATGGATTGGCACCCTGTCCAGGGTGTACCCCGCCTAGTGCCCGAAGTCTCCTGGGATAGGCTCCAGGTCCCCCGCGACCCTGAACACAGGATTAAGCGGTATAGAAAATGAATGAATGAATATTTACATAGTATAAAAGTTCCTGCATTAGAGATCTAAGAGTTCACATTTAAGAGATAAGAGCTCATATATAGAACTCATATATATGTTGCACAAATTGAGAATTTTTTTTAGTTAGTATTTTTTGGAGATTTGGAGATATGATATGCCTAAAAACTCAGTGATGTCCAGGCCTTAAGAGTCCTCCTGCATTATCCTATTTTCCTTAATCTCTTGGCCACAAGATGGCAATCTAATATACCTGTTCCTCCCAATCCGCACCATGTGATGTGCTCATTAACCCTTACCATGAGTAGGGATTCATAGACATAAAGGGACTAATTAGAAATCGTATTATCATTTTTATGCGTCGACAGAGCCGGCCCACCTAATTTTCAGCTTAATGAATGAAGACAAGACTATCATGGAGTAGGGTAGTGTGAGGTTTAGATAAAAGCGGTAATGCACAGCAGCACACCATCTTTCATGATCAGATAGCGCTGTCAGAGGAGGCAGGTTTAAAGGAATAGCGATGCTCGTTTGTTGCTGGTTCAACACAGATATATAATATAAATTTATCCAGAGGTGGTGTTTTCGTGCACAAAGCAAAGTCAGCCTGCTAGGCCTGTCAACCTTTAATTATCCTCTATCACAATATACTGTATAAGAGATACTTTGGCTTGCATCACTTATTAATACAAATGCACTTATGAATTATACAGTATATCACTCAGGTTTTGAGGTAAAGGGACATTTGATGTGCTGTTGCTTTCCTGCTGGTTTTAAGGACTGACTGAGTTTCTCCATAATTCAGGACACTTTAGAAGTCTGCCTCAGGCATCTCTCCCTCCCTCTCACCTTCTATCTGTGGCTTTCAAAAATGTTCCAGTGTTTATGAACAGCCTCTATTATGAATCACACACACACTCAGACACACACACTATGAGCAGGTGTATGCACTTGTTGCTAAGTCTGCTGTTTTCCTGTGAAACTGCTCCACTCTTGACGCATTCTGCGTTTCTTTTCAGTTCTGGGTAAATGAATCATAACATGTACTGTACACGATATGACGTGTGTCAATGTTTTGATGGATTTTTATTATAAATAATAACTGCTTGACTCATTACACTGTACAGTACAGTATATGTACAGTATGTGGACTATGCGTTCATGGTAAAAAAGATCTTCAGTACGTACCTCATCGTGGTCAGGGTCACCGTGGATCCAGAACTTATTCCAGGAACTCTGGGCATTAGACATACAGTACAGTACATCCTGGATGGGACACCTGTCTATCACATGAAACGATTCACACACATATTCAATACAAAGGGCTAATTTTGCAAAGCCAGTCCATCTAAACGCACTGACACTGTTGGAAAAACGAATCCTGTACAACAGTGTCTGGCTGATAGTAGACCTAGTTCTTAACCTAGTGAACCGGCGTATGGATATATTTATTGATGGAAACATCAAAGCACTTATGTAAGTCGCTCCGGATAAGGGCGTCCGCAAAATGCCGTAAATGTAAATGTAAGCCATGTTTTAGGACGAATCTACAAGGACAGTCGATGATAGCAATAAGGCAATAACCCGAGTTCAAGAGGACACTGGAAACCTTGGAGCTGTGAATCAGCAGCGCTACAGTACTGTATGTTCTGCCCTGCTGTAATTAATAATGAATAAATTCAATGTACTGTAAATAATAATAATAAAAACTATATGAATTTGTTTGTTGGTAATACATGGGCCATAAACTGGCAGGCTGTGAGTTTTAGTATCGGGCCTGTTTTGCAGTGGTGTTTCAAATCCCAGTACTGGGTTCTTGAGAAAAGCCTTTAACCCTCAAGTGCTCAATTGTGCCTGATTCGGATTAAAGCACCAAGGAAGTTAATCTGCAGCGTTGGCCAAAAGTATCACCACAAAAGTGAAATTCAGTGTTTAATGACATTCTAACTCTCACTCATTTATTCACCCTCTATACCGCTGTATCCTGTATACCGGGTCATGGGGGACCTGGAGCCTATCCAAATTCTAATTCTATTTGTCACATACACAGTCATACACAGTACGATATGCAGTGAAATGCTTAGAACTTAAAAAACAAAACAAAGAAAAGGGGGTCGGAGCAGTCGCGACGGCAGCCAACCTCACAGCCGCCAATCCCAGGCACGAGTCGGGGTACCTCGGACAGGGTGCCAAGTCCATTGAAGGGCGCACAGACACATACACACACACACACACACACACACACTCACACTCATTCACACATTAACGAGCACTTTGGGAACGTCACTGAGCCCTAATCTCCATGTCTTTGGAGGAAACTGGAGGAAACCCACCAAGCACGGGGAGAACATGAAAACTCCATGCACACAGAGACCCCGAGGTGGGAATCGAACCCCAACCCTGGAGGTGCAAGGTGACATTCTTTCTGTAAATGTTTAAAATAATGACAAACAAGATAATAAGAATAATTTAATAAAATGAAATGGCTACACAGCAATCAATATTTAGTATGAAGTCCTTTATTATTCAAAACCTGCTGGATCCAACTAGGAGTCAAAAAGACGTCTGCAGTAGGTGTCAGTCAATCATTTATGCATTTGGCAGACGCTCTTATCCAGAGTGACTTACATTTTTATCTCATTATACATCTGAGCAGTTGAGGGTTAACAACTTGGTGGTTGTGGGGTTTGAACCTGGGATCTTCCGAACCGTAGTTCAATGCCTTAACCACTGAGCTACCCCTGACCCTATCCATGCCTGCTTGATCGCTTCCAAAGATCATATACTGTATTTGAACAACCAAGGGAAAGTTATTCCACTACAATAGACATTTTCTTTCAACAAAAAAGTCTTTCTAGATCAGAAATATTAGCTGGTGGAGGTTCAAAATTTGAGGAAAAAATTTTCATATCACATAGCAATGGAGAGAAATACCCACCTGTTTTTCTACAGCAATAATCTGACATGCTTGGACTCCAGTTGTATTTTGATATTTTTACATCATTGCCATCAACGGCTCGAAAACTTTCCAAGGTTTGCACCGAAGACATCAACATATAAATGCAGAAAAAAACTCTTTAGTGACATGATTAGTGATCCGCATGGATTTTGTAAGCTTAAAGCATTTTGATTAAAAAAAGCTGCATGTACAAGGGGCGTTCAAGTAAAACCGGGATTTTTTTTTCCTTGTGCCGAATAACATACCATATTTATGAGAATAAAACTAGCTGTATTTCTGTATATAACCCCTTCTACACGTATACAGTAATCACATTGTTGCACTAGTGCTTGGGTACCAACCAGGTAGAAGGTTTTCGTAGTACACTGGCCTCCCAGGAACTCCTTTAATGGCCCCAAAATTTTAATTATGGATTATGGCAAGTCATCCAGGTCCTGAAGCTGCAAAGCCCCAGACCATCACACTACCACCACCATTACTGACTGTTATTATGTTTGTTTTTTAATGAAACGCTGTGTTAGATTTACGCCAGATGTACCTGGACGCATACCTTTAGTTATGTTAAACTTTTAACAAAAGTGTAACTTTTGTCTCATCAGTACATAGAATATTTTCCCAAATGTCTTGGGGTTAATCAAGACTGATACATGTCAATTGCTATAATTATATTCATATTCAATACTATTATTGTTTCTCATTCCATTTGTTTCTGAACTTCTTTAGTTCGTGTTCATATGCACATCTTTTTTCTTTTCTTTTTTTTAGTCTTTATTAGTTTTTTTTTAGATTTTCTCCCTAATTTAGTCGTGTCCAATTCTTCCCCGTCACTAGGGGGCTTCCACATTAAGCTATTACTACCACTCAGTCAGGAGAGCCGAAGACTATCGCGTGTTTCCTCCGAACCGCATGACACCAACCGACCCTATCTTTTCGAACTGCTCACTCACGCACTGTTGGGGGCGGAGTAACACACTCGGAGGACAACGCTATCCGCTCCTTCCGCTTGCGTGAGCTCACAGATGCCCCTGATTGGCTGTAGAGCCGTGATTAATGTGGGAGCACAAAGTACCTCTCATCCCTCCCCTTTGACAGAGCTCGGCCAATCAGCTCTCTCTAGACCTCCGGATGCGGGAGGTTACAGCATCACCCGGGAATCGAACTCGCGGCTACAGATGATAGGGCGAGAGCTTTACCACTGCGCCACTCGGAGGCGCCTAGCTTTTTATTTAACCTTGTGCAGAATAACAGAACATATTTCTAAGAATAAAACTAGCTTTATTTCTGTATATAACTCCTGGAACACTAATACAGTAATCACAGTGTTTCACTAGTGCTTGGATACCATCCAGGTAGTTTTCTCAGTACGCTGGCCTCCCAGGAACTCCTTTAATGGCCCAAAGATGTGGAAATGGCTTCCAGTAATGTGCAAGTGGTGTTTGTGAATGATTGTATGCACAGTTCATCCCATCCCAGTTCAGTCCCAGTCTTGTGAGTTTTCATCTTATACATTCACTATTAAATCTTTTTTATCATGCAACTTCAACAAGTGTTATCTATACTGTATGTACTGTATATCTATTCATGATTCGTGATGTTTTTCCCGACCTCATTTCTTCCACAAAGTTGACGGTTCAGCACTATCCTTTCAGGTTTTGATATTACTTTACCCAGTTATAGTAATTTCAAATCTCCTTGGTTGTTTTCTTTCCTTGATGCAGCCCAGTTATTTCCCTCTTCTGAAATGGTGATTCTTTAAGGCCAGGCAGTGTATGTACAGTATGCATATGCATATGTATGGCTGCTGGATTCATGTTTCTATGCTTCATTTTGTGGCTCTTGAGCACCACAGAGAATATGTTAAAAAGAGCAGACATCTGCATTAAAATTCAGAGCACTCACAGCAAATCTGGAATTAGTCGCTAAAATGTGGCCGACGTTGAAATAAGATGTTCCTTTTTTTTTTTCCCAAAAAAAAAAACATTGCGCACCGTACCATTCAATATGCAATCATTAATCGCAGGCGGAATTAAAACCATAAATGAATGTTTTTGTCTCATTATAGCAGAAGCTAAATATGCTTAGAGCTATTTTAGCCTGAAAAGCCACTTAAAGAGTTTAAAACATAAAAACAAATCCTTAATCTGTAATAAGTAAGGGTGGGCATTAAATGGGAAAAATGAAGCACCACCTTTTTATATTTAATGGATTTGTTGAAAAGGGAGCACCAAGGGAACATACCCACTTTTCTGCATCTTACTGAAATGCATTTATTTCCCCTTGATGCTTATGATAATAATGTGTGGTGATATATTTTCTGGTTCTGTTCTAACAATGCTTCTTTCAAAGTAGTATAAAAGGCTAAATCTTGGTTTAACGCAGAAGATCCACATAAGCATGTGCCCCTGAGGTCTGTAAAACTGCTTGTGTAACACTCCATTTGAATAGCCATCCTAGGTCTTCGGGAATCAAAGAGCAGTTTTTCACCTGCGTCCGGCACTAATTTTATCACCAGCTATTCTCCTAACCTTTTTTCGGTTTCGACGAGTGAAAGGTCTGTGTTGGGTGGGTGGGTGGGTGGGTGGCGAGGCTTATAAATTGCTGTGAGATTGTTCTTACAAAAGCCTTTTTGCTTGCTGTGATGTGCTGCACTGGCCATAAATCAGAGCTTTGGTACCCCACTTCCATTCTGATTCAGGCTCCTCTGTCCAGGTCTCCAGTCACCAATCTGACGCGTCACACCCCGTCTGCGGAAAGAGACAGCCGTGAGTCATTACAAAGCACAAAAGTTTTCCCAGGGAGCCTTCCTTTCGTACCTGTACTTTCAAAATACAGCTGAAGTGATTGAGGAGTGGGAGGTCTTCTACCCCAGTACATACTTATTCTATCTGCTATGTGACATTTGTCTTCTGTCCTATTCCCAACACGCATAATTTTCCTCTTTGTTTCATAAATCAATAGGCACTAAAAAAGCTGTGAGGCAGGACCATGTTTTATACCAGACACTCACTCTGACAGTGACTCTCTGCGTTTTGGGGCGATGATGACCCGTGTCAGATTAGCAGAGTGCCAAAGTGAGCTTTGATCAGCCTGTAGAGCCGTTGGCAAGTGGACTTTGGAGAGCTGCTTAAAGGCTTCATTTGTCAAGTGGCTTCAACATGTACTGTATGAGGCAGTTCAGAAGGTTTCATCTCCCTCTCGTCTCCTGAATCGGACGAGTGAGCCACACGGCTCTTTAAAGAGAAAAGGGATGAGCCATTGGTTCAAGGTAGAACAGCATTTAGAACGATTCCGCCGCTGAAGGCAGAACAGAGAACCGTCTCTCGTGCAGGTCTCGTGTCTCATCCTTTTCACTTCCTCCTCCGGGAGCTCCGTGTTGACAAGGAATAATCAAATCACTCAGAATATGGAACATAGCTAGCCTTGTGGTTATGGGACCCTGGGTCTGTCTGGGGAAAATAAAGAAATAAAGAAATAAACAAACAAATAAATAAATATATAAATAAAAAGAAAGAATGAAAAGAGAAAAAGACTCTTACACCTTGTATGGGTTGTTCCACTGTACTCAAAGTTGTGCCCCCTTCAGAATACCAAGGAAGCTTATTATCAGAATTTATTGGCACTTTGGGAGTTTGAGATGCCTTGAAAAAGCCTAGTAAATTTTTTATTTACATCACTGTATCCTTTCAGATGCAAGGTGAAGATGAAGGAAGGGACCTTGGCTACCCTGAAGGCAGCATTAATTCTATGAGTGCAGCATATCTTGTTTTCAATTTGATAATCCTTTTTTTAAATCACTCCCTTTTCATCTTTTCAAAAGATCCATACAAAATCCTTTCTAAACACACAACCAGCATTGACTTCATTATTATGATCAGGGGCAATTTTTTGGCTTATTTAGTTAAAACTACCCATAATAGAGATGGAAGGACTGGGGATCCCCCAGGAGGATCTGGAATTTGCGACTAAGGTGATAGACATCTTGGCTGATCTTCTCTGGCTGTTGCCCTTCAATCAATGAAATCTTCATGAAGTATGAGTTCTTTTATACATCTCTGAGATAAAGGGCTTGTGTTTGTGTGTTGTATACTGATCATCCATAACATTAAAACAATTAACATTAAAAGCACCTATGGTTTAGGATCCCCTCGTGCCCCACATGCGGCTCTGACCCATCTGACGATAGATTGCCAAGCCCTCTGGAGTTGTGCTGTGTCTGATACCAAGATGTCGACAAACCATGGGTGCTGTGGGTTGTGGGGTGGAGCCTCCATGGAACTTGCATCCGATTCTCATCCCATTCCCGCATCCCATGGATGCTTGATCAGATTGAGATCTGAGATGTACCTTGGGCTATTTGGGTGCTGGGCCTAGTGTATGGCACTGGGTGTTCTGGTGCCTTTCTGTTGTGGCCAACATTGGTGATTTTATGCATTTGATGGCTTTTAGTGATTTGTGCTGCAATGTCTTTTCTGTGAGATTGGACCTGGTCTTGGATGTCCATGATCTGGATGGATGGATGGATGGATGGATGGATAGATACTTTGTTAATCCTAATTGAAACATACTTTTTTTGTTGCTAGTTTGCTTGTGTATAGATGGTTATCAATGTTGTTCAGTTCACCCAGTGGTGGTGTTATAGTTACGGCTGATCTGTGTATAACAAAAACTCAACTCATTGTGAGTTAACTTATATCAAAAACCTACCTTGTCCATAGTGTCTTGCTTTATTCAAGCTGTTATTACAACCGATGGTTGGACGCAGTGACCTATGACTTCATGCCAATTATCACTGCAAGGTTCGGCAGAAAGGACAATTTTTGTTGCTCAGGGATCTCAACTTGTTGCAACCCCAAGCACAAACACACACCAAAAATACTCTACAGGAAAATCTCTTTGAACTATGTGGGAAACCTGAATACCTGAAAGAAACGCACCAAGCACCAACAGAATAGGCAAAATCACACAGTCCAAAGGCAAGATTCAAACTTCCAACACTTCCAACACAAAAGTCAAACCACTTAGTGCAAACCACTAAACCATTGTGGCACCAGTCCAGTGTAATGCGATGCAAGTTCCGCCAACACTGAGAAGGTATATACTATTGTATATGCTTAGAATCTCTTTACTTTTAGGTAACCTGAAACATGCCTAATCCTATTTTTAAATAAGTCTTAAATATATGCAAATATGCTTAACAGGCTAAATACCAATGTAGCTTGCTTGGTTTGCCAATTAGGTCATCTTGCTACATACAGTAGATACTCCATCGATCTTGCAAGCACACAAATTCAATGATAAATCCGTGAAAACTTCAAGCTAAGAGAATCAAGTGCACGTTGCACACACAATTGAAAGTTTGCATCAGTGGTTTGGTTTATCTTTATAAAACGCCTGTTGTGTTGTGGGATTCTCTCAGCTCTATTCGCAAGCACATAACACTGGTGTGTTGCTATTTTTGTGGTCAAAGGTCACTGTACATGTGCTGAATTGGATGGAGCGGTGCAACAGATTGTATCTGAATCAGGTAGAGGTGGATTTATCTACTGTACTGCAAGTGAAAGCCATTTATTACCAGTCTGAATTTAAACGCATGGATGATTTACAGTATTTATTAAACACCATGCCTCTTCACTACTTACTGTACACTTCCTCATGAGTCGCATTGTTTTGAGCCTCGTGCAGATGGCTTTAGTAGAAAGGACCAAGGACAGTTCACATCATACAATAATCTATTAGGAATAAAAGATCTCTGTAATGCCACGCCTTATTGTCACGTTCTGCTGGATGTTGGACTGTGGGCTTGGTGTGGAGGCATAGACGCAGAGGGGATGCAGTGAAACAAAGTCCTTATTAATAATAATAGTAAACAAAAACCAAACATGAACAAAAGGATGAACTAAGGAAGTTGGCATGAACTTTGGAGCATAATGTTAACAGAACTCAAACATTAGACATCAGACTAGGGATTGCACAACTAATATACAATACAGACATGGGGACACAAACTGGACGAGACAAGACACACTAAACAGACTAGAGGACTAAACACAAGGGACTATACATGCAAGGGATAAACACACACACACAAGACAGGCTTGGCTAGGCCTACCACCTGTTCTGCACATTAGCTGCTAAGCTAGCTAGTAACTAATCAGACTAAAGGCTAAACAGGCTAGTTGCCTGAGACTCAAGGGATGGACAGACAAGGTGCACAGCAGACTAGGTATGAAACAGACCAAGAACTCTAAAAGGTTAGTGGCTAAAGATGTTAGTACCTAAACAGACTAAGAGCTAATCAGACGATGAGACTAGACAGACACGAAGACTAGACAGACTAAGATCTAAACATGTTAGTATCACCCTCATTAGTATTTAAACAGACTAATAACTAAACAGGCAATGAGGGTCACTTACACAAAAGGGTAAACACAAAGGGCTAATTCTCCTAGAGGCTCATACTGCTAGGAGACACAAAGACAAGGACATCTTAATATAAACAAACTTAACTTAAAGTGCTCCTGAAACCAAAAGGCCAACCATACTGTTAAACAAACTAAAACCCACATAACAGTTTCCCAGAACATACAGCTATTTATCCTATATCTAATGAGCTTCCTCAGTTCAGGTGAGCATCCGCGTCACCCGACTGAGGTTTCTTCTGGGAAACTGAGTCTACAAACAAAAACTACAAAACACAAACACTGCCCTCTATTGAGCAATCCTCACACTTATACAGTATATGTCAATTCAACCCTGACTTTTAGGGATGTGAAAAGGAGTTGATTTGTTTGGTTATCCGCAGACGGTTAAACCACACACACTTTGACAATATGATAATTGAATCCTTACCACCTTGGGCATGTAATAGGCCTTTCAAATTAACACAAATGATTCCTTGCAAATATGAAGCGCTGCAATAATTAATACATTTGTCGGCTTTACTGTAATTATAGTGACGATCACCAGTGCTTGTTTTACTCTCCTCCTTTTGATTGATGATACCGCATCTCTGCCTCGTATCACAGAATGCGTCTTGCTGGTAATTACTGCTGCAAACTGAGATGGCAAAACTGTAAGGAAGAACCAATATAAGAATTTCTAAACATAAAAAAATAAAACAATGATATAAAACACGAGTCAATCTCTCAATTCTAAGGAAAATTATAGGATCTAAATGTGCAAATCATCCAAAATATATAGAGATCTTTTGCAGGAAGAACTGATAGTATAGAGTTTCTTTAAACACCTATACGCAAGGTAAAGGGAAAGCGGGTGAATTATCATGCTATGTGTATTGTGTATTGATACAAACCACAAGATATCGCTTTTACCTTGGATATATAATATTCCACTAAGAGGCTCTTTAGGAAAAAAGAATAGGAAAAATGCATCTTTGCTATCAATAAAACCGTACCATTGCCAGGTAGTCTACTGTATATAAAACCTGTTGCTGCAGTAGAACTCTGACAAACCATATAAAAAGACATAAGCAGTCAATCTGCTCAAGATGTCTGAAACATTGCTACAGTACCTTAATGCAATTCCTTTACCCTGGGGGGGAAAAAAAGCAGTTCAAGTTCATGTTCAAGATCAATTGTTCATGCCTAATCAATTCTGTTTTTAATCAGATAGCAGCTGTCAAAATGTCCATGAGGCTCATGTGACTCAGTCAGCATGTAAATGTGTTCCTTTTCACTTCTAAAGCAGACTTTCAAACGCTGTTGTACTATGCAAGTCAATGAGGCAGGACTCATGTGTGGGTCCCTGGTGTGTGTTTTATTAGTGCAAATCCAAAAATCCACATCAATGTTTGTAGCATGGGAGGGGGTACTGGGGGCTCAGGCGGTTGAGGCTCTGGGTTGCTCATTGGAGGGTTGGCGGTTTGAGCCACACCACCACCAGATTGCCACTGTTGGGCACACCTCTGGGGGGGTGGGGGGGTTGGAGGCCTTAACGCTATGTCCTTATACAGTATGATACCAGCCACTGGAGATTCAGGGTAGTAGGTATCTGGCGTGAAACTGTTCCAATAAAGCTGAAAAACCCAATGACATGGGACAAAACACACAATACAGGTGGTCAATGGCATGAAGCACAAAGCCAAGTCTGTTTTTAAAAGGTTGATTTGTATTGTTGTAATACTAATCTAGCAATATTAAAACCTACAAACACAGACATATCCATACGAATGCACTTAGATAAATAATCCCAGAAGTTGCATTTCTCATAATTTGTGAGACTGCAAATGCAAATGTAATGCTGGCGGTCATTGATTTCTAAAAACATGCTGAGTGGGCAGAATGTGTTAAATAGCTTCGAGTCACAGTAAAACATTACACAGAAACGAAACAGACAGGTAAGGTCAGCCAGAATGGCGCGCTGCATAATTATAGCTGAAGTACACAGATCCATAACTTTAAATCACATTCATAAACACAATTTCTGGTAATTGATCCAGACCTCGATCCACTAATTCTTCAGGTAATTATTATTATCATATGTTTATGTATAATGGCTGTATTCATCCCTTTAAACTATTAGCTCAAAAATCTGATTCTAATGCCAAGTCTTGGTTTTGAAAGAGAAACAGAACATTTGCGTTTATTCATCATTCTAAGAGCAGTGATAATTTGCTGTCAGACATTTGCAACAAGAAGAACAAAATAGTCGAGACAAAAAGTCTGGAAACGTCAAGTCAGGAAACAGAAGGTGTTGAGAAACAGAAAAAGAACTATTGTTCACGCCATTATGGAAAAATTAAATAAAGAACTTGTGAAAGACATGTTATGATGAATACATATATATTGAGTTTTCGAATATGCATACAGTAATGCAAAGACATGTATATGCATTTTTGCTAATTTGATTATGCTCATTTATTACATGTGGGTTTATTAAGTATAAGCTTCACATGATGATGTTTTTATTTGAGTGCAGTTTCAGAGTGCAGTATACAAACAAGTAAGAACCTCAGTTATACCAGATGTAGAAAACGAAGAGTTCATATCTCTTCTCCTTCTTGTCCTGCACTTGACCTTTAGTTTTCGACTCGATGAAGCAAAATGATGAAGCAAATGTCCTGAGTACGAAGACCCATGTGAGTGCATGCATTGTGTTATACCTGGGTCACGGTAAAATGATGGCATGTTCAAAAAAGTAAACTCCGGTTCTGAAAAGTGAGTCCAACATGGAAGTGCCAAAATGTGCAGTTCATTGAATAACCACTAGGACTGCTGGCTCCAAAAGTGAATCAATCCCCATTGAGCTCTGTGTT
This sequence comes from Channallabes apus, assembly GCA_030522415.1. NCBI lineage: Eukaryota > Metazoa > Chordata > Actinopteri > Siluriformes > Clariidae > Channallabes > Channallabes apus. The sequence goes on along the minus strand of CM060116.1, from coordinate 35,083,246 downwards.
AAAGTTTATAACTTTCCAGAAATAATCATGCTTGCAGTCTGGCGTGGTCTCCTCCATAGCTAGATTTTCCACTCATGACAACTGTACGAGGGTGAATCGCTATGGAATTCATCAGTTATAATGACATTAAGCAATAAAATTATGGCTAATTTGGGGTATTTGAGTAACAGCAACATTGCAGGTGTCAAACCGTTCACTGTCTACTGTGCATCGACTTTAGCTAACCGGCTAACTGGAATTGTTGTAGTTTAACTTGAGAAATGTTGGAGCTGACACGGGACATCGTGTAGGGCATTGGTGACAGAATTCTATCAAACGCAAAGTACAGTAGCCTTAGAATAAAATATATTGTTATTTAAAGTTAGTCACCTTAGCATTTTAACTAAGCGAAAGCTACAGTAAGCTAGCCAGATTGTAGTAACTGAGGTATGTTGTCGTGCTCCAATGACCAGCCAGGATCCATTTGTTTTGTCCATTTGCCCATATATGGATTAACCAGGGTTTAGGCGACTGTCAGGTCGATGTCTATTTTCTCAGAGTGAAAAAGTCGATTTCAAACAGAAACAAGAAACATTTCTAATCCTGATTGGTTGATGCTGTTTCATTCTATAGCAAGTTTGACTGAACAAACAAAGTGATGTTTGTTTTCTGGGGTTGTCATGTAAACCGTAATGAGCCGTAATGATGATGTCATTGATTTGACCTTTTTAAAGTAGTTAAAAAACAAGTAGTTCATTGGTATTTGTCATACAGCACAACCCCTTCACACCCCCCCCCCCCCTTCCCACACACATATACTGTACACACACTAGAGGTCACAGAAGTACACAAACACGATAGTAAATGAGTAAAAGTACTTGCCTGAGAATGTAATCCACTCCAAGTAGAAGTACAACTATTATTTATTTATTTGTTTGTTTGTTTGTTTGTTCTTCACTCAAGTAGAAGTAAAATGTACTTTAGGTATAAAAGTATTGATATCTATCAACTTGTGCTACTGGTAAACTTTATTTTAAGCACAATTGAAGTTAATGCTATTGATAAGATGAATGTGTAAGCCTAGTAGAGATTTGTTTTGGGAAGAAATACATTCATTCATTCATTCATTCATTTTCTATACCACTTAATCCTGTGTTCAGGGTCGCGGGGGACCTGGAGCCTATCCCAGGAGACTTCGGGCACTAGGCGGGGTACACCCTGGACAGGGTGCCAATCCATCGCAGGGCACACACACATACACACACTCACACACCCAATCACACACTACGGGCAATTTGGGAACGCCAATTAGCCTAACCTGCATATCTTTGGACTGTGGGAGGAAACCGGAGTACCCGGAGGAAACCCACCAAGCACGGGGAGAACATGCAAACTCCATGCACACAGAGACGGGAATCGAGCCTGGCCAGGGAATCGAACCCAGACCCTGGAGGTGCAAGGCGACAGTGCTAACCACTACACCACCGCGCCGCCGGAAGAAATACAATAATTAATAATTACTCAATTAATTTAAACATTCATAAAACTTTGTAGGCATTACAAGAGGGGCCAGGGGTAGCTCAGTGGTTAAGCCATTGTTCGGAAGATCCCAGGTTCAAACCCCACAACCACCAAGTTACCACTGTTGGGCCCTTGAGCAAGGCCCTTAACCCTCAACTGCTCAGATGTGTAATGAGATAAAAATGTACGTCGCTCTGGATAAGAGCGTCTGCCAAATGCCTAAATGTAAGAGATAAAATGTTATTTGAAATAATTTGACTGGTTGGTTTGGACGTGGCTGCACAGGGGTGAGTGAGCACTGCATAGCTTTATTTTTTAGATAAAGTCCAGTAAAGCTAGAAAATATAATAACTTCCGGCAGTGTTTTATGGATAAAGACGAGACCATTTAACAGTGATGCAAGTAGCTGCCCTGATGTGTTTGTAGTTTAATTTCAAAGGGAGGTCATTTCAGAGGCTACAAATAAATTATTGATTACTTTTGTTTAAAAAAAATTAAAGGGTTCAGCTTCTTATAGTCAGTGCTTTAGTGGTTGGCAATTTGACTTGAAATAATAGCGATTAATAATAATTAGTCACGTGGAAACAGTACCTTACAGCACAGTGAAATGACTGTGACTGTCATGCACACTCAATCCGCGACCGGCACTAGGACCCGGAAGTAATGAGGTCGTGAACCAGGAAGTATAAGAGGAGTAAACAAACCACTTCACATTGCTCAGTCATTGAGTTCGGCCCATGTCGGTTCAGGTCGTCAATCTACGAAACTGTGAGTACTCACCTTTCTTAGGTTTTTGCTTTCTGATCTTGAGTGTGTATTTATAGGACGCGGGTTGTGTTTTTCCCTTTTCCCTTTTCCGCTCCCCTTTCGTGAGAGTCCTTAGAATAAATTGCGTGGTTATCCTATCTATTCGCCTATCTCCGCGTTTGGGTTCACCATCCACGCTACATTGGGCTAACCGCTAAAGCTACATCTTCTGGTCACCAAGGTAAGTTCATCCTGACAGTGACATTAATTAAACAAATAGCAAGCAGCACTGTTAGCGTCTTTAATTACTTAGATTATTGTATTAATGCTCCTATTACTACCCTGTATAATGCAGGTAGTCTATGCAATTAAATATTATAAACCTGTTAAAGAAAAAACTAAATTCTTATGGATGTTAAACACAAATCAAAAGTGTATGATTTCACAAATATTTTGCTCAGTTTGTTAGCTATTTAGCAAGATCACCTGTTCTGTTGAGAAAGGTGCCAGAAGAATCCGTGGTCCAGAAACCAAGTGGGCGGGATCTTTTCCCCAATTAACTGCCAATCACTTTGGCGCATTAACCAATCAAGGTTTTCATAATGACCTGCCAGTCATTTCTGTAAACTATTATTTATCTATTCATATTTTACTCAAGTAGAAGTAAACTATTGGTGGAACTGTTGAACTTGTATCTTTAGATTAGAAAATCAATGCATTTTTGTGTGATCGTCATCTGAAAAGTAACAATCTCTAGCTATGTAGAACATACTGTAGGGTGTAAAAGTATAGGCTTTTCATCAAAAATGTACTGAGTAAAAGTAAAAAGTACTAAATACGGAAAATACTCAAGTAAAGACATGGGGAACAAATACTTAAGAACAAGAACAGCCTCCCACCAGCCTTATTGCCTGATTCGGTTTCATGAATAAATGGCCACACGTGTCTGAATCCGCTTTCAACATCGTTGTGAGAGTGTGTAACGTGTGTGTGTGTGCAGTGTGCTCTAGTGAAATCGAGCATGACTGCATTTGAAGTTTGACCGGTTCACATCTACAAACCTTAAAAGAAGATGTCTTTGTTTATTTAAGTGTCAGAAACGAGTACGGGCTGTGAAATAGCTTTTAGAGCATAAACAATTCAAGATTTGGTAATTTACAATGACAAAGCAGTAATTTCGGTTCAAGAAACACAAACTTTCTCTTCACACACACACACACACACACATTCACAGAGCTTCATTTCATGCCTTCCACTTGCCTTGTGAGCATGAATGCTTCAGCTCTTTACGTGATGTGATACATGGTGACACCTCTCCTCAAGCGCAAAATTGTTTCCCTGTTTATTTTAAGCTGCATTCGTTAAAAGCAACAAAAAAAAGCAATATAAATCTTCCCAAATCTCATTTGGAAAAGGCGAGATGTCTTACCCAAATTTTCCTTCTCTGTCCACTAAAACTTCGGTCTTATTTCTTCAGCCCCGAACACTCTGGTTTTCTTGTTGTCTCCTAGTAACAACCAGTGGAAGCTTTAAAGCCATGTGCTTTGTATTCATCCCACCTCCTGTTCCACACTTCTCCAAATGGCGCCAGCACTTTGCTAACAAGAGCGAGATACAGTAAATAGCTTCCAACAGCTGAAAGAACAAGAAAACCTGGCTCTCATTTCACACATGCAGTTCAGCTATACAGCTTCTCGCCTTGCCAGATGAGACAAGGCTTACCCTTTTGTTTTTTAGCACACAAATCTGTTTCTGCCTATTGTTTTTTTTCCTTTTTTTTATCATTAAAAAACCAGCTGCCCTAAATTCCGAATAACAGTCATGTATAGACTTTTAATTTGTCATAAAGATATGGAGTATTATGTGCGTATTATGCATTCTGGCTATGTTGAGCAGGCCAGAGTGTTTAGTGAAATTTTTTGGTGAATAGAACCAAAACATATCATAATTGATATTTATCATGTAGTATTTTAGCATTATTATTGCTTACAGGATCAACTGTCTGGGATATAAAAGTTTGTGAAAATTTGTGAAATTCCTTGTGTAAAAAAGCGATTGACATTAACAGATGTACAATGATGAGACTCTTACCCGCAGTAAAACATTTGAACGGTGCAAGCCGGAACGGTGATTCCGGCCGAAGTGGCTTGGAGCCCGCTGAGGTCTTTTTTTGTGAACATTCATCGAGTGGAAAACTTGATCCTTGTGGAAGAGATGCTCGCTCCAAGCCATTTCCACATATTTGGGACGTTAAAGGAGTTCCTGGGAGGCCAGTGTGTCAGACCTGAAGCAGGCAGTCTGATCATACTGATGAGTGTCCAAGCACTAAAGAAACTCTGGGATAAGTGCATTAGTGTAGCCGGTGATTATATAGAGACATAAAAGGAGTTTTTACACTGTTATTGCGTGCATGATCAAAAAAAGTCCCATTTTGACCTGAAAACTTGTATTATTCAGTAACTAAATGAAAAGGAATGCAAGAATGAATGTAAGAATGTCAGGGAATTGAAATGGTTAAATCAGGACATTTGCTTGTTAGCATACTCAATGTCAGATGGACAGAAATGATGCAAGAAGAAGCTCTCTCTCTCTCTCTCTCTCTCTCTCTGTCTTCCTTTTGACACATTTACTTTTATGGAGTGTAAGAAAAAGAAAACGGGATGAGAAGGCAGTGGATTTAAACGTCTGGATTAGTATTTTTTTCTCTCTCGACATGTCAATTTATCTGCAACTGCCTCGCATGATCATAAGCATAAGTGAAAGCAGAAGAGTGTTCTTTACCTTATCTTTCCTTTCTCCATTATTATCTCAGTCTCTGCCAGACACAGACACAGAGCAGAGGGGAAGGGATAGGATGTGACTAAGAGAGAGAGAGAGAGAGAGAGAGAGAGCGAGAGAGAGAGGACAGGAAAAAGGAAACGTATTCTTCTCAACACCCACTGCAGATGAGCCATCCTTGAGCAAAGCGCTAGTCCTCCCAGGTATTCATGTGCCTTTGGGGCAGATCATAATCCCATTTCCCTCTGTCCTGGTACTTCATCTTTCTGCTCTAATGTGTGTCATAAGGTTTTATTGCTAGGAGCGTGTTCTCCAACATCCCTTCCGCACCACCCGCTCCTAATGGGTTTCCACGTTGAGCTCTCGACCCTCAGGAATGCACGTCTTTTTTGGGAGACCGAATGATTCTTAATGTGTATAATATGGCCATATACTGTACTGTATATACGGTATTACTGTAGTTTACATGTGGCAAAAACAGCACAGCCTTAAATATAGTACTGGAGTTTATACTGTATGCTGTTTGTTTGAAGTTGAGTGTATTGATTTAGAAAAGTATTGTATTGTATTCCGGTCACAAGTGAAAGAATCAAGTTCTTATAACAATTGTCGCAAAAGCAGCTTTACGGAAATCCAGATCAAGATTTCGATTCCTCACAAGAAAAAGCCAGTGGAAAGGAAAATGTGCATAAAATGATGCACAAAAATACAGAAAGCATGAGGAAGAATAAAAGGAAAAAAGGGATTTAAAAACAAACCCATCTCAAATTGTCCACCTTCTGCGTGACACCAGATTCTGGAATGTGTGTAAATGAGAACATCTCGGGTTACTTTGATGTAACCCAGTTCCCTGATAAAGGTGGAACGAGATGCTGCGTGAAAACGCTATGGGAACATCTTTCTGTGTTGCCAGTTGTGAAGCATGTGTGTATCAAACACTCCAAATCTTGGCATATATAACCTCGGTCAGGTGACGTCATCTGATGAAGCGCACCTGAAGATTATAAATAGGAGTGAACCTGAAACATTCCTCAGATCAATTTTTTCTGAAAGGACGTCCAGTCACGCAAGCAGTGCGGCATTGGAGCGCAGCATCTCGTTCCCGCTTTTTCAGGGAACAGCGTTACAGCAAAGTAACCCGAGACATTCCCTTTCAAAAGCTGCACTCGATGCTGCGTGAAAACGCTATGGGAACGAGAATACCAACACCGCCGCACTGCAAGTGTCTGGTCCCCCAAGGTTGTGTAGCGTGTGCGCACAATAGCCAAGGAGGTCTCAGAGCTAGCTCTGGGAGGCTGACTCGAGGACCTGTGAGTCCGGAGTAGAATGAACATCCAGACTATAGAATCTCAAAAATGTGTGCGGAGAGGACCAGCATGCCGCATCACACACTTGCTGCAGGGGAACACCTCTTGTCAACGCAACAGATGAGGCAATCTCCCTGGTCGAATGAGCTCTGATTCCTAGAGGCGAAGTGTGACCACGCGCCTCGTAGACTAGGGCAATAGCATCTCTCACCCGATATGACAGCGTTTGGCATAAAAAAGACTGCCCTGACTTACACCACTGTCTAGTGCGGTGGACGTAAATCTGAAGACAGTACTGAAGACACTAAGTGAAACCTTTCCTGCTCCGGAGCTGTAAAAGGCAGAGGACAGAAGGCTTCGCGGAAAACTGGGTGCATGGTCAAGAATGAAAGTAGTTCGGGTGAGGATGCAGAATAGCTCTGACTAACCCAGGGGCAAAGTCTAGGCAGGACGGGAAGCCTGCAGATCCCCAATTCTTTTGAAAGAAGTAAATATAAGGAAAACCGTCTTAAGGTCAGAAGCCAGACAGGCGCTGACTCTAGTGGTTTGGAAGGGGTGTCAACCAGACCCTATCAGTCAGAACATGACAAGCCGAAATAGCGGCTACGTACATTCTGAGGGTACATAGGGCACTTTTCATGCAGAAACTCCAGCACTGAAACAATTTGGCAGTGGACTGGGTCTACAAGTTTAGCCATGCAACACTTTCAAATACCCTCACCTTGAGGGCATAAGTTCTTCTAGTGCATGAAGTTTCCAGGGCTCCCAATTTCATATGCCCTGGAATGTAAACTCGTCTTGTACCCCAAGCAGAACCTGGTGCGCTAGCTTATACAAGCAGCGCAAGCACAATACACCCTGACGATTTATGTACGAGACTACCCTAGTGTTGTCCACCCGCACTAGGACATAGTAGCCTCAACTACTGGAGGAGGTGTTTTAGGGCCAAAATAAAGCCATCATTTCGGGGCAATTGATGTGCCACACGAGAAAACCCAAAGTCAAAAACTGGGGTCTGAACCACATAGAAAGGGTACGAAGCCCTTGGCACGTAACCCTTATTTGCCTCCGGGGATTGGCCCTGAGAAAAAATCCCCTTCCTTTTAGCCACAACTGAAACGATCTCATGTGCAGAAGGCCCAAAGGTACCACCATGGATGCACCTGCCATGAGACCTAAAAATCTCTGAAAGTGATGAACAGTCACTTTCTGGCCTAGCTTGATTTTCTTCAGGGTGTTGGAAATGGATTCGACATGCACAGGAGACACCTGTGCCCACATTGCAATCGAGTCCTACGTGACACCCAAATATGTTGAGTTCTGAGCAGGAAAGAGAACGCTTTTCTGGCGTTGAGTCTCAATCTTAAGGAACGGAGATGAGCTAGGATGACATCCCGATGTCGAAGTGCTAGCTCCTGAGACTGAGCCAGAATCAGCCAGTTGTCTAATGTGCGGTGTCAGCTAGACCAAATGGAAGGACCTGATACTGGTAAGCTTCGCCCCCGAAAGCGAACCCCAGGAACTTCCTGTGTTGTGGCAATATTTCCATGTGAAAATATGTGTCCTTCAGATCTATTGTCACAAACCAATCCCTTGGTTGGATTTGAGAAACATTCACTTTGACAGTCAACATTTGAACCTTCCCCAGGTTCCTCTTGGGAACCAAGAAATACCGACTGTAGTAGCCTGACTTTCTGTCTGAAGTACATAGGTCCGACTTCTTTGAGACGGATTGCGAAGCGTAGCACGGCAGTCTTACGAGGGGGTGCCCGGCTTATAACACTCTCTCTCTCTTTGTTTCACACCTCGTGAGAGTCAGACCCTGTTGGGACTGGGTGGCCGACAATCCCGACTCTTGAGCACGGTGGGGAAGGAATTTCCCGAAGACTTGTTCATATAATTGTGCCTCCCCAACCTAGTGGCGATGTTAACGGCGTCGCCAAACAGGCCAGAGGGCGAGATGGGGGGGATCAAGGAGGAATGCACGATCCTTATCCTTGATTCCCGTGAGATTTAGCCACAGGTAACTCTCCGCAGAGCACCATCGCAGCCATAAAAACAGCTGATCGCATGGGCCGTCTGCTTTGTTGCACGAAGAGACAGGTCTGTGGCTCGGCGTAATTCCAGGAACACCATTGAAGAGCCCCGCCAGTGCTCAAGTCTTTCAGCAGGTCAGCCTGGTAAGCTTGCAAAACCGCCATGGTGTGCAGTAGAGCACCACCTTTCTGTCTGGTAGAGGAACATGTTCTATGGCCCCTTTCCCAGCAACGTCTGTAACTCCAGAGTCAGCAGATGCGCCCTTTCCAGTTTGACGGAAGTGGAGACCACGCCGTTGAAATGCGGAGGGCGATGTGAGAACTGGATCCTGTAGCACTCACTACAGTGTTTAGTTCCCAAGGAGACATACTTGGCAGTAGCTTCCATGCTGCCAGTTTCTCCAAAAGGAGCGGTTAGACAGGGGAGTGTTAGATGTTTGGCATCCTGAAACATGGCAGGAAAAGACAGAAAATCTAACATTTCTTGGAGAGTGCTATTGTCCGAAACACCAGTGGTGGCGGAGCAAGAACACCGACCACTGAGAACACTTCATCCTTGAGAGGAATTCTACGCCATTGAAGAGCCCCGCCAGTGCTCAAGTCTTTCAGCAGGTCAGCCTGGTAAGCTTCCAAAACCGCCATGGTGTGCAATAGAGCACCAGCCTGATCAGCTGCCTGAAAGCTTTTCCCCAGCAGGGAAGATGTCAGCGGCTTGGTGGGGAGTGTGCTTTTTCAGGGAGGATGATGTCCCAGGAGAGAGATAGCCCACAAGCGTCTCTTCTATCTGGAACATCATCGTATAACCGCGCATTCGTATCAACAATATTCAAATAAATCGAAGTTGATGGCATGAAAAACACGGGATGAAAGAGTTAACTCGTCATGAAGGTTGCCCCCCCAAAAAAGGGAGAGAGAGAGAGAGAGTGCCGTTGAGGCTCCTCCCCCGGCCTCCCGACAGAAACCTGTTGTCTAAATTTTGAGTGCTTGGGGTCTGGACGTCCTTTCAGATAAAATTGATCTGAGGAATGTTTCCGACTCACTCCTATTTATAACCTGCAGGTGCGCTTCATCAGATGACGTCACCTGACCGAGGTTATATATGCCAAGATTGGGTGTGTTTGATACACATATGCTTTACAACCGGCAACACAGAAAGATGTTCCCATAGCGTTTTCACGCAGCATCGAGTGTAGCCTTTGAAAGGGAACTGTGCACTTATTCAAACAATACCAAGTATTTTAAAAGGACAATTTTTTACTTTAAATTTTTTTATGATTTTAGCAGCTGTTTTTAGGTACAAATCTATAACATCCATGTCAGATTATCCACTGAAGCAAGAAAATGTCCTGGTCTTAAATTGTTTCTGGGAAAAACCCAATTTAGGTGTTCAGGTGTGACCATCCACAGAGTCAGAACCATTGGTGCAGAAACTCCAGCAAAGCCTTTAGAAGCCTTTAGTCCGACAGTGGCCTCTATCATCCATCCGTCATTTGACATCCGGTGCTGAATGGAATTCACATTAAAGAATCAGTGCAATACTCAATTGCATAAAAAGGACTGTTAAAAATGTAGGATATTATCTTCCTAACTCAACCTCCCCTAAAGTTTATTAATTAATTCATTTATTTCCAGTGCCTGCTGGTCAGAGTCACAGTGCATCTTGGGAACAATGTTCAGTTCACACGCACACACACACACACACACACACACACACACATTTAAATGTTATCAAGTCCAACCTCCTGGTCTGTTATTGGGAGGTGAGAAGAACCAGAGAATCCAAAAGATTTCCTTTAGTTGCCTCCTTAAAAACATAAAAACAAACAAACAAAAAAACACAGCATGATCTACTCACATTCATTCAAAAACCATTCTCATTTCGATAGTTTATCTTTGCGCCCCCATTTTTATATTAGATAATCACAAAGCTAACAAATCTAATCTATCTTACTCCTTACTTTACAGACACAGCCATGAAGAAATATATGCTGCATAATGAAAAGAAGTATCGACTCCATCCTTAATGGCTTTCTATAAGCAATTAACCAGTCACCCTCCTGAGATATTTGCTTCTTTAATTAAAAAGGGCTCATTCTTTAAACTATTATCAAGTGTTACAATAGAAGATCATTTTTAATTGTGATAAATTTCCAAACCTGGAATCCTGGGCCTTATGTCTCTTCCTCTGTGATTCCATTCCACAATGTCTGAACTACAATTGTTGTTGTTTTGGCTGCTCTCGTCAAGGGGTCCCATGGCGGATCCTCCGATCCGACACACATTACACCAAACGCCATTCTTGAGAGATCTCTTACTCTTCAATCAGGGCTTAGAACCAGCACTAAGGATTCCCTGCATCCAGCGGCTGGGTTTAGGTATTGACTTGGAATGTAATCCTGGCCTTCCATGTGCAGGCAAGAAGAGAAAACTTTGTAATGTATGTTGATGTTATCAAGCACTAATGAAAAACACTGGGATCAGTGAATTAATATTGCATGGGATTATATAAAGAAATTAAAATAGTTTTGACGTTTATCACTGTATTCTGTTATGTGGGATTCCAGTGTTTCACAGCACGCTCCACATTAGACTCACATATTCTACTGGAGCAATGGTAGCTCGGTGATGGCCCTGGGTTACTCATTCACAAGGTCATGGTTCAAGTCGCAGCTCCACCAAATAGCCAGTGGAGCCCTTGAGCAAAGCCCTTAGCCCTGTCTGCTCGAAAGGAGGCAGATAATTGCCGACCCTGTGCTCTAACTCCAGCCTCCTAACAAAGCTAGGATATGCAAAGAATAATAAATTTCACTGTGCAGTAATGTATACTGTACGTGACAAATAAAGACTGGTCTTAACTTATTTTGCTTAATCAAAAGCCTGGCTCGAATTTTAGGTAAAAATTTATTAATTTCTTTCTTACTTTATTATACATTGATCACTTGTATCCATTCATAGAAATGCTTGCATATACAGTAAGTAGAGTATCATGGCTATAAAGGCAAAGCGTCAATCGATTAAGGCTGTTTGTTTACGCTCCACATTAGACTTACGTATTCTACTGGTGCAATGGTAGCTCAGTGATGGACCTGGGTTACTCATCGGAAGGTCAGTGGTTCAAGCCATAGCTCCACCAAATTGCCAATGTTGAGCCCTTGAACAAGGCCCTTAACACTGTCTTTTTTAGGGGTGCTGTATCCTGGCTGACCCTGTGCTCTGACCCCAGCTTTCTTACTGGGAAATGAGAAAAAAATAACTCGGTGAATCAAAAAATTCATTTCATCCTTGCGAAATGAACAGCAGAGCTACACAAAGAGTGTTTCAGTCAGAAAAGATGCACACTCATGATACCTGCAGAAGTTCCCGACATACGAACAAGTTCCGGTCCAGTTTGTTTGTAAGTCCAATAAACATTGTCTAGGTACTAGAATACCAACACAACTGGCTATACACAGTATAGAACTAACATGTTCCATGATTTTGTTCTTTAGAATCGTGCCGATGGTTGAACAATTCATGTTGAAAGCAATGTCTTCCATCTGTTCGGCGTTCGTAACTTGAATGTTTGTATGTAGGGGACTTAGTGTACTTTGGTGATTCATAATGCTCTAGGTACCAAAACAAAATAACCTTAATAAAATAACATGTCCTATAAACAATTCCCATTCAAACCAAGAATATTTCTATGAATAACAGTTTAACAATGTTGACACTATTGTGCCTGGACAAGTGTTTAATCCTGTACAGGCAGTCAGAGTCAATGTTCCTTATATGCATGTCTTGCTACTTTAACTGATATTGTACTGTATGTCAGAGCACAAAGGTTTGTATTACTGTATGTCTACCACATCAAAGATCTCTAAAATGAATATCACAAATATCCATTCATTTTTCTGTATTTCTGTTTACTGTACCACTCTTGAATGTACTGTACATGTAGAATACATTAAGCTGATCTGAACTTGCTGACTGTCTGACTAAATGCTCTCAGTACACTGAACAAGGTGGTAAGGGGGCAATACTGGGGCAATGCAAACCATATAAAGCATGCTTAGGGACCCAAAGTGTGCCAAGAAAATCTCCCTCACACCATTACACCACTACTACCAGTCTGAACCACTCATACAGTACAAAGCAGGATGGATCCATGCTTTCATGTTGTTTATGCCAAATTCTGACTCTACCATCTGAATGTCGCAATAGAAATCAAGACCTATCAGCCCAGGTGATGTTTTTCCAATCTTCTATTGTCAAATTTCGGTGAGCGCATGTGAACTATAGCCTCAGTTGCCTGTTCTTAGCTGACCGAAGCGGCACCCGGTGTGGTTTTCTGCTCCTGTAGCCCATCTGCATTAAAGTTTGACATGTTGTGCATTCTGAGATGCTCTCCAGAATTCCTTAGTCGTAACAAGATGTTATTTGAGGTACTGTTGCCTGTCTATCAACTGGAACCAGACTGACCGTTCTAATCTGACCTCTGACCTCCAAAAGGCATTTTCGTCCCAAGAGCTGCTCACATTGCCGCTGGATATTTTCTCTGTTTTAGACCATTCTCTGTAAACCCTAGACATGGTTGTGAATGAACATCCCAGTAGATTAGCAGATTCAGAAATACTATGACCAGCCTGTCTTGCACCAACAACCATGCCATGTTTAAAGTCAATTAAATCACTTTTTTCTCCACATTCTCATGCTCAATTTGAACTTCAGCAGATCGTCTTGACTAGATGTCTACATGCCCAGCTGCATTGGGATGCTGCCATATGATTATCTCATTAGATATTTTCTTTAAAAAGCAATTGAACAGATGTAAATAGTGATAGATGATAGATAGTAGTGATGGGAAGTTTGTATCATTAAAGTGACTCGGTTCTTTGAATCTCATTCATACAAATGAACAAATCTTTTTTTAAGTCATTTAGTTCATTTTATTCTTTTGATCAGAAATAAAATAAAATGTTAAATTTTCAATAAACAGTCCCCCCAATACGTCTACATACAAAAAATTCCAGTAATGAAAATATTACAATGCAGCTAAGGACTTATTATGATAAACAGAATGAGTAGCTCACCTCTCATATCTTCTGGTCCGAATCGTTCATTCTTTTGTCACGTGACTCTCGTAGAAGCTATGCAGTGCATTACACAGGAAAAAGAATTGATCGGTTCTTCTCATGATTCTTCTAGTCCGAGTCGTTCATTCTTTTGGATCTATTGCACTGCATAGCGTCTATGGGAGTCACATGGCAAAAGAAAAAATGACACAGACTAGAAGACTCATTGAGAAGAACCACTTTATTCTGTTCCCTATGTAATACACTGCATAGCGTCTATAGGAGTCACATGACAAAAATACTAACAATTTGGATCCAAAAGACTCAAAGTTAACTACTCATTTCTGTTTCCTGTACATAACCATGCTTTGCGCATGCACGCCCCCCCAAAAAAAATTAATGAATCACTCTTCAGGCGTTCTTCTGAGTCATTAAAGACTCGTTCAAAAAGAATGAATCGTTTATGAATGACCCATCACTAATAGATAGATAGATAGATTGTACTTCAGATTTAAAGTCCAACAACACAAAGTGGCTTTTTCAGGCTTTTAGTTAAGCAAAGATAAAACTAGCTATAGATAATATATAGCATAAAACAAGAACTAAGGAAGTGTGGTGTGTTTTAGTGTATACACACTAAAGGGCAGTGGTGGCTCAATCGGTTAAGGCTGTGGGTTACTGGGTTACTGATCGGAAGGTCAGGGGTTCGAACCCCAGCATCGGCAAGTTGCCACTGTTGAGCCCTTGAGCAAGGCCCTTAACCCTATCTGCTCCAGGGGCGCTGTAACCTGGCTGACCCTGCGCTCTGCAGCTGACCCCAGTTTCCTAATTGGGATATGCGAAGAAGAAATTTCGCTGTGCTGTAAAAAGTACACGTGACAATAATTGAATATTCTATTCTATTCACAACTAAACTAAACTAGTTAAAACAAAACAGGTGAGCGAAGTCAACCTCAATCAAGAGCTGATTTCAGAGCTGAATCTAATTAGCTGAAATTAACACAAGGAAGACTTCATTATTAATATGATGGTGAAATCCTAAAAAAAAATCCAACAAGGTTTATTCTGACCCTGGGTTACTACATTATCTATGCTGTAAGATTGACACGCCACCCCCATGTCCACATTGGGTTTCACTGAGGTCACCAGTTTTCTTCCACTTCCCAAACGCAAAAACTGAGATATTGCTTATTCTAAACAGGTTCGAATAAGTGTGTGGATGTGTATGCACATGGGGTCCTATAATGGACTGGTGACTACATCTGCGAAAAAGAGAAATGGCCGTGAATCCAGCAACACCTGAGCCAGCAGAAAGTGCTGACTGAATATGAATGAATGAATTTGTGCAAATTATTGTGGCCGTGCTCTCAGCATGCAACCCAAGGGAGATGAGAGAAATGTTTGAAATGTGATCGGCCTCTACTTTAGGTCTTTAGATACATGGGACGGGGAGGGATAGAGAGAGAGACAGAGACAGAGAGAAATAATAGCTGAGGAATTTCACAGAAAGAAATCTAGAGGACGTACATGTAGAGAATGTTTAGCAGTGCATGGCACTTGTGCTTATCTTGTTCAGGGTCAGAGGAGGCCGGAAGCCTATTCCAGGGGACCCGGGGCACTAGGTGAGGTACAACCTGTATGGGGTGCCAATCCATCACAAGACACACACACACACTATTAGAAATGCCATAAGCTTACTCTGCATGTCTTTGGACTGTGAGAGGAAACCAGAGCACCCGGAGGGAGAACATGCAAACTCCAGTAACACAGACCAGAAGCTCACAATGAGGCTGCACAAATGTGGCCCTGCCTTTTCTCAAAGAATGAGAATGAGAGAGCTGGAGAATGTATGGCATATTAGCGGCCATTCTCTACAGTCTGCAGCGATTGTATTATAGACTGAACAAGACAGTTATCGCATTTCAAAGAGGCAATTCTAACCATTGAAAAAATCTTTTAATGGGATGAATGATTATATTCAGCATTAAAGGATCACAGTTTCTCTCGGATATTATATCTGTTCCAGGCTAAACCTCAAGACTTTTTTCCCTTTTTCTTTCTTTCTTTCATTCTTTTTTATTTTTATTTAAATAAAACATGACCTTAAGTAACAACTGAAGGACTAAGAATTTGGTAGTTGATAGCAGACAAATTTGCCTGTCGTTGCTTACCAAGACACAGTGGCTTTTCCCATAAAGTTTTGCTGATCTTAGCTTTCGATATCATTTGTTCCGGTGATGGAGAAGTAAACAAATGTCATTGAGCTGCACCAAAAAACTTCGCACACCAGTACAGTATTTGGGTATTTTCTCCAATTCATCCTTGCAGATCCCCGAAAGTCATGTCAGGTTGGTTATTTGTTTGTCTGTAAATAGATTTTCAACCGAGTTCATGTCCCGCTTTGATTGAACCACTTAAGGGCATCCCGGCTATTATCTGAACTCCTGAATTCTATCCGTTACTTTGGCTGTGTTCCAGAGCTGATAGTCTTCTTTCTGATATCTTGCTGAGGACATTTTCTTTTTTGGGTCAGAGGCAGTTTGTGAAAATATAGTTTCACTCATGCAAGTGCAGCTGTAATTGATGAAATGTTGACCAAACCGGTGTGTGAAACAAGGGAGTGAAGTGTTTTATTTGGTTAATCTGCGCCTTTTCTGTGAATGCCACCTGAAAATAAAGCAAGTTATTCCAGTTGCCAGTTGTTCCATCACATTTACACAGATTACATACGGTTTTCCTCCTGGTTCTATTGCATTTCTCTCACATCCCTGAATGTCACTTGCTCTGTTCTTTGCACTAGATATATTCATATTTTCCAAAAGGAATTGCAAAGAACATAGCACTGCATATTATAATGCATTCTAAAGAGAAACAGTTTCCATGGGGGATCTGCTTGTGCAGATCAGGATGTGCATCATGATGGGGATCCTGTGCACGGCAGGATAAAAAGTTGCCTGAGTAGGAGCTTTTTCCTTTCATGTAGGTGCAAGCAAGCGGTAAGTTAGAAAAAAAATTTGCAGGACAAAGAAACACAACCTAATACAACAACCTGAACAATCCATTTTTTGTCAAACCACTTGGGCGTTATGAAGTCTTGTTGGAACCTGAACTTGACATACTGTATAAGGAAAGTCTTCTCTCTTGAACAATTCATAAACTGAACCACTAGCACTAATGTACTGGGCTGGGATATCCAGCCTAGAATCTGCACAGTCACTTTTCAATTCAAATCCATGGCATCCATCCATCCATCCATCTAGGAACCGTGGAGGCCAGTGGTGATCATTGTATTTATTCCCATTTTTAAGACCATTGTAGGACCTCCAGTCAACATAAACCCCTGCATTCACACACTCCAGGCACCAATTAATCTAATCTGCATGTCTTTAGACTGTAGAAGGAAACCCACCAAGCACAGGGAGAACATGCACAGGTGAGAATCGAACCTGGACCCTAGAGGTGAAAGGCGGCATTGCAAGCCACTACGCCACCGTCGTCAGCCCTTAACGCTGTAGCTGTCGTTTTTTTTTTCTGCATTAATGACATAACACAAAATACGATCTAAAACTAAACTATAGCTATGGTATATGTACCTTAATCACTAATTCAATCAGTGTTCGTTCTGAGTTAAATGAACATTGGGCCTAAAGGTGTATTTTTTTTCGTCTGTTAAACACAGGAGGAAATGAAGGAGGAAAAGTTGCTAAATGAGTTCAGAATGAACAGGGTCCGTGCTCTTTATCTTGTTATTCCACCGGAATGAGAGCGGGAAAAAGAAACAGCCGAAAAATAAAAGCAGTCCCCTGAGGGGCATCAAAATGCATTGAGGTCACCAGAATTTCTGCTACAAAAAATGACTTTCGACGTGTGGCGCATGTGGCCACATTCGTTATCTGCTCCTTTGCATAGCAAATGAAGCATTCTCAATCACATTCACCAAGACTTGCCCGTATCCTGTAGCACTATCACATTCAATCAATTTCCCAACCAAGCATCGTGAAATTAAAATAAATGATCGAATAAGATTTTCCAAAATGGAGTGCAAATGAGATTGCCTCTATGACTTAAAAAAAAAAAAAAAAAAAACTTTTTCTTCAATAAGAACAAATTTAGAAATGAGCGTGCTATCATAAGAGAATGCATACGATAATGAATCTGATAATACTCCAATGGCAGGAGTTCACTAAGGAGTTCAGGCTTGCTCTTTATAATTGGTGATTTATTCACTCCTCCATCAGCAAACACATTAGTTGGAGTCAATACTAATGTGGGATCACTATGTCTGCAGGCTGTTCTACAACAGATAATGATCCGAGAGATTTGTTTCCTTTGCATTTACCTGGCTTGAGGCTGTTGCACTGGTTTTAAACACCTTTACTTATAATATGATTTTATATATTTTTTTTATATTATATCTAATTTCATAATGCATATTTAAATACCTTATCTTATTTTATTTAATAAAACTCAAAAATGTATAAATCTTTTAATAAATAGTGTATCGTTGACCTGCATGTCATTAGTACACAGATTTTCCTTAATGTTCTTATTGATTTGTTGTTCCGGCTTCCTCATTTCTTTTTACAAAACAAATATACGCAGGATAGATAGAAATAATGAATCTGGCAGGAAATATTTGACTTGGGATGCTTTTGAAATTCAAAGCACAGCCAGAGCATGTTGGAATATTGTCAGGGGGCAAATTGGGCTGGAGAGAAGAGGGGGATTAAACTCATTCAGCTTCGGTACTGATATTCTGATGCTCTAATTTAATAGAAATGGAAATCGTGGCATGCCATAATGGTAAAAATAATATTGATGTAATACAGTATCATGCTGTTTTCTTTTTTTTTTTTCATTTTGTTGGATAAAATGTATTCCTTCAGTCGAGGCTGTTTAAACTGCTGCGCGTAATATATCATCACAGCAAAATGTGTGTATGTTGCTTGTTTCAAGGCTTCGCTGTACAGTATTATCATGTATTATTGCCAGGAAGCAGATTTGTTTCTGCTAATTTAATAACAACAATATATGTCCTTAGGAGACAAACAGAGACATTTAAAATGTTAATGTATAATCATCTTTCCATTGAATCGAAGTTGAGACATAGAGCCAAAACTGTATATAATAAAGCTCACCTAACTTGTTACATAACCTACTGTACATAATAATAGTCTTATTGGGGGGGGAAACACAAGCACAATGTACAGTACAGTATGCCTCCGCAGGAATGCTAGAATTTAGACAGGATGCAGAAGCTACTGTAGGAGAAAGTCAGCCATAGGAAAACGATTGCCATATGGATGGAATGAGAGGATATTGGAGAGAAACCAGCTTGGTTCTGTTTTTGGCAACTGGATAATGCAAATGTGGGCTGCTCTTCAAGAAGTGTAGTGCTGCTTAGCCACAAGTCTGCTGGTCACAGTGGAGGCGCCAAGAAGAAACCCTACATAGGAACAACGAGGCCATGCGGATGGACACCTCACTCTAGTCATGGACATTTCAATAAAATCCAGTTTCCCTAGAAAGGGTGAAGATAGAACAGTTACAGTGACATTATACAGTAGCATCATTACTATTGTTAGCCAAACTTACTGTACATTAATCTCTGAGGAACTAGTGACTATGCAGAGGTCTCGGACATCACAGAACTGTTTTATAGAGATTGTAAAGAGATGTAAATGAATCACAAGTTTTCTGTTAAAGATATATGTATGAATGAAAGATATATGAATATAGCAATACATTTTGTATTAAAATATTAATACAAGTTGTATAAGTTTATACTTATATATATATACAGTGGTGTGAAAAACTATTTGCCCCCCTCCTGATTTCTTATTCTTTTGCATGTTTGTCACACAAAATGTTTCTGATCATCAAACACATTTAACTATTAGTCAAAGATAACACAAGTAAACACAAAATGCAGTTTTTAAATGAGGGGTTTTATTATTTAGGGAGAAAAAAAATCCAAACCTACATGGCCCTGTGTGAAAAAGTAATTGCCCCCTGAACCTAATAACTTGTTGGGCCACCCTTAGCAGCAATAACTGCAATCAAGCGTTTGCGATAACTTGCAACGAGTCTTTTACAGCGCTCTGGAGGAATTTTGCCCCACTCATCTTTGCAGAATTGTTGTAATTCAGCTTTATTTGAGGGTTTTCTAGCATGAACCGCCTTTTTAAGGTCATGCCACAACATCTCAATAGGATTCAGGTCTGGACTTTGACTAGGCCACTCCAAAGTCTTCATTTTGTTTTTCTTCAGCCATTCAGAGGTGGATTTGCTGGTGTGTTTTGGGTCATTGTCCTGCTGCAGCACCCAAGATCGCTTCAGCTTGAGTTGACGAACAGATGGCCGGACATTCTCCTTCAGGATTTTTTGGTAGACAGTAGAATTCATGGTTCCATCTATCACAGCAAGCCTTCCAGGTCCTGAAGCAGCAAAACAACCCCAGACCATCACACTACCACCACCATATTTTACTGTTGGTATGATGTTCTTTTTCTGAAATGCTGTGTTACTTTTACACAAGATGTAACGGGACACGCACCTTCCAAAAAGTTAAACTTTTGTCTCGTCGGTCCACAAGGTATTTTCCCAAAAGTCTTGGCAATCATTGAGATGTTTTTTAGCAAAATTGAGACGAGCTTTAATATTCTTTTTGCTTAAATGGTTTGCGCCTTGGAAATCTGCCATGCAGGCCGTTTTTGCCCAGTCTCTTTCTTATGGTGGAGTCGTGAACACTGACCTTAATTGAGGCAAGTGAGACCTGCAGTTCTTTAGATGTTGTCCTGGGGTCTTTTGTGGCCTCTCGGATGAGTTGTCTCTGCGCTCTTGGGGTAATTTTGGTCGGCCGGCCACTCCTGGGAAGGTTCACCACTGTTCCATGTTTTTGCCATTTGTGGATAATGGCTCTCACTGTGGTTCGCTGGAGTCCCAAAGCTTTAGAAATGGCTTTATAACCTTTACCAGACTGATAGATCTCAATTACTTTTGTTCTCATTTGTTCCTGAATTTCTTTGGATCTTGGCATGATGTCTAGCTTTTGAGGTGCTTTTGGTCTACTTCTCTGTGTCAGGTAGCTCCTATTTAAGTGATTTCTTGATTGAAACAGGTGTGGCAGT
Source organism: Channallabes apus (assembly GCA_030522415.1). NCBI lineage: Eukaryota > Metazoa > Chordata > Actinopteri > Siluriformes > Clariidae > Channallabes > Channallabes apus. Next base: position 35,062,697 of record CM060116.1, on the reverse strand, counting down.
AATCAGGCCTGGGGGTGACTACAGAAATTGAACTCAGGTGTGATAAACCACAGTTAAGTTATTTTTTAACAAGGGGGCAATCACTTTTTCACACAGGGCCATGTAGATTTGGAGTTTTTTTTTCTCCCTTAATAATGTAAACCTTCATTTAAAAACTGCATTTTGTGTTCAATTATGTTATCTTTGACTATTAGTTAACGGTTTTTGATGAGCAGAAACATTTAAGTGTGACAAACATGCAAAAGAATAAGAAATCAGGAAGGGGGCAAATAGTTTTTCACACCACTGTATATATGTGAGATGGAGGGATTGTGTGTTGTTGTGCAGGGCAGTTGTTGTGGCCATCCTGTACCCGTCACGCAGGTGTGATATTCGGATGTACCGTACCCATCCTGTGCAGGTGTTGTTACACGTGGTCTTCCACTGCGAGGATGATCAGTTGTCCTTCCTGTCTCCCTGTAGCGCCGTCTTAGGCGTCTCACGGTGCTGACATGGCGATTTATTGCCCTATAGCCACATCAGCAGTCCTCATGCCTTACATTTACATTACATTTAGGCATTTGGCAGACGCTCTTATCCAGAGCGACTTACATTTTTTATCTCACTACACATCTGAGCAGTTGAGGGTTAAGGGCCTTGCTCAAGGGCCCAACAGTGACAACTTGGTGGTTGTGGGGTTTGAACTTGGGATCTTCCGAACCGTAGTCCAATGCCTTAACCACTGAGCTACCTCCATGCCTCCCTGCAGCATGCCTAATGCACGTTCACGCAGATGAGCAGCGACCCTGGGCATCTTTCTTTGGGTGTTTTTCACAGTCGGTAGACGAGTCTCTTTAGTGTCCTGCGTTTTTACAACTGTGACCTTAAATGCCTACTTTCTGTAAGCTGTTAAGGTCTTAACGAGCATTCCACAGGTGCATGTTAATTAATTGATTATGGTTAATTGAACATGCATGGAAAACATTGTTTAAACCCTTTACAATGAAGATCTGTAAAGTTATTTGGATTTGTACAACATTATTGTTGAAATACACAGTCCTGAAAAAGGGGCGTTTCTTTTTTTGCTGAGTATATATACAGTATATATATACCCCACTTACAAACATTTGAGTTACGACCTTTCAAAGATACGAACTGCTAAGAAACGCCAAGTAATAACAATGGAGACAAAAGTGAAACTACTGAAAAGATGGCAGATGCTGCTTGTTCTTTTAACATGAATAGTTAATAGATTCTAAAGAACACTGTACTGTAATATACTGTGTATAGCCAATTGTTATAGTATCTTATTACCTAGACAGTGAACAAACTGGACATACGAACGAGCTCCCGAAAAAAAAATTGTATATTAGAGACTTACTGCCCCCCCCTTTTTTTAATTCAATGTTTTTTTATTATTTTTTTTTTTTATAAAAACTAAATAAAAATGACATGATCGTACAACTTTGGACAAACAACAACAAGTATAACTTGCCCTTCCTTTCTCCTGGATCAGTCCCTCACATTGTTATGGAGAAATATTGCTTCATTGAGAGTTTTGGGCATTTACTTTTGCACAGCTCTGTTTTTTTCTTTTTGCTTTCATTTTTGGTATTTTACTAATCCTAAGATCCACTATTATTATTATTATTATTATTATTATTATCAATACTATTATTATTATTATTATTATTATTATTATCAATACTATTATTATTATTATTATTATTATTATTATTATCATCAATATTCTTATTATTATTTTTACCCAGACACATAGAATTAAAGAAAGGTGGACCTATTTAATGAGAGAAAGTGTAAAAATCACTGCTGTGATCGTCACTCTCCTCTTGCAATGTGACCAGCTGGATGGTGATAATAGTGCTAGCAGTAGCTTGAAGGTAATTGGAATTATAAAAATACCCATCGACCATGGCGAAAATATTGAAAGGAAATGTTTAAAAAGAGGGAAATAAGGGTTAGATTGTATCCTTACTGGCACAGTAAAGCAGTGAGCATCAGGTTGCCTCCATCCCTAAATTTACAAAGATGCCAGCACACAAGAACAAGGTCAAGCAGCAGGCACTGGGGACAACAAAGCTACACCATGCCATGACAACGATGCCACTCAACAATCAAGTGACCTTCAAACACAGTGAAACCGAAAGTCCTGCACATGGTGAGGACAGTTTGAAATAGACTCTAGAGGCTGAGCTGAAGTCGTGCAAAGGCAGAAAAAAAAGCCCTTCATCTGTGAGAAGGAAAGAAGAGGTGTGCAAAAGACCACAGACATTGAACTGTGGAGATCTGGAGTAAGGTCATCTTCCCTGATGAGTCCAATTTTCAGCTTTGACCAACACCTGGTCATCTTATGGTTAGTTGGAGACCTGGAGAGGCCTATAAGCCACAGTGTCGTGCACCAACTGTGAAATATGGAGGAGGGTGGGTGGTGATGACCTGGGAGTGCTTCTGAAAGGCTGGAATTGGGTAGATTTGTCTTCGTGAAGGATGCATTAATCAAGCCATGTACAAGGTTATCCTGGAAGAACATTTGCTTCCTTTTGGCTTCTGCTCTGACTATTTTCCCCAATTCTAAGGATTTTTTCTTCCAACAGGACAATGCTCAGTGCGACACAGTCTGGTCAGTCAATGTGTGGATGGAGGACCACCAGATCTCGAAATCTGATATACAGTATATGTATTATCGGCCAAAACACAGTATTTATTTATTTTTTTTACGTTTTATATAAGTATACAGTGGTGTGAAAAACTATTTGCCCCCTTCCTGATTTCTTATTCTTTTGCATGTTTGTCACACTTAAATGTTTCTGCTCATCAAAAACCGTTAACTAATAGTCAAAGATAACATAATTGAACACAAAATGCAGTTTTTAAATGAAGGTTTACATTATTAAGGGAGAAAAAAAAACTCCAAATCTACATGGCCCTGTGTGAAAAAGTGATTGCCCCCTTGTTAAAAAATAACTTAACTGTGGTTTATCACACCTGAGTTCAATTTCTGTAGTCACCCCCAGGCCTGATTACTGCCACACCTGTTTCAATCAAGAAATCACTTAAATAGGAGCTACCTGACACAGAGAAGTAGACCAAAAGCACCTCAAAAGCTAGACATCATGCCAAGATCCAAAGAAATTCAGGAACAAATGAGAACAAAAGTAATTGAGATCTATCAGTCTGGTAAAGGTTATAAAGCCATTTCTAAAGCTTTGGGACTCCAGCGAACCACAGTGAGAGCCATTATCCACAAATGGCAAAAACATGGAACAGTGGTGAACCTTCCCAGGAGTGGCCGGCCGACCAAAATTACCCCAAGAGCGCAGAGACAACTCATCCGAGAGGCCACAAAAGACCCCAGGACAACATCTAAAGAACTGCAGGTCTCACTTGCCTCAATTAAGGTCAGTGTTCACGACTCCACCATAAGAAAGAGACTGGGCAAAAACGGCCTGCATGGCAGATTTCCAAGGCGCAAACCATTTAAGCAAAAAGAATATTAAAGCTCGTCTCAATTTTGCTAAAAAACATCTCAATGATTGCCAAGACTTTTGGGAAAATACCTTGTGGACCGACGAGACAAAAGTTTAACTTTTTGGAAGGTGCGTGTCCCGTTACATCTTGTGTAAAAGTAACACAGCATTTCAGAAAAAGAACATCATACCAACAGTAAAATATGGTGGTGGTAGTGTGATGGTCTGGGGTTGTTTTGCTGCTTCAGGACCTGGAAGGCTTGCTGTGATAGATGGAACCATGAATTCTACTGTCTACCAAAAAATCCTGAAGGAGAATGTCCGGCCATCTGTTCGTCAACTCAAGCTGAAGCGATCTTGGGTGCTGCAGCAGGACAATGACCCAAAACACACCAGCAAATCCACCTCTGAATGGCTGAAGAAAAACAAAATGAAGACTTTGGAGTGGCCTAGTCAAAGTCCAGACCTGAATCCTATTGAGATGTTGTGGCATGACCTTAAAAAGGCGGTTCATGCTAGAAAACCCTCAAATAAAGCTGAATTACAACAATTCTGCAAAGATGAGTGGGGCAAAATTCCTCCAGAGCGCTGTAAAAGACTCGTTGCAAGTTATCGCAAACGCTTGATTGCAGTTATTGCTGCTAAGGGTGGCCCAACAAGTTATTAGGTTCAGGGGGCAATTACTTTTTCACACAGGGCCATGTAGGTTTGGATTTTTTTTCTCCCTAAATAATAAAACCCCTCATTTAAAAACTGCATTTTGTGTTTACTTGTGTTATCTTTGACTAATAGTTAAATGTGTTTGATGATCAGAAACATTTTGTGTGACAAACATGCAAAAGAATAAGAAATCAGGAGGGGGGCAAATAGTTTTTCACACCACTGTATATCATATATATACAATGAAAATGTACTGAAGTTTATGCAACATGGAAGTGACCAATCTCCTTCCCTAAAATTATCAAGTTGCAAGTTGCCATTTTGGAGAGATGATTTTATATGTGCCACAAAAATGGGCAATTTTCATCGCTATACTCTCTCACTTCAAACAGTAAGTGTACATTATTTATACTTCTTTATGAGTATTTATACGAAAAATTGTTGTAGAAACATATGACTTGTAAAAATTGTTGTTTAAATGAAAGCATTCCAGTTTTTGATAAAAGCTTAAAAAGCAAAAAATCTGTAGTGTCCGTAACCATGTCAAATTCATGTTGCAATATCTTAACAATTTTTTCATTTTAGAATTATAATATTTTTTTTCAGGTTAATGTCTTTTCATGTGAAATCTAAACTACCCAAGTTTCATCTGAATGACAGTGTAACATCTGGGCCACCACAGCCTCGGAGAGTAAGATCCAGTTCCCCGGACTACTGAGCCGTCGCTTTGTCTCCCCCTAGTGTGTCTGCGTGTTTATGTCTCACATTATTAAGTAATGAAAAGCACCTGTGCCTCCTTGTGTGTCTCTCTATTTATACCAGCCAACCCCAGAGTCATTTGTCCGTCCACCGTCGTGTCCTAAAGTGTGTTTTCTCCAGAGTTCAATTGATACAAGGATTTATGTTGAGATTTTTGGTTAAGTTGTAGAAGTTTGGTTTGTTTTGGTTTTCATGCCCTTTTGTGTTCATTTGAGTTTATTGATAAATAAAACCAGTTTTTGAGTTCTAAGCCTGCATCTGCGTCCGCCTCCTGACTGACAATCATGACAGATGGACGGACCCACCAGGACGCAGCAGGTGTCCCCCTGCTCCAGGAGGAAGTAACCCCGATGCACTACGTGTGGGTGATGCAACTGGAGATTGACAGCCTGGCGCGAGCAGTGAACGACCTCGCTCACTGCGTGGAACATCTTGCCATCTCCGGCCAGGAACCCGCGGGTCCATCTACGCGCTCCACGCCGTCACCACCACGCCCTGCTCCCCCGGAAAGATATGCTGGTGATCCGGACAGGTGCAAGCAATTCATCCTAGCCTGTGAACTATATCTGGCTGCCTACCCAGACATCAGGGTGAGGGCTGCGGAGAGTGGCTGGTGCGAAAAAAGCCTCCGCGCCAGGTTCAGGGACGGGTTACAACCGGAGGTCCAGGTCGAGCTGGCGTGCCGAGATACCGGCTTCTCCCTGGACGAAACCATCAACCTGGCGATTAAACTAGACCAGCACCTTCGCAGCCAACGATCACAGCCGGGGACCAGACCGGTTCAGGCACGAGACTCCAGTCAGCCTCGCGAACGGCCCCCCGTAGCGCCTGACCCGAACCGGCCAGAGCCCACGGAGGTGAGTACTTCCCGCCTCTCTCCCGCCGAGAAGAGAAGACGGGTAGCATCGGGGTTATGCTGGTACTGTGGGGGGAACGACCACCACATCCGAGACTGCCAGTTGCTACGAGCAAAACACACACGCACACACCCACACAGACACGTCCCTACACACACACACACCACCACACAGACGCCTGCACTTCGTACACACACACACGCACACACATCCACACATGCACCTACGCACCCCCGTACGTCCACATCACACACACCACCTCGTACCCACCACCCATTTTGTGTAAAAGCTCAGTTGATGTTAAATGATTGTGTTTTGTCTGTCTTTCCCCTGATAGATTCCGGGGCGGCTGGTAACTTCATTTCTTCTACCCTCGTTTCCTCGCTGCAAGTTCCCGTGTCGAAGCTACCATACCTGATATCTATTAAGGCTCTAGATGGTCGGGATTTGGAACATTCGCCTATTAAATTAATGACTGCGCCCCTCCGATTAACATTCCCCGGTCACACGGAGGAGCTAAAATTCTATGTGCTACCTCGGTCAGATCATTCCGTCGTGCTGGGTCTTCCATGGCTTAGCGCTCACAATCCCAATTTCGATTGGACTAACTCCCGCGTCATATCATGGTCCCCTAGATGCTTAAAACTTTGTACACCGCCGACATTGACGGTCCAAACCACTACCATTGAAAGTCCGACTGCCCAAGTAACCACCAACATACCATCAGAGTACATGCGGTTTAAAGATGTGTTTAGTGTTAGGGCAGCTGCACGACTTCCCCCCCACCGCCCGTGGGACTGCGCGATTGAGCTGCTGCCGGGGAAAGCACCTCCTTGCTCGCGGGTTTACCCATTGTCAGTGGCAGAAACCAGGGCAATGGAGGAATACGTGAGTGAGGCACTCCAGCAGGGGCTCATCAGCAGGTCCACGTCCCCCGCCTCGGCAGGTTTTTTTTTCATAGAGAAAAAAGGGGGGGGGCTTACGTCCCTGTATTGATTATAGAGGCCTCAATGCAGTAACAATAAAATATAAGCACCCACTGCCCCTGGTACCGGCCGCTATCGACCAACTCCGAGGAGCTTCCATCTTTACCAAACTCGACCTCCGCAGCGCATATAACCTCGTTCGTGTGCGTAAGGGCGATGAATGGAAGACGGCGTTTAGCACTACATCTGGGCATTATCAATACAACGTAATGGCATATGGACTGGTAAACGCACCTGCGGTGTTTCAGGGGTTCATGAACAACGTGTTCCGGGATGTGTTTAACGGTTTTGTCATAATATACCTGGATGATATCCTGATATATTCACGGTCATATCCCGAGCACGTTATTCATGTAACTGCCGTCCTTCACCGCCTGCGCAAACACGGGCTCTATGTGAAGGCAGAGAAGTGCGCCTTTCACCAAAGGGAGGTGGCATTCCTCGGCTATCGCATAGGGCCACTGGGGGTCGAGATGGAAGCGACCAAAGTCGCGGCGGTACAACAATGGCCGGAACCGACGTCAGTTAAGGCGCTACAGAGATTCTTGGGGTTTGCCAACTTTTATAGGCGGTTCATTCAGGGCTACAGCATGGTGGCAGCGCCCCTCACTTCACTATTAAAAGGGAAACCGAAACGCCTTTGCGAGTTCCCAGTGGAAGCGCGAAGTGCGTTTCAACGTCTAAAACTTGCTTTCACAACCGCCCCTGTGTTAAAGTTACCGGACCCAGAGAAGCCCTTTGTAGTCGAGGTCGATGCATCAGAGGTAGGCGTAGGGGCGGTACTGTCACAACGCCACGGCCACCCTGAGAAACTCCACCCCTGCGCTTTCTTTTCTAGGAAACTAACACCTGCCGAGCGAAACTATGATATCGGTAACCGAGAGCTGCTAGCAGTAAAAGCGGCGTTAGAGGAGTGGAGACACTGGCTGGAGGGGGCGAAACATTCATTTACGGTGCTCACGGATCATAGGAATCTGGAGTACCTCCAACACGCAAAGAGGTTAAACTCACGTCAAGCCCGATGGGCGCTCTTCTTCACGTGTTTCCGATTTATTATTACTTATCGCCCGGGCTCGAAAAATATAAAAGCGGATGCGCTGTCACGCTATTATCCGTCGCCGGAGCCCATTACAACTCCGGAGCCTATTCTGCCATCTTCACTCGTAGTGGCTCCGATCGCGTGGGACATCGAGTCGGAGATAGTTCAGTGGGCGCGGTCCAACCCCGTGCCTAGGAACTGCCCTCCGAGTCGAACCTACGTGCCGGAGCCACTGCGCGAACGAGTGACGATCGCGGCTCATACGAGCCTAGCATCTGGACACCCCGGCGTCTCACGAACCCTACACCAATTAGAACCAAAGTTCTGGTGGCCAAAGATGTGGGAAACCGTGAAGAGAGTAGTTTTGTCTTGCGCAGTGTGTGCGACTACAAAAACCCCACGTAGTCTACCAGTTGGAAAACTAACTCCCCTGCCAATACCAAACAGACCGTGGTCCCATATCGCTGTGGACTTTGTCACAGATCTGCCGGTATCGAAAGGGTACACCACTATTCTAGTAGTAGTGGATAGATTTTCAAAGGGGTGCAAGTTCATCCCATTTCGCGCCCTTCCGTCAGCCCTCCAGGTGGCGGAAAGCTTATTCACTTTTGTGTTTCGCTGCTACGGCATACCAGAAGATATTGTTTCCGATCGTGGTCCCCAATTCATCGCCAGGGTCTGGAAAGCGTTTTTCCAGAAATTGGGGACCACTGTTAGCCTAACGTCGGGCTACCACCCCGAATCTAATGGACAGGCAGAGCGGACTGTCCAAGAACTCGGGAGATATCTTCGGGCATACTGCAGCAGCCGACAACACGAATGGGCAGACTGTTTGACCTGGGCGGAATACGCACAAAACTCCCTGCGCCACTCCTCTACTGGCCTAACGCCGTTCCAGTGTGTGCTAGGTTATCAACCCCCGCTATGTCCATGGGATGCCACGCCCACCGATGTGCCCATGGTGGACCAGTGGTTTGAAAGAGCGGAGAAAGTATGGGAGGACGCACACACCAAGATCTCCCAAGCAGTGCAGCGTTTCAAAAGACATGCCGATAGGCGGCGAAGGGAAAGTCGTCCGCTCCAGGTAGGCGATCGAGTATGGCTCTCGACACGGGACCTCCGCCTCAATCTCCCCTGTAAAAAACTGTCCCCCAGGTTCATAGGTCCTTTCCCCATCACAGCGCAAATAAACCCAGTGTCATATAAATTAAAACTTCCTGCACATCTACGTATCCACCCTGTATTCCATATCTCTCTTCTCAGGCCGGTGGCCCATTAGACGAAGGAGCAGCGGAACCTTCACTCCCCGGGGCTGTGGAGATAGAGGGTGCCCCAGCGTTTAGGGTCAAGGAACTGCTGGACTCACGGAGGAGAGGGGGGGGCTCTACAATATCTAGTTGAGTGGGAGGGCTACGGCCCGGAGGAACGGAGCTGGGTCCCGGCACGGGACATTCTGAGTCGTGAACTCATTGTGGATTTCCACCATGCACGGCCGGATCGCCCAGCGCCCCGTCCACCGGGTCGCCCTGCCCACCGGCAAATCCATCGCTCAGGTGAGTCCTCGCTCCCTCCGACAGCACGTAGGGGACGCCCTCGCCTTCTTCCAGAAGCCGGTTCTGGAGGGGGGGGTGCTGTAACATCTGGGCCACCACAGCCTCGGAGAGTAAGATCCAGTTCCCCGGACTACTGAGCCGTCGCTTTGTCTCCCCCTAGTGTGTCTGCATGTTTATGTCTCACATTATTAAGTAATGAAAAGCACCTGTGCCTCCTTGTGTGTCTCTCTATTTATACCAGCCAACCCCAGAGTCATTTGTCCGTCCACCGTCGTGTCCTAAAGTGTGTTTTCTCCAGAGTTCAATTGATACAAGGATTTATGTTGAGATTTTTGGTTAAGTTGTAGAAGTTTGGTTTGTTTTGGTTTTCATGCCCTTTTGTGTTCATTTGAGTTTATTGATAAATAAAACCAGTTTTTGAGTTCTAAGCCTGCATCTGCGTCCGCCTCCTGACTGACAATCATGACAGACAGTTAAGATCGTTGAAATATTTGAATTCAAAAACGTAACGGACACAAAAACATAAAAGGGCAAATTGTATTTTGCAAATGTATTTTTTTTTATCTGATACAAATATACCGTAAATGTGTGTGCGCATTTACAAAAAAAAAATTAAGACAGATAAGAAACATTAAGTATTATGAAAAATGGTGTTTTATGATCCTATCTGAAAATTCACCTCAATACATTACCATATAGAAGATACACACCAACGGTACAAAGGATATAAAAGTTCAAGTTTAGCTCTTTTGAGAATGTTGAGAGATATTGTACAGTATATTTAGCAACAAGGACGATTCATAGCTACTCACGAACAGCACAGATCATGATCTAATGAAGTAAGAACATCATCAAGGAAACAAAACAGACTAATGATGATGCTGATGGCCTGATGATGATGAGAGATAATAATAATAATAATCTTTTGCCAGGTTTGGACAAAAGCTACCTGTAGCTCTGACTGTAGCCTCATGCTGTTCAGCTTCTTAAGGTGTAAATGAGGTCCAATTTGTAACAAAACAGTGAAAGAAGGCTGAACGAGAACAGTATTTATAGCAAATTCTATGTTATAAGGTGACTTTGCTAGGCTTTGTCCAGGCATCCAGGTCATATCCATCGCTCCTAGTTGTTATGAAGGCTCAACAGGATCATTATTTCTGCTCGTATTATTTATTCATCTTAACTCATGGACAAAGTAAAGGTCATTTTTTACAACAGTATATTCTGTGTGTATTTGTTGCCTGGGTATGGGTAGGTTAATATACTGTACAGTATGCAAAGGCTATTGATTCTTTTAAATGTGTGTGGGGTGCTCAAGAGTTTGAGCTCATGACCTCCAAATGCAGTCAGAGAAATTTCCCAAGCAGCTCATTGCAGATGGATATATATTCTCTGCGCTGTATCTTCAGTGCATACAGTATGGGACAGTAGCTTTGCACTTTGCATGTATTGCAGTAGTCGTGATGTAAAACAGTACTAAACTGTTACATCTCTCTACACAGATGATAAAGGAAATGCATGTCTTACTAATATTCTTGCACCGCGACTCAGTTCTAAGTGTACTACCCTCTAGGGGCAATAATATTCAGCACTTTACAATTTCACCTTTTGAAATTCAAACCATTGTACCTGAACAATGTCAGAGCGATATGGAAAGGATATTGAAATCTTTCAGGGTGATGCTTTCTTATATGAATCCCAAAAGCGGATCAAAATTACATTCATAATTGCATTCATCTGCAGACCTGACAAACGTGAAAAGGAATAATGCATTCATGCCCTGAGGGTGTTTGATGGGTGTTGATGTTACTGTTCAATAATGCAGCATTTATTTCAATACATTCCATTTAAACATCTCTTGTCTAAGACAATTTATGTGTATACAATATAACTGTCGGATCACAGGCCTACTGTAACTCATACAGACCTAACTGAAAGACTGTAAACACAACGCCAAAATACGTAAATCTATACTTTCTTATTAATTTATGCATTTCCTTCCTAGAATGCAATGTTCATTTCATTTCATAATGTAATTCTCTCTATAATAAGCCTATACTTTTCAGTACCCACACAAACATACAGTAGATACAGTTGGGAAAAGTGGTGGGGCATCCAAGGTTCATTTGAACCAAATAGCTATAACTTAAATTAAAACATTAAATACAATATTGTGTAGGTTCTGCTTGTACCACCGAGGTGCGCTGTGGTATCTGGAACCAGGACGTTAGCAGCAGATCCTTTAAGTGCTGTAAGTTGCTGCAAGGTGAAGCCTCCGTGGATCGGACTTGTTTGTTCAGGGCTGTATGTCCCATGGATTCTCAATCGTATAGAGATCTCTGGAATTTGGAGGCCGGATCAACACCCATGACCTTCACATTGTGATGCTTTGAGTGTTCTAATGCTGTATCTTTCTATCATAGCCAGAATTAGGTTTTTTCTCCCTCGATTTGTGATACATTAGCTTGTCTATTTGTCCGATCCAACAGAAAAGCAAATGTATCACAAATGCAAATTTTTTATCAACCCAAAAATCTAAAAGACTGATCACTTAAAAATCTAAGTCGTCACTTAAAAAGATTGCCAGTGGCTCAGCTGTCTTTTGGAGAGTTCATTCCAGATTGCAGATTCATACTGTATGTCAATTGGCTCGTCTAAAAAAAAAAGACAGATTTTATGTACTTATGAATAAGTACTGTAGTGCACTTATTGTACATCAAGGATCTCTTTTCTCTTGGAAATATAATATGCGGCAAAATATACAGTACTGAAACTCGCAGATCTCGAATGCACATTTCGTTTGTCGACGGGGCATACTGTAGCTCCAGACATTTATATTGACATTTACATTTAGGCTTTTGGCAGATGCTCTTATCCAGCAGTAATTACAAAAGTGTTTAGGTTTCTGTTGTTGGATAGATCCTTACACTGGATTACAAGGTTACTTAATAAGTACCATCAGTAAAAACACTGTTGGGAAGAGTTTTAATTAATTCATTAATTTATTTATTTAATTAATTTGGGGGTGGGATTAACCCAAGTACTGAAGAAACAGACATGTCTGTATAAAAGACTCGTGTTCCCAGTAGTGAAAAGGACGTTTTGTTGTGCAGTTGTTGTTGGAAATGTGTCACTCGATGGAGAAAAAAGTATTCATTGAGTATTATTTCATAGTTGAATATTATTTCATAGTTTAGTATTATTTCATAGTTGAATATTATTTCATAGTTGAGAATTATTTCATAGTTTAGTATTATTTCATAGTTGAAAATTATTTCATAGTTGAAAATTATTTCATAGTTGAGTATTATTTCATAGTAGTATTATTTCATGGTTTAATATTATTTCATAGTTGAAAATTATTTCATAGTTGAATATTATTTCATAGTTGAGAATTATTTCATAGTTGAGTATTATTTCATAGTTTAGTATTATTTCATAGTTGAAAATTATTTCATAGTTGAGTATTATTTCATAGTTGAAAATTATTTCATAGTTGAATATTATTTCATAGTTGAAAATTATTTCATAGTTGAGTATTATTTCATAGTAGTATTATTTCATGGTTTAATATTATTTCATAGTTGAGTATTATTTCATAGTTGAATATTATTTCATAGTTGAGTATTATTTCATAGTTGAGTATTATTTCCGTTCATACGGAAGTGGTCGTGAATGAGGGATTGCGGCAGGTATTGTACATTCAACAAATTGCATGTTGTGTTATCAGTTCTTGTTTCGCTGCAATAAACTTTGAGACAGAACGAGATTGAAGGCTTTGAGTGTAATGTGTAAAAATGCAGCATGTGTGCACTGCTTCACGTTTTGCTGCTTCAGACAACCCATTTCCAACAAGATCCCTATCCTGGTATCACTCCTTGATCTATTTTCATGGCCTTTGATCACCTGTACCTAACGATAAACATCGGTCTGAACATTCAATAAGCCACCCAGTATGCGAGGCTGACATTCATACAGGCTCTAGAGGTACTTGTTTTGTTTGCAGGCACGCCGTTTGTTATTGGTGCAGTCATTTAAGCGAAAGGCCGAGCAAAAGGATGATTGGATTGCTTTGTGCTTTCATTACTCTCTCGATAGATCAATGTTTGGTCCTTTATTTTTGTCTTTCTCAGCGTACCACGTTGACTAGCTAAATTGCCTCTCCTAAAGGTTATAAAGGAACCCTGTGATTAAACGGCAATAGATTTTTTTTCCCCCTCTTTATTTATGAATTGTTGTCCCATAGCAGAAGTGGTATCAATCAGGTAAAACTGTTCAGCCTAATGAGTTCCTTTATGAAACAGCCGTCTCTCAGAAATTGTCTCATTTATGTAAATTAATGCTTCAGTCACTAATGAATGAGAAATAGGGCTCAAGAGGAGAAAAGTCGAGATGTAAGGGATGATGAATTTATCCAGATTTTTCCACACAAGACAGTTCAATACATACTAGTAAACATTACACACACTTTAAGAAGGTTATGCTGTAATGTCCTGATAATGAAGCTCCTGAAATGTTCTATACTGGTTTACTTCACCGTCTTATTAAAATGTTTCTCACAGCTGTAATGATGTACTGTAATGTATAGATGTGTATGTACAGTATACACACGGTCTAATTACACACACACACTCACACACATATTTTATTTTACACAGACACTCATACACTACAAGCAATTAACCAAATACACCAATTAACCTAATCTGCATGTCTTTGGACTGTGGGAGGAAGCAGGAGTCCTCGGAGGAAACCCACCAAACATGGTGAGAACATCCAAACCCACACAGACACGGGAATCTCTGAGCCTGCAAGATGTGCCGCCTACAACTAGGAGTCATTTAGTATAATTTATTTAGACCTACAGCAGGAAAAAAAACAGTAGAATCCCTGGAAGAAACCTACATGAACATGAGTAAAACGTGTGTCACTCCACACAAGCAGGAAGCATGAATCAAATCACGATCCAGAGCAGAATGAAGTGTTTAATACATTTGAATAATGAATGAATACATTTAGGTTCTTGGTACTGCAATTACATATACAGCAATATCCTCTGTATGCCCTGAAATGTCGGTCTAATTACACAAGAGAAAGGATTTAAACACAGTGAGGAGTCGGTGACAAACAAGCAGACGCTATTTGCTTCGCCATAATAAATATCATATTTAGAGTAATCAGCTTGCAAGCCTAAGCTCATTTCGTAAAACATACGGCAGTTGTTCTTGTTAAATTGAGGATTTTAGGAAAATCTGGATTCTGCAGATGTTCCTTAATTGCCTTAATTTAATTTTATTGTCCCTTTATAGCTATAGACAGAAGAGACAGATAGAGGGAGATGAGAAAGAGCAGGCGTTGATGGGTTTAGAGAAATGGGGATTTGAGGGAGCGAAATAGAAGCAGCAGTTCCTTGGGCAGAACCGACTGAGATGTCAGCAAATATGGTGTAAAGAATGGTGACTTAATCTGGGAACAAGCCTGCATATTATATCAGCAAGTCAAAAGTAGGACAGTCTTAGTGACCCCGTGTGCTTTGTTCAACTGCAACCGATGTGAAGCTTCCCGAAGATCCACCGCAGAACGTTTTTAATCCGTTTTGACAGAGAATGTTATCAGGATGTTCAGTACTGTTCTCAGTAGGCGTTCAGAGGGCCAGGCTGGAATGTCACGATACTGGAAATGTATGCTGAGGCATCAGTGGTTGGCTTTAATGTTCTTCAAAAAAAAAGAAAGAAAAATGGCTCAGAATGATCCTTTAAGAGGGAATTTCATTCATAAGCGTTGCATTGATCGTGAAGCGGAGGGGATTTTTTTTAACTCATTGGGAAATATCACTACCAGCATTAGTGTTTTTTATGGTATTTATTTTATTCATTCATTCATTCTCTGTCCCGCTTTATCCTTATATACAGTATACAGGGTCGCGGGGGCCTGGAGCCTATCCCAGGAAACTTAGGGCACAAAAATTAACCTAACCTACATGTCTTTGGATTGTGGGAGGAAACCGGAGTACCCGGAGGAAACCCACCAAGCACGGGGAGAACATGCAAACTCCATGCACACAGAGACGGGAATCGAACCCGAACCCTGGCGGTGCAAGGCGACAGCGCTAACCACTACACCACCGCGCCGCCGATGTATTTATTTTAATGAATTCTACATTTAGGCAAAGAGTGCTGTTCTACTTTCAGCTGCTCTCGTCGAGGGGGTCGCTACAGCTAACCATCAATCCGCACAACAACTTGCGCCAGGTTTTACAACGGATGTCCTTCCTGACGCAACCCTGCCAATTAATCCAGGCTTGGAACTGGCACTGCATGCGGCTGGGTAGTACTGTATGGGGTGTGGCAACAGCAGAGGTTGAACCCGGATGCTCAGATACCCAAACCAGCAATCTAGAGCACTAACCGCTTGAGCTACCACGCCCTCTATATTGGGAGGCTGCAAAAATACCCACATGACAGAAACCTATTATAGCACTTTTGCTAATTTGCTGTGTTTGAGGTTTATAGAGTTTAAATCCGGAGTTGATCCGGCCTCCAAATTCCCCAGATCTCAATCTCATCAAGCGGCCATGAGACGTACTGGACATACAATACAAATCTGATCCTTAAAGTACTTAAAGGATTTCCTGCCCACCTTCAGAGGTCCTGTGGAGTCATTCCTCAAATGCTGGGCTTAATGTTTTAAGGTTTAAATGTCATGGCAGATCGGTGTATTTACCAACATGTTACCATAAGCAGGTTGATTGTAACTAATGAACTAATGTATAAATCAAATCTGTTTACTGTATTACTGTGAGTTTGCGTGTCCTCCCTCTATTTGCTTGGTTTTCTCCGGGTACTCTGGTTTCCTCCGACAGTCCAAAGACGTGGAGATGTGAATGAGTGTGTGTGTGTATGAGTGCGTGTGTACTTGTGCCCTGCCATGGATTGGCACCCTGTTCAAGGACTACCCTGCCTTGTGCACCTTGTTCGCTGGTATATCGCAGCAGATCCAGGCCTCCCGTGACCCTGTCCAGGATAAGAGGTATAGAAAATGAATGAGAGAACCGAGGTGGAGGAAATTAACCAAGAGGAGAATTACATGTAGAAGTCAAAAAGATTATGTTGAAAAAGAATCAGTTTCCAAAAACATAAACGGTTTGAAATCTGTTCCAACCTGTCGCAACCACTCAGCATTCAGCATCATCAGTATACTGTACCACTAACCGGCCCAATCATCTGATCATCACTCCTGAAAACTGAAACTGCCCAGGTACAAGGGACTGGAGTCGAGAGGAGAGACAAAAAAATGAGAGCAATATCTATTCCTCAAGACTACATAAAAAAAAAAAAGAAAGAAAAAAAAAGGCCGTCTGACTTTTTGGAAGCAAAATGAAGAAACGAGATTTGGTTCACTTTTCCACAATACTGTGGAATCATCAGTGACTTTCAAAAACATATTATTAGAAATCCCTGCATTGCCATTGTTGCCCCCCCTGGGGTCCTTCTCTACCGCTCAACCGCACCCCACAGCGTTCACTTTAAAGCTGATCTCGACATGCCTTTACACAAACCTATAAACCTATTAAAAGCATTTTTTTAGAAGAGTCGTCCTCCCCATTTATTTCAGAGCTGTAACAGAGGCTGCAATAATAAGTTGTTGCGGAACACTTTTATTCATTCATTCATTCATCTTCTATACTGCTTTATCCTTCTATTCAGGGTCGCGGGGGACCTGGAGTCTATCCCAGGAGACTTCGGGCACTAGGCGGGGTACACCCTGGACAGGGTGCCAATCCATCGCAGGGCACACACTCATACACACATTCACACACTCATTCACACACTACGGGCAATTTTTTGGGAACGCCAATTAACCTAACCTGCATATCTTTGGACTGTGGGAGGAAACCGGGGGTACCCGGAGGAAACCCACCAAGCACGGGGAGAACATGCAAACTCCATGCACACAGAGACGGGAATCGAACCCAGACCCTGGAGGTGCAAGGCGACAGTGCTAACCACTACACCACCGCGCCGCTGGAACACTTTTAATCTTTTTTTTTTTTAGATATAAAGGAAAGAAAAAAAACACAGAATACAGTATGTTTTACAAAAGCCCATTACTTCCAGAAAAGCAGTTTCCTTTTCATTTTACAACGAGACCAGAAATTGCTTTAATATAATTCTACAGCACGTTGCAAAATCAATTCAACACAAAACATGTGATTCTTTTAAATGGGAAATTATCTGTACATTTCTTTTAGTTTCGGAGTGATGGCCAAAGCAAAGAAGAAAACTTTCTTAGGCAGAAAACTTCTTGGAATTTGACGGTCTCCGAGGCCTGAGTCACTTCTGAGTCAAAAGCGAAAGTCCCAGCAGGACGCGTTACGCCGCTGAAGTTCAATGAAGATGGTGTTTCTGCGTCATCGCTTGCTTTTAGCAGTTGTTAAGTGTATTTAATTTCCTGTTGACACAACTTAAGTACACTTCACTTGTGTACATCCTGCTGTAATATTGTTCCAACATCATCGAAATCTCTCCGTAGGCAGTTTCCTGATGTTCTGGGGCCAATTACCCAATGATTTTCCATCTGTGACGCTGGAATGGTTATAGGCCAGAAAACAATCCACGTGTATTTGTCAACTGAGAGCATGAGTAACTGCGGTTTTCCACTTGCGGCATCTTCCATGTTGATTCACAGCCTTTGCATATAAAAAAAAAAAAAAAAAAGAAATAAAATTACAATAATAAGTGTTATTTCCTATCAGCGTTATAATGGAGCTAAATTGGACAGTGTCAATAAAATCATATTTAGTGTTATGAGTTCTGTGCTGCAGCCTCTCCACAAACGCCAATAAAGTAAATGACATCTGGGTAATATCTTTCCGTGGTGTATGA
Source organism: Channallabes apus (assembly GCA_030522415.1). Classification (NCBI taxonomy): domain Eukaryota; kingdom Metazoa; phylum Chordata; class Actinopteri; order Siluriformes; family Clariidae; genus Channallabes; species Channallabes apus. The sequence continues at coordinate 35,044,491 of CM060116.1, read as the reverse complement.
CTACAACTGGGATTTCGTCTGAAGAACGGCCCTCGTCATCTCGTACTCCTACGGTATGTTGATGGGAATTGGGACGGGACGTGAGCGAAATACGACGCAGTTTTTACCCAAGCTCGTGATATCATGACTCTAATTAAAACCATTTCAGTCACTGATTCTCAAATCCACTACAGTTCCACAATTACAAATTGCTCTCGGCTGTGACTACAACAGCAAAGGCGACTTTTAATTCATGAATTAAAAACTTTCTATTAGTGAGTGTACCTCCTCATTAAACACTTTGACTGGAAAAGTTTCTCTCCCTGTACAGGCTGTAATAGAGAAGATGACTTACATTACTTATAGCACGGCACAGCTGAACGCTGAAATAGGATTGGTCGAGAAGGGGTGCTTTGATTTCATATATCAGCAACAGGACAGGATTTCTCAGCCGTATCATGGATTATAGGTTCATGTTAACGCAGTCATTGTAATATGGTGTTGTTTCGGCTCATCGCAGGCGCTCTACATCATCTAAGAGTAATAATAAATAGATTTTAAAATATGTAGTTTAATAAATAAAGTCATCACTCTCTATACTGCATATCCTCTGTTCAGGGTCACGGAAAGCTTAGAGCCTATTCCAGGGGGGACTCGGGGCGATGGGTTTTTTGCACCACCCTAAAGTTTGACAAATATTATTTTCCCTCTCCAGTTCATCTGCGATGTCTTCCCTTACATCTTTATGTCCAGAGTCTCCTTGTATTGTCGGGAAACCTTGTGTTCGATTATGCAACAGTAAAGTCAGCAACATCAGCTCACATTCTCATTAACTTCTCACTATATCAATTTAAAAGTGCCGCATCAATAAATCACAGCACAGGGATATTACCTGAGTAGTGAAAGCATTGAACCTCTCTGAATTGATTTAGATAAATGGGTCAAATTGAGAACCAAGATGTGATGGGAATAAAAATGCAATGTACCAAAACCAAGGCTTTTTAATCCCTCGCTCGTAACCTGCATGACGGGATTCTGGAGTGCCGGTTCGAGTCAAGAGCGGAATTCATCTGCCCGAGAACAAACAGTGAAAATGAAATTCAAAAGTTGAAAAAGTGAGTGTGTGCTTAGGGGCAGATTAATGAAACTGTCAGTTACTTAGAGAAAAGGAGCATTAATCCCTCCGCTGCAGTGCCGCTCAGGTCCAGCATTGAGGAGATGAAGTGAGGCATTTAGGTGCTCAGGATTCAATTAACCCTTTCATACATAAATTGTTTATGCGCATTTGCAGGGTCTTCCAATTGCACCATGTACTGTAAGAAAAAGTTTCATTCCATTTAAACACGACTTACTTACAGTGACCAAGAGTTTTCAGAATGACACAAATATTAAAACAAATTTCACAAAGTCTGCTGCTTCAGTGTTCTTAGATGTTTTTGTCAGATGTCACTATGATATACTGAGTGTCAAAGGTTTTTTATTGACAATTACAGTACGTTTATGCATAGAGTTAATATTTCCATTTTTGACCCTTCTTTTTGCATGCTGTCAATCAACTTCTAGGCCACACCCATGCAGTCCGTTCTTGTGTAATCAAAGCTTGGAGTTTGTCAGAATTTGTGGCTTTTTGTGAGTTTGTTCACCCGCCTCTTGAGGTTAGACCACAAGTTCTCCATAGGATTAAGGTCTGGGGAGTTTCTTGTCCATGGACACAAAATTACAATGTTTTGTTCCCTCTCAGTTATCACTTTTGGTTTATGTCAAGGAGCTCCATCATACTGGCATTGGTTTTCACCAAACTGTTCTCGGAGGATGTTTTTGTACTATTTATATTTTAGTAAACAAGAATTGTCCATGCACAGTAGTACAATACCATAAGTTAGACTATATACCTACTGGATATATATGGTGAGGTTTTAATTGACAGTCCATAATGTGGATCATGTCATTGAGGAATATAATATAATAGAATATGACATGTCATATAAGGAATAGAAGGAGTTCGAGAAAAATCTTCCTAATGGTGAAATATGTATGTCACTGGAATTGTCAAAGCTTTAAGTATTATTAAAGGTTTATATTATTAGCCTCTTGAAACTGCATGGTTAATGAGTGAGTTAAGAGTGCATTCAACTCTCATATTCAGACACACTTTCTGTGAGTGTTGCTGTAATTACTAAATAATTAAAAGCACTTACTGAACAATATGCTTTAAGAGTAGAGAATGAATCGAAGGTCAAGAGTCTCAGAGGTTAACTGCTCTATTTTGTTGTTGCTGTCTTTTTCCTTTTTTTTTTTATTACTGCTAATCATTTAAAACATGATTTGGATCAAGGCTGTAGTGTTAAAAAAAGAGGTAGGTCAACTATGAATTATGTGACCAAGTAAGGTGAACAATGACATTCCAGTAAAAAATATGTTAGGAATATTTCTTGGGGGAAAAAAAAATTTAATTGCAGCTGAAATCCGTTGTTAAATAACAGCATAAAAGGATTAAAATAGCTGAAGTCTATGGAGTATAAAAATCACCATTATGTGCACAAACCAATGAAAGACAGGATGAAAGTTTTTTTTAACATCAGCCACAATTCAAAGAACTTAACAATCCATTATGCATTTCAATGAGAAAAAAGGTTGAATATTATAAAACCTATAAATCACATCGCTACCTGGATAGCCCTATAATAATATGAAATAATTCGCTTATGTATGCATCGTTGACAGAAAAAGAGAAAAATAATATGATAAGTGATATTATTACTTCACGTTGAAGCACATGTACATGTCTGTCTAACTTATTAATACAAAGAAATCACATTCTGTAAGGTTGAGTATTTTACCCCTTGTTTATAATAAGGTGTACATTTTCCATCATCAGACAAATACACTACCTATTCGGTAATTGCTGTTATTTCAGCGACGGTGAAAATATGAACTAATCCCAACACGCCCACAATTTGGCACATGTGCAGGACGCTGTCATAAATTGTGGTTCATAATCCGGTTCAAAACTGCTCATAACCTCACTTATACTCAACATTTTGATATCATTTATGGTGCAGGTTTAACTTCAGGCAAATAGCGAAGTACTTCCAAAGTTTCATAAAATTTTGTCCAGCCAGTTTTGCGTGATGCTGTGACAAAATCTGTCTGGACAGACATACAGATATACAGACAGAAATTGTTTTGCGTCCTTGAAACTGGTTTCAGGTCCTCCACTGGACGAAATGGTACAATCGAACAATAATCAAATGATATTCGACGGTACAACTCTAGGAATGGTGATTTTTATCCCACTTACTGTCATAAAATCATTGATATATACGTAAACCCGATGCAACATAAGTGTCATACACATTCAATTTTGCTTTCAGCCAATTCACTGCCTATTTATTGCTGTTTGGCTGTGTTCTTACTCGTGTTTAGAGTTTAGTAGTGAAATAGCTCGTCTTTCTGAGCTGACATTTGTAAAGACTATCACACCACCCCAGTATGTATTAGTTTTGGCTTATAGCACAGTTCAAGTGTGTAATACCAAAGTAATTTGCCCATCATTGTTATGTTTAACTTATTAATGAATGTAATGAATATGCTTTTTTTCATTCTAATTATTCTGCTATTAAAGAGGACTTTATATGCAAAATTCACTTTTTTGTCCTTTTTAGACACACAGATGGGACACCAGTGTGTGCATACCAAAAAAAAAAACCTTGAGGGAAAAAAAAACACGAAGAAAAAAAACATGAGGAAAAAAACATTCCTTTTTCATCCTTTGTGTATTTTTGGGCTTAAACAAGTCCAAGTTACAATTAGTTTTTTTTCTCCTAATGTGAACACATAAGAAGAACAACAGCTCCGTTATTCTCAGGAAGGGCGGAGCTCGACAGTAGCTTATTTACATCGTATTTACATTTACACTGAAATGGTTCCAAGGAGGAGTGAAAAAAAATGCAGGTTTTTTTTAGCTGCAGTATGTACTGTACACATGCACATTTAAGGGAGGGAGTTCTAAGACCTGGGACCATTTATGTTGTAGAGGGCCACAAGAATAGTTAGTTTCAATTTATCATGGTCATTAGAATCTATATCTATATATATCATCTATATCTCCTTCTCTCTCTCTCTGTCTCTTACTCACTCACTCGGAACTGTACCATGCTGGAAAATTTCGCAAAACATAAGGTAGTCCCAAAAATCCCTGATTCCTTCTAAAAAAGTTACATAAATGTCTCCTAAAAAGAAAAATCATCAATGATAATTGGTTTCTCTTTGTTAAACAACAGCAAGAAAATTTTAAGCTATTTATTATTAGCCTTTGGTTATGTGGTGTGTTATTAAACAACAACAATTAAACAGTGCTGTGGTTTAAATTAGAATGACATAGTATTGTATGTTCTGACCAGCTCAATTTAGTAGTGTTTTTAGCACTGTATATCTGTGGCAATGTAATGAAAGGAGTAAATCATGACAGAGTGTGCTGTTATAGGAAAATAATCAATGTCAGAGTGGTAGGTGTCAGGTCGCCAGTAACAGCAGCGTCAAATGAGACTCACACCAACACAGTGAAAGTGAACTGCAACTCCCAGCATCCACGCTCCAACTCACCTGAGCTCTAACCAGTCACACCTGTTTGCATTCAGAAATCTGAGGAGCAATGTGGAGTATACAGTCCAGCGAGTTTACTTGAGATGTTACTGAACAATCTATCTTCTGTGCTCCATTTGGGAATGGCCTTTATCACAAACTTCTTGGTCCTAGTACCAGTACTTCTGTCTTCTCAGGATAAAGCATAAGGAAGTAAATTAGCATCCAGTGTCTAATTCTTACGAATTATGTTGCCCAGAGGAAGCATGTAAAAAGAAAATAGCAATGGGCTTTAAACCGAACCCTGTGGAACACCAAAATTTAACACCAAAAGAACACTAATATTAATAATATATTAATATAATATACATCATACTATTTTATTTTTCCTGAAGTGTGTATAAATTTTACTTCACTGTATATCCAAATATGCCAAATGTTTTAATCACCTCTGAGACTCCTTTGTTTTGGCTTCAATTAAAAAAAAATATGTTGCACATTAGTTGTTATTATTATTATTAATATATTCAATTCAGTACACAGTCAGAAAATAATTATAAACTAATCCTGCAAATGGAATATCTAGCATTAACACTTAAATACTGTTAACTCTAAATAGCCACTTGTAAAAATATTGAGTTGCAAATGAGTTGTATTTTTTCCCAAGCAGAACATAAAAGGAACAACTGAGAAGTGTTGGAACAGAAGGTCAAACTGCTAAAGAAGGAAAAAAGATCTGAAAGAAAAAAATAGTCTCAGACATGTGAAATCATCACAAGAAACCCAAGCAAGGAAGTAAATGTTAGATAAACAAAAGTGCAATAAATAACGTAAAGTCAGATAAATGATGGCTTAGTTTAAAAACCAAGCAAACAAATAAATGCTTAAAAATAAAACCTTAAAAAAATAAATAAAAGTGCCTATATTCAGTGAATAAAGCATACTAAGTAACGCAGGATATAAAGAACCGTAGAAAAAATCTTGGGTATGTACAGATGGTAATCACGGACATTATGTGGGAGAACTTGAGCAGGGATGAATAAATGAGATCAGGGAAGTGGACATGGTTGCAAATCCTGGCCTTCTGAAAGTTGAAGTTCCTAGAGGGCAGGGCACTATTATTTTTTTTAGAAATATTAAAAAGGCTGTAATTTTAGATCGCCCTACTGTACATTTCATCTGTGTGTTGTTCAAAATATAATGTGGCAAAACAGAATCTGAATATTTAATGCATTATCACTGCGGTGAAGACAGTCAGGAGACAGATTTTTCAACAAGTGCTACTTCCATAAAGATGGATCTGTAGTCCGTGTATTGACTGAAACACAAGCATGCGAATTGCTTCTGTTCCAGATCTTTACAAGCTCCTTTTCTGACTTGCAGAATGCAAGAAAAAAACGCACAAACATTTTCCAGCTGTCTATAAGCTGACAGTGCATGAAATCTTGATAAAAGTCTTAAAGCGTTTCATTTCCAACACAGCTTGGGCTTCAGACTTCTTCAGCTTGTGTACTTTTGTTCATCATGTGACTATGACTTGTCTGAATCAATCTGTGAATTTACTTTGTGGTAAAAGTAACTTCCCAAGTGACACAACAACCTGACTAGTTACAGCGATGTGCAAGAGTCTGCATACTCTAAGGTACTTGCAAAACAATAAAATATATAATTAAGAGTGGCAGAAACTTCTGAATTAATTCACTAGGTTTCAGATCAATAAAACTGTTAGAGCAGCCATTGTTTTGCAAATGTGTATTTTGTCACATACACACAGTCGTACACAGTTTGATATGCAGTGAAATGCTTATGTGACCGCCCGTGACCTAAAAAGAATGTTTCCTATGCGAGAATGAGAATTGCACTCGCCGGTAATAAAATATGAAATAAAAGAAAATGATACAAATATAGAAAACTTTAAGCTGAAAAAAAAGTACAATATGTACAAGGTTGCTAATAAATTGGAATTGAAATAGAAGTGTTCGACAGTGTCTAAGTTAAACAGGATAAATTACAGCTGAATGCATTTAGTCCTCATTTGTGTGGGAAATCAGCAATGTACAAGCACGAGCAGAACAATGTGCAAAGTCCCAGAGGTGTGCAACATGTAAGCAATGTGCAAATGTGCCACGTGATGCGTAGTGTGTTACATCCTGACTTGGTGTGTTAGTAGGAATGTAGGGAGAGTGTTATTGTGTGAGAGAACAAAAGAAAACAGATCAGATTGTTTAGTCATGTTTTGATGGTGTTGTGATTGAGAGTCCGTATAGACTACAGGAAGAAGTTTCTCCTCATGTTTCTCTGTGTGTCGGCCTTCAGGGAGCAGAATCACTTTTCTGATGGCAACATAGAACAATCCATTGTTGATGGTGGCTGAGTTCCTTTACTGTCATCCAGGCCTTGGTCCAGCACCGTTTGCTGTAGATTGAGTGCAGGTCAGGGTTCTCGGTGCTGATGGTGCGCTCAGCATCCTGCATGGTGCTGTTCCTGAACCAGGTTGTGATGTCTATGGTGATGTCTATCAGCTCCTTGTCTATGGTGCAGGAGTAGGAGTTCCTAAGCACCTTGGACAGCAATCTAAAGTCTCTCGAGCATCTGAGGTGGTAGAGATGCTGCCAGGCCTTTTTCGGCACGGTGTTGATGTGACAGGTCCTGCGTGATGTGAACACAGAGGTATCGGAGGCTGTCCATTATCAAATCCACTGTCTCGCTGTTCTGTCCATGGAGCGATCTCGTCTTCGTCAAAGCTGTTAACTGAAACCTTTGTACGGACATCCACATAATTTAATTACAAATAATAATTCTTGTAATGTAATTATTTACTGAACATTGGCACCAAAGGCTCACCCATACCCACGGGGAACAAAGGTCAGCCTACTCATTCCTATCCCAATGAAAAACCAATTTAGCACAAATTGCTGAAAATAAGAAGAAAACAGCATAAGACTGCCAACCTGGCCTCCAAACTCCAAAGATCCCAATCCGATCGAGCTCCCATGGGATATGCCTGACAAACAGCTCTGAGTCAGCGAGGCCCCAGCCGCAACCACAATTAAAATTGTATGAATCCTCTTTATTTTTAATGGTAGGACAGAGAATCCTTTTTCATTTTTCCTATTCGAAAACAACGGAAGGTTGCAAAGTTTTTTTTTTTTCTTTTCACAAAGCACGTACTGTAACACGTCCGCAATGGAAAATTTAAACACGCTTACAGTACTGCTGTCATATCCGAGGTTATCGTGCCAAAGAGTCTCATTAGTTAGTTATTACATTGAGTCATGCGCAGAGTTATTACTAGCAATGACTCACAATTTTCATAAAAGAAAGAGTGGGGGGAAAAAAAGCGTGAGCAGGTCCTAATTTGAGACCTGGGGTCTTGATGGCGGGAAAACCGAATTAAGAAAATAAACCATGTATGGCGGCTGTAGAACCTCAAAATTGCAAAAATAAATATTTAAAAAAATTTTTTTTATAAAACTATTGTACAGTATAACGCAAGTCACATCTTGCATAATCATGCATAACATTAATGATGATAATACCAGTTGGTTATGGCTACTCTTCTCTGTAATAAATTAGTGAGGTGTGCAGCTGGCTAATTGGTCTCGTAGAGCGAGTAAATGAACCCCAGTGACACGGTTCGAGTGGATAAATCTCAAAAATCTAAAGGAAACAAAGCATTTAATTCATTCAGAGACATTACTTTTATGCATAATATGTTTTAGTTCAACAATATAAATTGTTGTGGGTTTTTTTTTTTCTTCTTCTCTGTTCTCTCGATGCAGACCTGAGGATTTCTTATCATGTTTCTCGAGCTGCTATGTCTTGCAACCTTAACATTTCATTTAGAGGTTCACTAAAGTGCTCTTTTGATGATTATGGAAATGTTGTAGGTCTATCCCCAGCATTTTGATTGTGGTTGAAGATGATTGTGGCTGATCACAGTCTAACATAAATACAAACCGTGTTTCAGTCCATTTGACTTCTGCACTCTCTGGGTTTTGAAGCATTCTTTAGGAACCGAAGTGCTCAGATGCTTTTGAATTCTTTCTGCTGCTCATATCATCAGTCAAACAATTATAAATGACAAGTGATCCAATTCCAGTAGCCACAATACATTCATACATACAAACATACATATATACTCGGCCCACTCTGCTTCTCAGACGGAATGGTAAGCTTTGGATCATGAGCACTTCTTATTTTAGTTCACATTTTGTTCATGCCATCAGACCGGAACAGATTCATCTTCATCTCATCCATACATAATAAGATCTGTTTCATCCAGGTATTTCCGAGCATTGTCACTCCAAAGCATGCAAATCAGACACCAGAATGTGATCTTTATTTGTGAATTGAAAAATTGTGGTGTGATGCGATAAATAGGTGTAATTTATGGGGGATGAGGGGTTATAACCCATAATGATCAAAAACATTCAGTATAGCACCCCTCCCCCATATCAAATCATATATTGATGAATTAAATTTGCTAACTGTTATAAAACTTCATGAATTTCATGATTCAATGTACTGTACTGTAATTGGTAAGCAAAAGATAACATTGTGAGACTTGCTTGCGTTCAACCCACCCATGTCAACAGTAACAAGAGGAAGAGGTTCTGTATACGGGAGTAGATCTCACCCCCCAATGTTGAATCCAAAGCTACGCCCTTGGATCCGAACAAACTCAAAATAATTACTATTAAATCCTGAGGTTTTGTTGTTCCTTTTATTGCACGTGTATGATTATTAATGCACTCATTTGTTAAAATTAACAATTACATGGTGGAATGGTGGCTTAGGGGTTAGCGTTGTTGCCTCACAGCTCCATGGTCCGGAGTTCGAATCCCGTCCTGGTCTGCGTGCATGGAGTTTGCATGTTCTCCCTGTTCTTGGTGGTTTTCCTCCTGGTACTCCGGTTTCCTCCAACAGTCCAAGAATTAGGCTAATTGGCATTCCTGTAGGCCCCCCATGATCCCCCTGTATTGATTGCGAGTAAGTAACAATTGCATTTTTAAATGATTTAAAGAATAGCATGTCAAACATTTTGCCTGTCTTTTGGCTGCTCCTGTCGAGGGGTCACCACAGAGGGCCACCTGATCCGAGGATCAGAGGACCAGAGGACCTAACCCTAACCTGCTGGGCACAGGGTTTTCGCCAGATGCCCTTCCTGATGCAACCCTTCCATTTTATCCAGGCTCTGGACTGGCACTGCATCCAGTGGCTGGGTAGTATAGGGGTGGCAACTTACCAATGGAGGGGCTTGTACCTTGATTCCCAAATCAACATCAACATAGAGCCTTGGCCACCTGAGCCACCATAGTTATAGCTAATGATGTGGAAGTTTAATGGAAAAAAAAGTATTTCTCTTTATTATTAAACTTGATTATGTTGAGTGTCTCTGATAAAAATCCTTGTGAATTAAACGGTTATCAGAGAGATGATAATATATTAGAACAAGCACATTAATATAAACAGGCTTTAGGCTGCTAAGGTAATTTGTAACATTCAGATTTTTTCCTTGAGTCCCTGCTCTAACTTGCCCTGATCACCTGACGTGTTTCACCCGTAGCTTATTGTTGCAATACGAGAACATTTATTAGTCTCGTGTCTTAGCGAAACCCTGCTTGCTTAAAGGCTGCATTTATTAGCTTTGCTACCTTGCACTCCTAATTTCTAATTTTGTTAATTGCTGCTTTTGACCTTCCTCTCCTTTGGAGCGATTTTATGGAATATGACGATCGTTCATCATCTTGTTCTGCGTCTGCCTCCGGCCCCCCTGTGATGCATACGGAGATGTGACAAGGCGCTATTACGATCATTATTACTATTGTGGAACATGCATGATTCATTTTACTCAATTCCAGAAATGATTATGGGACTCCTGATGGCTGAAACGACTCAAACTTAAGCTTCTCATAAACATTTCTTAAAATAAATACAACCAAAATGTCATTCAACTAAAAACACATTTGTTTGTCTCTAATTGGTTTTTGAGTGTCTAGCAATTAAGAATCTCATCGCCACAAATTATTAGGTTCTGAGAATATGTGGAGAGGTTCTTGGCCACCAGTTTTTGTATGTAAATCTTTGATGTATTCGGTCATATCATAATGCTTGGCTGCGAGTTGTCAGTTGTCTGAGGCTATGCATTATCGCACAGCTATTCTTGCTCACTTGCCTGACACTGATGTGAAAATGAAAATGACAGATGCTTTTTTTTCCCCTGCTGCAATCTACTCATTTACACACGTTCCTCTCTTGTTTTCATCCTCCACATTTAAATTGGCAGACTGTAATAGCCAGGTGTCAGATAAGGACATGAGGACACACGTGCAGATTAATAGAACTTTATTGATCTTGGCAAACAAACCGAACGAGTAAAGCAAAATCGGATTTGTGAAACAAGCAACGGTGAAGCGATAACAAGAACTACAGCATGGTTTGATAAGAATACACAAAGCGTACACTTTACACAACATGAATGTGTCAGTGAAAGTCCTTTTATTCTGTTGCTGTGAGTGAGAGTGAAATGAGTGACAGGTGTGCACAATCTGTAATCAGGTGTAAGTGAGCTGCTTAGACTCTAGCTGAAGTGTCTCAATTCCTTCACTTCCACATCCTTCAAAGGAATTGATGTATGTTCTAAGCATCTCCTTAGGCTTGTGGCTTTCACTGACTGCATAGATGCCAAACCCAACTGAGATGGTCTGGTCTACAGAGGAATTCTTATTTGCATCACCAACTCTTTGTGTGTTAGCACTGTCGCCTTGCACCTCCAGGTTTCGGGTTTGATTCCCACCTGCTTAGAGTTTGCATGTTCTTCCCATGCTTGGTGGGTTTCCTCCAGGTTCTCTGGTTTCCTTCCACAGTCCAAAAACATGCGGATTAGGCTAACTGGCGTTCCCAAATTGTCCGTAGTGTGCTAAAGGTGATGGACTGGCACTCAGTCCAGGTTGTACCCCGTATCGTTATCATTTAGGTGGGCTCACAGTCATATAATTTATAAAGACAATATATATTTGGTGCGGAGTGAAAGCAGGGACTCTGGCTGGATTAAATATGGCAGCATAATTAAAAGGAAGCCTCAGAAAGAAACACAGACTTGAGGGCTTCCTGTATCTTTCATCATCAAGTAAAAGAAGGCTGAATTTGGGCCAGGGGTAGCTCAGTGGTTAAGGCATTGGACTACGGGGCGGAAGATCCCAGGTTCAAACCCCACAACCACCAAGTTGCCACTGTTGGGCCCTTGAGCAAGTCCCTTAACCCTCAACTGCTCAGATTTGTAATGAGATAAAAAAAATGTAAGTCGCTCTGGATAAGAGCGTCTGCCAAATGCCTAAATGTAAATGTAAATTTGTCACATAATCGGTCTCCAAATGCAGCCTCCGAATAGAGACACAGCTTCTGTGATGGACGTGTGTTGACGTCCACGGCGGCCATGTTTGCAGGACACGTTGTCACTTCTTCAAAGCTATGACATTGTGCATTTACGTTCCTAGTGCTAGTGTTAATAAAATATGCTTATTGGGAGGATAAATAAAATTAATTTACTCCATATTTTAATTAATAAATTTAATTAAATTATGAACAACAACACCAGAATTTGTAACATTTATTACCACACTTCATAATATCATTAAGGTCAGAAAAAAAAATTAAGATATCCAATGATTTCACCTACAGGCGAGTTTCAAGTTTGGGCCTCAAGCTGTACAAGTTGTAGCTTTCCAGCAGGGTTTGAATGCCAGAGGGTTACCCTCGAGCAAAATACACTGGACTTCTTCTTCTTCTTTTTTTTTTTTTTTGTTAAAAATGAATGTTTGAGATTCACAGTGTTGCTTCCTCCTAACCTTGAGAGTGCCAGACTGCAGGGACCTGCAAATATTGACCTCCAAAGCCGATGAACCACATAAGGCAGACAAACTGTACAGTGGAGTCCATAAGTCATTACACTGTGACAAATTTGCTTGTTTTTTTGATGTAGACTCCAGCATATGTGATTGGATTTGAAATGCAGCAAAGATAGTGAAGCGAAAGTGTGTGATTTGGAATGTCTCAATTTCTAAGAAGGATGAGTCACTGGAAACAAATGTAAGGAATAAAAAGACTATATGGTGCGCCGCTATAGCAAAATCGTCAAGGACCAGATGGTGTGATTGTGGCGGATGCAGCTTTTAATGAACAGCACATTCTGGAGTGTTATAGACATACTGTACAACAGTTATTTCAAAACTAAAAATCTATTGATTATTACTGTAATAAAAGCTTCTCAGAGTGGCAGTGTCTCTCAGAAGCCAAGATGGGTAGAGGATCACCAATTCCCACAATGTTGCGCAGAAAGATAGTGGAGCAATATCAGAAAGGTGTTACCCAGCGAAAAATTGCAAAGACTTTGCAGTTATCATCATCAACTGTGCATAATATCATCCGAAGATTCTGGAACAATCTCTGTGCGTAAGGGTCAAGGGCGTAAAACCATACTGGATGCCCGTGATCTCCGGGCCCTTAAACGACACTGCACCACAAACAGGAATGCTACTGTAAAGGAAATCACAGAATGGGCTCAGGAATACTTCCAGAAACCATCGTCAGTGAACACAATCCACCGTGCCATCCGCCGTTGCCAGCTGAAACTCTACAGTGCAAAGAAGAAGCCATTTCTAAGCAAGATCCACAAGCACAGGCATTTTCATTGGGCCAGGGATCATTTAAAATGGAGTGTGGCAAAATGGAAGACTGTTCTGTGGTCAGACGAGTCACGATTCGAAGTTCTTGTTGGAAATGTGGGACGCCATGTCATCCGGACCAAAGAGGACAAGGACAACCCAAGTTGTTATCAACGCTCAGTTCAGAAGCCTGCATCTCTGATGGTATGGGTTGCATGAGTGCGTGTGGCATGGGCAGCTTGCATGTCTGGAAAGGCACCATCAATGCAGAAAAATATATTCAGGTTCTAGAACAACATATGCTCCCATCCAGACGTCATCTCTTTCAGGGAAGACCCTGCATTTTTCAACAAGATAATGCCAGACCACATTCTGCATCAATCACAACATCATGGCTGCGTAGGAGAAGGATCCGGGTACTGAAATGGCCAGTCTGCAGTTCAGATCTTTCCCCTATAGAGAACATTTGGCGCATCATAAAGAGGAAGGTGCGACAAAGAAGGCCCAAGACGATTTAGACAAGAATGGGAGAGCATTCCTATTTCTAAACTTGAGAAACTGGTCTCCTCGGTCCCCAGACGTCTGTTGAGTGTTGTAAGAAGAAGGGGAGATGCCACACAGTGGTGAAAATGGCCAAGTCCCAACTTTTTTGGGATTTGTTGACACCATGACATTTTGATTCACCATATTTTACCCTTAAAATTATACATTTTCTCAGTTTAAACTTTTGTTCCGTGATTTATGTTCTATTCTGAATAAAATATTGACATTTGCCATCTCCACATCATTGCATTCAGTTTTTATTCACAATTTGTTTAGTGTCCCAACTTTTTTGGAATCCGGTTTGTAGTACAATTAAATGTTTTTTAAGGCAGAGGGTGCCAAAAGGAATCATAAATGAAGGTTAAATGAGGTTTAATGTCTATTTATTTAATATTTATTTCATTTACCTGTCTTTTTCTAAATGTTCTAATCGTTTTTATATTCAAAATTATGATTATACCTCTGGAAATTGGTGATATTAGTAATATTTTTGGGTGGCTGGAACGAATTATCTGCAATTACATTATTTCCTATGGGAAAATGCGTTTCACAATACAAGTTTTCACCTTAAGAACTCGCCACCGGAACGCATTAAATTTGTATGTTGAGGTACCGCTGTATATTGAATCAGCTTTAAACTGCTGTTTCATCTACACACTGTCTTTTTTTTTCTATTTTGCCAAAGCACTGACACTGGAGACTCCTTCTAAAATGCTAAATGAACAATTCTGTTAGGGTTTTTCTGACACTTCTCGTAGACATTTGAAATTTTTTATTCCTTTTTTTTTTCTTTTTTTTAATGCATCAGACTTATATCTCCCCTAGATGGTTGTGAACCTTTTCAAACAGTAATACTTCTTATAGTTTGTGTCTAGACAGATAGTCATGTGACTCTCTCTTTGCTTCCTCAAAACTTAACCAGAACATTTTGTTCTTTGATTTAACAGACCCTGTGTACTGAAAATTGTAATAATGTCTATGCTGTTAATAAACCAGAAAAAAACATTTAGACACTGGCATGTGTTCTGTGTGTACTGTGTGTGTGTATGTGCGTGTGTATGTGTGTGTGTGTGTGTGTGTGTGTGTGCACGTGTCTCTCTCCTGTCTGATGAGGTAAGCATATCAAGGCGTGACGATACACCATCCGGTTTTCCCTCATTTTAAAGCTAACAATCTCCGGCCTCAGTCTGCATATAAATAACTACACTCAAAAAAAGGAACTTGGCTACCTGTTACATGTACTAAAATGGTAATATGTGTTTTGTACATAATAATTTCATGTTTCCAAGATAAACATGAATAAAGTATGTTGTATTTGCATGAAATTCAACAAATTAACATGAATTAGATTCAATCGTGTTGAGAGAAACCAAAGAGATCTTGTCACTATGAAAACCGGAAATATCAGATCAAACATCGAGAACACAGTGTGTTGAGAAGACAAACTTTTGGCGGTTGTGTGGAAAAGGTAAGCAGGAATTAATTCCTATCTTTATAAATAGAAACGAAATACTGAACATAAATGTCACCTGCTGTTTAGCGATGTTTAGTCACGTTATTTTGGTTTAAGTTATTTCTTGTATTTTTAATCACACTTAAAATACCGACGGTTATATGCGCGTGCTTAATCTCCGGTTCGGTTCTGGTTTCGGTCTGTTCTCATGAGTTGTGAAGCGAGAGGAACAAAGTATACTGACAAAGTTACAAAGTAAATTTATGATGTTCATTTGCGAAATTAAATATCATGAATTTTAATTGAATATCTATCTCTGTATTTTTTCACAGCAGTTTGTGACTGAAAGTGTGTGTGCATCTGACTTCAGGACTTCCTGACCAACCGGATCTAACGGTCATATTTAAAAGTCATAACGTACAGTTATAAAGTACAAAACGTTTCTGTGTTTAATTTTTTTTTTCTACGATTAATACTTATTTGTGGTGTTTTATGTTTTGTACATCTTTTCAAATTGAGACCTCATTTGTAAGTTGCTCCTGGTGTAAAATAAAAATCTCCGTTTTATCCCGTTTGTCTGCTTCCTTCCTTCACAGAATTCTGTTGACCGGCTTGAAATTTAAATTTACTTGAGTTGGATCAACTTAATTTACAACTGAAAATTTTGTTGTACTGTACCAACCCTATTCATTTATGTTAACAGTATTAAATTATGTTGGACGCAGCTGTAGTAAATAAGTTAAATGAATCTAATAACATTACTTTTACGGAACCTAAGAACATTAAGTTGGGCCAAAAAAATTGCTTAATGCTGAAAGAAAGTCATTAAATCAGGTGGAAATTATTTCCATAATTTAATTATGTTCATTCAACAAGTTATTTTTTGAGTGATAGAGCCATACAACTTCTCATGTTATGTAGATAACATATAATTAGATTCCAGATATTAATATGCACCAAGCGCTAGCATTATTGTCTGTTCTTGTTGCAAAGTAAAACACTTGCTCAACTTTAAAAGCTTTGAGAATTCAGCAGCACTCATACATTTATATCATATTTAAGCATATCACTTTTGTACTAAATATCTAGCACTCCCTCGAGTGCCATATTGCTTTTATACGGTTCCAAAAACAAAATTTATTAACAATAGATTATGATTTGTTTGTTTATTTAACCAGTTACTTCACTCCACCAACGCATATCCTTCGGCGAATGGCGGAGCTGGAGACTGAGACAGTTAGCGAGCGTCAGTTAGTGTAATTAACGGAGTTAAAGTAATTTTAAATTCCTACCGGTACTGTGTAGCCAAAAGGTGAGGATAATAAACCTTGGAGGCGGTGGACAGTCCTGAGAAACTTTATGAGATTCACTTTATATTTCCACTTATTCCACTTTAGAATATCAGCTCTGTTAACTTCTGGGTTTTGGAATCCAATCCAAATCCAATTAGCTTTAAATGGAAAGTTTGTATACTCTAGTGCACTTGTTCCACACACTAAGTAGTGCCCTTAATCAGGGGTTAGAGAGCGATTTGGGATTCAGACTTGTGTTAGAAGCTAGTTAGCTTGGTAGCTCACGTTAGGCATACTGTAACTAAAACAACACAGAGGCAATTCTGAATGAATTGAGAAGCATTTATTAAGTAGAAAGCGTGTAACATTATCAGAGGTGTCTTCTTGCTAAAAGTGCTTCCATGATGGGCTTTGAATGTAGGTTTTTGGCAGGCAGCTGCTCTCTCCTCTTTCCAGTACTGCGGACTGTACAGACCTACTTTCAATTCAATTCAATTCAATTTTATTTACAGTGGTGTGAAAAACTATTTGCCCCCTTCCTGATTTCTTATTCTTTTGCATGTTTGTCACACTTAAATGTTTCTGCTCATCAAAAACCGTTAACTATTAGTCAAAGATAACATAATTGAACACAAAATGCAGTTTTTAAATGAAGGTTTATGTTATTAAGGGAGAAAAAAAACCTCCAAATCTACATGGCCCTGTGTGAAAAAGTGATTGCCCCCCTTGTTAAAAAATAACTTAACTGTGGTTTATCACACCCGAGTTCAATTTCTGTAGTCACCCCCAGGCCTGATTACTGCCACACCTGTTTCAATCAAGAAATCACTTAAATAGGAGCTACTTGACACAGAGAAGTAAACCAAAAGCACCTCAAAAGCTAGACATCATGCCAAGATCCAAAGAAATTCAGGAACAAATTAGAACAAAAGTAATTGAGATCTATCAGTCTGGTAAAGGTTATAAAGCCATTTCTAAAGCTTTGGGACTCCAGCGAACCACAGTGAGAGCCATTATCCACAAATGGCAAAAACATGGAACAGTGGTGAACCTTCCCAGGAGTGGACGGCCGACCAAAATTACCCCAAGAGCGCAGAGACAACTCATCCGAGAGGCCACAAAAGACCCCAGGACAACATCTAAAGAACTGCAGGCCTCACTTGCCTCAATTAAGGTCAGTGTTCACGACTCCAACATAAGAAAGAGACTGGGCAAAAACGGCCTGCATGGCAGATTTCCAAGGCGCAAACCACTTTTAAGCAAAAGAACATTAAAGCTCGTCTCAATTTTGCTAAAAAACATCTCAATGATTGCCAAGACTTTTGGGGAAATACCTTGTGGACCGACGAGACAAAAGTTGAACTTTTTGGAAGGTGCGTGTCCCGTTACATCTGGTGTAAAAGTAACACAGCATTTCAGAAAAAGAACATCATACCAACAGTAAAATATGGTGGTGGTAGTGTGATGGTCTGGGGTTGTTTTGCTGCTTCAGGACCTGGAAGGCTTGCTGTGATAGATGGAACCATGAATTCTACTGTCTACCAAAAAATCCTGAAGGAGAATGTCCGGCCATCTGTTCGTCAACTCAAGCTGAAGCGATCTTGGGTGCTGCAGCAGGACAATGACCCAAAACACACCAGCAAATCCACCTCTGAATGGCTGAAGAAAAACAAAATGAAGACTTTGGAGTGGCCTAGTCAAAGTCCTGACCTGAATCCTATTGAGATGTTGTGGCATGACCTTAAAAAGGCGGTTCATGCTAGAAAACCCTCAAATAAAGCTGAATTACAACAATTCTACAAAGATGAGTGGGCCAAAATTCCTCCAGAGCGCTGTAAAAGACTCGTTGCAAGTTATCGCAAACGCTTGATTGCAGTTATTGCTGCTAAGGGTGGCCCAACCAGTTATTAGGTTCAGGGGGCAATTACTTTTTCACACAGGGCCATGTAGGTTTGGATTTTTTTTCTCCCTAAATAATAAAACCCCTCATTTAAAAACTGCATTTTGTGTTTACTTGTGTTATCTTTGACTAATAGTTAAATGTGTTTGATGATCAGAAACATTTTGTGTGACAAACATGCAAAAGAATAAGAAATCAGGAGGGGGGCAAATAGTTTTTCACACCACTGTATATAGTGCTTTTAGCAATGGTCATTGTCTCAAAGCAGCTTCACAAAAATGAAAGGAAAATTTCACATGCTGTGACCAACAGTTAGTGAAATTTACTATATATAGTTGAATGTCCCAGTGCTGTTGCTGTCTATTATCACCACATGTGGAATGTCTCTCATCAGATTGCTCAGTCAAAACTGTGATTTCTCACTCACTGTCCATACCGCTTTATCCTGTATATGGGGTCGCAGGGGGCCTTCCAGGAGACTTAAGCCACTAGGTGCGGTACACCATGGACAGGGTTCCCATTTCATCTTAGAGCACACACTGATTTACACAGTACGGCCAATTTGAGAATGGCAATTAGCCTAACCTACATGTCTTTGGACTGCGGGAGGAAACCGGAGTATCCAAAGAAGACCAGAGTATTCAGAGGAAACCCACCAAGCACGGGGAGAACATGCAAACCCCCTGCACACAGAGATGGGAATCCAACCTGACCGCGACTAACAAGTGCTAACAACTACACCACCATGCCACCCAAAACTGTTATTTGTCATGATTAATTGTTGGTTATAAATCTTATGCAGTTAATTAATTAATTAATACCTTTAGTGTGCAAATCAAAAACCTCTTTTATTGTTTTATTTATTGATCTTTAATATGTTCCCAGTGAGCATACTGTACAGTGAATTTCCTTGTCAGGCTGTTTTGGTCCTTAAACGGTGCAGTTCAGGTGGCAGTTTGTTACTAAGTCTTTTTTTCCTGCAAGGTGATGTATGCTCGTCTGATATTTGACGCATTCAGTATAAGATATGGACTGTTAACTTTGCTTTTGAGTCCTTTCTCCTATTGGTGTCAGAAATAAAATCATTATAAGTGACATCTGACCCAATTCCAGTAGCAGCCATACATACTCACGCCACCGTGCTTCACAGATGAAGTGACTTGCTTTGGATCATGAGCACTTCCTATTCTCCTATACATTTTCTCATTCCCTTGGTGTAGGAAACTTATCATCCTTTCATCCTAGGACTTTGTGGGTAATTTTTTTAGTACGTTTTATCAATCTAGTCTGTAACCTGGCTTTTCTAGGCAGGTATTTTGAGGCTTTCAGAGGATTTTGGATTGCTAAGCTTTCTAGGGTGCTTTTTTTGTTTTAGAAATGAATCAAAGCGTTTGAGTTTGGCACATCTAATGTTTTCTCTACTTTTCAAAGCTTTTGCCTGGATTCATAGTGGCCTAGTTTACTACTTTACCCTCATATTGTAAAGACACAACAGTCTGCAGAGGCATTTTGGAAGATTTCCTAAAGAATCAACTAATCCACTGATGATCCAAGTTCTTTAGGGGTCAATTATTTTGGGACTCTGATTCCTACAGCTGATCTGGATGTACGTTCCTTCAAATTAAAGCTGACAGGCTTAATCTTATCATGCAGCGCCACAGTCATATTGCGTTTTAAACAAAATTTGTTCGAGAATACGAAGCCATCTGTAAAGTATTTACTCCATCCATCCATTTAGGAACCTTTGTAGTCTAACCATGGACCGTGGACGCCAATGGTGACCGTTGTATTTACTGTACAACCACAGGTCAATATTTACACACCACCAGCAATTTGGAAACACCAATTAGGCTAAGCTGTATGTCAGGGAGAGGAAACTGTAAAACCCAGAGGAAACCCACCCAGGACATGCCGTGCACACAGACCTGATGCGGGAATCGAAACCGAGACCTAGATGTGCAAGGCGACAGTGCTAACCACTGCGCCACCGTGCCACCAAAGTATATACTGACTTCCCAATATATAGGAAACTATTAGATGAAATTACACAGTGTGTAAACAAACTTTTATATGTTTTCACCTGAAACGTGAAATGAGAGTGGCTTTTATTTCCATACCATGCCCAAGGTTCTGCTAACCCTCCAAAGTAATTTTCGTGGAATGAATGAGGAACCAGAGGGAAGCAGCAGCTAGTTAAAACAGCTTTGATGAACAGCTGCTTTCCCATGGCTTGTACTGTTATTAGCCCGATACCAGACTGATGTCTTTAGAAAATGAAACATTGAATTTACATCAGTTGTTCTTTGAGGCAAAAACATTCATCTTAATTTATCCTGCCAGGCTGCACAGATCACGTTGAACACAAGATGCAGGACACAAGAGCAATATCCACACTTTCAACTGGGAAATGGGCCAGAATCGTGTCCTTTATCCATCCATACATACATGCATTTGATTATTTATTCATTTATCTATCTTCAGAGAGTGCTTTATCTTGGTCAAGATTGTATTGGGTCTGGAAACTTTTTCCAGGAACACTGGACATGAGGTAAGACCTACACCCTAGATGGACTGATCCAAGAAAAAATAAGCAGTTTGGTTTTTTGATGAATCTTAAAGTCTTTGTCTGCGTAATTTTTTTTATGTATGCTTCAAGAAATAAATGATTAAAGAAAAGACAAAAGAAATTGAATGAATTGAACACAAGTTTTTAAAGATGTTTTCTGTTATAAGTGTCTGCTTATTGTCCTAGACAACCCCCTAAAAAGAACAAAAATGATGATGATTCATTCATTCATTCATTCATCCTCTATACCGCTTTATCCTGTATTTAGGGTCGCGGGGACCTGGAGCCTATCCCAGGAGACTTCGGGCACTAGGCGGGGTACACCCTGGACAGCGTGCCAATCCATCGCAGAGCACACACACATACACACACTCACACACCCAATCACACACTATGGGCAATTTGGGAACGCCAATTAGCATAACCTGCATATCTTTGGACTGTGGGAGGAAACCGGAGTACCCGGAGGAAACCCACCAAGCACGGGGAGAACATGCAAACTCCATGCACACAGAGACGGGAATCGAGCCTGGCCGGGGAATCAAACCAAGACCCTGGAGGTGCAAGGCGACAGTGCTAACCACTACACCACCGCGCCGCCATGATGATGATGATGATGATGATTATTATTATTATATTGATAAGGAGATAACAAAGATAAATATTCCAACATTTACTTGTGTAGAGGTTTATGTTTGTTTCTTTTTTAACATCATACTGTAGTCCAAGAAAGCATTCTGAACTTGATGACTAAATGTGATTGTAGACGCACACACAAGAGTAAAATATTGCAAAATGTTAAGCTCATGTGCTAATTAAAAAATGAAAATTTTAACGGAAAAATGAAACTGGTGTGGATTGGGTATGTACACTGAGTTACCACTTGATTAGATACTCCATTATACGGAGAGAGCCTGCCGTCCAAATAATACTGTAGTACCCTCTAGTGCCCATTCTAATCCTTTTGATCATAATACTCTTGATATATTTGTTTTTTTTCTTCTTCTTTTAAGCGCAATAAAAACTTTTACCTGTTTATTCAGACTCATAGATTTAGATAATAATAATCTGTTTCTTTTACTTTAAATTAGTTGTTACAAAACTCAAAGAAACACCAGCATTTCTTGCTATTGAAAAGAAAAGCCTGGGAAAAGTACAGTTGAAAGTATTTTTAAGTTCAGCATCTATAGATTGATGATGTTATATCTACCTTTATAATAAATAAATACAGCAGTGGAATATAAGGTTTTAATTACACTCTTTTTTATGTTTTTAATAATGACAGGACAATCCAGATAAATGCTATACAACAAAAACATGTAGGATTCATTCATCTTCTATAACGCTTAATCCTGTGTTGAGGGTCGCGGGGGACCTGGAGCCTATCCCAGGAGACTTCGGGCACTAGGCGGGGTACACCCTGGACAGGGTGCCAATCCATCGCAGGGCACACACACATACACACACTCACACACCCAATCACACACTACGGGCAATTTAGGAACGCCAATTAGCCTAACCTGCATATCTTTATTCTTCAAAACTTGCTCAAAGTCAGAAAGGCGTCTGCAGCACTCTGACATCATTTACACAATCCATGCCTGCTCGATCGCTTCCTGAACATCTTGTACAGAAATGTGCAACAGAAATTCACATTTCCCTTGAGAACACCATAGTTTGAGGTATTTATATGCAGATGTGAAAACACTGGCTTTAGAAAGTTAAAGTCCTGCCACATATTTCTTCCATCCATTTACTAAACCACCTGTTTCTTGTTAGCGCATTTCTTCAGGCAGTGTTTTGAGCACAGGGATATCTATAATACATATGGCATATGTTGTCTTAATACTTTTGGCCACCACTGTAGTATCATCCCACACACGTGTATAAACACGAGAGAGAGAGAGAGAGAGAGAGAGAGAGAGAGAGAGAGAGATTTTACAATTGCTGCTTCTACCAAGACTACACAGTTTATCCACGGCCATGTGAACATGTCTCACCTCTGTATCTGTCCTTTCCATTTTTCTGTTCCTAAGCAGATGCTTTCTTTCTTTCTTATCCCTGTTATTGTTGTTACATCTACTCTAATGGTGTTTTGTTCAATTATTGTCAAAATTAGCCTATGTACTTTGGCAATACTGTTTCTCATTATGATCATGCCAATGTAGACTAGAATGGTTTTTACAATTATATAGTGTTTTTTTTGTTGTTGTTTGTTTGGTTTTGGGGGGGTTGTGAGGGGCGGGGGGCACAGAGGTATTTGAGCTTTGCATGCGGTGCTTAAATCCTCCCACTCTTCATCCTCGGACACTGATTACAAATAAAGTTTGCCCTCTAAGTCGGTCTGATGCTTTGCTATAAAACAATCCCACCTCAAGGTGAAAATATTCAGGACTAAGTTTAAAATATGATTGGACGTAACAACGGCATTGCCATAACTTAAAACATGTGCATATATAAGGGATAACATTAAAAAAAAACATAAAGGAAAATGTGAATTATCTTAATACAGTCTCACCTGTCAGAGGCTGGAAAACATTAGGTAGCCAGCAAATGGTCAGTTCTCTTTGTTGATGGTTTGGAAGCAGTAAAAATAGGAAAGTTTAAGGATCTGAGTGACTTAAGTGGCTGGGTCAGAGAATCTCCAAAACATAAGGTCTTGTGGGGTGTTCCCAGAATGCAATGGTTATTACAGTATCTACTCAAAGTGGTCCAAGGAAGGACAACCATTGAAGCAGCAACAGGTTCATGAAGCATCCAAAGTTCATTCATTTATTCATCTTCTATACCGCTTTATCCTGTATTTTAGGTTCGCGGGGACCTGGAGCCTATCCCAGGAGACTCTGGGCACGAGGCAGGGTACACCCTGGACTGCATGCCAATCCTTCGCAGAGCACACACACACACACACACACACACACACTCATTCACACACTATGGTCAATTTGGGAATGCCAATTAGCCTAACCTGCATACCTTTGGACTGTGGGAGGAAACCGGAGTACCCGGAGGAAACCCACCAAGCACGGGGAGAACATGCAAACTCCATGCACACAGAGACGGGAATCGAGTCTGGCTGGGAATCGAACCCGGACCCTGGAGGTGCAAGGCGACAGTGCTAACCACTACACCACCGCGCCGCCTGCATCTGTATATATATATATATATATATACAGTGGTGTGAAAAACTATTTGCCCCCCTCCTGATTTCTTATTCTTTTGCATGTTTGTCACACAAAATGTTTCTGATCATCAAACACATTTAACTATTAGTCAAAGATAACACAAGTAAACACAAAATGCAGTTTTTAAATGAGGGTTTTATGATTTAGGGAGAATAAAAAATCCAAACCTACATGGCCCTGTGTGAAAAAGTAATTGCCCCCTGAACCTAATAACTGGTTGGGCCACCCTTAGCAGCAATAACTGCAATCAAGCGTTTGCGATAACTTGCAACGAGTCTTTTACAGCACTCTGGAGGAATTTTGACCCACTCATCTTTGCAGAATTGTTGTAATTCAGCTTTATTTGAGGGTTTTCTAGCATGAACCGCCTTTTTAAGGTCATGTCACAACATCTCAATAGGATTCAGGTCAGGACTTTGACTAGGCCACTCCAAAGTCTCCATTTTGTTTTTCTTCAGCCATTCGGAGGTGGTTTTGCTGGTGTGTTTTGGGTCATTGTCCTGCTGCAGCACCCAAGATCGCTCCAGCTTGAGTTAACGAACAGATGGCCGGACATTCTCCTTCAGGATTTTTTGGTAGACAGTAGAATTCATGGTTCCATCTATCACAGCAAGCCTTCCAGGTCCTGAAGCAGCAAAACAACCCCAGACCATCACACTACCACCACCATATTTTACTGTTGATATGATGTTCTTTTTCTGAAATGCTGTGTTACTTTTACGCCAGATGTAACGGGACACGCACCTTCCAAAAAGTTCAACTTTTGTCTCGTCGGTCCACAAGTTATTTTCCCAAAAGTCTTGGCAATCATTGAGATGTTTTTTAGCAAAATTGAGACGAGCCTTAATGTTCTTTTTGCTTAAAAATGGTTTGTGCCTTGGAAATCTGCCATGCAGGCCGTTTTTGCCCAGTCTCTTTCTTATGGTGGAGTCGTGAACACTGACCTTAATTGAGGCAAGTGAGGCCTGCAGTTCTTTAGATGTTGTCCTGGGGTCTTTTGTGGCCTCTCGGATGAGTTGTCTCTGCGCTCTTGGGGTAATTTTGGTCGGCCGGCCACTCCTGGGAAGGTTCACCACTGTTCCATGTTTTTGCCATTTGTGGATAATGGCTCACACTGTGGTTCCCTGGAGTCCCAAAGCTTTAGAAATGGCTTTATAACCTTTACCAGACTGATAGATCTCAATTACTTTTGTTCTCATTTGTTCCTGAATTTCTTTGGATCTTGGCATGATGTCTAGCTTTTGAGGTGCTTTTGGTCTACTTCTCTGTGTCAGGTAGCTCCTATTTAAGTGATTTCTTGATTGAAACAGGTGTGGCAGTAATCAGGCCTGGGGGTGACTACAGAAATTGAACTTAGGTGTGATAAACCACAGTTAAGTTATTTTTTAACAAGGGGGGCAATCACTTTTTCACACAGGGCCATGTAGATTTGGAGTTTTTTTTCTCCCTTAATAACGTAAACCTTCATTTAAAAACTGCATTTTGTGTTCAATTATGTTATCTTTGACTAATAGTTAACGGTTTTTGATGAGCAGAAACATTTAAGTGTGACAAACATGCAAAAGAATAAGAAACCAGGAAGGGGGCAAATAGTTTTTCACACCACTGTATATATATATATATATATATATATATATACAGTATATATAAAAGATGAACTTTATATATATATATATATATATATATATATATATATATATATATATATATATATATATATAAGGATTGTAATAGCCATATCGTACTTGTTATGAATTTGTTGGTGTGTTTATTTTATTTTATTTTATTTGTTGTTATTTCATTTATTCTACCTTGTTCTATTCATTAGTAAAGCATTAAGCATTAAGTTTGTTACATAAGCCATAAGCTTTAAATTTATTAGTTATGCATCCATTTTGACAATCGTAAGTTGGTCTGTGATTTCATTCCACTATTACATGCATTTGTGTGACTGTCATATGAAAGAGAGTTCAGGTTAGATGCGGAAGGCTACGGAAACACAAGCTTTTGACCGTAAGCTGGAAATGTAAGATACAACAACTAGGTTGTTGTAACCGTAAGCTCCCGTAAGTAGAGATATACAACAAGAGTGTTGTTATATTCGTAAGCTAAGACTGTAATTTATAAGATACAGCAAACAGGTTGTTGTAAAAGTCAGAGATTTGCAAGATGCAGCAACTGGTGTCTGTAATCACAGTGGATTTACTCAAGACGACTGTATGAAGTGTTGATTCTTTGATGCGAGTCAAAACTGGTGAAATAATATGACCGCATCTACAAGGATAATGCTATCTGCTACATGGCAGCAATTTTTCAGGAATGGCATGAGAGATTTGAAAGAATGCAAAATTGTTGACATCAAATTCCCCAGATCTCAATGCGATCGTCAATCTGTGAGATGTGTTTAAGAAACAAATCGAATCCATTTAGACCACCACCCGATAACTTACACGACTTAAAATCTCTGCTGGCTTCTAACATCTTGGTGTCAGACACCACAGAACACCTTCAGAGGTCTCGCTGGATCAGAGCTGTTTTGGCGCCACAAGGGAGACCTACACATTATTATTCAGGTAGTTTTTCCTTTTTGTGTTTATGCAGATCTAATTCATTTGGGAGTCATGTGTACGTAAAATATTTTCTTACAATTTTAAGACTTGCAATACAGATTTTCTCAATTGATCTTCAGCTTGCTAACACCCAAAAAGCTTGCAACGTTTGAGGAATGCAGTACTGTATATAGGGTTTAAATAATTTCTATTGCATTGTGACTAAGCTGAATAAGTTAAATGCTCAACAAGACATTAACATATACTTGTAAATTATAAATACAGAAAATGCATACCTGATTTGACCATACCAAATAGGCGGGAAAATTGTCCGACAGGAAGAATTTTAAATACAATAAAAACGAAAGTAACAAGCCTTAAGTGCTACTCTTAAGTGATCTAACATGAAATAACTTGTGATCTTTACAATGTTAATAATAGGTCATAACTTGTAATTGCTGAAGTTAATAGAGAACACACACTACAGACAAATTGGGGACACCAGTTAGTCTAATCTGTACAGTATGTCTTAGGACTATGCGAGAAAACTGGAGTACCCAGAGTAAACCCATCAAGCATGTGGAGAACATACACACACGAGGCAGGAATCAAACTCAGGCCCTGGAGGTGCAAGGCGACAGTGCTAATCACTAAGCCACTATGCCGCCACTGTGTGTGTGAGTGTGTGTGTGTGTGTGTGGTCATAGCCAAAAATTTTGAGAATGACACAAATATAAATTTTCAAAAAGTCTACTGAAGTATAAATACAAGCATTTCATAAGTGTCAAAGTATTTTTTATTAACAATTACATTAAGTTTATGCAAAGAGTCAGTATTTGCAGTGTTGATACTTCTTCATCAAGACCTCTGCAATTCACCCTGTCATGCTGACAATCAACATCTGGGCCACATCCTGACTGATGGTGCAGCCCATACTTGCATAATACATTTTTGGAATTTGTCAGAATTTGTGGGGTTTTGTTTGTTTGTCCTCCGACCTCTTGAGAATTGACCACATGTTCTCAATGTGATTAATATCAATAGGGGTTTCCTGGCCATAAACCCAAAATTTTGATGTTTTGCTCTAAGAGCAACTTAGTTATCACTTTTGCCTTATAGCAAGGAGGTCCATCATGCTGGAAAAGGCATTGTTTCATCTCCAAACTGTTCTCGAATGGTTGGGAGAAGTTGCTCTCAGAGGATGTTTTTGTACTGTTCTTCAGTTATTCATGGTTGTGTTCTTAGAAAAAAATGTGAGTGAGTCCAGTCTCCTGGATGAGAAGCGACTCCACACATGAATCAGACTCAGGATGCTTTACAGTTGGCATGAGACAGATTGTTCAGATAGTTACAGTATCTGATAGTGTTGTTAGTCAATACTGATGGGTTTGGTTGTTGATGTTTTATTGTTTTTGCTTACCTACTATGCTATGTTTTTATATCTAATATTTTTTATAATGTTTATATATGTTTATGAATTCAGATTGATTAATTTATAATGTAATCAATGTTTTATAATTGCTTTGGTAGCAATGTTTTTTGTTGTTGTTTTTAGCATTCATGCCAATAACGCTCTTGTGAACTGAAATGAACTGAGAGAGCGACCATATATCTGTAAAATAAATAAATAAATGAACTAATCTGGGTGCAAATGCTGAAAGAATTAAGCAATCATATCTATTTTTAATAATCCATATTAACATTAACTTCATTTCATTAATAATTTCGATAAACTCGCTGTTGTTGTTTTTTTTCTCACAGAATCCCAATTCGCGTATTCCTCAGGACATAGTGCACTACTTTATCTCTCTGTCTGTTCATTACCCCTTATATGTAGTGTACTAAAACAGGAAGTATTGCTCTATTTGGGACAACAGGCCTTTGAGCTTTTATTTTAAAAACTCTGTGACCCGGAAGTGCTCGAGGCTTGCTGACGTTTGCAGCGCTTCCCAGCTGGCATGTAGCCGGAGCCGGAATGAGCTAAGCGTAGGAGTCGAGAAATTTCAGGCGGAGGTTTGTTTAATAGCTGTACTTTCGAAGATTTGCGGTTTAATAACTATGTCAGAGGCCACGGTGGCATTAGAGACCGAGTAGAAGAAAACAGAGATACGATAGGGGTTGCTAGGCGGCTAGCTAAGGCTAAAGGCTAGTTTACTGAGGTGTGGGAAGTGCACGAGCCACAGGTTAGTGCCACTGTGGCACGAGCAGGAGCGCACGCGCCTTAAGTGAAGCCAAACACTTTTTTTATGTGTTTAGTGTGTAAAGTGCTAAAGTGTTGTGACTTTTATACGAAGGGTATTGATTAAAGTCTGAATTACACGCTGCCAGATGGAAAGGCTGTCGTTGGGCTTGCTAATTTGCTAATCAGATCGGTTGTTTTTGTTGAAATCCTCATCGATATTGCTGGATTGATCAGCTTTCACAGACATTTCTTTCACCAAGAGTGTTATTTCACACACTAACTTTATTAACACACACTAGAGAAAGTGTGAAATGGATGACTTCAGTTCCATCAGCCTGCTCTCCCTGGCCATGCTAGTCGGGTGTTATGTTTCAGGAATAATTCCTCTGGCTGTCAACTTCTCAGAGGTGAGTTAATCCATTATTATTATTATTATTATACAAGATATCTCTATAAATATTTTTTTATTATAATACACTGTATCACTGTAATACTTCAACAATGTGTTTGTTTGTTTGTCTAGTCTCTGTGCTAGACTTTTTCTTTTCTAATTTGTTCTCTCCATTGTGGTGGATTTTCTTTCTTTTTTTTTTGTTTGTTTGATTGATTGAGGTTTATTATCTAAAGCAGGAGTGTATGAGACAAACATATTGCTTCATGTAACTAACTTGCATGTTTAATGTTTGCATGGTAAAGAAGATTCGGATCTCTGACCGAAGTTCGCACAAATCTCCAGCTCCATTTGAGCTACTGTAACTAATCCTGATCTCATGTGCTTTAGTGGTGTTACGATTCGACATCACAGTATTAGTCAAATACTTCAAATCTTAATTATTTTATTAATTTATTACTGTCGTAAGTAGATGGTTGATGGTTAAAAAGTTTGTAGAAATAGTTAAAATGTTTAAAGCTAAAAATAACCTGATCTTTAATGTAATCAGTGATATTATTATTATTATTATTTCAGGTTGAAGCCCACGCACATGTCTGTCTGTCTGTATGGCAGAACTATCTGTCTAAATGATTAATACAAAGAAATGGCATTTCCTAAGGAAATTCCATTTCCATATTTTATGCTTTGTATTTACACCAATTTTATTTCTTTCGCCAAATACGCTCCCGGCTCTCCGAATATAGCAGAAATAGTGTTTTTCTACAACTTTAACGTCAGGTCCAACGTCAGGTCCAACTTTAACGTCTTAACCAATAGTTCCCACTTTCTGCATTATAATTGTTATTGTGACTGGTTACAAGAATTCAGTCTCCTCTGTGATTGGTTCAGTGCTTACTGCATGTGAAATGTGAGCCAATCAGTGCTCCCTTGTCAGGCAGAGAGCCGGTAGGTGAAATTGTGAAGTAAAGACATGCAGAGCAGAGAATTTTCACAGAATTTACCAATAATAATAACAACGGAAATTAGACCTGAAACTCATCACATCAACTAACAATACTCTGAGTTTGGGGCGAACATGTGCAGAACAATTATAATAATTACAACAAGAGAGAAATAATCAGCTGACGTGTTTAAATGGCTAATATTGACCTATGATCCAAAAGTTTACACACCGCCCTTACCTTTCCATTAAAAGTTCATTCCGCATCGGGTCAGTCCATCCTGACTGAGGTGTTTATGATTGGGTTATTAATCCCATTGTCGTCTCATTGACATGTCAGTCACATGGCTGTGCAATCCAGGGAAGAATAGTTTGAATGAATGCTAGATAAAAGAGAATCAAACAATCAAAGTCGGAATCAAACAACAACAAAAAAAGTAAAAACATTAGGACATTGTTTGATTATATTATTATTAGAAACTAACTGTTAGTTGAAGGTACAGTTAGAAACAGTACAGAGTTTTTATTTGTGATAAATCAATATGCTTAATATAAAATGGGACGTCCCGATATGATATCACGATACCCGAGTTCCGATTCGTATCGTGATTCTATAAGTGTAACAATTTTATAATGATTCAGATTTGATTTATTTATTTCCGGATTCTAAACAACTTAATAAATAATTTGGTCCTACCACACTGGACGCTGTGGGAACAGTTTAGACACTTACTTTGAAGGTGAGGTTTTAAAAAAATTTTTCCACTTGACGAGCACCAAGTGGGAAGAAAAAAAAAAAACATAAGGAAAGGGATGAAAGAAGATGTGAACCATGACATCATTATCGCTGTGTGTGTATAAAACAGCATGAACAGCAAAACATAATGCTCTGGGCTCAAGGTAACTGCTGATTACAAGACTTAATGGGAAAATTGCACCACAGACTCCCTATATGTATTTCATTTGTTTATTCTTTATTTAGCCAAGAAAGGCCCAATATGATATATGATCTCTTCTGTCAGGGAGTCCTGGTCAGCACAAACCGTTTGAAATATTAGAATATACTGTATACAATACATAAAAGCAACTAGTACTAAGTACTAAAGTGTTTCCTTTAAGAAAATTTGTAAAAGATCTATAAAGTGATTCAAATAACAGTGTTTCTAGTGGAAGCAGATTAACAAGCTCTGAAATCAGCCAAAAGGTTTAAGAGTCAAGAGTCAGCTAAAAACAATATATACACACTTCAGCAAAAGAAAAATAGTATGATGTATATTATATTCATATAATAATAATATCATGTATATCAATATATAACATATCAATAAATTTTGTATTAATAAAAGTTTTTTTTTCCCTGAAGTGTGTATGTTTTTTTTTTTTTTTTTTTACTAATATAGATAGATAAACAAAAAAAAATTATAGTTGTGTAAAGGTCTAAGGTCTTAGACTGTATTGTCTTTAGTACAAATGTTAAACGTGTTTATCGTCTCTGCATTATAATGTACCAAATTATTCAGTATTTCCAACATACCTTAAAAGTAATAATATTACAGAAGAACATTTAAATGCCTTAAAAAAACATTCCATTACAGACCAGTTTTCAGGAACTGAAAGCACTAAAGAGAAATAAAATAAACATAGTCAATATTCAACTGTGACTCTTTGTTTGAAAACAATCAATAGTGTTATAAGTCGCAGCTTTATCAGTAAAAACAACTGTTAGGTTTTACTGAGTGTGCTGGAGAATATTTCGGAGTTCTTCTGGGAACTGTCACACTCTCTGCTTTCTGTTTTCATGTAAAACCCAGAAATGTGCATTAGGTTTGTTTTCATCTATAAACTGGTCCGTCATGTCATACGTTGCTTTCTTTACAGGCATGCGGATAGTTAAGATAGAGCAGTAAAACCTTCAGCGACAAACGCTTGGGTGCAATAAATGTTTGGGTTGAAAAAAGTGAGAATGTTCGTCTTGGCTCGAGAAAAATCCTGATTGACATTTTAGTAACAAGCGTACAGCCCAAATATCCATATTGTTTCTAAACGCTGCAGTACATTGGATTTCCTGCGGTATAATGACTTTGATCTTGGTTGACTCTTACACGGTCCCTTCTTGTCACCTTTACCATAATGTGCTCTGTGTTTCTGAGGGATCAGCTTCAACAGGAGATAACGTTAAAAAAAAAAAAAAAAAACCTTCAGGTGTACTAGGTTCTCCTGCAGCAGCGTAAGAACCATAACAATAGTTAATTTTCTTTTCTTTATTATATTTATACACTGTACAGTCCCTACTTTATATTTGCACATTTTTCTGTTTTTTTTCTTTCCTTTGCTGCTGTAACATAGAAATTTCCCTTATTGTGGGACGAATAAAGGTTTTAGAAGAGTGGTTTCAGTGTGTCCTAAGGTTTATTCAGTATTTAAAATCATGCTTTTTTTGTGTGTGTTTTTCTATGTGTTGTTTAGGAAAAGCTGAAGCTGGTGACGGTGTTGGGAGCAGGTCTGTTATGCGGTACCGCTTTGGCTGTCATTATTCCTGAGGGAGTCCATGCGCTGTATGAGGAGGTGCTGGAAGGTGAGTCTTTTCCTTATTACTTTTATTCTTTCTCTCTCTCTCGTGCGCACAAACAAAGGAACTAAACCTTTTATTACGACTTTGAAGTCTGTAAGCCTGTGTAATTACAGAACCAGTCAGACGGAGTTCCTTCGTTCAGACAAGAGACGCGTTAATTCACTTCCCGTATCACAGCTTTTGAAACTCCTCTGACTACTTACAGTGAAAACCCAAATAGTTAATACATGATATAAATATACGTTTTATATATATTTTTTTATATTTCCATATTAATCCAAGTTGGATAAGTGTTTATATGCCACGTGAGTCGTCTAAAGCATGAAATAAATGTACAGGCAGCAGGTTTTTGTTCTCTGTTTGAAACATGATGCAACACATGGAAATAAAGTGAAGGGGACAATAAACAGCCTTTATTAAATAAAAACTAGGCCTATGTCGGAGATTGCTCCCTGAGTTTCTCGCAACAACAAAAGCAGATTGATTTAAAATAAACGTAGTTAAATAAAGCAATAAAACGCATCAACTCAACAATGCCCACTTGGTCTGACAAAGTAGATAAGTTTTTAACTGAGGTAGACTGCAGAGCCTCTGGAGCCGCAATAGAGAGAAATAAATGTGTACTGGCACTTTATACTACACCGAGCGTGCAAATGTACACAGTGTGTGTGTATGTACACAGTACTGTATTGAGACAGACTTCATTTCTTCATACTTTGCTTCCAAAGAACCAGACTGAGTTGATTTAAAAAAAAAATTTTTTTATGTATTCTTGAGAGGCTTCCTGAAGAACTTTTTTGTTGTTGTTAACCCACACATGGGGTGCTATAAGTTTTCTAAGGGGTGGGGGGTAAATTTACACTTTGCACTTTCCTCTGGGGCAGAAAAGACTTTTAGGGTTGCGAAGGCTCTGCGGCTGGGCTTGCATCAGCAACACAAAATCTTTCAAACATTCTTTGTCCTGCAGTTTATGGTGCTGATAATGTCAAGAATGCTAAATGCTGGAGAATATTTCACACTTAGTGCCTTTACTGCGACTTTGTGACTTTTAAATGCAACCCTGTCGGTTTTATAGTAACACTGTAGCGTAATTTAACAAGGCTACACCAGATAAACACCGGCATCGCGGAAGAAAAGGTCATGTAACACATCATCAAACTGCTTCTCTATGAACGGTGTTGTCTCGTATATCTCTTTTCAAATGATATAATTATAACGATAAAGTCGAGGTACCACCGAGCCCTACTGTAACCCAAGGTGGTGGATAAATGCTGGCGACTGACAGATCTGATACTGAACATTAGTGCAACGATATGTTGTCTGACATGTTAAAGGCCTGACTGAAAAAGGTGATGTAATCAATATCAAATCATACGTTATTTTTTATTTTTTTTTAAAGCAACTCATTGCTGTGAATGCTGTTTATTGGACCAATACCAATGTTGCATAGGAATAGAAGACTATTGATATTGAATTCAAAAATGGATTAAATGGGCAGGGCAGGGCGGGGCATGATGACAAAATGGTAAAGGAAGCAAGGAATAAGGGAACTTTTAGATTGTACAAATATAAGTATTTAAATTGCTAAAATTATTTGTAGCAAAACTAAGTGTAGTTAGAATAATGAAAGAAGCTTATAAGTGTTACGAACGCATGTTCACAAGTCGAATTCGTTCGTAAGTCCAACAAAGTGAGTTGGTTTGGTGTTTTGATTCTGCATTATCCTCTTGCGAGACTGTGCCTCCGAATCACGAAGGAAATCCTGGTGATGCAGCAGGGTCAGCTGACTGACATCTTTACTACAATACATGTTAGCTGGTTGTATCTGCGGAAATTTGTAACTCGGATGTTTGTAAGTCGGGGAGTTGCTGTATAGAGCTGTACAAACAATTTAGTCAATATTTTGTTGGTCAGTTTTGGATTCAAAATCCATTCATTTGTTTATAATTATGTTGGAAAACTTTTAAACATTAAATGGAGCAAGCAGACAATCATCAAAAAAGAAAGGAAAAAAAAACTAAGCAAACAAAAAAAACAATCAAATGCTCTATAACTTTCATAGATTTTAAACCAATTTTAGATGTATACATTAAAAATAAACGCCAATCAGAATAGGATCAATGTCTTAACAAACTACATGAAATAAATCCTGATGTTTGAACAAAACGTATAAATCGTTGGGATCAAGTAATTTATTCAGAATGGGACACTCAAAAGCTACACAAACATTTTTACTATCAAGAGGAAATTCACCACAGTGTTCATCATGTAAAACCCTTCTGTCCATCAGAGATTTAGTTTGATTGTAATTCTTTTACTTCTGTTGACATTTTTTTGAAAAAAAAATTTTAAGAAGTAAATCCAAATTTAGTTGTAATTTCTTTAGATAAGATGTTCAAGATAATTTTTCTAGTTTTAATATCAAATAGCAAAACTGACTCTCGCCATGAATATAGCCGTAGAAGCTGGTGTGGTGTTAAAGTAATAAATGAAGTAAACGTTAAATGATCAAAAATGGGTGAATTTCTTAAAAAGCAACGTTTTTTTTTTGTTTGTTTGTTTTTTCCCCAAAAAAAACACACACCACTTGCATCTTTTACATTTTGCAAGATTATAATTTATGTTTATTTATGTTGCAGCCGGGCACCATGCTCACAGTCAGGGCGAAGTGTCCGCGCCAGAGCAGAAAGCCGCTGAATCCGTGGCAGGACAGAGTCACGAACATGAACACAGTCATGAGGAGCTCCATGCCTATATCGGCGTCTCTCTGGTGCTGGGATTTGTCTTCATGTTACTGGTGGATCAGATTGGCAGCTCGCACATGCACAGTGGAGACGGTCAGTGCGCCAAACCACAGACACACAACACACAATTGTATATTTTCAGAATTTCAAAAAAAAATTTATTTATTTATTTATTTTGGTACAGACCCAGAGGCGGCGAGGGCAGCCAGCTCTAAAATCACCACTACGCTTGGGTTAGTCGTCCATGCTGCAGGTGAATGAAGAGGGTCAAGACCTATACTTCGTAAAGTTTTATTATATGGGATTGTGTAATAACATAGTCCTTCATGCTTCACCCGATCATACACGATGTGTTTATCTCTCCAGCTGACGGAGTCGCACTGGGAGCTGCAGCCTCGACGTCTCAGACAAGCGTCCAACTCATCGTGTTCGTGGCCATCATGCTCCATAAGGTAATGATGTTTTTGTTCACAGGACATCTGTAATATGAAATAATGAATAAAAAAAAACACACACACCTAAAACTAAATTAAAAGTAAAACCTTTCTTTTTTTGTTGTTGTTGTAAAGACAGGTTTCAGTGATTAAATATACTTTAACATTTTCGTAAACCATGTTACTCCGGGATTCCAGGAAGAGTTCAAACTTTTTGATCAGTCATTCATCCTTCTAGCTGTTAGCTTTTGTTACAGATGATCTTCCTTGTACCCTACATACGAACGTTCGAGTTAGGAATTTTCTAAGATAAACAAGATCACACATTTGGCATAGATTGTGACGTGCCGCGTGGTATCCCAGGATCTCCTAAAGCACACGTGAAAGCAGCTGCGATGAAGAAGCCGGTACTGCTAAGAAGAACCAAGCAATAACGATGGAGACGAAAGTGAAAAATAATCGAGAGAATAGAGCAAAGTGAAAAGATGGCAGACGTCGCTCATTCTTTTAACATGAATCGCTCAACCAACGAAATGATTGAAGATGATCATGTAACATGTTAATTTTATACTGTATAGGTAATTGCGTTAGTATCCTAGTACCTAGACAATGTTCCTTGGACATGCAAACAGATTTGACTTACGAACGAGCTCTCGGAACGGAACTTGTTCGTATGTTGGGGACTTAATGTTTTGTAAAGGTTTTTAAATTTTTTAAAATTTTTTACTTTGTCCTTTTGTGCAAAATTCACCGCAGTTGCTTCGTGCCTGCTTTTTCATTCATGTTCACATCAAAAAAGGAAACACAGGCTTATTTTGCTCTTCCTCTACAGGTCGAATGAATGCGAGTATCATTTATGATTTTGTTGTTTACAGCATTTTATCTCTTAACTCAACAGGCTCCTGCTGCTTTTGGGCTCGTGTCGTTTCTGATGCACGCAGGTTTAGAGAGGAACCGAATCAGGAAACACCTGCTGGTCTTTGCTTTGGCTGCTCCCATTCTAGCGATGCTCACCTTCCTAGGCCTCAGCCAGGTAAGACCCCCTTTATTGTGGAGGAGAATAAAAAGAAATGGTGCTGGGAGAAAAGGTAGCATGTTAGCTTTAGTCGAACATAACGAGAAAGCACAAAGGAAATGTACATCATTCTCTGTGGTTATAATGGAGATACATGTGCAGCAAAATGTCTATAGAGCAGTGAACAGTTTGTAATGTGGAACCGTCTCAGTAGTGCGTGTCAGGCCTTAACAAGAGTATAAGGCACGGGCCTTAATCTGTCATTGTCATTTCTGTTTGTTGTGCTAGCTCACTCACTCACAACATGTAAAGTCCGTTTCTATTGCACTTTATGTAGTCCTGAGTAGTGAGTTCTGTTATACAGTGTTTCCCGCAGTTGTGAAATATACCTGGCCGACGGAATGAGTCGGTGTAACCGGCCAGCACAGAAGTGGTCTATTACGTACTAACAACACATACATGTGACATTTAACACAATATTTTGATTCATTTGATATTTCCGGTCCATCTACCTGTATGAAGTGTAAGACAGTGTTAAAAAAAAACATTAAGAACTAAACACTCTTTGGTGACACTGTTTCAGAGAACGTAACTTTAGAAAAACAGAGCATGCAACCAAGTACACCACTCTCACAGTACCAGAATAAACAGCTACAGGAGCGGGGGCTCGAGAGGGAACTGTCTGCAACTAATCGATCTCAGATGACGTCATTCTCCCGGGCAGATTTTTAAAAAGGGTGTGTGAATGGGGGTGTACAGTATGCACCAAAATATATACAGTCCCATAGCTCTAGCTCTAGCCATGCTGCAGGAAAACTTTCCAGAAAGAATCATTTCACGTGGTTACGTACCGGTCCCATTCCCCCGATCGTATACCACCTAATGCGGGGAGTGTGGGGAGTGTTACGGGAGAGTGTGTTCAACTGTGAAGGTCCGTCTGAAGGAACAATGGTCGCACTATAGTTTTGGAGGAAGTATGTTTTGCTGTAATGTGGACAGTCGACCCGAGAGATCACAGCCTCAGATTTTTTCTTATGGCTAAGAATTATCTTAGCAAAATATCCTCCACAATTTTTTTTTTTTATAGCTTAATTTATTTATGGTTTCTTTTAAATACATATTTTTAATGTGTTTTGATGCTTAACTATGTAGAACAATATAATGTACGAATTTTGTAACATGAATATTATAAATAAAATATAATACTGTATAAATTTTTAGTACTGTAGAGGAAAACAACGCGGCTTGGGATGAATTATTACTGTATTTACTGTACAGTACTGATACCAAAGAAAATGACAGCAAATACCAAAGAAACCTGCTTGCATGAGTTAAAGTACATGCAGGAGTAACGTCAGTATTTTACATTTTAGCACTGCCGGATATATAGCAGTACAGTACTGTACAACATACGGATTTATCTCGACATCCTTGTTTTTCTTTTTAAAGGGTAATGTATTAAGCTGAGGTTGAAATGGAGTTTTGTTTTGGGAGCATATTTAGGGATTAAACTATAAAAAAATAAAAAAAAATAAAAAGCATTTATAGAAATTTTGTTCAAAATTTCAGCAGTCAACCTATAAACAGGAATGACATTATAAACTTGACTTGAAAAAATTAACAATCTCTACTATTAAAGCCGGAATATGTTTTTCTAATAAAAAATAATAAATTCTCCTCCATGTTTGCTTCCATGTCACAGACTGGATGCAGCAGGATCATGTGATTCCCCCCCGCCCCCCCACCACACACACTAGTATGTATTTAAGGGGAGTATTAACAGAATAAATGCCTAAATGTTAATGTAGGCGGACCCCTAGCTGTTCATCTCAGAGTAAGCATGGGAACGCCTTCGCTCTCCCTGGTTGGGAACCGTCACATCATTTTTAAGTTTTAATTGGATTTTATTAGTGCAAAGAGCTTTATTTATTTACCAACATATAGCTGTGTAATCACTGGCAAAGGCTTTGATTGCGGAGGAAT
This sequence comes from Channallabes apus, assembly GCA_030522415.1. NCBI lineage: Eukaryota > Metazoa > Chordata > Actinopteri > Siluriformes > Clariidae > Channallabes > Channallabes apus. Next base: position 35,005,510 of record CM060116.1, on the reverse strand, counting down.
GAAAAAAATTTCAACATGCTTCTATAGGAAAATAAGCAACTTCAAGTAGTCGAATTAATTCAATTCAGTTTTATTTGTATAGCGCTTTTAACAATTGACATTGTCTCAAAACAGCTTTACACAATCAAAAGAATTATTTAAATTTGTATGGAATGTGAATGTGTATGAATCAAAATGTTCAGATAGTCCCTGGTGAGCAAGCCGAGGGCGACAGTGGCAAGGAAATACTCCCTGAGATGGTAATAGGAAGAAACCTTGAGAGGAACCAGACTCAACAGGGAACCCATCCTCATCTGGGTGAAACAGATAGCAGGAAATGATCTGCATTTATACAGTGTGTTAGGTGGCAGGCAGTTCAGCTATAATAGTTGATGTTAATTGATGTAAAATGGAGTCCAGTAGTTATTGGAGACTCAGATAGACTTGTAGAAAGTTCCAGTCCTGAACTATCGAATTGTCAAGTCCTCAGAGAAACAGCTGCCAACACCAGTCGAGGCCAGAACCATCTTCTAAGTAGAGAGAATCATCCCCAGACACCAGACGCATCCCAACGAGACACACGGGGGGCATCCATGCGACGAGATCTCCAACCAGAAACGGGGCACCAGGATGGATCAGGCAGGTCCGGAATTAGCCATCCTCGATGATGTGCTGCATCACACCGCCCCCCTGATGTTGATCGTTTTTCTATTACAGCACACCACACAATGTTTTATTCCTTACATAAGCAACCACCAACTAGCAAAGTACCCTGTTGTATCTAATTTCAGGTTTTTCAGGTTCTACCTTGTAGTGTTTTGGTATAATATGACAGTTTTGTTTAAATATAGGGTTAGGGTTAACCCTGTCTGACCAGTTTGTTGCACACATAAATCACATAAGTTCAAGTTCAAGTAGGCTTTGTCACTTCAACCATATACAGTTAGTACACAGTGAAACGAAACAACGTTCCTCCAGGACCAAGGTGCTACATGCAACATAAATTTACAACATAAATTAACTGAAGAGCTAAAACTAAGAGGCCTAGTTAGCTCGCTAGCGGAGACGAGACAGGACAGAGATTGACCTGACAGCATGAAATTTTTATTTTTTATTTTTTTAACAACGTAAATTTAACAACATAAATTAACAAAAACTAACTAGCTATCCTAGAGACAGCAGACAACATAAAGTGCCCGATGTGCAAACAAGAGCGACAAAGTGATGGCGTGACAAACACAACATAATAATACTCTGTGGTGTTGAGGTGATGAGTTGAGGTAGTGCAGAACCAGTAAACGTTCCCTAAAGTAGCAGCAAGTGTTTAGAAGTGCAAAAAGTAATCCAGTAATTAATATTGTGCAAAAAAGAGCATTTACAGGTGGGTGTGTAAAATGATTTGGTAGTGTTGGTCAGTGTGTTTGCGCTTGTGTTGATTAGTCAGTCCAGTCTCAATGTTTTGAGGAAGTTGAGTGATAATGTTTGTGCGTGTCTATGTGAGTGTGTGTGTATCAGTCCAGTCCCTTTTTGTTGAGAAGACGGATGGCTTGTGGAAAAAAGCTGCTGGCTTTGCTAAAAAAAAATGCTGTTGGCTTTGCGGATGCAGCGTGTGGTGTAGATGTCTTCAGTAGAGGGGAGAGAGACCCCGATGATGATCTCTGCTGTCCTCACTATCCGCTGTAGGGTTTTGCGGTCCGATATGGCACAATTTCCAAACCAGACAGTGATGCAGCCGCTCAGGATGCTCTTGATAGTTCCTCTATAGAAGGTGGTCATGATCGGTGGTGGAAGCTGGGCCTTCCTCAGTCTTCTCAGAAAGAAGAGACGCTGTTGGGCTTTCTTGTGCAGGGAGCTGGTGTTGAGGGACCAGCTGAGGTCCTTCTCCAGGTGGACGTCCAGGAATTTGGTGCTTTCGACGATCTCCACAGAGGAGCCGTCGATGCTCAGCGGAGAACGGTCGCCTCGTGTCCTCCTAAAGTCAACAGCCATCTCCTTTGTCTTGTCAACATTCAGAGACAGGTTGTTGTCTTTACACCAGTCCGTTAGCGTCTGCACTTCCTCTCTGTACGCTAACTCGTCGTCGTCGTTGCTAATGAGACCCACCACGGGCATGTCATCAGCGATCTTGATGATGTGATTTGAACTGTGAGTTGTTACACAGACGTGAGGCAACAGTGTGAACAGCAGGGGACTGAGCACACAGACCTGTGGGGCCCCAGTGCTCAGTGTGGTAGTGCTGGAGGTGCAGTTCCCGATCCGTACTGACTAAGGCCTTCCGGTCAGAAAGTCCAGGATCCAGTTGCAGAGGAAGGTGTTCAGGCCCAACAGGATGCATAGAGTCCACTTGAAGCAAGTCTGATTTAATATAGCTCCTACCGGGGTGTAAGAGCCGTATTGTGCTTTATGAATTTGTTGTTGTTTTTCTTTCATTTTATTGTATTTTGTTGGTTGTGCACTAAGCACCAAGTTTTTTAGTTAAGCATTAAGCATTAAGTTATTCATTTAGCATTAAGCCATTAGTTAAGCATCCATTTATGACAACCATATTGTGTGTAATGTCTGCGATGTCATTCCACTGTGACTTGTAGTTGCATGACTGTGACTGTAAAAAAGGGCAGTTTAGATGCGGAACTTGTGGAGAACACAAGCTTTTTGACCGTAAGAAAAGATGATCCAACGTAGGAAAACGTAAGCTAAAAGATACAGCAAACATACTGTTGTAAGCGTGATTTAAGATTGTGACCTACAGATACAGCGATTGGGTTGAACTGTACGAAGTATTGAATCTTTGATGCTGGAAAAATAAAACGAGAGACAAAGATCATTGTTGTGAGTAAATAATCAAACAAAGATACGCGTCAAAACTTGTGGAATAATATGACCGCACACGGGGATATTCAGGTGTAGTACCAGGTGTATAAGGCAAAAGTTTGGACACCCCTTTTCCTGATTATTACTTTCTACACTGTAAAACAATATTGAAGGCATTTATCCATAAATCCACAATAATCTCCTTTGAACAGTTGATATTGAGATGTATATCTGCTACTTCTGCTCTGTAAAGCTTCATAACGGCTCTAATCTGAGGTGCTGGTTGTTAATTGGTGATTTCTGAGGCTGGTGACTCTAAATGAACGTCTCCTCTGCAGCAGAGGTAGTTTTGGTCTTTCTCTCATGAAGACCTTCACAGGAAAGCGAGTTTCATCCTGGATCTTGATGGAGTTTTGCAAACACACTGCTTCTTTGCTTTGCAAACAAAGAACTGCTCCAGAACAGCTGACTTTAAAATGTTATGTCTTAAAATAACATCTGACTGTTACTGTTGTTGTTATTGTTAATTACCTAAATCTGTTATTTTATAGTTTTGAAAAATTCTAGTGTTCTAGATTGTAGAAAATTAATTACTAAGCAAAAACAATAAATTTGAAGGTCGTCCACAACATTTCACTGGTCCTGTTAAACTGCTTTATTCATAACCAACATTATTATGTAATATATAAGATTTGCCATCAATCTCAGTTTATTAGTTAGCTGTATGGCGAGGATGCTTGTCTAAGCAATAATATAATTTAATTCTGCTTAAACTTTCCTCTGTGGATGCCAGGTTGGGGTCATGTGCACAAATTTGCATCCCCTGTGGTTTTTGAATCAAAACAGGAGAGCACACACACCTGATTTACATTTTAGATGAGTTACAAACACAGTGTTGGATAATGTAAGGAAAATAGGTTTGAAAACCAAATTGGGAATTTTAGAATTAGTGTCATCAATCACCATGATGTTTTTTTTTTTTTGTTTGTTTGTTTGCTTCCTTTACTTTCTCTAACTACTTTTCTCTTTTGCAGACATGTTTGTATCTTTGTTTGGTTGTTTGTTTAAACAGAACACACTCCAATTGGTTAATTCTTTTCATTTCTGCAAAACTACTTAAGAGCATATCAGTTGTGATTATTTAATTACCAGAAACAGTGACGATCCTCAACGAAACGCAATCCAGTGCAGCCAAACTTTTTTTTGTGTGTGTTTTTAATGTAGTCTTGAATAGTTCTCCAGGCTTCTTGAAGGATGATTTTTGTTTGTTTTTAATTGTATCTTTAGGCACTTTGCCTCCTGTCAAAGTAAAACATTTATTCCCAATTCCTTAATTGAATCTACATGATTTAATTTCATTCAATATGAAGAAATGAAAAAATCTCAAAACTTTTGCACAGTACTGTACCACTAAATGACCAAAAGTTTCTGGACACCTGATCATGATCAATCCCGTAAATGTTCCTTGCCCAACCTGTTTCCACAAATTTGCAAGCACAGTGTTGTCTCAAATTACTTTTTGTTTTGTTTGCTTTGTTTGCCCTGAACCTGATCTAAACTCCACTGAACACCTGTTGGATGAACTGGAACTTGGACTAAACCCCCAGGTTTCTTCCACCGACCTCTGTGTCTTTTCTCATTCATGTTTTTGTGATGGAATGAACACAAATCTCCAGAGCCAAGATGGATCATCTAGAGAAAGGCCTTTACAGAAGAGCGGACTTTATTATAACAGCAAATTGGAACATTTGCCGTCTGCTCTACCTCAGTCTACCTCATGAATGGTTGAATGTTCTCCTCACTGTGCAATTATAAATGTGCAATATTAAAATCTGCAAAAGGGTTCAGTACTACTGATATTTATGTCTTTGTTTGATATCATCCCCTCCTAGAACATTTGTTGTTAACTTTTATTAAAAAATTTTTCCTGTTGTCGTCATCATCTCCGTAATCAAAACAAATTCTTCATACGTGCGATAAAGCTCTTTCTGATCTGGAATATGATGTTCAGAAAGCAAATATGGTTATAATCGTTCAGAAAAGCCATTAGCACTAATGAGTGTAGATGTTCTGTATCGATGCTGTATTTTATTATTAGTTATTAGCTTGCTATTTTTTTAGTTAATCGCCCCTGAGCAACAACACAAACTTGTCTAGTGAGTTTGCAAATTAATTCCAGATTTGTAACACGCCCTCCTATTCATTTTTCACATTGTTCTGCTCCTCCACCCTGTGTCTCCATTTAGAGCAGCAAAGAGGCCCTGTCTGATGTCAACGCCACAGGAGTGGCCATGCTCTTCTCAGCCGGGACCTTCCTCTACGTCGCCACGGTGCACGTCCTGCCCGAGGTGGGAGGCACGGGCGGGCACAGCCACTCGTCCGGAGGAGGGAAAGGACTGAGCAGGGTGGAGGTGCTGGCGCTCGTCATAGGCTGCCTCATCCCTCTGGTGCTCTCCATCGGACACCACCACTAAAAAAAAAAAGCCGTAAAAGACTGTCCTGAACAGGGGACTTTTAAAAGCGGTGGTTGGTTTGTCTCATCATGCCTCTCTGTATGGATCAGATCTGTGGCACTGAAATGGACTCGTGGGGCAACTGTGATCACATGACCATAACCCTAAAGCGATATGTGCTGACGGCAGTCCTTACATACACAAGTGACACCACAAGTTCATGTTTTTGTTTTGTTTGTTTTTGGGGATTCCTCTCTTGGGGAGCTCTCTCTCTCTCTCTCTCTCTCTCTCTCTCTCTCTCATAATATATAATTATAAATTATATATTCATTGTTTGTTCTAAAATGTTTTACTTTAACAAAAGCAATGGTGAACCACATTATTTTTTATATATGTAAGGTGTAAGCGACCTGCATAACCAATTTGAGTCACATGATCGAGGCTTTTTATTCTATTCCTCTTTTCTTTTGCTTTACACACAACAGTATGGATTCAATGAACAGCTGTTTATCTTGGCTGTGAACATGTAATTTATAGTGTTAGACTCCATAGCTGAGCTTTATGGCTATGACATGTAGATATTTGTCCAGCAATATTATTATTATTTTTTTTTCTTTGTTTTTGGTTGTTTCATCCTAATGGATATGGGGCATGAAAAAAAATCTTTGCCCCGCCTTTTGTTTTTTTTCTTTATCATCATGATCAAATAGAATTGAGTATTAGATTTAGTCGCGACACAACATCCATCTAATGTCTATTTTCTAATCTTAATTTTTTTTTTCGTTTTTTTTTTTTTTTTTCATTTTTAAACATAATAGCAAAACCTATTTTTTTTTTTTTTTTTTTTTTTTTTTTTTTGGTGTTTAAGACCTGAAGCACCGCAAAGGGGGACCACAGGTCACGTTAAAGGAGGTGACGAGTGTTGGAACGTTGTTTAATATTAGCCCATGCCAGCTATTTTAATAACAGTCTTAAATTATGGTGATGCCAGTTGACTTGAAGGAACTGCTCGAGCTTTTATCTTGTCTGTGCTTGTACTCAGCTGCTGTTCACTTCGAGAAGCATCTCTGAACTCTGCTGATGTGGTCAGGGTGGGTTTGCTTTTACTGTAATTATTGTGGTGCCTGCCCAAAGCAGAGCCTCTGTATATAATGCATTATGTACAAATAACCGTCAGATGAGCTTAATGAAAAACTCCACTTGTAGCCCCCCTGAGTTTATCCTCGGGCTTTTAGTACCGTTAATAATGACCAGGATCATGGGGGGTTGATTCAAGTGATGGGTAAGGGAATGTAATAAATTTACATTTGAATCACAACAATGCTTCATTTTCATGAGTCTAGATTTTTTTTTTTTTTTTTCATAAGCACTGCTAATGAGAACAAAACGTGTTTTATTTAGAAACGTTTGATATCTCAGCATCCTACACATATTATCATGTAGTCTAGTTAATTAAGTATGAGTTTATGTAGGAGTGTGATGAAGCGAAGATTTAAAGGGACCTATGATGCGAAAATCACTTTTTAGGTGTTGTGATTGCTCTCCAAAGAACAAAGATGAGAAGGGGGGGGGGGACGGGCTTTATTTTTGTTCCTTTTCTGACCAGCACTTAAAGTTTTCAATTAGATGTTCTTCCTATTGTGACCTCATATGAGAAAATACCCCCAGCTTGTTGCTCAGCTCTGCAATTCTCTGAAAGGGGTTTCATGGCTCAAGAGTGGTTTATTTAAATAGACACACATTATAGAAATAATATTCGAATGTGGGACCTTAATTTTCTACACATCTGTGCCATCGGTTTACAATGTATGTTCAGTGCAATTTTTCTATTGATTAAAACTATTCTATTGAATAACACTTGGGTGTGTGTTACAACATCTGTGATACAAGTTAGCTATCAAAAGCGATAGCTGCTATAAATAGATGTCCCCTCTCCAGGTTTTAACTTTTTCTTTCTTTGGTGATGAGGAATTTTTCGTTGGTATTCTTAACTGGGACGGATTTTCCTCTTGGTGCCGTACAACTTTCATCAAATCGGCATGACCGCTCCTAAATTCAATAGTAAACAAATTAGCACTTCTTACCTCGAAATGAGTTATTCTGTATACCGATCAGGCATGACTCCACAACACCTCTGGGTGGTTGTTTTATCTGCGTCTCAATCGGATCGGGACCTGGTGAATTTGGAGCCTGGGTCGGCAACCTTGGGTCCGTGTATGGCGGGTTTGGTGCACTGGGCATTCTGGTGCCTTTTTTCAGGGGCAGCATTGACTTGTTTTGGCAAGTTAAGGTTTCAAACAGCTCATCAGCTGAAAATCAATCTCTCAAGCTGCTGTTCATCCCAGGAGATTTTATCCCTACATAGATGCATATTCTAGAGAGAAAGTGATGTCTATATACAGTGTAAGTTTTGGCAGCCTTCTTAATCTTCATTAATTTTCCTGTACAAATCGTTGGTTGTTACAATAAAAAAATGCAGTTAAATATATCATATAGGAGACACACGGTGATATTTGAGAAGTGAAACGGAGTTTATAGAGTTTACAGAAAGTGTGCAATACAAAGTGTGCAATTTGGGCACTCTTGTCATTTTATTGATTCCAAAACCTTTAGAACTAATTATTGGAACTCAAATTGGCTTGGTAAGCTCAGTGACCCCTGACCTCCATACGTAGGTGAATCCATTTATGAGAAAAAGTATTTAAGGGGGACAATTTTAAGTTTCCTCTTCTCTGAATATTCTATGAAGAGTAGCAACATGGGGGTCTCAAACCAACTCTCAAATGAGCTAAAAAACTAAGATTGTTCATCATGGTTTAGGGGAAGGATACAGAAAGCTGTCAGACATTTCCACAGGAACATATTAAGGAGATGGAAGACCACAGGCACAGTTGAAGTTGAGGCTCGAAGTGGTAGACCAAGAGAAATCTCGGATAAACAGAAGCGACGACTGGTGAGGACAGTCCGAGTCAACCCACAGACCAGCACCAAAGACCTACAGCATCATCATGCAGAGGAACAAGTACAACGTTCTGGAATGGCCATCTCAGTCCCCAGACCTGAATATCATTGTAAATCTGTGGTGTGAGTTAAATAGAGCTGTCCAGGCTCGGGAGCCATCAAACCTGAATGAACTAGAGATGTTTTGTAAAGAGATAAGGTCCAAAATACCTTCATCCAGAATTTGATGGGAAGCTATAAGAAGCATTTAGATGCTGTTATTTCTGCAAAAGGCGGATCTACTAAATATTTAGTTTTTCTTTTTTGTGGTGCCCAAATTTATGCGCCTGCCTAATTTTGTTAAAACAATTATTGCCGACGTTCTGTAACTCCTATAAACTTCGTTTCAACTCTCAAATATCACCGTTTGTGTCTCCTATAAGATATATTTAACTGAAATTTTTTTATTGTAACAACCAACGATTTATACAGGAAAAATAATGAAGATTAAGAAAGCTGCCCAAACTTACACATCCCACTGTATATCTATATAAAATAATAATGATGATGATAATAAAACTGTTATACTTTACTGAGAAATCAAACATCCTCCTGTCTAAAATCTTTACATTTACTTACAGTAATATTTTCTTTATTGTTCAGTCTCTCATCTCACAGGTCGATTTAACTGAACTGATAACTAATCGTTATTCTTATTATGCAGCTTCAAAAAGCTAATAATGTGGTAACAGTATGTCGCATAATGCTTGCTTATTGTCTGAGATTTATTGCTTTTCCAGCACTGCACTGTATTTATCAGCTCTATTATAAGCTGGTCATACAAATGAATTATTAATTATTAATCCCTGAGCTTAGGAAGAGTGTTTGATTTCAGTAAAAAGGTCATCACATGTATAATGGAGCTGAGACGTGTGGTTTGTCATGTAACTCACAATAATCAGTATAAAATATCGGCGGTCTCGATTGAGAAACGTGATCAAAGCATGAACTGGACAACTAACTGGGATTTGTATGATGTACATCTCAGTATCCCAGTATTCGGCTCCAATTCGGCTTGTATTATCCAGAGGTGGAATGTAACTTAAGTACATTTAATAAAAAATTATTATTATTTTGTTACATACACATCCAGGTACAGTATGATGTGCAGTGAAATGCTTGTACGACAAAAATGCTAAGATAGAATAAAATAGAATATAAATATTTCACACGGCGCGGTGGTGTAGTGGTTAGCACTGTCGCCTTGCACCTCCAGGGTCTGGGTTCGATTCCCCGGCCAGGCTCGATTCCCGTCTCTGTGTGCATGGAGTTTGCATGTTCTCCTCGTGCTTGGTGAGTTTCCTCCGGGTACTCCGGTTTCCTCCCGCAGTCCAAAGATATGCAGGTTAGGCTAATTGGTGTTCCTAAATTGCCCGTAGTGTGTGATTGGGTGTGTGAGTGTGTGTATGTGTGTGTGCCCTGCGATGAATTGGCACCCTGTCCAGGGTGTACCCCGCCTAGTGCCCGAAGTCTCCTGGGATAGGCTCCAGGTCCCCCGCGACCCTGAACACAGGATTAAGCGGTATAGAAGATGAATGAATTCAGTTTTATTTGTATAGCGCTTTTAACAATTGACATTGTCTCAAAACAGCTTTACACAATCAAAAGAATTATTTAAGTTTGTATGGAATGTGAATATGTATGAATCAAAATGTTCAGATATTCCCTGGCGAGCAAGCCCGAGGGCGACAGTGGCAAGGAAAAACTCCCTGAGACGGTAATAGGAAGAAACCTTGAGAGGAACCAGACTCGACAGGGAACCCATCCTCATCTGGGTGAAACAGATAGCAGGAAATGATCTGCATTTATACAGTGTTAAGTGTTAGGTTCAGCTATAATAGTTGATGTTAATTGATGTTATAATACTTGATGTAAAATGGAGTCCAGTAGTTATTTGAGACTCAGATAGACTTGTAGAAAGTTCCAGTCCTGAACTATCGAATTGTCAAGTCCTCAGAGAAACAGTTGCCAACACCAGTCGAGGCCAGAACCATCTTCTAAGTATAGAGAATCATCCCCAGACACCAGACGCATCCTAAAGAGACACACGGGGCATCCATGCGATGAGACCTCCAACCAGAAACCGGGCACCAGGATGGATCAGACAGGTCCGGAGGGCAGAGGGAGTCTGGATCACTGGCAGCTCAGGAACCACATGTGTAGCTCGACAGAGAGAGAGAGAGAGAAAGAGTGAAAGGGGGAGACAGGGGGAGAGAGGAAAGAGAAAGAGGGGGAGGAAGAGAAGAGGAGGAGAGATTGCAATTAGGTATGGTCACAGTTACAATGTCTAATGTGAATGTATATTTACTGTAGAGTGCAAGCAGGGACTCCGGCAGGACTAACTATGACAGCATAACTAAAAGGGAGAGCCAGAAGGAAACACAAACATGAGGGCTCCCTGAGATGTAAAGCAAACAATCACCTCACCGTCAACAAACCTGAGTGATCAAATGAGACTGAGGAAGACAGCATCTAAACATACCAGTTCACCATAATACTCTACGTCCATGAGTCCCCCAGATCTGCTCCTTTACCTTATGGCAAATCTATTTATAAAAATGCTTGGCTAAATAAATAGGTTTTTAGCCTAGACTTAAACACTGAGACTGTGTCTGAGTCCCGAACACTATTTGGAAGACTATTCCATAATTTTGGGGCTTTGTAAGAAAAAGCTCTGCCCCCAGCTGTAGTTTTCATAATACGCGGTACTGATAAGCAGCCTGCATCCTTTGACCGAAGTAAGCGTGGCGGATCGTAAGACACTAGCAGTTCGCTCAGATACTGCGGCGCGAGACCATTTAATGCCTTATATGTCAAGAGTAGTATTTTAAAATCAATGCGAAATTTCACAGGGAGCCAATGCAGTGAAGATAGGATAGGGGTGATGTGCTCATATCTTCTGGTTCTAGTGAGGACTCTCGCTGCTGCATTTTGGACTAGCTGAAGCTTGTTTATGCACCTAACTGAACAACCAGACAGTAAGGCATTACAATAGTCCAACCTAGAAGTGATAAAAGCATGAACTAGTTTTTCTGCATCATTTAGCGACAATATATTTCTTATTTTGGCGATATTTCTAAGGTGAAAGAATGCTATCCTGGTGATATTATCTACATGAGCTTCAAATGAAAGGCTGGAATCTATAATCACGCCGAGGTCTTTTACTGTTGCACTTGACGGAACAGAAAGGCCATCTAAAGTTACGGTGTGATCTAAGATTTTACTTCTAGCTGTATGCGGTCCTATGACTAGAACTTCTGTCTTATCCGGATTAAGCAGAAGGAAGTTAATTAGCATCCAATTTCTTATGTCCTGAACACATTGCTCAACTTTAGTAAGATGGTTTTTCTCATCAGGTTTTGTTGAGACATATAACTGTGTGTCGTCAGCATAACAATGAAAACTAATACCATGCTTACGGATTATGTTGCCCAGAGGAAGCATGTAAAGGGAAAAAAGCAGTGGGCCTAAAACTGAACCCTGCGGAACGCCAAACTCCACTAGAGAACATGCAGAATAATCACCATTTAAGTCTACATACTGATAACGATCGGTCAAATAGGATCTGAGCCAGGAGAGGGTTGTACCCTTAATTCCTACTAAATTTTCTAATCTGTGAAGAAGAATAGCATGATCAATAGTGTCAAAAGCTGCACTGAGGTCGAGTAATACAAGCATAGTTACACAACCCTGATCAGAGGCCAATAGGAGGTCATTTACTACTTTAACGAGTGCTGTTTCTGTGCTGTGATGAGGCCTAAATCCTGACTGATACAGTTCATGTATGCCATTTCTATGTAGATATGAGCATAGCTGCTCCGCTACTATCTTTTCCAGAATCTTAGAGATAAAGGGGAGGTTTGATATTGGCCTGTAATTGGACAGCTGACAGGGGTCGAGGTCAGGTTTCTTAATTATTGGTTTAATAACTGCTACTTTAAAAGATTTTGGAACATAACCAATGCTGAGTGAGGAATTAATTATTCTCAACATCGGTTCTGTTATTACTGGTGCTATCTGTTTAAGAAAATGTGTCGGTATAGGATCTAATATACAGGTTGATGAATTTGCAGAAGAGATGAGTGAAATTAGTTCATTCTCTTCAAGAGGAGTAAAGTATTCTAGGTTTGAATCTGACATGGCTAGGTTAACATCAGTATCAATTACATTGTTTGGTTTCAAAGCCTCAATTTTATGCCTGATATTTACAATTTTATTATTAAAAAAGTTCATGAAGTCCTCACTATTGCATGATGTTGTTGTGGAGATTTCTGTAGTGGTCTTATTTCTGGTTAATTTGGCTACGGTATTAAATAAAAATCTAGGATTATTTTTATTTTCGTCTATAAGAGTGGAGAGATACGTTGATCTAGCTACACTAAGAGCTTTCCTATAGTTCAGGATGCTCTCTTTCCATGCTATTTGAAATACCAACAATTTAGTTTGACGCCATTTACGCTCTAATTTCCGAGCAGTCTGTTTTAAAGTGCGCGTGTGATCGTTATACCAGGGAGCGAGTTTCTTATCTCTAATAATTTTTCTTTTAGCTGGAGCTACATTATCTAAGGTACAACGAAGTGTCGACTCTAAATATTCAGTCGCCTGATCAAGTTCTGTGGGGTCAGACGGTGGCCTAATCGAAGTTGGTAACTCTGGGAGATTACTGATAAAACTCTGTGTGGTAGTTGATGTGAATGTACGTTTAATACGGTAGCGCGGTACTGTGCGTACATTATCACTGTGAGACACTTGAATGGAGACAAGATAGTGATCTGAGATAATTTCAGACAGTGGAATTGTGAACACATTTCTTATACTTCATCCGAAGAATATTACTAAATCTAAAGTGTGACCTGCTTTATGAGTGGGTCCTACTACACACTGATTTACACCTACGGAGTCCAGAATGAATATTTCACTGCAATAACACGAACATTGCACTAGAAGGTTGTGATTACGCTCAAGATAGAATTTCCAGTAAAATAAAAATTTGGGATGGAATATACAGATTTACAGATTTACCAAAGTTATGCCTTATGTCTGATAGAATTTCCAAATAAAAATAAAAAGTTTAATGTTTAATGTTTTTTTTTTTTAAGGGATGAAATTTACAGATTTACAAACGTTTGCAAGTTTAAAAAGTAAAAGTCTACAAAAAGGATTAAAATATAAAAATATAAATAAATATAAAAAATAAGCGTAAAATTTACTTGTTTACTTTTGTACATATTTTACGCATCTTCACTTTACTTGAGTAGTTTTATTAAAGGATTATTACTTCTACTCCACCACATCCTACAACAAATATCTGTTCTTTCTACTTCACTATGATTCTTTATGGCGGTTTGTTACATAACCCATAAGCCACCTGCTGACTATTATGTACAAGTGTGTGATTTGTTTTCCCTCTGAGCAAGTGTTTTAAATGATACGATAAGAAACAGAGACATTTTAAGATTTACAAAAATGGCTTTGAGACAACACCAAAACAATATTTATTCATGCACACCCACACACACACACACACCTAAGGTGAGATTTGAACCCCCAACCCTGGAGACACTGTGCTGCCTACAAAACATATGACGAAAAACAACTGAAGTAATTGTGTATGATGGACCATCAGGATGATAAAAAAAAGAAAGAAACAGGTATTCACAAACCAAGCCATGGCACAATTAAATGCTCAAATCAAACCTGGACTTTTGATTGTACACAACAAAGTTTGGAGAGTAAAATTGAAACTCCGGCCTCCCATGAACTCCTTTAATGTCCCAAACATGTGGAAATGGCTTGGAGCGATGTCAGGACTGTACGGGGGATGTGGCGATAACTCTCAGCCGAGTTCCTGTGACGTGCAAGTGGTGAATGACTGTGTGTACAGTTCAGATGCTTCTCTTCAGCAAGTTGGCGACAAGATATCCATTGATCTTCAAGGATCAATCGTTACTCTCGCTGAATGTTCTCGTCAATCACAGACGGCTTTCCTTGACCAAATGACCAGGTATTAGACCAGAGAACCTTTTTCTCCAATATGTTTATTCTTCTGTTCTGTGTTTTCCTCCTAGATTCAGATTTCTATGTAAGAGAGACACAGAAGTGCTAATGATGTAGGATTGTGAAATCAGGATGTCTAAGGATTCCACATTTTCCTCATGCTGCCTGTCCCCTAAAATAATAACCCCCTTTGAGTCATGTCACAATTCTGTACGAATTAAGAAGCTGGCCACATTTGATCTATGGATATCTGCTATTTCTTATGCAGCTTTTTCACGTCTTTTCACACAAATCTGCAGGTCTCTTAGTTTCTGCTGAATTCTTTCTTAAAGAACTCTTGGATCTTCAGCATAATTTAGTATATTCAGTCTAAACAAGCTGTCCGTCTGCGTGGCCGTCTGCCCCTAATGTGTATTAGTGAGAAACAGCCATACGCCGTGAGCCTGACATACAGAAAGCCTTTAAGCAGATAAATGCATTGTAAAAGTGGAACGTTGCTGTTTTCGTATTAAGCGTGAGTGTTTCTTTAGCCTGACTGATTAAGCCGAGATGACTATCGTACGTAATCTGAATAAGTGTCATATGAGACATCTATCGACCATCTTTCATATTTAGAAACTCATACAACATACAGTAAGTACAGTAAGTACACTGCACTGCACAGTCTCCCTCTGGCTCTCTTGCTTTTACATACTGTATCCAATGCCTTTATTGATGTCCACATCATTCTGCCTGGCTGAGTTATTGGAAGTTCCCTAATTGGCTTGGTGAGTGTGCGTGTATGAGTATGTCTATTTGCTCTCGACTCCTCTCTCTAATGCTAATGCTAACCCCTCCACCCACTTCCTTGAAAACAACAGCTGTATTTTTCCCCTCCATGCTCTTTGTATTTCCTTCCTGAGTCTCCATGGAGCAGCCGAGCTCGAGCATCATCCCGGACAACATCGGCAGCAAAGTGCAGCTGCACGGTGTCCTGTGGAAAAGGTCCTCCGGAAGACCATCACCCAAATGGGCTCGGAGGTAGAGTGGGGATATGGTTTCATCTTCTGCCAGGATAAAGG
Organism: Channallabes apus; assembly: GCA_030522415.1. Classification (NCBI taxonomy): domain Eukaryota; kingdom Metazoa; phylum Chordata; class Actinopteri; order Siluriformes; family Clariidae; genus Channallabes; species Channallabes apus. The sequence goes on along the minus strand of CM060116.1, from coordinate 34,990,209 downwards.
GGTTGGGTGTATTAATACTGTACAGTATATTACAGTCTGTGCTGATTTTAAACGATTGATTTTATGAATGTTTGAATCATTACAGGCGTTTGCATGGAGGTTGTTTCTATATACATGATGTGTCCTGGTCAATTCTATTTATTTTGTCTTTATAGTTATTATTCCTAGAGATGATGAGTCATGCAGGAGGGCTCGGTGAAAGTATAGAGCAAATATTTTTATTTTTTATTATTATTTATTATTAGCACCAGTGCATGAAGTCTTGAATTAATTAGAGTACTGATTTAATACAGAATGGTGACACAATAATAATAATAATAATAATAATAATAGTAGTAGATATATAGATAGAAACTAAAGAACAGCTTTGTATAGTTTCTATAAGTCTCTGAAACTGTACTGGAAATAGAAGTACAATTCTCCCACAAGAATAAAAAAAAAAAGTTGCTGTTTCAATAATGACGGTGGTAAAGAACACTAACCCTGGAGAACCCCCTGCACTGCAGATTTAGGTGTTTTCCCTGCTCCAACACACCCGCTCCTCTTCAGAATAGGCCGGTTAGTTTAGCTTTAATGAAAACATTAAAATGTGCAGAGCATAAAAAAAATATGATTGACATAATTTTCATCATTTTTAAGCCTTATTAAGTTTTTGTAGGTTTGTACATTCGGGTCCGGGTCATCATGAAAGTGAACTGGAAGCCCACAGAAATGTTGCATTATAGGATTCAGATGTCAGAATGACTGCTGGATTGAGGTGATGTTGTAGAATATCCGCAAAACGAGAACAAAAAATTAATCAGAAATTTGTTGAAGCTTATTTTGGATTTTGAAAAACTTTGATTCTTCTGTCGCGCTTGAGACAACGTTTATAAAGGTTAAATAAATGTCTCAGAAAACTTTACCATATCAGTGACAAAGATTCATTATCAGAGGTGTCAAGTAACGAAGTACAAATACTTCGTTACCTTACTTAAGTCGAAATTTTGGGTATCTATACTTTACTGGAGTAATTATTTTTCAGCCGACTTTTTACTTCTACTCCTTACATTTTAAAAATAGCCTCGTTACTCTATTTTTATGATAAGAACGCGCACAACGCCCCCCCCCCCCTGTCGCATGATCAGAAAGCGAGACCTTAATGCTTTTGTCGCCCCTCACGGTACTTTTACTTTTATACTTTAAGTAGTTTTGAAACCAGTACTTTTACACTTTTACTTGAGTAAAAAGCTTGAGTTGATACTTCAACTTCTAAAGAAGTATTTTTGAACCCTAGTATCTATACTTCTACTCAAGTAATGAATGTGAATACTTTCGACACCACTGTTCATAATATTTTATTTGTTTATGTGAGTGTTTATGTGAGTGTTTATGTGAGTGTTTATGTGAGTGGCGAGTCACTGTGAACAAGTTTTTTCTATTGAAATACGTCTTATAAGATAGAAACATCTTTGACATCTCATAATCAAGATTTCATTAGCAGTGTCGTTGAAATGCCCAAATATATGGCCAGTTGTAGCTGAAATAAATCCAACATCAATTACATATAAAACATATGTTTTTTAAAACACACATTTTATTCTTTGTCCTTGGTTCATTGGCTTCCCCCTTAACACCCCTTAAGGAACTTGGCAGTAATATGTGATAACAACCTTACTTTATTACTTTTGAGAACAGTCATTAAACCTCAGCTCAGATTACTTTTGAACGTGAATCATTTTCTCTCCTTTCCAGATTTTAAAAGGTTAGCTCCAGGTTAGATTAGTGTAATGTGTTATACAGCGGTTGAAACGGATTACAGTTGGTTCAAAATGTTGCTGTTCGTCTTATGGCACGAAGGTCAAAATATATAGACAGTTTGCCTTGTTTTGACATAAACAGTTCGATTTAGAGTTCAGTTTAAACTTCTTATGTTTGTCTATAAGGTTTTAAATGATTTGGCTCCTAAATACCTTTAGATTTATTGCAGCCCCATTCTTGAACATGCTCAGTTAGATCCTCCTCATCAACTCCTTTTATATACTGAGGACTAAATATAAGAACAGAGGCGTTAAAGGTTTTACTGTGGCTGCTCAATTGTTGTTGAATAGTTTGCTTAAGATCGGCCCCAAATCTGGCTGCTGTTTTTGTTAACCCTTAAAACCCAAGTGTCGGCAACACAGCAAAGTTCAATTATGATTGATTTAAGAAAAACATGTATATGGTCTTATATGGAAGCTTTGCTGGTGGTGTAAACTTCAGACTTGTATTTGGTATGTATTTGGGTTTTGGGATATTTCAGGTAGAACTAAACGTATCTTTACTTTTATAATGTGTAAAAAATTTTACCATTATTAGAATATGGGAATGACGCCACAAAAAAATTTAAATCTCAATAATAATAATAATAATAATAATTATTATTATTATTATTATTATTATTATTATTATTATTATTATTATCATTAGTTCATAGAAACAACCGAACACAATGAGAACAAACACGTGATCATGTGTATCTGTGTTTTTTCTTTGCCTATGTGATCCAGTTTCTAATTTTTTGTTCAGTCATGTTTGGGAAGTTGGTTAAAATGAACTAAAATTAATTTCAACATATGGTCTTTTTTTTTATTTTATGAAAATGTCATGAATATGAATATGTCACTCTATACTGTAAAGCCTAATCCTATGTTTATGTATTTATTTATTTTTAAAAGCAAAACAAATAACGTCTAAAATGCTCTGAACTTTAAGGGCTACAAACTAGTTTATTAATTTTGTGCTTTTAATTAAAGAAGATGTTGAGTTTTAGTTGTATTATTTTGTGTTCCTAGACTGCTACTTGTTTTGGAATGGGACCTTATTGTTGTTTTGTTTTGTATTATTGCTTTTAATTGCTCAATTTTTTACTGTAAAGCTCTTTTTTTTTTTTTTATAAATAAACTTTGATTTGATTTGATGAACGAATGAGGTTAAATTTATCCAAAAACGTTACCTAAATAAATGTAATAAAACAAATGGACTGTGACGTGGTTTATTATTAACATATTAAATTGAATAGGTTCTTCATCATCAAAGACAGCTTCCTGCTCTACTATGCTGAAAATGAGAAAAGAAACTTTGAAGCCAATAGATTCTTCAACATTCATCCCAAGGTAAGCTAATATTGTGTTTGTTTTTCTCTCTCTTCTCTCCAGCCTAATGTCTGTTTGTTTTTGACTGACGCACAATCCTGTTGTTTTTACAGGGAGTTATCCCTCTGGGCGGATGTGTGGTCGAGCCAAAGGAGGAACAGGGCATGCCGTTTGCTATGGTTGTCAGCCATGAGGATTTTATTGTATGATTCATTTTTTCTGTTTACCCTAAGGAATAAAAATAAAAAAAAAAACTACACCAGACAGGAAATTCTGAAGCATTTGTTCCTAATTCTGCTTTTTATCACGCTTTATAGGGGGACATAGTGATAGCAGCAGAGACAGAGTCAGAGCACGGCCAATGGCTGGAGATGCTGGAGGAGTCAGGAAAAGTGTGAGCCTAAGTACTTAAGTGCATACAGTTAAGTGCAAAAGTTTGCATGCCCTTAGGACAAAATTATTCCTTCATTCATTCAATTCATTCATTCACTATATTAATTTATTTATATTCCTTTATTAGTCATATTCATTCATCATAATGATTCATTCATTCGTTCATTATATTCATTTATTTGTTATATTCATCTGTTATAACAATTAATTTATTCGTTCATTCGTTCATCTTCAGTAGTACTTTGTCCAAGTCAGGGTTTCATTGGATCTGTAGTACATCATGGGAAAAAAAGAAGACAAGATGCAGACACACCAATTAATCTTAAGCACCCTTTGAGTGAAATGTTGCACAAACGGCATTTCTTTCATCCAAGCAATAAATATGAGGGCTGTACCAAAAGAAATGCAAAAGCAGGCATAACTTTTTTTTTTAATTAACTGACATTCAGTACAGTAAGTTGTTCAAATTGCAAATGTTGGTTAGAGTACCACTTTCTCTACTCAGAGGTTCTTCTCAACATCTCTGTAGTTTCCACGATAAGCGATGCATTTGCACCGTCACTGAACCCAATTCTCGAATCCTCTTTGAAAATCCCCTTTGTCACAGTTTATGGTCTCCCACTGCTGCACAGAATATTTACGGAGACGAAACCATCGACAAGACTGATGTGCACAGATGGATGAAGAAGTTTAAAGAAGGGGAAACCAGCACTGAAGACAAACCACACAGTGGGAGGCCATCAACTGTGACAAAGAGGATTTATAAAGAGGATTCAAGTGCTGGGTTCAACGATCGTGCAAACGCATCACTTGTGATGGAGACTACTAGCATCTTTGTATAGAGAAAGAGTTACATTACGCTCCCAAAATGTGCGATTTGAATGACCTCGTATTTACTCCCTACGCATTAGATAACTCTTTCCTGTCAAACCTCAACTATCAGTTTTTATACTTTATATATATCTTTTTTCAAATCAGGGCTCATGCTGCATTATAGGGCTGCACCCAGGGGAAAGTGCTATCCGCTCTCTTCCACATTCATGAGATTATAATTGCTTGAGAATGGCTAGTGTTGCTCTGATTGACAGAGGAGAGCTAGTGATGCTATCATTTCCACCCATGGCAACCATATACCTATGGTTGTAGTTTATGAATTTCGGGGTTTGTTTATGTTCAAATATATAAACAACCGGGCCAAAAAATCTTTTGGATCCATATTAATATTTCCTTATACAGGTCGTCCCTGACTTACAAACGAGTTCCGTTCTGGGAGAATGTTCATAAGTTGGATTTGTTTTTAAGTCCGTCAAAATGAGTCTTATGCGCCTTTAACACAAATATACAATGTAAAGCATACCAATAAACTTGACTAAATCTCTGTCCCCTTCTCCACACTGCCATCATGTGGCCTACAGTAAGTGAAATGAATCTCACACGTCAAATGTGGCAGTGTTGTCTCTGCGGGTTTAAATCATGAGGGGAATCCCAGACACTTTTTTTCCTTCCATTGTATTGGACTGTGAACTCTATTTTGTTGAGGATTTTCCAAAATTATGATTATTCACTATCAGGACAGCTTTACAGGACAGACATTTTCTATCATCGTGCTCCCGGACTGATTCATCGAAACCGGTGAGGGCGACTCATTTCTCCCGCAATCCCACACGCAAACACATACAATATATCGGACTCTGGACATTTTATACATTCACTTACAAACTAAAAATATTACATATAATTGTAAATATAAATATGGGTCATGGGTAGATCAGAGGTTAGGGCATTGGACTACAGTCCAAGGTTTAAAACCATATGACCACCAAGTTGCCACAGTTGGGCCCTTGAGCTAGGCCCTTAACCATAAACTGGTGCCTGCGTAAATATTGGTATCTTGTGCACTGCAGTGACTGATTTTTGCACAATATACATGAGCTACTTCCGTGACATGTTTGAATCTATGAATGTTAATAGGACCGCGGTTCGTTTGTATCTGCGGAAATTCGTAACTAAATTGTTCATAAGTCGGGGACTACTTGTGTAAAATTAGATATATGACTTTGAAACTAACTAATAGAATCAGAACAGAACCTAGACCTAACACCATTCGATTTGTTTCCTTGCGGTCATATAAAGTCAGTAGTCTATTAGAATCATTCCAGACTAATCGTCTTTCAGTTCACTTTCAGTTCATTTTAAAGTGAACTAAACTTTTACATTGATTTAAAGCCAAAAATGTTTGTATATACTGTAACAGAAATAAATCCATATATAACGTTCCTAAAGAATTTTTTCTTTAAAATATGATTCATATGACTAATTCATCTCCTAACATACTTGTATATTAAAGTAAATATATCACCTAAATTCATCCATCCATCTAGGAACCTCTGTAGTCCAACCAGGGACCATGGAGGCTGATGGTGACCCTTGTATTTATTACCATTTTTATAACCATGGCAGGACCTCTAGTCAACATTCACACACTCATTCACTATGGACAATTTGGGAATGCCAATCAGCCTAATCTGTGGACTGTGGGAGGAAACTGGAGTACCTGGAGGAAACCATATGACCTAAATATTACTATGTCGTTTGATTGATGTATATATTACTGCGGTATACAGCCTGAAGACAAGACATATAGCATACTAGTGGTGTGTGTGTTATATAATTTGTAATGTGATGATCTATTTTCAGCACCTGGAAGAACGCCCAGCTCGGAGAGGCGATGATTGAGAGTCTGGAAGCTCAGGGACTACAGCTGGCCAAAGAGAAACAGGAGTACCTGGGTGAGGCTTACGGATGCATCAGCATCATGGTAGAACTCGATTACATTTCATCATAATGTTTTTGAAATGCTATTTTAATTTTTTTTTACGTCTGTATTGCTGAAATAGGTTTTAAAACTTATCAGCTTTCTATCTTGCTGTGAGAGAAACCTAATGGAGTAACATTGCATTCATGTACGCCTACAGTCAGTTTAGACTGAAGATATCTTCAAATAAATTTAAAGAAATATATAAAAATCTATAACCTGCTCTTGTTTTTCTTCAGATAAGCTCATGGAGGAGACTGAAGAACTGAGCTTACAGAGAGAACAGAAGGAGGTTAGTGACGAGCTGTTATTTATGCTTGATGTACACACAGTTGTTGTTGTTGTTGTTGTTGTTGTTGTTGTTGTTGTTTTTTACTCAGTGTGAGTAGGCATTAGTATTTGCTGGTCTTCTATGCATTTCAAGCTGCCAAATATCTCTTATTTATCTCATGATTCTCCTACAGATTCTTATAATCATATGCATCCAGATTGCGCTAGTATTAATAGTGCTTTGGGAATGTATAATATATATTTCAAGCAGACATATAAAACGAAATCATGAATCCCATCAAATGTACTGGATGTAGGAGTTCCTTGTATAAGATTCAAATGCGCCAAGTATAACAGTAAGAAACCTGTTTCTAAATTTAAAATCTTGTTATATTGGCAGATACTTTAGATAATTATCAGTACATTCATTATTTAAAAAGAAAAGAAAAAGCTAAATTATCTGCTGAAGGAGTAAGGAAAGCCAAATACTTTAATATTATGAATAAGAGGTGCCAAGATAACACTTTTTTTCTAAAACACATACTGAAATCAACTGTACTCATTATTATTATTATTATTATTATTATTATTATTATTATTCATTTATTTTAACCTGAAGCAATTCATATTTTATTGCATAATTTAACAATAATAATAATAGGCGGCACAGTGGTGTAGTGGTTAGCACTGTCGCCTTGCACCGCCAGGGTCCGGGTTCGATTCCCCGGCCAGGCTCGATTCCCGTCTCTGTATGCATGGGGTTTGCATGTTCTCCCTGTGCTTGGTGGGTTTCCTCCGGGTACTCCGGTTTCCTCCCACAGTCCAAAGACATGTAGGTTAGGTTAATTGACATTCCAAATTGCCCGTAGTGTGTGAATGAGTGTGTGTATGTGTGTGTGCCCTGCGATGGGTTGGCACCCTGTCCAGGGTGTACCCCGCCTTGTGCCCTAAGTTTCCTGGGATAGGCTCAGGAATGAATGAATAATAATAATAATAATTTAGTGAGAACCAGAAAGATCGTGTGTGTGAGACGGGAATCGAGCCTGGCCGGGGAATCGAACCCTGGATATTTATATAATTTTTAAGCACATGTCTCTTAAGAGTCTCCATAATATTAATATCTAAATCTTCCAAAAACAAAACAAACAAACAAAGAACAACACGTACATACACTCTATAATTATAACAAATGTAAATAGTGCTGGTTCCAAAACCAAATTTATTCTTTAAATCCTGTTTTAATCATTGCTTGGCTTATTTGTTACAGGATACAATACCATAATGATTTATTCAATATCTAGTCTACTTTCTTTTTATTTATTCATTTATTTCAGGTCTTGGTCTGATACAGTAAGTACCCGACTTACGATCAAGTTCTTGCCTTTCTGTTTATAATTCAGATTTGTTCATAAGTCCAACAAAGTAAGACGTATACACCTGCACAGAGGAATTATTTAGTTGCATTTCAGCGGCTTGGGGACGGAGTTCATGGTGCAGGGTCAGCTGTACTTTGGTTAAGGTTAAGGGCCCAACAGTGGCAGCTCATTGGAACTGGGACCATTAACCTTCTGGCCAGTAACCCAGAGCTGTGTTTGTAATGAATAAAATACAGAATAAGTACAACTACAAGGTTTGAGTAGCTAGTGAATTCCTGTCTCTATACAGTATTCTTGAAGACATCTGTGTGTGTGTGTGTGTGTGTGTGTGTGTGTGTGTGTGTGTGTGTGTTTAGGAGTTGGAGCGACTGAATCAGGTGCTGGAGGAGGAGAAGCAGAGGTTTGAAGAGGTGCTGATTGAACTCAGAGCCGAGCAGGAGCAAATCAAGCGGTATGCGACAGTCAAGCTACTATCTATAGATCTAAACATTTCGATTCATGTTTTATGTTTTTCTTCATGCTTTATTGCACAGTGCTGTTAAATGCACAATTCTGATTAGTTAGAGGATTGTGATTAGATTTCTATAAGAGCAGCTCTGACATTACTTTAAGCTGTAGTTCATAAGTTTATATTAATGCTTCTTAATGCTGATTAATATTAATGTTGTAACTTATCATTTCTATAGTAACAAGGCATTCACATGGACTTGTATGCTGGATACGCATCATAATCTAGGACTATTTTTTAATGCTTTTTTAAATGTCAGGAGTTTCTATTTAAAACTGTGTTGGTATTTAACAGTGTTACTGTTAAAGATCGACCTGATCTTCTAATTTAGCAGCAGTCAAGTGATCGTGGCCGAGCTTACACTCTGTGCTTTTCCAGCACTTCTTATGGCTATTTACAGGCCATTATTAAACGTTTAATTTATATTTTGCTTGCGCCACTGGTGGGATGTTTGGATATGTTTGGAAGTGGTGTGTTGACATACAGTACATGTAAAGTGTGTATCAGGCCACTGAAGTGGAACTGATGAAACCTCTTATATGAGCTGCAAGACATCTTCAGGAAACATGGACATTTCTGTATTAGGCTTTTGCTAAGCAACGGCTCAGACGTTTTGACGCTGCCGTAATGCCGTGGCGTGTTTTTAGGGATTTGGACGGAACGGCTCGGTCGCTGAAAGGAGTCGAGTCTGAGAAAAAAGAGCTTAACAGTCTGAGCACTCGTCTACAGCGGTCTCTCGAGGTACGTGGCTTCCTGGAACTACTTTAAACATTGATCATGATTACTGAGTAAACTGCATACGGAGAGATACACAATTATTGGGAAGAATTACTGTTCGTTTTGGCATGTCGTCAGGTTTAGTTTTGAGGTTGCAGTGTTTAGAGATTGTGTTTGTGACCGCTCAGGAGCTGTCTAAGGAAAAGCAGCGTACTCTGGAGATGCTCAAAGAGAAACCGACGGATGGGGTTGACTCTAAGAAGCAAGCTTCCGCTGCTGTCTCTAAATGCCCAAAGCCACAGGAGCAGCTACATGGCAACCTGAGGAACATTGAGGAACACATGATGTTTCTACTCTGTGAAAAGAAGCAAGCAGAAGAAAGGTAAACCATATAGAAATCTTGCTTTTTATTTAAAAAAAAATCTTTGCATATAAATATACAGTGGTGTGAAAAACTATTTGCCCCCCTCCTGATTTCTTATTCTTTTGCATGTTTGTCACACAAAATGTTTCTGATCATCAAACACATTTAACTATTAGTCAAAGATAACACAAGTAAACACAAAATGTAGTTTTTAAATGAGGGGTTTTATTATTTAGGGAGAAAAAAAATCCAAACCTACATGGCCCTGTGTGAAAAAGTAATTGCCCCCTGAACCTAATAACTGGTTGGGCCACCCTTAGCAGCAATAACTGCAATCAAGCGTTTGCGATAAGTCTTTTACAGCGCTCTGGAGGAATTTTGGCCCACTCATCTTTGCAGAATTGTTGTAATTCAGCTTTATTTGAGAGTTTTCTAGCATGAACCGCCTTTTTAAGGTCATGCCACAACATCTCAATAGGATTCAGGTCAGGACTTTGACTAGGCCACTCCAAAGTCTTCATTTTGTTTTTCTTCAGTCATTCAGAGGTGGATTTGCTGGTGTGTTTTGGGTCATTGTCCTGCTGCAGCACCCAAGATCGCTTCAGCTTGAGTTGACGAACAGATGGCCGGACATTCCCCTTCTGGATTTTTTGGTAGACCGTAGAATTCATGGTTCCATCTATCACAGCAAGCCTTCCAGGTCCTGAAGCAGCAAAACAACCGCAGACCATCACACTACCACCACCATATTTTACTGTTGGTATGATGTTCTTTTTCTGAAATGCTGTGTTACTTTTACGCCAGATGTAACGGGACACGCACCTTCCAAAAAGTTAAACTTTTGTCACGTTGGTCCACAAGGTATTTTCCCAAAAGTCTTGGCAATCATTGAGATGTTTTTTAGCAAAATTGAGACGAGCCTTAATGTTCTTTTTGCTTAAGTCGTTTGCGCCTTGGAAATCTGCCATGCAGACCATTTTTGCCCAGTCTCTTTCTTATGATGGAGTCGTGAACACTGACCTTAATTGAGGCAAGTGAGGCCTGCAGTTCTTTAGATGTTGTCCTGGGGTCTTTTGTGGCCTCTCGGATGAGTTGTCTCTGCGCTCTTGGGGTAATTTTGGTGGGCCGGCCACTCATGGGAAGGTTCACCACTGTTCCATGTTTTTGCCATTTGTGGATAATGGCTCTCACTGTGGTTCGCTGGAGTCCCAAAGCTTTAGAAATGGCTTTATAACCTTTACCAGACTGATAGATCTCAATTACTTTTGTTCTCATTTGTTCCTGAATTTCTTTGGATCTTGGCATGATGTCTAGCTTTTGAGGTGCTTTTGGTCTACTTCTCTGTGTCAGGTAGCTCCTATTTAAGTGATTTCTTGATTGAAACAGGTGTGGCAGTAATCAGGCCTGGGGGTGACTACAGAAATTGAACTCAGGTGTGATAAATCACAGTTATGTTATTTTTTAACAAGGGGGGCAATCACTTTTTCACACAGGGCCATGTAGATTTGGATTTTTTTTCCTCCCTTAATAACGTAAACCTTCATTTAAAAACTGCATTTTGTGTTCAATTATGTTATCTTTGACTAATAGTTAACGGTTTTTGATGAGCAGAAACATTTAAGTGTGACAAACATGCAAAAGAATAAGAAATCAGGAAGGGGGCAAATAGTTTTTCACACCACTGTATACACTATTTGAATGGTTTGTGGGACATTGATGTAACCTGGCAGACAAGGAGAGAAGACGAGGAGGAATGTGTGTGGGTGACGACTTCACTGTACTATTCAGTGGTCGCTAGACGCCATCGAGTGACCACGCGTACCGTGTGGATGTCACTTTCAAAATGACTGAGCGAGTAGAGCAGCGAATCTGCATCAAATTTTAAATTAAGCTTGAACATTCCTCCGTGGAAACTATCCAGATGATTCAGAAGGCTTTCCGGGGCGATGCATTGAGTGCATTCAATCACCAGGTGACTCAGCCAACCAAAAGGACAGATTTGGCACCCTGCGACTCTTTTCTCAAAACTAAAACCACCTTTAAAAGGGAAGAGACTTCAGACTGAGTGTTGATGACATTCAGGAAAATATGTCAAGGTAGCTGAGTGTTTTGAACAGTGGAGGAGATGCTGGGAGAAGTGTGTGAGCTTCCAAGGTGTCTACTTTGAAGGTGTCATTGTCCTATGTACACTTTTCCTTCAATAAGTGTCTCTATTGTTCATATTACATGGCCGAATACTTACTGGACAGACCGTGTATATACAGGGAACTAAATTACGAGCATAATTTGTTCCGGAAGCGGGCTCGTATTTCAAAACAACCGTAAACCAAATTTTATTTTCACATAAGAAATAATGGAAACTCAAATTATTCATTCCATAGCCCAAAAAATAAATAACTCAAAATATAAAGTAAAAAAAAAAAAATTAACTTGCACTTCAACTTTAAAAAAAAAAGCAAAAATAAATTCCGTTTTAAGTGTTTCCATTTGTGCGCAGTGTGTGTGTGTGTGTGTGTGTGTGTGTGTGTGTGTGAATCTAAAGTAAGCTCCACTCTCCCCCTTCTTACACAGTTACCCTTCCTCCACTCTTTTCAAACATGCATGCACACAACGGAAACACTGTTTTATTGGAAACATAAACAAGAAATCTCTCTAATGACAATCGATTGAGCGACACACTAATGGAATCACTGCTGTAAAGTAAAAATAATACAAATTAACCTGCACTTTACCTTTGAAAAGAATCGCGACAGAGCAGTGTTTCTGTGTAGAGCAGAGAGAAAGTGTGTGTGTGTGTCTGTAAAGGTGAAAGAAGGAGGGTTCTCTGTGTGTGTGTGTGTGTGTGTGTGTGTGTGTGTGTGTGTGTGTGTGTGTGTGTGAGACACAAAGAGCAAGATGATACAGAGGGAGAAAATGGATCTTTAACCTCTCTAATGAGACTTGCTTTTGCTTTAAACGCGTGCTGTACACACACACATACAGACACAATAGACACCGTGTTCCAAATTATTATGCAAATTGGATATAAGTGTCATAAAATGTCATAAAATGTGTCATAAATGTTTAGTTTTTAAATTAAACTCATGGATGGTGTTGTGTCTCAGGGCTCTTTGGATCACTGAAATGAATCTCAGACACGTGTGATAATTAGTTTGCCAGATGAGTCCAATTAAAGGAAAAGTACTGAAGAAGGTTGTTCCACATTATTAAGCAGGCCACAGGTTTCAAGCAATATGGGAAAGAAAAAGGATCTCTGCTGCCGAAAAGCGTCAAATATTGCAATGCCTTGGATGAGGTATAAAAACATTAGATATTTCATGAAAACTTAAGCGTGATCATCGTACTGTGAATATATTCGTGGCTGATTCAGAGCACAGACAGGTTCGTGCAGATAAAGGCAGAATGAAGAAGGTTTCTGTAAGACAAATTCATCGGATTAAGAGGGCAGCTGCTGAAATGCCATTACAAAGCAGCAAACAGGTATTTGAAGCTGCTGGTGCCTCTGGAGTCCTGCGAACCTCAAGGTGTAGGATCCTTTAAAGGCTTGCAGTTGTGCATAAACCTACTATTCGGCCCCTAATCAATGCTCACAAGCAGAAACGGTTGAAGTGGGCCTAGGCATACATGAAGACAAGTTTTTAAACAGTCTTGTTTACTGATGAGTGTCATGCAACTCTGGATGGTCCAGATGGATGGAGTAATGGATGGTTGGTGGATGGACACCATGTCCCAACAAGGAGGTGCCGGAGTCATGTTTTAAGCCAGAATCATGGGGAGAGAGCTGGTAGACCACTGTAGGGTCACTGAAGGTGTGAAAATGACCTCTGAAAAGTATACTGACTGACCACTTTCTTCCATGGTACAAAAAGAAGAACTGTGCCTTCTGTAGCAAAATCATCTTCATGCACGACAATGCACCATCTCATGCTGCAAAGAATACCTCTGTGTCATTGGCTGCTACGGGCATAAAAGATGAGAAACTCATGGTGTGGCCACTATCCTCCCCTGACCTCAACCCCATTGAAAACCTTTGGAGCATCCTCAAGCAAAAGATCTATGAGGGTGGGAGGCGGTTCGCATCAAAACAGCAGCTCTGGGAGGCTATTCTGACATCCTGCAAAGAAATTCAAGTAGAAACTGTCCAAAAACTCACAAGTTCAATGGATGCAAGAATTGTGAAGGTAATATCCTATGTTAAGATGTAACATGCCCTGTTAGAATGTTTTTGATTTAAATAGCTTCTGATTTCAGTAAATATGACCTCCTAATGCTGCAAATTCAACAAAAGCCCATTTTCAGTTCTTTACAACCTATAAAATGTTTTAACTGTGTTGTGCATAATCATTTGGAACAGTGCATTTTGAGCTTTTTATTTTCGAAATAAATGTTATCATTAGGAGGTCAGTTCAATAAAATTCGTAATATACCCTAATAGTTGATGACCTGAAAATTATACTGGCTAATTATGAAAATCAGGGAAATATATAATTTGCATAATAATTTGGAACATGGTGTTAAAATATGTTTTACACACACACGTGGTCATAGTGTTATAGTAATCAGTACATGTGTGCACGGATGTTGATTATACCAGTAAGAGATGAGCACTAAGACCCAGCAGGGGAGACGATTACCCAAAATTCCGGAGCTCAAGAGAGAGAAAAACCGTTGGCTCAGTTGTGATGACGTGACGCTCGGCATCAAAACAAGAAGCGCATGCATGATACATGATACTAGGTGCTCGTAATCCAAGACAATGGTCGTTTTCCAAGTCAAAATTTATTTAAAATCTTTGCTCGGCTTGCGGAACACTCGCAAACCGCGTTACTCGTAATCCAAGGGCTAACTGTATGTTTTGATAACATAGTGTTAGATTCGCTTTTCATTCATTTTCTATAACCTCAGCTCCAAATTTCTACAATTTCTTTACTAACACCTTGGTTAAAGAAGGTATCTTTAAAGAAATGTGTATTTAACGGATTTGGAGTTTATAGTGTTAGCACTAAAGCAGTTTTAAGATTTACGTAAGGGAAAAGGATTTTTTCTCAGTTTCTCAGGAGCATAAATTTAAGGAAAAAGAAAGAGAAAGTGGGAATGGTGTGTGGAAAAAGAAAACTGCTATAAAAAAGTGATAACAGGAACTAACTGTTATATTTACTGTTGTGGAACTAACAAACCTCTACAGTGCAAGAAGAAAAAACAGTAACATGCTGTCAACCTTGAGGCCTGTCACCATGTTTGTTTACTTCATGTAAAACTGTTTGATTGAATTGTGCCTCCTACTGGAGTTCTCTGGTAACACTCTTAGTATGTAGACACTCCATCTTGACTGTGTGAACACATGGTTTAACAGCAAAATATATTTCTGCTCTAACTGTATTATTTTTTATATAAAACAGACCATACTGTATATTTGCTTTTGTTTAATAGATAGTTTCAGGGCTCATTTACACCCATCATGCCAGTTGCATTTATTTTTATTTATTTTTTTGCCATTTGGAATGGTTTTATTATCTTATATTTCATTTGCACTGTTAAGAACATGCCATTTGCACAGCACTTGCACTTTACTGCCATCCTCCCTCAGGGTCTCTTTGCACTTTACACTTAATGTGACTTTAATTTCTCCAATTCTGGTTAACTGCATATTGTTTTTTTTCCCCTTATTTGTCCCCTGCTGAATGACAATAACTTTTTTCATAATCTACAGTAATGTAATCTAACCTAATCTACTGTACAGTATTATTACAGTAAGTTTTAGTGTAGTATTTTAACACAAAACTTATACTGTATACTGAAAAATGCCCTACGTTGTGTTAGTGTATTAATTCAGTACTGAATAATTCAGTGCGATACATGTGAAGGAATGAATCTATACGCCTGACTCAGGGCTACCGCGGTGTTAATGGAGGCTGGAGGGAGCTAAGTAGAAATATCCATTGATTTTCAAAAGGACAGTGTATTGATCATGCACAAGTGAGTGGAGCACGGCGGTAAGGATATAGAATGCATGGAAGAAAGAAAGAAACTGTTGTGTTGGTTAAGTATGCCTTGGAAGGATGTGTACGACTCTGCAGTTCTGTAGCATTCATGACCTGTGATATATTTAGAACTGTAGCTGACCAATGGCTTTATTAACAATTATTTTCAATTATGACTTAAAATGCCTTTAATAAACGATTTTTTTAGTCTCAGATACAGACAATTGAGATTCCCTTGACAAATGTCAAACAAACATATTTTCACACAAACTTTACTTTCTTTTGTTTCTTTGTTAAATAAGAGCACATAGTGAAAGTTTATTAATTTTAATATGAATATTATTTAATATCATATAATGTAATATAATATTCATATGAATGAACACCTTCTGACCAATCATATTTGAGAATTCAACGTTGCTGTGGTTTATAATATGTTCAATGCTTGATGCATAATTTTTAATTACATTATATAATGAATAATGTACAGTGTGCATCCCTGTAGATTTACATTTGAGCATTTGGCAGACACCCTTATCTAAAGTGACTTACATCCTCTCATTTTTTATTTATTGATTTAATACATCTGAGCAATTGAGGGTTAAGGGCATTGGCCATCAGTGGCAACTCGATGGTGCTAGGGTCGAACCTGCGACCTTCTCATCAGTTAGTCCAATGCCTTAACCAGTGAACTAAGATACCCTGGGGCATGGATTCAGAAGGTCCTCATCAACATCCTAAGCGACTTCCTTCAGAAGACATTCCATCCCCAGCCGTTTGACAAAATTAGTTGATGTACACCGATGCCCGCATTGATATTTAAAGATTTGATTTAATTTTCCTATGTAATAAAGTACAAATATAATTTATTTCAATAAATTTGTAATATAAATATGGACTTTTATCGCTATTTTTAATGCCTCCCCCACCCTGTACAACATCCTCCACTGGGGATGGATGTGCATGGTGATTGAGAGCTGCTCTGTGTCTCCCTCTGCAGGATGAAAGAGAATGAGCAGCGAGCCCATGTGCTGCAGGAAGAGAGAGAGTTTTACTCAGCTCAGGCTCAAACTCTTCAGCAGTCCCTGAGTCAGATCACAGCTGATAAACAGCAGGCTGAAGCTGAGCTCAAGGTGAGGAGACGAATAACAGCTTCATTTGTATCCCATTTATAGCACAAAAACAAGGCAGAGAGGAAGCACTACAGTACTGTAGGTGTGATGTGATGGGTGGAAACAGTAGGATCCACCTTGTCTCGAATTCATTAACAAAAAGCACTTTTTATACAGATACATTTAGTAGAACGTTTTAAAAAATCAAAAATAATTGAAAAGTATCCAAGTTTTCTGTTTGTGTAATGTAAATGTGTATGAATCAAAATGGTCAGATTGTCCCTGGCGAGCAAGCCGAGGGTGACAGTGGCAAGGAAAAACTCCCTGAGATGGTAATAGGAAGAAACCTTGAGAGGAACCAGACGCAATAGGGAACCGTCTTCTACGTAGAGAGAACCATCCCCAGACACCAGACGCATCCCAAAGAGACACACGGGGCATCCATATGACGAGATCTCCAAGCAGAAGCAGGGCATCAGGATGGGTCAGACAGGTCCGACAAGCAGCCTGCATCCTTTGATCAAAGTAGGCGTGGCGGATCGTAAGACACTAGCAGTTCACTCAGATACTGCAGCGCGAGACCATTTAATGCTTTATATGTCAAGGTGTGATGTGCTCATATGTTCTGGTTCTAGTGAGGACTCTCGCTGCTGCATTTTGGACTAGCTGAAGCTTGTTTATGCACCTAGCTGAACAACCAGACAGTAAGGCATTACAATAGTCCAACCTAGAGGTGATAAAAGCATGAACTTGTTTTTCTGCATGGTTTAGCGACAATATATTTCTTATCTTGGCAATATTTCTGAGGGGAAAGAATGCTATCCTGGTGATATTATCTACAAATGAAAATCTATAATCACACCGAGGTTTTTTACTGTTGCACTTGATGGAACAGTGTGATCTAAAATCTTGCTTCTAGCTGTGTTCGGACCTATGATTAGAACTTCTGTCTTATCAGGATTAAGCAGAAGGAAGTTAATTAGCATCCAATTTCTTATGTCCTGCACACATTGCTCAACTTTAGTAAGATGGTTTTCCTCATCAGGTTTTTCTAAGACATATAACTGTGTGTCGTCAGCATAACAATGAAAACTAATACCATGTTTACGGATTATGTTGCCCAGAGGAAGCATGTAAAGGGAAAAGAGCAGTGGGCCTAAAACTGAACCCTGTGGAATGCCAAACTCCACTAGAGACTTACGGACTTACAGCCTTCATTAAAGCGTTTCCACGTTTTCAGTCTCATCTACGTACTGTGCGTGGAGTCTTCTGTAAACGTCAATCACTTTTACGCCTTCATTTATGAGAACGTCCCAGTTTGACTTGAACACCCCTCATACATTTCCTGCTGAGTTTTCAGAATGTTGCATATGAACATCTGATGTTTATTCACTCAGTGAAAAACCCTATACGGTGTTCGACTTCAGAATATAAACCACAGAGGCTACAGGTATCAGTGCACTTTTTTTATACATATTTTTAAGAATAGTAACTTTTCCATATTGAATGCAGAGGCTTTTGATTCTGTGTGCAAATGTAAATGAGGACCTTCCCAGTGATGGCATGCAACCAAATCTGCTATTCAATTTCATATGATCTCACTTCTTTCACTTTGTCTCCTCTCTCTCTCTGCACACATATCCATTATCATTAAGTTACTCCTGAGTGAAAAATCAATGGTTCATCTCTACACTCCAGTGCATCGTCCTTCTCTCCAGTGAAACATCGCTCTTCTATAATCATCTACGCTCCATCTATCTACCTTCAGGTCTATATAATTATGTCATGAATGTAATGTATGTGTGTGTGTGTGTGTGTGTGTGTGTGTGTGTCCAGGCTGAGATGGAGTCCAGGGCAGAGTTAGAACGCAGGCTGAAGATGGCCGAGGAGGCTCTGAAGAACCTGGAACAGGGTCTGAATTGTTTGGAGCGCAGCCGAGAGAGAGATGAGAGGATGATAGGAGACGTCAGCCACCTCCGCAGTGAGTCTGCTCAAAATCACGTGATAATGTTTATAGTCAGGCTGTTCTAGACACTGTAAGTGGTATCTACTGTTAGTGACAGTCCTGTGCATATAGTACCATTTCACCAGATCACTGTCGAATTGAAAGTGTTCATTTCTGCAACACATCACATCATGCAATTAAGTACACACAGGAAGGACCATAGCATCACCAAATTGCCAATGTTGGGCCCTTGAACAAGGCCCTCAACTGTAAATAATCATTTATTTTTGTGCTAACATTAACACCTTTTCATGTCTGGACACGTCACCCCACTATGACATTGATTCTTTTCCAATAACAAAATATCTTTGTTGATTGAATGTATTACTTTATCCTGTTAAATTCTAACAAAGAGGGAAATGAGACCAAGCAGGAAAACCAAACCTTTTGCAATTAAGTCACACGTCAAGTCATGTGGTACTGCTTATCCATCCTGCATAGGGTCGTAGGGGCCTAGAGCTCATTCAGGGCACAAGCACACACAATCACACACTACGGGCAATTTTAGAAAAGCCATTCAACCTAGAATTTGGACTGTGGAAGGAAACTGAAACACCTGGAGGAAACCCGACAAACACAGGGAGAACCTGCAAACAGGGAGAACCTGCAAACTCCACAGACAGCAAGACGAGCCGAGATTCGAACCACCAGTCCTGGAGGTGTGAGGCAATAATTAGTGTTAATTGAATTCCTCCTTCGAACCCCAAAATAAATGTCAACTTGGTTAAATTTGATTATAAATAACTTTATTCAATTCATTTTCATACCTATATTTTCACATTGTGGCACAGGTTTTATGATGGATGCCATTTCTGACACAAACCGTCCCATTTTATCCGGGTTTGGGGTCGGCACTGCAGTCACTGCAGGCTGAAGTTTGGGCATTGGGTGTGAATCAAACCAGAGCATTTTCATTACTTTTGATCACATGGCAAACATTTGTGAATGTTAAAATGGTTTTTAAATCCTGTGGCTGTAGGCCAAGTAAAAATATTTACCTTCATACCCACAGTTGACTGAATCTTCCTTTTTTCTGGCAACTGTTTAAAAAAGAAAAGAGAACGAAACAAACTGGAATAAAAGCTCGGATATCCTTCGCTTGTCGTGGGCAGCTGAGTTTACGATTTGCCGTTGCTAAAGAAACCTCACTGACATTTTACAAGATGAAGTAATTTTTGTTCAGTCTCAGGTGCTTTTAATCTTTAAAATGCCATCTCTGAAGGTACCGTAACGTTTGTGATTTTAATTAGATTTAATTAGACAGAAGTGAAGTTATACTTGAAAATTACGTGGAAACAGTGACCTTTTCTCGGGTGTTGAACACATTTTCTATCCAAGTCATGTTTAAGCCTCCTGTGCCTCTCGTCCTCGTCAGAGTTCTTTGAGGAGTGTATCTCTGCTGCAGAGATCGAGGCCAAGCTGCCTGCCATCATGAAGAACTCTGTGTATCTGCACAAAGCCACTGCTCGCCGAATTAAAAGCTTCCGCTTTCAGAGACAAGCTGCCAGGCAACACTGGCGTGAGTGAGCACAACCTCAAATTCACAACACACACACACACCCACACACACACACACACACACACACATGATGACACTGTAGCTTAACTGGGATTCTAAAGGGACACTTTATTTCGACCTGCTCGTTATACAACGAGCGTTCAAGTCAAACTGGGACTGGTGATGAAATTTCTGGT
This sequence comes from Channallabes apus, assembly GCA_030522415.1. Taxonomy (NCBI): domain Eukaryota; kingdom Metazoa; phylum Chordata; class Actinopteri; order Siluriformes; family Clariidae; genus Channallabes; species Channallabes apus. The sequence goes on along the minus strand of CM060116.1, from coordinate 34,969,860 downwards.
GAAGGAAGACTTTAAGCAGGTGATGAGACTCTTAGCCGCGGTGAAACATCTGAACAGTGCAAACATTATAAAGAATCCCATACGTCCGTAAAATTACTGTACGATCCAGGTCGAGATGGCTTGGAGCCCGCTGCAATAACATTCAACCAGTGACCTTTAAAAATCGACGGATATCTTGTCACCAACTTGCGGAAGAGACGCATCTGTCTGTGTAATCTGTACACACATTCGTTCACCAACACCACTTGCACGTGACAGGAACTCGTACAGTCCTGATGTTTGGGTTATTAAAGGAGTTCCTGGGAGGCCAGCGTTTTGAGACGTGAATCAGATAGGAAGTCTGATCGTGGCTCCGGCTTACTGAGAAAACCTAGTATCCACGCACTAGTGAAACGCATTACTGTGCATTACTGTAGCAGGGGATTATATAGAGAAATAAAGGGAGTTTTTACTCTCAGAATTGTGTTCTCTCCAAAGTCCCGGTTTGAATCGAACGCCGTTCGTTTAGCATTATCGTTTGAATACATTTCTGATGATGCACTATAAGTATTATTGATATTTTTATCCACTCGTCTTACACGTACAGTACCTTCTTATTCTCCGTGCTTTCTGTGAAACGCAGGGAAACACTCCCAGTCTTTTGCTGGAACACGCGGCGGCGAGGCGGCCAGCCTGGAGGACCTGAAAGAGAGCACTCAGCACCTCACCTCGGACAGCTGCTTTAGACCGCACAGCAAGACTTACAAGGCCATCAGCAGACAGGCCACAGTGCAACCTGAGGACTGAGACCAGTGTCGGGTATCGACAACAACCTGGTCTGAGTAAAGACTTGCACACGTTTCTGACAACTTGAACAAAAAGTCGTGGATGACTGATGTTAGGAAGGTTAGAGATTGGATTGTTTCTTTTTGCAAAAAAAAAATCTCTTGCACTAATTACGGGGTTGTTCGACAGACAGAAAATTCTGACGTCTTTATACAGTACAGCCGCTTTCTCGGTTGTAATGACTTATTATTCATTCTATTATATATTATATTATATTGGACAGAGTTCATTCTGTCTCATCACAAATTTATAATCTTCATGTGCTTCCTCTGTGTTCATATTGATTGATTTGGTTCATTTACTTCATTATGTTTCCATCCTAAGCGTTTCTCAGCTCCGTCACACTGTAAAAATTAATCATTAATATTTACAACATTCCTGCTGTTATATTGGTTTATCTTCACATCACACTGTACTATATGTTTACATAGAATGTCATTCTGTATTTTTGCAGGGCAACATATGAATAATGGTATATTACTGTATATAAAAAAAAATACACTTCTGCTTAAAACAAATCTTTGCCTAAAATATATCTTAAATAAATTTCTGATCAATGTGACAATACGTGTTCGAATATCACTTTTTAGTTTGCAAAAAGAATTTTATTTTTAAACAAAATGTATAAAGGTGGCTCAGTGGCGCAGTGGTTCCTGCACCTCCAGGGTCATTATACAAATTATTTCTGAAATAAAAATTTATCTTGGGAGTGTATACACTGGATAAAAAATATCAAAGTAATCAAATTACTCATGAACGTCATGCTTCAATACAGTAAGTGAGCAAATCAAGTTAAGTAATAAACTTCAATAGAACATTTTTATTAATTTAAAAGATTTGATTAAATGTAATAAATGAATTATTTATTTAACTCATTTACTAGTTCATTACTAGTTCTATTTATTATATTTATGAATTAAACATGATGAAAATTACTAAAAGGAATGAAATGTTAAGACAAAAATAAATCAAGTAGAAGAAAATCCTTAATGAATTGATTATACTACTGATTTATAATTAAAAAAAATGTATTAATACCTATGTGAGATTTCTTGTCATCCAGATTTACAGTTAAACTGATGCTATATGTTTGATGTATTATATATCATCACATCACACTGTACTATATGTTTTTGATGAAAAATTATATATTATTGTATAAAACAAATACATTCTTCTAAAAAAAATAATTACCAAAAATATCTCTGCCATAAATAAATTTGTGATAAATATGATTAGTTTTAAGCACTATTTAGTTTTACAAAATACTTTTTATTTTTAAACTAATTGTAAAAAAATAATAAATAAATAAAAAACAATTCCACAATTTTTTTATATTATTATCATAATATTATCATATATATAAACAATATACCACAAATAGCAAAAAGTTTTTCTTTTTCCGAAGTGTGTATATATATTTTTGGCTGACTCTGTGTAGGTGTGTGTGTACAATACTGTATATAGAAACCTACTTAATTTATTTGATTATTCTAATTTATTATTTATATTAACTCATTTACTAGTTTATTATTTTTATTTATTTTTTAATGAATCATGATTAAAATAACGAAAGAAATGAAATGTTAAAACAAACAAGCCATTATTATTCAATAAATTAATTAGTAGCTAGGTGAGGTTCAGTTTGTCATCCAGATTTTCAGTAAAATTGATGATACAATATGTTTGCTGTATTATTATTGTTATTATATTAACTATGCTCCTTTGATACAATTTATTCTCCTACTAATGTACATATATTGTCAGAATAACACACAGGATTCTGTGTTTACCGTATTACTTTTAAATGAACAGAGAATGTCATTGTATGTACTGTACAGCTACTGTACATTAATCTTGACTTAAATAAGAAATATTAAAATGCTCTGATGAAGCACCTTAAAAAAAAAAAAAGAACTGGACATAAAAGCACTCATTACAAAGTGCAGACTTTATTTTCTTTAATCATTCATTCATACAGCATCCAATCCACAAAAACTGTTTTAAGCAGCTTAGATCATTTATTTTAAACATATCAGTCTGTTAAGTTTGGTTTGTGCACATCCAGCTTCTTCGTGTTGATGTTGTTCTTCTTCTTTTTCTTGGGAGAGCCTAATATTTTAAGTCTTGTGAGTTTTAAAATGTGAAGTTGGACCAACACGTACAGTGACTGATACACACACGAGCTCATAATACTGCTGCGCCATAACTAACAGCATCTCAGGTTTATTGTTCTAGCACACGGTTTATTGTACTAGGCAACGGCTCCTACTCGGTTTCCCGAAATATTCCATTTAATTTTACTTTTATCCAATAAAAATACCCTGTATAGCCAATCTAAATCGAAACAGCACAAGCATGATGGAGAATATGAAAGCACAATTCATTTCAAGGTATACTTTTTGTTTATTTTTTTGGCCAATTAGTGCTATTTTTCCTTTTTTAAATCTGTAACAGAGATCCAGCAATGACGTGTGCCGGTGAATGATAATAACATGGCTGTTGATGTGTCCCGTGTAAAAATGTCCTCCATGCCTGTCGCTTTACTGTAGATGTGCATCAGAAAATATAAACTATTTTAATGCTTATTTAAGTCACAAGTGTTCTAGTCACCACTGTTACAGTTATATAGGAGAGGAATATGAGATCTCAGGTATCAGCATTCTTGTGCATGTTATTGGGAAAAGTCTGCAGCTCACGCAATGGATGCCGCCTCCATCATCTCCGCACCTACATGAAACAAACAAGGTGTAAATGTATTTATTCGATTTTTACCAAGATACATTTATAGCAACAGTATTAAATCACAAGAAATCAGAAAAATAGAAAATGTTACCATCGTACCACTCTTACCCTTATGGGTTTGCTATAGTTTGAAGGCCCGCAATGTAAAGACAATAAAAAAACAAAAAAGCAAAAACAAACCACGCTATTCATTAGTGACATAACGAAAATGTGTTGCGTTAACATCACTTGATCTTTTCATTGAAAACAAAAAATCAAGCCAACGATTTTTTCATGTCAGAAGTGAACATCAGTAGACCGTAATCATGCCACAGCGAAATGCAATCAGGGTCCGATCACACCCCTAAGAGTATACACAGTACAAGAAATGAAAGAAGTGCTGTATACATCTCGACACATTGTCCCTGTACTCGATGACTTTGTAGTTTTGGTCCTTTTTAATCTAAAGGAATTGCAATAGCTGAAACAAAGTTAATCAGATATTATGTCTGAAATAATATCATTGGTCTGAAAATACTTTTGATATGTTTGTTTGGGGTGGCGCAGTGGTGTAGTGGTTAGCACTGTCGCCTTCCACCTCCAGGGTCTGGGTTCGATTCCCCGGCCAGGCTCGATTCCCGTCTCTGTGTGCATGGAGTTTGCATGTTCTCCCCGTGCTTGGTGGGTTTCCTCCGGGTACTCTGGTTTCCTCCCACAGTCCAAAGACATGCAGGTTAGGCTAATTGGCGTTCCCAAATTGACCATAGTGTGTGAATGTGTGTGTGTGTGTGCTCTGCGATGGATTGGCACCCTGTCCGCCTAGTGCCCGAAGTCTCCTGGGATAGGCTCCAGGTCCCCCGCGACCCTGAACACAGGATTAAGCGGTATAGAAGATGAATGAATGAATGTTTGTTTGGGAAATTCATCTCTACTGTGGCCTTTTATCATGTTTTTATGTAGTACAGTGGAACCTCATTATACGAATGTAAGTAATTCTGGAGTTGTTTTTAAGGTGAAAATGAATACTGCGATATAAATATTCCGACAGGAAAAAAATGTTAATTCGATAATCCGTTCCAGCCACTCAAAAATATTACCAATAATAAAAAAAATGAGGGGGAAGGTGTTTCTTTACTGTGCATATGACAATAAAATTTCAAACTCAGAAAAAGAAACGTGAGAAAAATCACGTAGCTTTTGAACACATGCCGAAGGCAACATTGGTGGGTTGATTCTTTAGAATGAGCTTTCGTTGACTCAAAATTTTTTTAACTAACTTCACTTAGCTTTCCACTCATGCAAAAAAATGTATTTGCAAAAATTTAACTGCTCCCGGACGTACATGCAACCTAACTGGTGTTTGGTCCCGCTCCGTTCGCTCGCATGCCGAAAAATGCTTCTTTTGCCAAGGAAAATTTCATGCAAAATTTGTTTTTAAGGTGAAAATCCATAACTAAAACTTCATGAAAGTGTCAAAAAATATAAATAATCACACAATTCATCACAGCCAAATTTATCGTCCATGTCAAAATCAATCACCTCCTGATTCTAAGCAAACGCGAGCATGGACTGTAGGTTTTGCTTTTCAGTGTAGCATGTTGTTTGCATGTTACAAATGAAAAGTAATACTCGTATTTTTATGAATTGTACATTCATATACAGTGAGGTCAAAATTAAATACTGCTCTGCAATACTTATTGCAATTTTCCATTTAATTTGATTCAATAGGGCAAATGTTTATTGCTTGCTTTGTTTGAAGCATCTACTGTACAGTATATTCCTTAACGTTTTTTAAGTATTAAAAACTACTAAAAGTATCTAATAAAAATTGAAAATCTGTGTAACTTGTCTTGTTGATTGTATAAAGTTAACGTCTTGTACAAAGTGATAATCGTCTTCAGCGCTACACTCCAATCCAGTAGGTGGCAGTAATTGCACTAATCACCGATAAACTTATAAGAAGAAAAACAGATAAACTCACAAAACAAGAGGATTATGCAAGTGATTTATGAAAGATGCAATACTACATTTTAAGATGTAAATCGTTCTTGACGGCGGCACGGTGGTGTAGTGGTTAGCACTGTCGCCTTGCACCTCCAGGGTCTGGGTTCGATTCCCCGGCCAGGCTCGATTCCCGTCTCTGTGTGCATGGAGTTTGCATGTTCTCCCCGTGCTTGGTGGGTTTCCTCCGGGTACTCCGGTTTCCTCCCACAGTCCAAAGATATGCAGGTTAGGCTAACTGGCGTTCCTAAATTGCCCGTAGTGTGTGAGTGTGTGCCGTAGTGTGTGAGTGTGTATGTGTGTGTGCCCTGCGATGGATTGGCACCCTGTCCAGGGTGTACCCCGCCTAGTGCCCGAAGTCCCCTGGGATAGGCTCCAGGTCCCCGCGACCCTGAACACAGGATTAAGCGGTATAGAAAATGAATGAATGAATGAATGAATCGTTCTTGATATATTGTAAAATTCTGAAAAATGCTGCTTGCATGAGTATTCAACCCCACGTTACCGTACTTACAAGATTTTACCTGTGAAATGTTAAAACAGCTCACGTTTTCTGCACAAAAACCACCTCATTTGAACCGTCATTGAAGAGACTGTGAGTCTGAAGGAAAGGAGTGAAAATGAAGACTAAGGAGGATTTTAAGGAAGTTAGATAAAAGATAATTGAATTTCACAACTTAGCGATGAGTTGTAAAATTATATCTTGAAGGTTGAACATCCCATTAAGCGCTGATGGATCAATAGTGTGGAAGTGGAAGCTGCATTACACCACTCAAGCGTTACGTAACTGCAAAATTATAGGACAGAAACTGGTGAAGGGAGCCACGGTGAGGCAGACTGTCAGCCTGGAGGTGTTGAAGAGTGGAGTAAAGGTGTACCACACAACAGTTTGAGGAGGAAGAGGAGAAAGAATGCTCAAGATGTTTGTTTTTATGTCATGAGACCAAGGTCAAGGTATTTGCTGAGTTTTAAAACATCCTGCATGTGGCACAAAAATAATGCAGGCCGTATACTGAATTACATCCTTAACTACAGTGAAATGTGGTGGTGGCAGCATGAAGTTCTAGGGATGATTTTCATGCATAAGACCTGGTTGAAATCAACAGTACACATCTAATCCCATCTATCCAATCAATCTGCGGCACAACGTTCATCTATCTTAATTAATTCTTAACCATGCAGGATTTTCCAGTTTTTCATTTACTGTAGTGGCTTCGTGCTAAGGATCATCACCTCCTGTCCTGTGCATATCGTCTGTATAAATCTTATTTGTAAGCTGATGACTTTTATACTATTACAAGTAGCTGAATAAAATCACAGGTTTTGTTCCTTTAATCGGGATTTTAGTGGGAGCCAGCAGTATCAGTCTGTACTTTGCTTCTGCCCCATAAAATTGGTCTTTGATGTGGTGCCACTTTGGTCTGTCAGCAGTAAGAAAGCACGATTCTAGCTCCAGCTCTCACCCACTCACATTTCGCCTGATCCCTTGGGATTTCATCAAAGGCCCAGGCCACTGTCTCCATTGCACATTGCCATGGCAACTACTGCATAAAAAATGTCTCTCATACTTCATACTCTTCTCCATTTCTGCCTCCCTTTTTTTTCCAGTCGTGAAGATAGTGAAGATATTTTCAGCTGTAGTATGACCCCATTTTTACATTTGTAAACACAATAAAAACAAGCACTTAAGCCTTGACACTACGTGATATGGGATGGGAATCACCAGTGTGCCCCTCCCCCCCGATACAATATTATCACGATATTTAGATCACATTTCCCTTTTGTTTTCTTGACAATTAAATTCTTTTTACTGTCATCCACCATTATTAATATTAACAAATTTAGCAAATAATTCACTTTTACCACACAGGATGAAAATGTGCCAATAGTTTAGAGTGCGCCACCTGTATGATTATAAAGAAGCAACAATGTTTTACTGCCTCAAACGCCTGCAAAGTCTCAAAACTCAACTTGACCCGGTTAAGTGGATGCGAGCATGCGGTTGCTTATAGATTCTAACGCACGCGATTTTTAACTAATTAGCACTCACAGTGTTTTGAGACTGGTGTAATTGTGCATAATGAGTGGGTTTGAGACAAATTTTTTCAGAGTCTTTCAGCAGACCTGAGGCTTTTAACACCGTTTGATACCATAAAATCATAAAAAATGTGTTTCTGTTGCACCACTTGGAAGCTTCTTCACTCTAGACTCTATAGAATAGTTTATATCTGAGGCTGATCGGCCAATCAGCAGTGACGCCCAATCAAACTGAAAACCACCCAATTCTGGTCACTGGCCAATCAACCAGGTCATCTTTATTATAAATGTAAAAAGAGTAAATTTTGGACTTGTGGGATTCATAACCAAATCAACCCCCCCATCTTTATGTGTGTGTGTGTGTAAGAGCAATAATCCATGGGTGTTGTATTATATATACTCTATATTACATGATAATTTGAAATTCATGGGATTTTCATGAAGGCTCTTCATGTTGAGACTATTGCTTCTTTGACTAAATAATTAAGGGAAATTCACATAAAATGAACATACAGTACCCGATTGTGACAGAATGCACGATGTCAGCGCCGGTTCGTGGATCCTGATGCTGAACCAACACTTCTTCAACAGAAACTGATCTCTGCTGAGGTCACTCTTTGCTACGTCCTCGTGCAAACACTGTTTTGTCAGCATTGTCTGTCACACGTAGGCAAGTCCTGGTTTACCGTCAGCAGTTGTCCGATGGGGGTTTCCTGCAAAATCTTCTTCTTGCATCTTTTGACGCACTCTAGACTCTCCTTTGTTCAGATTTATAACAAAATAAGTCTTCAATGATGAAACGGTGACTTGGTAACTAGCAAATGACAAACTCTTTATGAACAGTCTTCAGGTACATTTAGCTATTTGCCATGTTGGAAAAACAGGCATACCACTGCAAGCGACTCACCCACACACAACGAGCAAGCACTGGGGACAAAACTAAGAGAAACGTATTTCATTCATGATAAATCGATCAAAAGTTGGAAGGAAAAAAAAACATGACCTTGCGAAGAGATATGCTTCAGCAAAGCTGTGGGTCCATTTCTGTTATGAGGAGTTCTTCCATGGTGGCTCCAGCTGCTTGTTTCCCGTAATAGGTAAATGCAGATCTCACTTTTCATCCAAACTAGCCTTTAACTGTGCTTCCAGGACCATCTTGTCAAAGGTGCGCTGGTTAGTCTCTTCTCGTACGCGGTCCCGGACATGGAAGGAGGCACGTGCTACGGATCGGGCACTTTCTAACACGGCACGTTTTTCACGGAATATTTGTTCGCTTTTCTCTAGCTTGCGCTCTATTGATTGGAGTAACTCCAGACGCCTCTGCTTCTCCTCCTCCTCCACTTTCTGACGATTTAGTCTCTGAAGGCGTTCCTTCTCGAGTCTGTTCTGGACAGCACGTTGGGCTTTTTCTCTGGCCCTCTCCTCTGCTATCACGGCGGCCTGCTCTGCCCGCTTCACTGCTTCCCTTGCTCGGGCCTCCATCTGCTCTTTCTGGTGCCGCTCACGTTGCTCAGCAGCCTTTCTTGCTTTCAGGATCTGCTGTTCTTCACGCCTGGCTTTCTCCCGTAGCTCTTGCCCTCGTTGCTCTTGTATCTGCTCGTAGTTTTCCAGCGAGCGGCTCAGCTTGTGTTCCGCTGTCCGCCGTGCTTCCTCACGTTCATCCGATTCTCGGCGCTCAATCTCCTGAATGAGAGCTGTATGCCGCCGCTTTTCAGCGCGATTGAGTCCACGAAGCTCCTCCAACCTCTGGTGCTCTCGCTCCTGCCTCTTCAACTCTGCAATGGTCAGCTTCTCTTTGATGAGCACCTTCTCATGTTCCAGGATAGAAGCACGCTCTTCTTCCAAGGACTTTAGGGTCTGCTCTTGCATGACCTTCTTCAGCTTTTCCTCACGAGCAGCCTGATGAAGTTTCTGTAACCTGCTTCGCTCTTGTTGCTCAGATAATTCCCGCCAGCGCTCTTCATTTTCAGCCACCCGGCGTAACTTGGCCGCTGCTGCCTCCTGTTCCTGCTGCCCGAGTCTCCGCTGTCTGGTGGAAACCTGTGACTGCCAAGCTCGCTGACACTGTAGCACCACACGTTGTTTATCCCGGTCTTCGCGTTCACGACGCAGCTCCTCTATCCGCCGTTCGCTGTCCCACTGCAAATGTGCAACATAGCGGGTCTGACTCATGATATCTTCTTCTTGGTACCTGGCTAGCATTAATGCTGCAATCTTACGGTCACGTTCCGGTACAGCCATGAGACCTCGACGCTTTACCTCTTTGACAATGCGCTCTACCTTCTGTGTAGTCTGCGGCGAGTGGCTCAGATCCCCTAAGCTTAAGCTTCGGCCCATCAGAGAGTTAAAGGTGGCTAAGGTACGAGCACGAGGACTAGAAGTCTTAACCCAGTGATCCCGTACACCTTCCCAGCTATAAGAGGAGGATGCTGACTCTGAAGAGGCACACGTGGTTGTTGTTGCTGTTGTGGTAGTGGTTGAAGTATTAGAAGAGCTAATCGCTTCCCTTCTTCTTTGTAGGGATTCTAAAGAATGGCTTCTTTCTCTGACTCTTGACATGGACATAATGTGCCCATTGTGCTGAGTAAATGGACTAGTGATGCCATTGGCAGGGCTTTGTGCTGCCGATTTTGATACAACTGGCGCAAGTGATGATGACATCCTTGAAAAGGACGGAAGCTTTGGTGTTGACCTGGGAAACGTATTTGCAGTCTTTGGTGGGGTACTAGATGTTTTTTTGGACACTAGTGCCCCTGTTAATGATGCAGTTGATTTCGGAAATATGGATCCTTGAGTCCGTTCAGCAGACTCAGCAGCAAGTAATTTAGGCTGTTTTACAGATGGCCTTTTAACAGTACGCCCAGTGCTTACTGGATTTGCTGTTAAGGACTGAGTTGTAATTGTTTTAGTCGACGAACTTGCACATGGAGCGGATGTTTTTGCTAATTGCTCTGAAGACTGAGGTGTGGTTTTTGAGACAGGATGTGACACTGGTGTGGTATTTTGTTTTGATGGACCCCTGCTCGCAGGTGACTTTTTGGCAATGGGACCGGAGGTAACAGAACCCTGACCGGTTTGCTTAGTCACTAGAGTGCTGGTTGTATCTTGAGGCTTATCTGAATTTTGTGATCTACTACCGTTGTTTAGTGCTACCTGGAGTGCCTTTCTTTTCTCCTCTTGAACTATTCTTTCTCGTTCATCTCTGCACTGCCTGAGCTTAGCATGTCTGTTCTTTTCGTATACTTCAAACATCCCTGTGGCTACACGCATGCTATGACCTGGTGCCTCATGTGCAAAATCAGACAGTAGTCGAGGCAGAAGTTCCACTGGTTTGACTCCACAACGTGCACATGCCTCAAGCGAACGAGGGCTGGTCAGCACATAACGGCTGCCTTCTGCAACTGGGGAATCAAAGTTGTAAAGGTCCAAATGTAGCTTAGGATGTTCAGGTTCACTGTTCTGTAACTGGCTAACTTGAGGAGTTTGTTCAGGTGGGACTTGTTCTTGGGGTTCTTGTTCTTGAGGGTCAAGTGCAGTCTTTTCCTTTTCCCGATCTTCATCCTGCTCAGGTAGACAGGAGGCTTCAGACGCCGCAGCCGGGGTCTCAAAATATGGACGTTTGATCTTATTCTGGTCCTCGGGTTCCAGTGGATCCACCATGGTGAGCTGTGCGGAAAGCAGAAGAGAGGGAAAGAAAACGTTTTAGGTGAGGTATTGATTGGAGTGATCAGTGAATTGTTATTCTTCCCAGAGATCATAATATAAGGGTAATTTAATACAGGTTTACAGGATGCAACCTAAATAGCATACATTATGCACAGTGAGTTGCATAAGTATTCACCCCCTTGACTTTATCCACAACTTTTATAATCTGGAACTGAAATGGATTCAATTTATATGACATGAATCTAAAGAAGAAAAACTCATCCTTCCGTACTGTGGATATTTTATGTTCTCCCCATGCTTGTTGGGTTTCCTTCAGGTATGTTGTGTGTGCTTGTGCCCTGTGATTGGTTGGCAACCAATCCAGGGTATACACTAATTTCCCTGGGATAAGTGGTATAGATTACCTCTGTTGGGCCCCTGAGCAAGGCCTCTCTGCTCCAGGGGCGCCATATCATGACTCCCCCTGTGCTCTAACCCCAGCTTTCTAACAAAAGACTTTAACTGTCCGGAAATTTTAAAGAGGTTAACTCAAATAAATTGACTTTCAATGTATGATTTAGTTCATTAGGTGTTACATTTAAGATTTACCATCAACTAAAAGGAAAAGGAACAAAAATTTTCATTCAGTATTCCACAATAAATAAATGTATATAATTTAAAAACCTAGAAATACATAAGATTAATATGAGCAATAAAACCTATTTATCTAATAATTCTCTATTCAATAATTATCTACATACAGTAATTCTCTTTATCTTTACATATACAAGTGAAAAAGTTGTACAGTGGTGTGAAAAACTATTTGCCCCCCTCCTGATTTCTTATTCTTTTGCATGTTTGTCACACAAAATGTTTCTGATCATCAAACACATTTAACTATTAGTAAAAGATAACACAAGTAAACACAAAATGCAGTTTTTAAATGAGGGGTTTTATTATTTAGGGAGAAAAAAAATCCAAACCTACATGGCCCTGTGTGAAAAAGTAATTGCCCCCTGAACCTAATAACTGGTTGGGCCACCCTTAGCAGCAATAACTGCAATCAAGCGTTTGCGATAACTTGCAACGAGTCTTTTACAGCGCTCTGGAGGAATTTTGGCCCACTCACCTTTGCAGAATTGTTATAATTCAGCTTTATTTAAGGGTTTTCTAGCATGAACCGCCTTTTTAAGGTCATGCCACAACATCTCAATAGGATTCAGGTCAGGACTTTGACTAGGCCACTCCAAAGTCTTCATTTTGTTTTTCTTCAGCCATTCAGAGGTGGATTTGCTGGTGTGTTTTGGGTCATTGTCCTGCTGCAGCACCCAAGATCGCTTCAGCTTGAGTTGACGAACAGATGGCCAGACATTCTCCTTCAGGATTTTTTGCTAGACAGTAGAATTCATGGTTCCATCTATCACAGCAAGCCTTCCAGGTCCTGAAGCAGCAAAACAACCCCAGACCATCACACTACCACCACCATATTTTACTGTTGGTATGATGTTCTTTTTCTGAAATGCTGTGTTACTTTTACGCCAGATGTAACGGGACACGCACCTTCCAAAAAGTTCAACTTTTGTCTCGTCGGTCCACAAGGTATTTTCCCAAAAGTCTTGGCAATCATTGAGATGTTTTTTAGCAAAACTGAGACGAGCCTTAATGTTCTTTTTGCTTAAAAGTGGTTTGCGCCTTGGAAATCTGCCATGCAGGCTGTTTTTGCCCAGTCTCTTTCTTATGGTGGAGTCGTGAACACTGACCTTAATTGAGGCAAGTGAGGCCTGCAGTTCTTTAGATGTTGTCCTGGGGTCTTTTGTGGCCTCTCGGATGAGTTGTCTCTGCGCTCTTGGGGTAATTTCGGTCGGCCGGCCACTCCTGGGAAGGTTCACCACTGTTCCATGTTTTTGCCATTTGTGGATAATGGCTCTCACTGTGGTTCGCTGGAGTCCCAAAGCTTTAGAAATGGCTTTATAACCTTTACCAGACTGATAGATCTCAATTACTTTTGTTCTCATTTGTTCCTGAATTTCTTTGGATCTTGGCATGATGTCTAGCTTTTGAGGTGCTTTTGGTCTACTTCTCTGTGTCAGGTAGCTCCTATTTAAGTGATTTCTTGATTGAAACAGGTGTGGCAGTAATCAGGCCTGGGGGTGACTACAGAAATTGAACTCAGGTGTGATAAACCACAGTTCAGTTATTTTTTAACAAGGGGGGCAATCACTTTTTCACACAGGGCCATGTAGATTTGGAGTTTTTTTTCTCCCTAAATAACGTAAACCTTCATTTTAAAACTGCATTTAGTGTTCAATTATGTTATCTTTGACTAATAGTTAATGTTTTTTGATGATCAGAAACATTTAAGTATGACAAACATGCAAAAGAATAAGAAATCAGGAAGGGGGCAAATAGTTTTTCACACCACTGTATACACACAAGACATACTGTAATGGAGACATTTTCAATAACCAAGTACCAAAATATAGTGCAATTGTTCTATTCTTACATATAAATTACTCCATTGGGATATAATAGGTATATATAAAAAATATTTTCATCTTTAATCCTGAAATACAACTATGGTGGTTGGTGCTGTATACTGGAAGTCCATCTTTAAATGTCACTTCAAATGTCACTATTACAACATAAATACTGTACTGCACAATGAAATGTCCATTAATGCCTCTAGTAAGCTGTTGTGCCATTGTCTCTACAAATATGAATATTTGATGTCAATATTCCATTATGTTTGTATTCCACTCATTCACTCATCATCTATTCTGCTTTATCCTGTATTCAGGGCGGCAGAATCAAACCCGGACCCTGGAGATGAGAGGCCACGGTGCTCACCACTAAGCCACCATGCTGCCTGTTTGTATCTATATAAATAAAAGAACGTTTCTGAAAGTACATTGGTCAGAACTCGATCTTTCAACAATATCTTTAATGTTTCATACATTGGAGGAACCGAAACCAATCTCAGAAAATTTTCTGTGTATACTGTATGTCTGTATGTCTGTCCAGTCAGATTCTGTCACAGCATCATGCAAAACAGTCAGGAAAGAATTTCAGGAAAGTTCAGTCCTTGCCTGAAGTTACACTTGTGCCAGGAAATGAAATCAAAATGTTGAGTAGAAGTAAAGTCATGAGCAGTTTTGTGCCAGATTACAAACTAGAAGTTTTGACAGCGTAACACACTGTGGGCGCGTCTTAAATCGACCACTGGACAGTAAAGGATAGTAAGGATAGTACTTAGATTTCTGCCTGAGATTTTACGTCCACCATACAGTAAGTGAAATTAAAATGTTGAGTAACATGTTATGATGTAAATAATCTAGTTCAATTATATTTATAATCTAATTAGTTCATATTTTCACTGTTGAAATAAAAGTGCTCAAGTGGTATAAGTGAATTTTATCATACTGGAGTTGACTAAACTAAATCTTTATTCTTTATCTACTTTTTTTGATCCTCATCTGGAATTCACTCTCTGATTACCGAACAGGGATTTGTATTGTACTGATGACGAAAGATGTACAACTTAGTGTAAAGCTATAAGTTACTCGACATTACAAAATCGGTTTTTTTTTTTTTTTTTTTTTGGATTTATAGGTTAGACAGAGAGTTCTGCTGTACAGAAAGACAGACAGATGTGTACTGTATGTGGGCTTCAACATGAAATAATCTAAATGAATTCAGTCGATCCTGTAACAATTCCGTATTCTACACATGTAAGGGGCATGAAAACTTTTACCCTAAACTGTACAAATGCCACTGTAGTAGCATATCAAATTCAAAATTCAAATTTTATTTGTCACATACACAGTCATACACAGTACTGTATGATATGCAGTGAAATGCTTATACGACCCCCGTGACCTTAAAAAAAAGGGGGGGGGGGGGACAAGAAATAAATAGTGGAATAAAATTAAATAAGATAAAATAAGAAGCTATAGAAACATAAGAAAATAAAGCAAAATATACAAAACACAAAAATAGCAATTCATTTAGATTGAAATCAAAATGGAAATATTGATTCCATCCATCTAGGAACCACTGTAGCCCAACTAGGGCCTGTGGAGGTCAGTGGTGACCGTTGTATTTATTCCCTTTTTGTGAAAAAGTAGTAGTCAATATTAACACACTATGGGCAATTTGTGAACACCAATAAGCCTCATCCGCATGTCTTTGGGAGGAACCCCATCAAGCACTGCGAGAACATGCAAACTCCATGCACACAGACCTCATGCGGGAATCAAACCCAGGACCTGGAGGTGCAAGGCGGCAGTGCTAACCACTAACCTACCGTGCTCTAAAATGGAAATGAACACAATGGTAATGGTACAGTGGACTACACAGGATCCTGGATGGATGGATGGATGGATGGACATAACAGGCCTACTATTTGTACACACTGGATTTAATCCCATCACACACACACACACACACACACACACACAAATCACTGTAACACCATGAGCAGGTTTATGTTACATACTGTTACAAGCGTAAAATATTTATTCTAAAGCCAGACAGTGCTTATATAATAAGAGAAGAGGCCTAAGGCAGGCCCACGCGCTGTGCACTATAGCAGAAGAGATCACACACACACACACACACACACACAGAGAGAGAGATCAGGAGTACTGTGTATATAAAGACACGCCGCGTCATGTATACAGACTGATGCTGAGACGGTGCTGTACCTCTCGGCTCGGTGATGCTCAGACGGCGCGGTGTGCAGCGCGAGCTCTGCGCTCCTCCGTGCAGCCCGCATAGTCCGCGCGCGCTCAGGGGCACCGCATCTCTCCGCGCCGAACCCGGAGCGCGCGAGCACACACACACAAAGAGAGAGACGCGCGCGCGTGTGGGGCGGGGTTCCCTGCTCCGAAATGGACAGATCCGACCGGATCAGAATCCCGCCGAACACCAGAACACCAGCGCTGGGTTACAGAATCTACACCCACACAAGGCAGTCCGAGTCTGTGTTGTTACATCGGGTCTGATCCTCCTCCTCCTCCTCCTCCACCCCCCCCCCCCACACACACTCTACATCATCATCATCACCAGTCTCCACCTGCATCCGAACTGCGCCTCCTACAGACAGCGTGGTGTAAATACTCATCACACAAAGCAGCACAGAGTCTCTGTTACGGCCTTCTGAGTCTCACAAACCCGAGTCTATAGGAAAATAAAAAGAAGAACTATTTTATTGTTAGTTAGTTAGTTTGGTAGAGATGAATTATTGGTTTGTTCATTAATTGACTGTAAAATGTATTAAATTTTAAGCCTACGTGGTTTTGTTGTTGTGTTTATATATTATTATACTGAAATATATTTTTATTTGTTGCAATATTTTATGTAGTATACTTTATATTTACAGCAGTCTTATATATGTTTAAACTTGGTTAAAACTCGATTAAAAAAATAATCTAGTTAATTAGAGGCTTTGTAATTAATTAATCGAAATTAATCGCATTTTAATCGCATATAAATATTTGACCTGAGAACAGTGAGAAGTAAGTTTTTTGCATATAGATTTTTAGTATACCGTTGAATAATGACTGAATACATAAACTTAAGCAACAAAATATTGTTTATTTTTGTTCAACCAAGTCCAACAGACCAGTGCAACATTGCCATTAAGTGCAGCAATAGAATATTTAGAAATTCAGAAATTCAGGTACCCTATAGGTAGGTAGACCTTCTGTAAACTGTTTTTTTTTTTAAAGTAAAATACAATACTTTCAAGTACATTCAGAACATTGGAAACCCTGACTATTAAACCCTGACGCTTCCATCCATTCGTTTTTTTATAACAAAATTTCCCATCCACAGGACCAACCGAAGCGTCTCATCAGCTTCTTTGTCCATGTTCACTGTGGTTTGTTTTTGTCTGAACGCTAGTTGGTGCTCCAGTATAATCGGTCCACCGGAACTCATCCAGTGAGAAACGTTCCGCGGTGCAAAAATAAGTGCGATTAAAATGCGTTAAAAACATTTAACGCTTTATTTTTGTGTAATTAATTAATCTAAATTAACGCGTTAACGTCCCGGCCCTAGTTTAAACATACAAAAAAAAAGTACAACACTTGATTGATGTAATTAATATTAATATTATATATGGTAAATTAACAATATTCATCTGTTCACTCATGCACGCTGTAGACCGGACACTCATGGACATTGCACATTTGCACATACATGCACATCGGCACACTTCCTGGACATTTCCATTTTTATTTACATTTAAATTTGCTATTTGTCAGATAACTTTTTTTATTTTTTTTATTTTATATTTTGTTATATTTTCTTATGTTACAGCTAAATTTACTCTTATTTTATTCCACTATTTATTTCTTGTTAATTGTTTCTAAATGTTTAAGGTCACGAGCGGTCGTACAGTATAAGCATTTCACTGCATATCATACTGATCGTATGTACTGTATGACTGTGTATGTGACAAATAAAATTTTAATGTAATATTTTATATATTATTATACTAAAATAGATTAGAATATTTAGAATAGTACTACTAGACAGTATATTTCATAACAAACTCGACTCCATTTTAATTTAAAGACATCAACTGTTATATTGACACAGTATGAGTGCAGATCAATCCCTGCTGTTCGTTATCACCCAGATGAGGATGGGTTCCCTGTTAAGTTTGGTTCCTCTCAAGGTTTCTTGCTACTGCCATCTCAGGGAGTTTTTCCCTCAGCACCGTCGCCCTTGGCTCGCTCATCAGGAACAAGCTGATCATTTTGATTCATTCACATTCCATAACTTCCATCATTTTCTTATGATTATGATGGGTTTTGCAAATGCAGTTGGCACAATACTGTTCTTGCAAGAACTGTTCCAGAACAGCTGACTTTTTCATGTCTTAAAATAACAACTGACTGTTACTTTTGTTGTTGTTGTTGTTGTTACTTAATCACCTAAATCTATGTGTATTTCATAGCATAACAAAAAACAACAACATTGAAATAGAAGGTGTGTCCAAACTTTTTTACATTGCAGTGTCAGCTCATGGGTTACAGTATGTACATTGGTTTCTATAATAACAAAAAGAACTTGGTTTAAACACAACACAACTGCAATACCACCAGCTGTACACACAGAGGCGCCACATCCCCAGCAGACTAAGCTGGACACACCAATGGAAGCCCAGGGCTTAATATCTAGGGGAGTGTTTCTAAAGTCTGGTCCTGAAACACCACCATCCTCATAATGTTGTTGTTCTCTTTCCTCTAAGTGTATCAGTGAGAATGATTGCAGACTTTCTTAGATGATGAGTTAAATCAGCTGAATTGGAAAATACCAAAATGTTCTCAACAGTGGTATTTCATATTTAGGAAATAGGTAATTAAATTAAATAGTTTTGTTATAGCAAACATTATAATGTAAAAATAATGCAACATCTCTATTAAGCAGACAAGAGTCACATTCTCATCAGTGCATTTATGAATGTTTTATTAATATGATTACTCTTTACTGCAGCTCTACAAGTATACACTTTATACACTGAGTGCATCGCAAGAGTGAAAACTCCACCTAATTATCTTCTTTCTGCCACCATGTGAAAACAAAAAAGATTCCAATAACCCGAGCAAGCATAAATATTTTTCAGACTAAACAAGATTTTTATTTTCCGTCACAGCGCAACAGTAATGTTTATACGTTTGCGAGAGGATATCCCCAGAGGGTGGCATGAGGAACAATCTGTAAACTGTTGTGTTTCATGGTTTTGTTCTGTCACATTACTAACACGTCACATTGCACATAACAGGATCTTTTGATCCACATTCCAGTCTTCGTGTTTGCTTTTGCTTGTGCTGGTGGATTCTTGCATGATGCGTTGGAAGAAATAACCAGAATGAGCTAAAACTTAATCTTAATTATTTGTCAAATGAGTATGAATTTTAATACATACAAAACATATTTGATAAGAACATGGAGAACATCATATAAACAGATTCTGGAACTAATTTAATGTAAATGTACAGTCTTATGCAAAAGTTTTGATACCCCTCGATAAATAACCCCTTGATGTTAACACAGTCTCTCTTGGAAATGGATAAAATGCACAAAAGTTTCAGAAAAATTTATGCATACAGTAGTAACTTTTTAGGTCATAAATTGAACAAAAATAAAAACATTATAGTGCAAAAGTTTGGGCATCTACATAATCAGTACTGACAGTAGTAACACCTCCTCTGGCAGATATCACAGCTTGCAAACGCTTTTTATAGCCAGCTAAAAGTCTTTCAGTTCTTGTGCTTGGGATTTTCTCCTATTCTTCCTTGCAAAAGGCTTCTAGTTCTGTAATATTCTTTGTTCGTTTTGCATGCACAGCTCTTTTAAGATCTACTCACAAATTTTCAATGATGTTTAAATCAGGGGACTGTGATGGCCGTTCCAAAACCTTCAGCTTGCGTCTCTTGAGGTTTTCCATAGTGGATTTCGAGGTATGTTTAGGATCATTGTATTGTTGTAGAAGCCATCCTCTTTTCAGCTTCAGCTTATTTACAGATGGTGTGATGTTTGCTTCCAGAATTTGCTGGTATTTAGTTGAATCTATTCTTCCCTCCACCTGTGCAATGGTTCCTGTGCCACTGGCTGCTGCACAACCACAAAGCATGATAGATCTCCAAAGCTTAATAGTTGGCAAGGTGTTCTTTTCATCAAATGCTGCTCCATTTTGTCTCCAAACGCGTCTTTGCTGATTGTGGCCAAAGAGTTCAATTTTAACTTCATCAGTCCACAGTATTTGTTTCCAAAACGCATCAGACTTCTGTAGATGTTCCGTTGCATACTTCTGATGTTGGATTTTATGATGGAGATGCAGGTAAGGTTTTCTCCTGCTGACACGTCCATGAAGGTCTTGTGGAACGCTGCACCACCACTCCTGAGTCTGATAAATCTTCCTGCAGGTTTTTTTGCAGCCAAATGGGAGTTTTGATTTGTCTTTCTGACCAGCATACAGTATGAGCAGTTCTCTCCGAGAGTTTTCTTGGTCTTCCAGATCTCATCACGACCTCCACAGTTCCCCTGAACTGCCATCTCTTAATTACATTTCTCAATGTGAAAACTGCAATCTGACAACACTTTGCTATCTTCTTGTAGACTTCTCCTGCATTGTGGGAATCAATAACTTTTACACAGAGTCTTACACAGCTGCTTAGAGGAACCCATGGTTGTTGAGTGTCCGCAAGTAAAGAGTCAAAGTATTTGTAAAGCTTTGAAATTGGCATTTACTAATGACAGCTGTTGCCATGCATCAGATCTGGCGAGCTGATTACGGTCTGAAAAGAATCTGAGACTCTGGAACTCTTGGGGTGCCCAAACTTCTGCACAGTGCCATAATAATGCTTTTATTTTTATTTTTGTTCAATTTATGGCATAAGAAAGAACTATGCATTAATGTTTGCTGAAAATATTGTGCTTTTTTTTTTTTTATTTCCAAAAGAGACTGTGTTAACATCTTTTCAATTAAAAAAAAATCACCAAAATCTGTTATTTATCAAGGGGTGCCAAAACTTTTGCATAAGACTGTACTTGTATATGTCTGAGCAGTGTGTTCTGTAGTTTTAGGGAACTGGATAAAATAGCTGGTGGAATGGGTTCTGGTGACCTATTAAACTGTTGACCTGTGATGGTACAGTGCGAGTTTAATTGACCTCCTGTCTGTCGGCCGTATCACAGAAGCAGCGAGTAAGAACTGACGAGAGGGAAAGTGTAGAATGTGGGCATGAAGCAGGGGGTCATGATTAGTACAGCCAGTGAGCAGTTCACTGGATCAAGAGCGTATGGGTGTGTGTGTGTGTGTGTGTGTGTGTGTGTGTGTGTTGGGGGGGGGGGGTCACAGAGAGGTCAGATACATGGTGAATGTATAATTTTGGTATTTATCTTAATTTAATGTGTAATTATTGTTTTTGTCCTGTGCATGATGTAAGCAATGCCCAGTTTTAACCCACACTTTGTCTGATAAATAAGCTCAGATACGAAGCAGCAACACAACACAGGTCAATGATGGGGGGAAAAATAAATAAATAAATATATTCATTCATTCATTCATTCATTCATTCATTCATTCATTTTCTATACCGCTTAATCCTGTGTTCAGGGTCGCGGGGGACCTGGAGCCTATCCCAGGAGACTTCGGGCACTAGGCGGGGTACACCCTGGACAGGGTGCCAATCCATCGCAGGTAAATAAATATATATTTAACAAATTGCACATTTAATAAATATATAATATATATATTGTGCAAAAATCTTCAATTTAATTAATTTTTAAGTTATATATGGAAATACTGAATGATTTTGTACATAATTATGCAAGCATGATAAACATATATAACAAAATTGGTACATCATATAATATGGTGCCTAAGACTTTTCCTATATATATATATATATATATATATATATATATATATATATATATATATATATATATATATATATATATATATATATATCAATCAGTTTTATATATATATATATATATATATATATATATATATATATATATATACAAAACGTATTACTTTTATAGCATGTTAATTTTTTTTCTGTATTATAATAATCCTTTGATCATAGAAACAACCGAAAACAAACATAAAAGCATGTGCTCATGTGCATCGTTGCTATTTCTTTGCCTATATAATAGAAATTTGCCTATATAAAACCAAAAAATGGAAAAATGCTCTGAGCTTTAAGGGCTACAAAAACTTCAACAAACAAACCAACAACAAACATATTACTGATATAATTATAATTGATTATAATAAATACGCAAGTAAGATTCACTAGGATCTCACATGTTATATGAATGAAAATGTTTTTATTTTGTCATACTAATAGATTTATATTGTTATACTACAGTAATGGGAAAAATGTTATCTGGACTATCATTAATATAATAAGAAATGTGTAATACATTAATTGGGCATGGACACATTTATTTATTTGAAATTTCTTCAGTTCGCCTTAGAAATCTCAGTTCTTCAGTTCTTTAGGGAATAAATCAGTGCCTAAGGCCGAGTGTCTTCCTGGTAGCCTTGTCCTCATCAATACCGAGACCTTTGCTTGCCCCCATTTGACATTTTCAGCATGGCTTTGTCAACAGGAAAGGCCACGTTTTCCTGACAGTTTTGACAACTCGTGGCCCCTCTGTTGCTCTCCGTCCCTCCACCTGGCTCGCCTGGAGAAAATCTCCTTGGCTGGAAGAGAATAAGGGTGCCAGAAACCAAGTTGTTAATTCAATCAAGAGTGTGGCATGCTCAATTAGGCACCCATAAGGGCCCAGGAAGGTTCTGCGGGGCCCTGTGGAGAGCAGGCGGCCCAACATCTGAGAACCATTAATTGTGGATGACAGTGTGTAAACATTTGGGTGAATAGGCGGCACAGGTGCTGGACACCCGAGCCCTGTCTCAATGGGCCTTTTCACACCCAGATTCCCTCTGCACTCCCTCACTCTCACTCCTTCTTCTTCTTCTTTTTCAAATATTACATAAGGTGCAACAATGACAGGGTTGGGAGAAGTTGAGCATTTACATGTTTGTATAGAAGAAAAGAAAAACACTGATTCAGTGGTCGGCGAGATGTGGAATGAAGAGGCTTCTCTGATTCAGAAGCGAGAGTCCACTGCAAGCAGAACATGTCAAAGATGTGGAATTCATCAAATGAAAGCCAGATGAGAGGCTTTAAAGAGAGAAGACTCTCCTTCTGACCTCAAAGTCGTTTTTTTCTTTCTTTCCGTGAAGTCCCCTCTCTGTCCATCCTCCTCTTTCTGCTCTACTTGTCTTCTGTTTCCTGACTAAGAAATGTATATCAAATTAATCAATCCATAACAGATAATCCTGGTTATAAGCAGGATCTTTCCCTTTTTATATCATTAAACATGACACAAGATGAAGTAAAATACAACAAAGCTGCAAATGACTGAAATACTAATCATATTTGTGTTTTTTTAGTTTTTTTTTTTTTTTTTTAATATAAATGGGATTTCATTCTATTTCTAAGGAAAAATAGTATAATATTAAGGCTGCATTTTTTTTTTAGATCAACATCATCTAAAAAGACATACTTCATTTCATTCATTCGATGAGAAATTTCATTCATTCGTCTCATTATTATTATCTGCACATTTTTCTCACACATCCACACTTCCAATTATTTTCTTTTCTATAATAATTATTATTATTATTATTATTTTTTTGTTAAATTTCTTTAATTTTTGTGAAGCTGCTTTGAGACAATGACCATTGTTAAAAGCGCTATATAAATAAAAGTGAATTGAATTGAATTGAATACTGTAGACATACTTTGTGTTATTAAGGAGAGGCTATAGGGACGATTGCTTTCTTCACATCTTTAGTGATTTTGTTAAATAATTACACAGACGATCGTTAAGCTCTTCTGCTGACTTTAACAGGGGAAAGACACTTGCATGGTCAAAAAATTATTGGTCTGCATCAAGCAAAGAAAACAACTAGGGATATTTGAAATGACTGGAACTGGGCTTGAAAATCGTTCAACACATTATTTATAAAGCATGGGAGGTTAGTGCTGAACTGTCAATTTTTTAAAAGAAATCTAATAAATATGTTATTACATTTAGACAGTGATATGATCTGGGGTTGATCAGTTACTCGGGTCGAGACTCAGTAACGTTATGGGGCAATAAAATGAAGTCAGCTGACGACCTGAATGTACCGAATCACCAGAGTATCACATCTGTGGAGTTTTTCTTCTTTTGTGATGGCACGGGACATTTTCCGGGACTCCGAGTGCGTAAGAGTGTTTCTGGGAGCACGAGGAATCAATTTCACACATGAACTGGCCACTACAGCAAACACATTTAAAGGCCATCAAGTGAAGTCTTGGAGTGATATATTTCTTTTGGTCAGGCCGCAAGAATGATTTGAGTGTGAAAATGTCGAGACAAAGAAACGTTCCTGTTGATCTGGAAAGCTTGGTCTTAAAGCTTGGTCCAGATGTCTAATTAAACAAGATGAAACTAGGTTTAACAGTCTAACTGCGCAGTATGAGCCACACGGGTATTGCGATCACCCAATATGAATTTGGCTTGTCATGCTTATCTAAAGGCATATAAAAGGGGGGTGGGGGGTGGGTAGGGGGCATCTCTCATCTGTACATCCGCGTTGATTAAAAGCATGCGACGCGCGCAGCCCGTCGATAATTAATCCCAAAATCGGCAGGGAGCCTCTAGCTGCTCTTGTCTACAGACACCTGCTAATTTGGTGGCGGCTCTGTTCCCGTAAACAGATAGCGGAGACAGCGAATTGAAGATCTATCAAAAGGCCCGGCATGATAATTGGGAGGCGCGGGTCGTTTCAGTCTGTTCGTTAATTGTTTTCCACCTCCCCTCTTGTCAAGCAGATGTTTCAAGTCCAGCCAAGTGACAACACCAGAATGTGTCGGGCAAATTTCCATCAGCAGCAGTTTTTCAACACTGTATTGTCTCGTGCTTGGGCAAAGTTAAAGCCATGAGGGCAGAACAAAAGTGGATGGAGTACATTAAGCGATCTCGTTAACATTCCATTAGACGCTCTTGATCCCCCCCAGTCTTTTCTTTTCTCAGAATAACTTCACACAGGAGTGGACCAGCTGGCACATTGAGAAGTGCTTCAGTTGAGCCAAGCCCTCAGGAAGAGATCCAGGAGTGGATAAGGACACAGCCCGGCTCTGCAGGCGTGATAACGCATATCGCTGCATGTTAGTTTAGTGCCCCGAGCTACAGGTTCTCTATACGCAGCTGTAGAGCTCATCTAAGAGAACTTCAGACTGAGAGAAAAACCTTGTTTGTTTTTTACAGGCTTTCAGTTTCCAGGAAGGTTTTTGTGCCGTGTCAACCTTGATATTGTTCTCTTTCATTATAAGCTTGTTCAGTGCTGATTTCTAAACCATCATGCCCAGCTGTATAGAGTGTATGTGTGTGTGTGTGTGTGTGTGTGTGTGTGTGCGCAGTTGGGGTATAAGAAAGTGAGAGGGTAAGAGAGTAAGTGGAGCAGGAGGGGGGCAGGACACCTGCACACAGCTCTAATCCCCTCTGTCTCTGCTTCACACTCTCAAACACACACACACACTTTACAGGGAGCAAATAATGTGAATATGACAGTTTTTAAAAATGAATACAGATATGTCATAAGTTTTAAAAAAGTGTAAGAACTACAGTAAGTGACTATAGCACTTCTCACACATCAACACAGTTTTGCACCCACAGGTTTTACTGACTTACTGTATTAGTGCATGACATTGTTTTGCACATAATGGCAGGACGTAAATTATGAATGAATACCTCAAGAGAAAAAAAAAAGAGAAAAAGAATTTGGTGCTTTGGTTGGCCTGTGGACCTGTCCTACAGCTACAGTACAGTAAAAGTCAAAAAGTGATAAAAATCCTTTAGATTCCATTTAAGGAGTTTTTTTTAAAGAGTGTACAGTATACTGATTATTTAAAGACAGGAAGTGTTTCGACATCCCTTTTAACATATTGACATGCAGGTTGATTTTTATTTCATTGTTTTCATGAATTAACAAATTTATTCATTCTTTCAGTCAAATAATAATTTGAACCAAATCTTTTGATTGAAATCTTCAATGCATAATTGTCTAACACACATTACAATTTCTTCATTATAAGACACAATATTTATAATAATGCAGAATAATACATTTGATAGTCCAGAGGATACAAACAGTTAAAAGCAAAAAAGAAAAAGAAAAGAAAAAACACTGCCTGGAAGAAATGGTTAAATTTCTGACCTGCATCAAGCAGAAATAGTGAAGCAAAATGAAATTTATAATTTTATTATAAAAACTGTATAATACCTAATAGGAATTTTTATTATGTAGGCTAATATACAGTAGAAATTATTAGATATGTTTTTTAAAAATGAACAGCGAGCACATAAATGCTTGGTAAAGTTGCATAGTAAAAAATAGTATGAAGTAGAAATCACAGCTGTCCATAAGAAAACCATTTGTTAGTTAAACTAATTAGGTTGAGTTTGCTAAGGAGCATAAAGATTGGATTGGAAAAGGTCATGTGTATTCCAGAGAGATGGGCACATCAGGGTAAAAAGGAAAGCGCATGAAGCGATGCACCATCATGCACAGTGCACACTTGTGATTCTGGCATCATGAGCAATCATTTTCAGTTATGTATCGGCCCTCCACACTGTGCACTGTAAGGAAAGTCAAAGACTGTACATTGAAATCTTGTGTGACTGTTTTTATTTTCCACACAATCTATAGTAGTTGAGAGCAGCTATTATATATGACTGAAACTCAGAAAATAGAGAAGAATAGACCATCCTACTAAAGGACAATTATCAATAATAAGGTGGTGAAGAAGTGTTACTGATTATTTTGTCTCATACCATAGCCCTTTCCTTTCTCTCATATCTTCCATGATTACAATTATTGTATATTAGATATTAATTAATGACATCACACATTTTACATATTGTAGAAAATACACACAAAAATATGCTCCTGTTATTATTGTAATATAGCAGCTGTAAACAGTCACTTTCTCACCAGCCCTTTTATTTATTAAGTCAATAAAAGAAAACACATACTTTAATACACATACAGTATGTGTGTATGTACAGTATACAGTATATATTAATGAAATGACAGAAACAAACCAAGCTGTTTATCCAGCCCCTTTTCCCCATCTTTCCCAAATTACTGCTAATGGACTGAGCAATTTACATCTGTATTATTATAACTGTATTATTATTATTATTATTATTATTATTATTATTATTATTATTAATATTATTATTTGTGCAATATTCCCTCCTTTCTAACAATACACTGTTTGCACTGCACTGTTTGCACCAAGATCCAAATCCCACTGCATATATTTTCCATTGTGTACATTGTTATATTAATATTTTAATGCAGTCTTTTTTTTTTTTTTTTTTGCTTATTCATACATTTTCTTTACTGCTGCTCTCTTATCTCTTCATCTTTTCAGAAATGTAAAGTATCATGCACCACTAACTTTAGGAATAATGCACTCAATCAATTTTTTCCATATTCTCCTCGTGCTTGTTGGGTTTCCTCGGGGTACTCCAGTTTTCTCACACAGTCCCAAAGCACAAAGACATGCAGATTAGGCTAATTGGTCTTCCCAAATTGCCTGTAGTGTGTGTGTGTGTGTGTGTGTGCCCTGCAATGGATTGGCACCCTATCCAGTATGTAAATTAATTCTATTCCCAATAAAAATATTACTTTGATTAAAAAAAAAAAAGTATTAGGCTATATTAATTCAGTCTGAGAACTTAAACATCCCTTAATCTAAATTTTTTAAATGTTTTTTGTCCATATTGTCTATTATCTATATTCTTCACAGGTAATATATACGTGTATGTAAAGCGCAGCGCGTTCATTGGACGGTTCTGCTGTCAATCAGCCTCGGAGAGCCCGCCTCCTGGGTTTTTAAATGCGCGCGTACAGAAAGTGACCTATTCAACCTGTGGCTGCCGCGAGGAGCGCGCGCGCGTCTTGGATAAACCGAGGGTTGCTATGGCGATCATCAGTCTGAGCGCGAGCACTACGTAAACTCTCACCGTCATCCAGCACGTAAACAGAAAATAATAACAACAACAACAACAACAATAATAAAATAATAATAATAATATCAACCGGAGAAGGACAGAAGGTGGACAGGAGGGAGGACGCTGTGGAGATTTTGTACTGTTTCTACACACTGTGTGTTCAGGGCTGATTTCTGCTCATCAGCTGCGCTTTGATCTGTTCGGCATTAAGTCATGTTTCCTCATCACCTGGTGGTTCTGTGCGCTTTGGCGCTGCTCGCGCTGCGGATCCCCGCGCAGAAATCCACCGGACAGAGGGTGAGTGAGAACACACACACACACACACACACACACACACACACACACACCCCTATACACACACACACACACACACTCTATCTATCTATCTATCTATCTATCTATCTATCTATGTCTGTCCATCCGTCAGTCAGTCTATCTATCTGTCTGTCTACCATTCTTCCTGTCTGACTCTCTGTCTTCTGTCTATCTGTCTATCCATCCATCCGTCTGTCTGTTCAGCTGTCTGTCTATGTATTCATCTATCTATCTATTGTATGTCTGTCTGTCCATCCATCCTTCCATCCGTCAGTCTATCCGTCTGTCTGTCTGTCTTTATAGATAGATAGATAGATAGTCTATTCATTCATTTATTTGTTTGTTTATTCATTTAAATGTCCAGTCGTATTTAGAGTTGTATTGCTTATACGGATTTGTTAAATGACTCCACAATTCTTAATTTGTTTATAAAACTTTTTATATTCCACCAAGATCACCACACACACACACACACACACACACACACACACACACACAAATACACACACGCACACACACACATATAGACAAATACACACACGCACACATACACACCAGATAGAATAAATTATCTACAAGTGTTTATACATTTCTACATTATATACATGTAATATAATTTTGTAGCTTCTATTTATAGATTTAATAATTACTTATGTGCACCTGAATGAGGCCCATGACCCGGTGACCTGTCCCACATTCCTGAAAGACATAAAATCTTGAAAAAAAAAAAAAAAGACTTTTCTCCTCTTCTTGTCTGCCGGCTCAATCCAAAGAGAAGGTGTAGTTAAAGCAGCATTGCAGAAAATGAATGAATATACACATACACTTTATACATACACTATCTTATACATAATTATGAGTCTAATTATGATGAAGGATGTTCCGATCACATTTCTGATATCTGAGCTCCGAGTATCAGAGACGATACTTGATGCCGTACTGACACCACCAGAGTAACAAGTTCTCGACACTCGCGTGAACCTGAAGGAGTGTGACGGTGGCACACGTTAGGACATTTTTGAGTCATTACTTCCTGTGCATGATGATCAGAGTTGCATCAAAACCTGTGAACGGATCAGACAAAGTGTTATTTACCGTATGTTTGCTCAGGAAATATATAACAGCCGGGATGAAACAGAGACTTAAGTGCGTTGCCCAAGCGTTCAAGCACATCATGCTGGTGCTGGGGGGTTTGATCTCACCTGAATCCTTACAAACAGCAGCCTGAGACCTTAACCGCTTCACTTACAAGGCGCGGAAATTAAATGTGACCCCACTGCAAGCCTCAGAGAAAGTAAAGACAAAAGAAATTGACACACGAACCAAGGAACTACCCTGGTATTCTAGGCATTACTGGACAGTATTTGAATAAAAAGAATAAAGAAAATAAAAGAAAATCGTAGTGGAATGAACACATGTACACTGTTATCATAACTCTCCCACAGACCTCGATTATGTCTTAGACTCAATTCAATGTCTCAATAGTGTCCGAAGGGTGTAGGGGTTATTTCAAGACAAAGCATTTAAGGTAAATAGACTAGAATGAATTTAAATAATATTATATGAATTATTATTATTATTACTTAAAAAGAACCAGTAGCTCAGTGCTGAATGGTCCAGCTATCTGTGGGTGAAGTCTCATTGTCCTGTGGGTTTGCCAGTGATACTTCAGTGAACCCATTGCCCTTTTGTCGTATATGTCTTTTGCTCTCCTTGCACCCCTCTGGGTTGTAAGAAAGGAGCGAGCGGTTGCCTTCTTGGCGCTGCATTTTATACAATTCCAACAAAGACAACATTGTGGATTTCTTTTTCTTTTTTTTTTTTTTCTTTTTCACAGTTGAATCAGTTTGCGGGGGCAGGACGTCCTGAATGGTTGCACTATATTGCTGTATTTAAAAGCAATACTTTTCCCTTTGCCAGCTTTTGTTTTCCGTCCATTCGCCAGGCCATCATTTTCACAAGTGAGAAAGTCTGAGTCACGGCGATGAGCTTTATTCTTTCCTCACTCACTCACTTTCTTTTTTTTTTTTCGTCTACTCCCCTTTTATACTCTGTTCTGAATCAATGATATGACACTGGCCAGACAAAACTCTACAATGTGCACCAGTTACAACATTTTTTCCATCTGAGAGAGGGAGAGAAACCTCAAGTACCTGACAGGCCAGCAGCGTTTTAGGCCCAAGAATGATTTGGCAAGATTGTTCTTTTTTTTTTTTTTTTTTTTGTATAATGTCTATTTAATGAGCCGCAGAGACCACAGAGAGTAAGTGAATGTGTGCGAAAAGGAGACAGAAAGAGCAGGAAATATAGGATGCGAACCAATTTTTTTAACCAAAAAAAAAAAAGAGAAAACAAGTGGCAGATGGCATAGATGTCACAGAAGTCATAAATGTGTTTCCGAGCGTGACCCGAGTCACAGATGAATTTGTGACAATGTAATGCATTCCTTCGATTTAAAAATAAAAAAAATACGGTTCATCCTTATGAGAATACCTGCTTCGCTCAAGGGGTGATGAAACTGGACGGAACACTCACATGATGTTTTAATTATGCTGATTTAATCGATATATTTGAGAGGTTTTATAGAGTACCAAAGCATTTTATTGGCTCCTGTAAGAGAAAACGCTGTATTGGATTAGGAGCTGTTTGCAGATTATTCATTCATTGATTTATTTTCTTTAGACTACTACAGGATGAGAATATCTTCTTACCTTTACTTCATTTAATACAGATATAGAGTTTACACTCACGTTTGACAGTTACTGGGCTTCATGAGACAGGATGACTCTTTTAACAGGTGGTGTGTGTGTGTGTGTGTGTGTGCTGTAAGAAATAAAAAAAAAAGAAAAAGAATACTGTTTCGGCAATACTAAACAAGTCCTCCTTCTTGCGCCTGAGAGATTTTTAAGAAACCCCCCGGGGTAATCATTACTGGAGGTCAGCGGGGTTTTGATATTAAAAAAGCTGAAGTTAGACACTTGAAAAACTGTACTCCCCTCTGTGCCTCATTACAGCTACAGTAACTTATCTCTCAGTTGTGAGCTTTACGGGGAGTCATGAGCGCCGTGCGGGAAGGGAGGTAACAGGATTTTTTTTTTTGAGTTCATTTCAAGTCATATTTCATCATCGATAAACTCTTTATTTTTTTCGTCAGAGGAATTCTAACTTTACATTTGATGCTTTTAAAAAATTTTTTTTTTTAAATAAGAATTAAGGGCCTCGTTCCTAAAACATACAACTGAACTTGAGAGTTGCAAAGGGTTGAAAAAAAAAAAAAGAAGACGGTGAGCAAGTTTTTCACCTGGCGTAGAGAATTAAACTACAAGAAACGAATCGTTCCGTTCAGGTGGATGAATAGGACATGAACATGTTCTGTGTTGTTTCACAAGTGGACAAACATGACCCTTGTACTGTATCTCTGTGCTGAAAGAGTCAAGAACAGGAAAAAAAAAGATCTGTCCTGCCCTCAATAACTCTAAGCTATATCACGTTCATATTAAATATTATTAATATAATATTACTACAAATAAAATGAATTATTGTAAAGCTTAGAATTTTTCGATACCGTAAGGGTTAAACGTCGAATAGCTACACGTGTTCTCTGTTTTATTATTTGTTAAATCCTAAGAGACGTTTTCTCAACACTATCTTGTGAAGCACGCAGCTGTAAAAGGAATAAAATGTGAATAAAAACAAGATCTATAGTATTTGAGTTGGACTAGTTGCCTGCATCTGAAAATCCAATCAGAGCAAAGACTCCAGTGGACTGAATTCAGACAGGATCTGGTATTTTGTCTGTGTAGGTAGAAAACGTTGTGTTTGGCAGCAGGAGTTCTGAGTGATAGATTCGAAAAACACTTAATAATGAGTTATAGGCATTCTGCATCATACTGTATATCTATATCATATATATGTATATTGGATAAATATGGCACTCACGAAGAACGCTTAACCTGAACCGATTGTTTCGACAGAAATAGAACAGATGAATAGAGAAATGTGTTAAACTAAATGACACAAATAACAGGAATGTATTCAATTTTATTTCTTTTTTTTCTATAGGAGTGAAAAGATATATAGAGTGTGATTAGTGAGCTGCCTTAGTGTCGGCCCGGTCAGGGATGCAGAGGTTTAAATTCGACTACTAGTGTTTAAATATGTGAGAAATATTAATTGTTTTTACGTTTTGGAAAATTTATTCTAAATTATGGGATGCAGGATGCAGGGAGTTTAAAACCAAAAAAAATTCCACTCACATCTCTAGTAAAAATCTTATACTGTAATTACAATCTTGAGTGATGTAGGTGAGGTTAATGAAGTGGCTGAGGCAGGAATGTTAATTGTGTCATAAACCATATCACAAGATTTATGTTCACTTCATAGATCCGTTTTATTTTAACTTCTTTAGTTTATCTGGGGCCACAGTGGGAGGGTATTTTAAGTATTATTATTATTATTATTAATAATAATAATAATAATAATAATAATAACTATTGCTTCAGGCCTTATTTAATTCTTAAAATAGATACAGGTGTATTAAACAAATACAGCTGCATTGTCATTGTGTTATGCATATACAGTAGTAAAGAGGGATATTATATCAAGGATTTATTGCATAAATGATTCTTTAGACAAAGCTGATTGAAATTACGATGACGTGAAAACCAATGCTGTTGATTGATTTGAATCACTTGCTTTTATTTACATTCTGGAAAAGTGCGTAGATCAAGAGAAGAGAACTGATGAGAATGCAGTAAAGAGATGTACCGACTCTGTAATACTGTACGTAACGCATATGGAATTATGTAGTGCATGAAAAAGTGTTAATCACTAGAAATTTATATTGAATAGAATAAAACTAGAATATATATTTTACAGTGTCCAAAGTCGCTTCAGTTTATCATCAGATTCACGCCATGGTTTTCAATTCACAGGTGTGACTTGGCAAGAGAACATTTGTGACTGTTCATTACAATTAAAATAAAAGAGAAAAATCTTAAGTAAGAGGGGGTGTCCAAACTTTTGACTGGTACATACATACATACATACATACATACATACATGCAAACGTACATACAAACCAGAGCATGACATTAACTTTTCTGTTCACTGGCCGATGTGGCTAGTGGATTTCCGGAGTCACTCGCCATTCAGCCTTTTTACTCGCCACAATTTTCTCACCAGAAAATGGCAGTTTTTTCTTCCCCATGATACGTTAATGTTTGTTATATCTAGATTTACTTATAAATGACAGCATACACTGTATCACTATAGTAGTAGTCAAGTATTCAGTACTGTTAAGATCCCAATATAAAAACATGCAAACATGAACAGTATATTCTGCTTATTGAACTTAAATTCAAGCCTCTTACCACATGACATTGAAAACTTAGAACATTTATCATTTTAGTGTGTTATTACAGTATGTGTACTATTATCAGGTATTATTATTCATTATAGGCGGCGCGGTGGTGTAGTGGTTAGCACTGTCGCCTTGCACCTCCAGGGTCTGGGTTCGATTCCCCGGCCAGGCTCGATTCCCGTCTCTGTGTGCATGGAGTTTGCATGTTCTCCCCGTGCTTGGTGGGTTTCCTCCGGGTACTCCGGTTTCCTCCCACAGTCCAAAGATATGCAAGTTAGGCTAATTGGCGTTCCCAAAAATTGGCCGGAGTGTGAGTGTGTGTATGTGTGTGTGCCCTGCGATGGATTGGCACCCTGTCCAGGGTGTACCCCGCCTTGTGCCCTAAGTCTCCTGGGATAGGCTCCAGGTCCCCCGCGACCCTGAACACAGGATTAAGCGGTATAGAAAATGAATGAATGAATTATTCATTATATATCATTATATCAGAATTCTGAGTTAAGACAATGGATGCTAACACACCAAACAGGAAGTAAAAGCGTGTGTGTGAGACTTTGTGATGTTGAAACTCGTTCATCAAAATGAACGAATCTTTTTTTTGGCTCTAGTTCCAGTTATGAAAATATTACAATGCAACTAAGGACCTATAATAAACAGAATGAGTAACTCACCATCATATCTTCCAGTCGTTCGTTTTTTTTAATCTATTGCACCGCATAGCGTCTATGGGAGTCACATGACAAAAGAACGAACGACTCGAGACCTGAATATAACACGGAGGTTTATTACATCAGAGAAAAATACAACAAAAATATATTGTCATACCAAAGAATAAACTACCCGCCAAAGTGGCTAGTGAGACTAAGGCTGAATCCCATTTCTACCCCTTACCCCTTCACATAGCCCTACCCCTCCGTTTGGCGCGTTCACGTGAAGGGGTAGGGGTGTCTCATTTCTCTTTTGGTTGGAGGGGGAGGGGGAAGGGGAAGGGCCAGATAGCCCTCCAAACGAAGATTTTTCAGGACCTCACTTCAAACGAAGGGCTAAGCGAAATTTTCAACATGGCTGCTCACTTGAGCAAACAGACCCATAAATGTAAATTTTTGCCATAAATAAAGATTTTTATGACAAGTTTTCATTATATGTATATTACCTCTAGTCTTGTGTTTGTGTTTATGGTGATGTTCTGTAAAGAAATGTTTGCAAAAAAAGTTTGCTAGCGGATAGCACCGATTGCACGATATTACAAATATATATTTTATTTTTATATATTTTTATAATTTATATTATGTATAGGGATGAAATACGGCACAAAAAAACTTTGGGAGTGAGTAATCTCTCTCTTATTGCAATGTGTGATAAACATCGGCGCATGTACATTCCTGTGGTATAAAAGAAGGGTGAAAAAATTCTAAACATGCAGATTTATTTGTTTCCTAATACATTTAGGCGAGGCAAGTTTATTTGTGTAGCACATTTCATACACAATGGTAATCCAATGTGCTTTACATAAAAGAGGGGAAAAGATAAGAAGAAATGGAAAATAATAGCAAGTTATTACCCGCCACAGCCGAATTTTACCCGCATTTGGCGGGTGGGCGGGTGCCAATGTCAACCACTGATACATACGTACATACATACGTACCTGTACACACACACACATACACACACACACACTGTACTGTATGTAACACACACACACACAGACACACACACACACACCATTAAATCCATTATTAAAGTCACTTGTACATATATAGATGAAGGAAACCCTTTCTGATGGTGAAGTCCACATGTTTTTGTTTTAGCTTCTTACTTAAAGTGTTTAGCATGCTAATGTTCTCAATGTATTAGCTCAGATCAATAAAGGCACTTTTTGGACACCTTTGGTTTTTCAGTAGTGTCACCAACGCAATAGCATCATCATCATCATGAAGAAACTCTCTGAGCTACAGAATTCTGAAATGAACCAGTTAAGCAGTGCACTAGTCCGCGTCATGCTGAACATTTCTGTTGATCACAGACATTAAACAGACAACCTGACAAGAGACCTTTTTTTTTAATCGGTTTTTGCTGTGTGGCCGGTCTTACTCCAGACAACTTGGGTCTCGCACATGTGTCTGTGTGGGTGTGTGTTTAACTGAGTTGTGTTCTCCCTTGTACTTGATTTTTTGGGCCAAAACTTTAAATGTCGGTTCCTTGAACGGTTCTGCGCTTGGACTGCAGTCTGCTTCAGATAAATACACTTGCCTTAAATGCGAAGGTGAAAATACAGTAACTGTCGTGTAAGTGCTGTTGTAGATGTCAGTGGGGTGAACGGAATCCCCTAAAGAAAAAAATAATAAATCCTGGCAAGTGAAATTGAAAAAATACATTCAGTACAGTTGTAAAATATTCTGTTTTAATTTAGAGACCATTGATTTCTTATTTGAAGCATTAATTTCGCGAAATAAACAAAATAATCTGGGAATTAAAGGAATAAGACAATTTAAAGCTCACAGAAAAACTATTCAGTTTGAAGAACATTGTTTGCGTAACTGTAAATCTCCGGAAAATAAATCTTAAATGAATGTTCCCATATTACCTGCAAAATAAAAAAATTAAAAAAAAAACCTTCCCGGACTCCCTAAACCAAAAACAATGAAATTATCTACAAATATATACAAAGACCAACCAAACCAAAGGGACAAAGCAATAATCAAAGTCAATTGGAGGCAAAAAGTCAAAACCAGAATACACAACCAAATATCAAAACGCCAAAATCATAACCTCTTTCATCTTTCCCGCGTCTCTCTCCGGTTTATATATGGTCGCACTAGTCGATGACGTCACTCTCAGGGCGGAAGCGACCGTGTGGAAGGTCAGGTAGATGCCGATGTCAGAAAACCTGGAGTGGAGTCTGGAGCGGCGCGTGACCAGGACATGATACACACACGCGGCGCAACGGAGCATTTATACAAAGCATAATATTTTTATTATTTTATAATTTTCATTAATTTATTTTTTACTCAGTAACGAATATGATTTAAAATGTAGTGAATTACAATACTTCAAACAAAACGTACTTAAGTAAAAGTAAAATTACAGATTTTTAAAACTACTTTAAAGAGTAGAAATACACAAAAAAGCTACTCAATTACAGTAACGCGAGTAAATGTCATTCGTTACTTTCCACCTCTGAATATATTTATTCATTCATTCATCTTCTATACCGCTTTATCCTGTATTTAGGGTCGCGGGGATCTGGAGCCTATCCCAGGAGACTCTGGGCACGAGGCAGGGTACACCCTGGACAGCGTGCCAATCTTAATATATTTAAATATGGGATTATCAAGACATCGTGAATAAAAAACAAAGCAAGAACATCTGGGGATTTGGCTGTATTACAGCGACATATGATCATATGTTTCAGAGCAAACATGGAAAACCAAAAGATTCAACTTTGTGATTTCATCTCCATAGTATAATTTAATCCTGGCCACTGGTTTGTAAAAAGCTCCACAAGAACAGATTCACATCTGTGATAGATGCTCGAATATGTTCTGTTCTTTAAAGTCAGTTTAGCGTGTAAAATTTTCCATGACAAACCCCTGAATAATTCATTTTTTACTCAAATCTGACTCAAAACAACCTTACCGATTCCCGGCCTTGTGATTCCCAGGCCTTAAAAAAAGAAAAAAAAAAGAAAAAGCAAACGAACGAACGATGTTTTCATCAATCTGTTTCACGTTGCTTTAAATGGACGTCGCGCATTTGTTTAAGTCCCCATTAGAGAAAGCTCACATCGGGTCATAAAAACTAACGTGTAAATTACTGATGAGCTCAGAGACGCCGGGACTCCGGCATACCTGTGTAAGTGCATCACCGAGAGCCTTGTAAAGCTGTACGGAGAACAAAAGCAGACAGGCAAGTGTGTGTGTGTGTGTGTGTGTGTGTGTGTGTGTGTGTGCCAAGAGTGCATTCTCCTAGTCTTACAGATACCGAGTGCAACTCTTCTCGTTTCCCACCTCTCTTTTTAATTATCGCACTTCAAAAAACACCCAAGCTGCAAATGCACAGTGTGTGTGAGTGTGTGTGTGTGATAAAGAGAAAGATTGAGTACATTCTTGTACATGTACAGTAGTATAACTTTTTTTTTTTACAGCCTGCTTTTAACAGTGTCTTTTCTTGTGTGACTTACTGACTTCTTCCACCAAGAGACAGAAGGCAGACAGCTCTGTTGGACCGAGTCTCTGAAAAAGAGTGAAAGACTGAATGATGGAGAAGGTGTGTGTGAGCGCGAGAATGAGAGGATAGAAGGCTGGCTGTGTACTCGATACACAATGAAAGACAGCTGGGATTTGGATCAGGGAGGCTTTTTGACACAGAGAATGTGTTCTGGGTCAGTGCTAAGGCATTTTGCTGTAGAGAGATAGCGGTGGGTATCAGCTGAGTGATATGGCACACTGTGGGAAACGCCGGCGAGATCGCCAGCCTCCCAGAGCCTTCTATTACAACAGGATAAAGCACGGCGTTTTTTTTTTTTCCCCTCTCGAGAAGTGTATCATTGCAAAATCTTTTTATTTTTTTTCCCGCCACATTTGCTATTTGTTAGGCCTCATTACATTTTATGAAACACGACAAGATATAGGAAGCCAGGGGCTCAGTACAGCAACCTGACCTTACAGTACGCGACGTGTGCAGGAATTATACGGGGAAATTGTGATGGACGTGAGAAAAGCCACGGCTGATAACTTTTAATGATTTATTCTTCTGGGTCTGTGTAAATATTTTAGTAATGCGAGAGCATATTTCATCGAACTTTTCATACAAGCGTACTTGTGGGAAGTCTTCCACATTTACAGACATTTCTTTTTCGTCAGGTCTTAGCCTTTTCTTGGCGAGAAAGTGAAGAAGAAGAAGAAGAAGAAGAAGAAGCGAAGACAAAGAGGATTTAAGAAAATGTTTTTTGGGGTGACATGAAAGATTTACCCCATATGCTCAAACCGCTCTCAGACACTACAATAAACAGATTTTGTGCGTACAGTAATAAGCATGGACTTTTTTTTTTATCTCCTCTCAACTTGATGCTTTGAGTGATAATGGACTTTAATGGGTTTCAGGGTCACCAACAGCAGACATGAGATCAGGGAATCAAACAGACAGTTATGGAGATGTTAGAAATGAATACGATTGTTGTAAAAGCAGAAGATATGCATCATAATGTGTCGATTTATTGTTCCATAGTGCTGCAGTCTTTCTTATTCTTTTCTCAGTTGTATAAATCCATTTCTCAAAACTTTACACACAAAGCACTTTTGCCAAAACTGCACAAATCTCATGCAGAATGTGTTCATCCATTCCAAACCATGTTCTTTCTTCTCAAAACTGATTTTTCCATCAAAATGATTAACACCGATAAAATTGAAAACACAAGAATCAAAAGATATATGTTCAAATGTAAAAAATGTGGAAAAACAGTTAGTTATTTGTAATGTTTTGGTGTGTTAGCACCTTGCACCTCCAGGTTTGATTCCCAGCCATGTTGGAGTTTGCATGTTCTCCATGAGCTTGATGGATTTCCTGCGGTTTTCCAGTTTCCTCCCACCGTCCAAAGACATGCAGATTAGACTTACTGGCGTTCCCAAATAACCGGCAGTGTGTGAATGAGTGTGTGCCCTGCAATGGTTTGGCACCTCATCCAGGGTGTACCCAGCCTTATGTGCTAAGTCTCCTGGGATAGGCTCCAGCCCGCCTCCCCCTTGTCCCTGTATGCAGGGTGAAGCGGTACAGAAGATGATGAGTGAAAGTATCTGCGTTCTCCAGCACTCCACATCAATGATAGATACCAACCAGTGAGAGCGTAGCCAAACGTATGCTTTCACAGAGGCACGAGAAGCCACTGACCGCATCTTTTCAACCTGTTAGGGTTCGTTATTCCATGTTTGGAGGAAAACTCTATCCGCCCTTTCTGCTTGGATGAGCTCATAATTTGCCTGTGATTGGATGGCCTTATAAGGGTGCAAATTTACAGTCGATATACTGGGGATAGTGGGGATAGTGGGGAATGTGGTGCCAGAAAACGGACTGAAAAGCACGAGTGGATACCGAACCCGTTGTGGACCTGAGCATTGTGTTGGAAACTCTACCAACCGATATTGGTCTAGGCTCGGTATGTTGGGGGACGGGAGTTGGGGGAGTTGAGGAATATAAGCAAATGGGCTGTAATATCGAGGCCATAGCTGACACCACCTTGAGTTATGGCTCCACACATGGGCGCTATTTCTCCCATACAGGCCAGGGAGATCAATGCAGTGACCAAAAGATGTTATTTTCTCTCTGCCTGGTCTTGAGATTGAATCGCACCTCATCAATGAAGATATGCTTGTATGGGGAAGCAATCAAATCCACATCAAGAACACTCAGAGAGTGAAAGCGTACAGGAACACTGAACTTCATAGTGAACATACAGTATACAGAGTACTGCGAGAATGCACTGAATCACTCATCGATAGTGCAGCTTCTGTACTCGGTCAGGGTTCATCTCAAATGGGACATGAAAGTGTTGCTCCATTTGTTCTGGCATAGGACACGATCAGTGGTGGAAAGGCTGACCCAGTTATTTTTGTGGCCTTGGGTGTGTTGTGTAGGATGACTCATGTTTGAAGATACTGAACATGTCGTAGGCTAGACATAAATGTAAGACACTAAAAAATATTACTATATACTGTGCATTTCAGTACTACAGTATACTGTAATCACTGATATATACTGTACATACTGTATATTAAAACTGTAAAGTTGGCTTTTCTGTATTTGCAGTAAGATGAGTAATAGAACACATCAAGGTGGTTTTTGGAATTTTTGTCTGTTTGTTTGTGCACACATCACCTAAAAAATTACTGAACGAATTTTAACGGGATTTTTACAGGTGTATTTTGCTGAGCTTGAGGTAACATATAAGAAACCTTGTTTCATCGCAATCAGACCACAGGAAGAGAAGATATGCTACTTTGAAATTTAAATGGAAAATGCCCTTATATCATAAAAAAATCGACCTTGAAACAAGGTCATTAGTACTGTACATCAACAGATGGCGCTGTACATTATTTTATACGCGCTTATGAGTGTGTCATTGAAATCTACTTAATAAACACGATCTCACACCTCCGTTCCGTGTGCTTCGCGGTAACACGTAAAAAGTTTTAGTTAATTTCGAAATCATCTAGTGATACGTTACTGTAGAGAATATAGAAAACTACTGAAGTGGTTACTCATTTACTCTCATCTTTAAGGCCTTGTTTAGACTGCAGGCAAATCTGATCCATTCCAGAAATCTTATCTTTAGGACTGAGTGTCCACACTTTTATTTAAAAGCGATCAGATCAGATTTGGCCCAAATCTGCATGAGATACTGCGGAACAATGGCAGAGGCTCGCATGCAGGGAGATGTTTCCTCATATATCACCCTGTTCCTAGACATTCCCTTCTGCTTTTGTTATGACACATTTCAGTTTATCCTCTGTCCAGGAACTAGTGTTCTCCATTTCCACACTGTGGTTCAGCCAGATGCTCTTCTGAAATCCTGGGTAATTTAGACGCACTTTCACATACTTTTCAAAAGCAGAAAAACTCCTGAAACATAGCAAGTTAACTTTCTTAAAAAAAAAAAAAAAAAAAATGTTGATTTTCATCCAATTTTTCCTGCTTGTTTTTCAACAAGGGATCCATGTGCCACGCCACATGATCGTGTGGAATTATTGGACGGCGTTGGGCTGCGAGTGACAAAATGGACTTTGAAATCCGATCCGAGTGGGTAGAGCATCCAGAGATACTGTACATCTTTATAAATCCAATTTGAATCTGATTTCAAACCACCTCTTCATGTGGTTCAGTTTGGATTTGCAAAAAAAATGGGTTTGGAATGATTCAATAGGTCTTTCTTTTTGTCTACATGGAAGCAATCTGATTCCGATATGGAAATGCCATAAATATCGGGTTTGACCTGGCACAGTGAATCTCCGCCCAACTCCAGACATGGTCACCGGTTGATTTTGTTTTCCAAATATTAGCTGATTTTTGTCCATCTCATACAGTACATCCCCAGTGGAAAAAAAAATACACTTTAGTGTATTACAAATATATTGAAATCCTCGATAATACACTGCTAATATACTAACAAAAAGTTGTACCATCAGTTAATATATAAAAAGTATACTAACATCATGCTTTTACCAAATTTTGGAATTAAACTTTAAATACACTTAAAAAAAATTGTATTGTAGTACACGTTCCAAAAATATATTATTGGAAAATATACTTTAAGTGAAAGGCTGGTCTAATTTCCAAAGTATACTTATTTAAACTTGTTTTTCAATATATTTTTGGTATATTTAAAAAAAAATATGCCCGAAATAATCATTGTACAAATGTACAGAAAGTATATATTAGAATACAAATTTTAATATACGGTAGTCTCAGTATATTATCAGTTAAATGTAAATGTACTTATATTGAGTGCACTACTCCCTCGTGCGCTTTTAGACTCGTTTTTGCACGCTGAATCTCTTCCTCGCGCGCGCGATCTCAAACTCGTTCCTGCGCGCTCAAAATCACTTTTGCCGTTCAAGATAATTTATGTTTTTACTCCTCACTCTTCTGTCCGCTCACTGTCATAAAGCGACACACAAACTGCAGCAGCGTTGTAAACTCTGCGACTATTCCAGCCAACCGGAGACTAGACGGCGCCCCACCAGCCAATCAGAGCTAGAGGCGGGCAGATTCGGACTGTCCGTTCTCTGATTGGTTCCCCAGTTCTCCACTTCTAGTTTGAATTAACGGCTGAAGCTGCATCATCGCGTGCGTTAGTTCGTATTGTTATTATTTTATTTTCATCGGCATAAGGTAAATTTAACGGTTTTATTTAAGTACTTAAGTATTTAAGTACAACTTGTAATTAAGTACATACTTAAATCTAAGGTATGTATTGTCTAATGTGTTGTTGTTAATGTGTTCTGTACTTTGCTTGTGGTATAATGGCTCTGTAGCTCTCGGCCTGTTTTCAGTCTCTGTGTAACAGAATCAACACACCAGGTTTAAACTAATACTGTACCTGTAGAGTCTAATACTAATGTCTGTCTGTGTTCACACACCAGTTTATATTTTAGTTTGTGTGTTTGTGAGACAACCTGACTTTTGTTGAGCACAAATAAACTATAGTAGTGCTTTTTTGTAACCTTGTGCAAATTAAATCTGTTGAACTCATTAATAAAATCTGCCTCATAATTACTGATGTAATGCTTTTCAAAAACATGTTATAGTGTAGAAAATGCATTTAGCATATCCTAAACACTTAATGTACTGGTAACACATTTGCAGTACAGTATTGTGGGCGGGGCGGCGGCTTGCGACCGTCGTGCCTTGCGGGAGGTGTTCTGTTTGTGTTCACCCTGTTTGGGACGTGTGTTTAGGTTAGTGGCTTCGGCCAAGTTTGAGTATGTGTACATGTGTGATATCTATACTGTATGTGTGTATGTGCTGCATTCTGCTACCGTTCTCTAGTTCCAGCTAATAGGTGCGTGTGTGTGGTGCTGGTTAAATAAACTCCTCCCAGTCATTACATTGGGTCGCCACCAAACTCACTCGTCCTCCAAGTTCCCTGTTAGTGTCGAAAGACGCTACAGTATTATAGAAGGTTGTGTGTACTGTATGATACAATAAAGTCTATTTGTATTAACCACAAAGTGTACTTTTTTAGTATTTGTAATTGGCTAGAAGTATAACAGCATGCTACTGCTGCAATAAGAATATACTCATAGTGTATTAATCATGTATTTGTAATACAGTAAAAATAGCTGTAATGTACTTATAATACATTAAATATATACTTAAATTGTATTAATAATACTGTCAGATATGTACGTTAGTACACACACAGCCATATACTTTAAGTGTACTAAAGTATACTTAAAGTTGTTCCACTTTAGCACACAAAAGTATACTTAATACACTTAAAATTGTGCTTTTGTACAATTTAATTACAACATAAATACACTTAGTACAAAATTAGTTGTTCCAAAATAGCAAACTTCAAGTATACTAGTCATTAGTCTGGAGCAAATACATTTAAGTATGCTTTGGCACGCTAGGATTTAATATACTTAGCATACTTTTTTTTTTACTTGGGATGTGCACACACACACACACACACACACACACACACACACACACACACACACACACAGCTCCTTCTCTTACTCTATTGTTCTCCATCACAGTAGAGGTCACCTGAGGTCTCTTTTGTGCTTTGACAGATAATTGAAACGTTCTGAACAAGCAAAGCTTGATAATGAAAATTGTCTTAAATGATGGGATTCTGTGTGTGGGCGTGTGTGGAAAAAGTGATTTCAAATTGCTCCTTGATTGAAACAAAGGAATTGTGCTGAGGGTTTTGTTGTTCGCACATGAGTTTATTCAAGGTTCTGCCAATACGTGCATACAGTAGTTCCAGTTTTAGTGTGTTAACATTAGAGAAAAACCGCAAAACTGGATGTTTATTTAAATTCTTCTGTGTGTTAATGTGAATAAGCCATCAAAAATAATTTATGTTAGCAAAAGTGGCCAGACAGATACATTCCTCCTCACCTTGATTTGCTCAAACCCTACTAAGATTGGGCACATGGTCAAGTCTTTTCCCGAAAGGCAAAGCTCCAGTTTCAGATTAGTTCTGTCTAAATCGGAGTCCAGTAGGAACTTACTGCAGAACTTATTTAATTATTGATCAGAACTCATCACTATTCGTGGACTTCATGACTTATGACTTGTTGATTGTTGAACATGACATGTTGATTGATCAGTCTTTACCAGGATTCACGTGTAGGATAAAAGTCCATCATTTTTCTTCCGTACTTGGTCCTCTGGCGATCCTCACGCCCCATCATACGAGAGCTGCCAGCTGGAGAGGATACGGTCTAGCAAATACTTCCTTCAAAACACTAATTCCTGCCATAATAGACATAAAAAAAAGTCCTCTGCTGTCTCTTTCTATTAGTAAACTTTAGAGGCTTTGTGTGTTGCTTCATATTTTCCCAAATCGCCTTCTCTCAGATGGCCTGACTCCTTCCTGTTTTCTGGGTGGCCTCATCATTATCAAGATCTCTTTTGTTTCCTAACTAAACTACAGTAATACGACTTGAGTGTAACATTGTGTGGTGTTTAATTACTGTAGCACAATATGGAAGACTGCTGTTCAGTCCTCCTGTGGCCTAGAAACTAGAACTGGAAACTTAAACTTAAGTCAGATGTAGAGGTGCTGAAGTATGAATGAAAGTATAATCAATCAAAG
Organism: Channallabes apus; assembly: GCA_030522415.1. NCBI lineage: Eukaryota > Metazoa > Chordata > Actinopteri > Siluriformes > Clariidae > Channallabes > Channallabes apus. The sequence goes on along the minus strand of CM060116.1, from coordinate 34,925,029 downwards.
TATGCATGGGAAACACACACACGCACACCAACATGTGTCTGCTCAGTTGCAAATTTGACTGCAGATCTTTTCAAAAAAAGAAACAACAAACCTGCTATAGTCATCCGTCCAACTAGGGATCGTGGAGGCCAATGTGTTTATTCCCTTTTTTACGACCATAATACGCCTTGCACCTCCAGGGTCTGGGTTCGATTCCCCGGCCAGGCTCGATTCCCGTCTCTGTGTGCATGGAGTTTGCATGTTCTCCCCGTGCTTGGTGGGTTTCCTCCGGGTACTCCGGTTTCCTCCCACAGTCCAAAGATATGCAGGTTAGGCTAATTGGCGTTACTAAATTGCCCGTAGTGTGTGATTGGATGGGTGAATGTGTGTGTGTGTATGTGTGAGTGCCCTGCGATGGATTGGCACCCTGTCCAGGGTGTACCCCGCCTAGTGCCCGAAGTCTCCTGGGATAGGCTCCAGGTCCCCCGCGATCCTGAACACAGGATTAAGCGGTATAGAAGATGAATGAATGAATGTAAACATTCACACTCATATATGTGCAATTTGGGAACGCCAATCAGCCTGATCTGCAGGTTTATGGACTGTGGGAGGAAACCCGAGTACCCGGAGGAAACCCACCAAGCACAAGGAGAACATGAAAACTCCTTGCACGCCAAACCCGAGAGCCATGGAGAACCATGAAGGCCACAGTGCTACCCATTAAGTCACCATGCCAGCATATAGCCAAAAGTATTGGCTCGCGTTCACATGCATATGAACTTGAGCAACATCCAGTTCTTCATCCATAGGGTTTAATATAATGTTGGCCCCGCCCCCTTTGCAGCTATAACAGCTTCAACTCCTCTGAGAAGGCTTTTCACAAGGTTTACGAGTGTGTTTATGGGAAATTTTGACCGTCCTCCCAGAAACGCATTTGTGAGGTCAGACACTGATGTTGGATGAGAAGGCGTGGCTCACAGTCTCCGCCTCTAATTCATTCCAAAGGTGTTCTATCAGGTTGATGTCGCAGAGATCAAAGGGCGCCATTCCGGCGTTTGCATTCTTCCCGGACCCCGCACCGAAGTCCGTGCCTTGCTTTTATAACGCGGAGTTTAGCCTGAGATCCTTTAACGTTAATTATCGCAAGCTGGCGCGACCTTATGGCCCCGCCCCTGCAGAATGGGGTGGGGGAGGGTGTTGCCTACTGTATGTAGGGAGCCTACGGAGTGAGCGAGGAGCGACAACAGATTGAGGCGCACGACCATCACAGGTGCACGCCGTAACACAATCAAGCAGATCACAGTTTTACAGGGTGGACTGCGATCGTCTAGTAGTTCCTTACTAGTGGACTGCAGAGGGAGTTCAGCTTTGTAGATTCCAAACCACAGGGAGCAGAAAGTCTCAGTCCAAAGGGAAATGTGAAGACTGCAGGAAAGACAACTAGTTCTTTATTACTTCAATGGAAGTAAACAGGCAAAATTACTCATCAGTCATTGCACATTTTGTTTTTCACACTTGTATTTCCACAGTTACAGCAACAGGTATGTGAGGTGTTTACGTTACCAAGGCAACACAGGGTAGGACGTGATGTTTGCGTTGGTGGCACTGCAGGGTTTTCCCAAATGGAGAGATTTTGTCAGGGAAGCCGGTGTAACCGAAATGAGGTGGGAACAGGGAGTAATGTTCATGTACAGTACACGAGGAAATGAAATGCAGCTTCACACTCTCTCACTCTGACCCCCACCCGACTACTGATTGTGCACACCTGTCCTCAATCACACACACACACACACACACTCTTGCTTCCACATTTGTGCCAGTTGGCTTGATATCCGTTATTGTTCTCATTATTTTAGCTTGGTTCTGTTTTTTATTTATTTTATTAAATTTTTTTTTACATCTTAGTCTCGCATCATATTTTCTTAGCTTTAACCTGCTTTCATCCAGGTTTATTTAGTTCGTCTAGATTGATAAAATCGTCTCACCCTGCACTGTTTTTTCGTCGTCGCCTGCATTCCTGCATGTCACATTATATTTTGGCTTTACTCATTTTATTTCAGCTCTACTTTGACTTTTCGAGTCCATCAAAAGTATTCTTTTATATGGCAGTGATATGTCTTTTTGTTTTGTTTGTTTGTTTTTCGTTGCATCATGGCTCCATCATATCTATCACTAGGTTTTTACAAACTCATAAATCTCAAGCAAAAGTATAGAGGTTTAACAGGAAACCTCATATTTTAACCATTTTAGATGCATTTAGGCAAATTTGTAGCCTGCGGTTGAATTTACTTAATGATTACTTAAATATTTTTGTGAAGCTGCTTTGAGACAATGACCATTGTTAAAAGCGCTATATAAATAAAATTGAATTGAAAAAAATTTCCCAGCAGGAAATTACCATTATACTGAAGCTGAAATTTAAGTTTGTTATGTTTAAGGTTGACGATGCTTACGTGTGTTTTTGATGTTTTACAGCACTGCACTCCTTCCTTCAATATAATGCGCGGTTATTATGTTGGTAAATATGCTATAAACATTTTTTTTTCTGTTTTGTTGAAAATGCCGTCCAAAATGTGATCCTATTCAGCAGGAGTCAAATACATGGTAATTTTATGATCGTACAACTCTATGCTGTGAGAGCCATTGAGATGGTTACTTTAAAAAAGCTTTAGTTAGATTAGCATTACTGTCTTTAGATTAGATAAGATAGATATAAGTCTTTATTAATCCCGAAGGAAATAGTTTTTCCAGTGGCTGGATCTTTAAAAAGATACAAATGCAATAGGGGAAGAAAAGATAAATAAAATAAATTGATCTTTTAATTAAAATAAATAAATAAATACATTAAAAAAAGTTTATATATGAACAAATATAAAGAGAATAAAGAATATATAGAGAAAACTAAAAAACTACAGACTGTACAGAAAGATGCACATTTGTCTCTTTAGTGTATTGTACATTTATGTTATTGCACCCATGGTTTATATTGCACATAATATTTGATATTGCACATAGAGTAGTAATGATATAGTACACCAGATATATATATATATAAATATTGCACATGATTTTCATAATATTGTATAAATCAGTGGTTTTGCATGTGATATGATTGTTGTGATGTCGTGGGACACCAACAAATATAGCAATATACAACTTTTATACAACAATTCAACAAACACCATTAATTACCAAGAGATCATTATTTGTTTGTTTATTTAACCAGTTATTTTGCTCCGCCAGCACATATCCTTCTGCAAATGGTGGAACTAACTAACTGGCGGAGCTGGCGACCCGACAGTTAGCGACAGACAGTTAAAGTACATAGTACATACATGCATATGGTGATTAAACTCACAGATCTAGGAAAAGTCATGAAAGGAGGGTCCTGGATTTAGATAGAGTGTGGAGTATTTTTTTTTCCCCCATTGCGGTCAAATGACCGGTGCTCGGCGCTTCTAGTGTTAAGGTGAGTGATTTGGAATTCAGTCTTGTGTTAGAAGCTAATTAGGTTTGTTGCCATAAATAAAAGAATACTGATGGTTTAGAGGTGATTTGGACGACTTAGAAGCGACTCCTAAGCAGACAGAATGTTGTTTAAGATGAGATAAATGTTATCAGATGTGTCTTGTTGCTGAAAGTACTTCTTTGACTAGTTGTGAATGTGGGTTTTGGCAGGCAGCTACTCTCTCCTCAGTACTGCCGATCGTACTTTTCCCCATCCTGTGACCCACAGTTAGTGGAATTAATGACTGTAGATGTGATGTGAAGTGATACATATAGTTAAATATACTGATGGGTAGGGAGTGGAACAAGTTTGTGTGGTCTGAACAAAAGGAGGCAAATCAAACAAAGGAAAAGGGAGGGGCCAGGAACAGGGAGGTGGTGGTCTGAAAAGAAATAGAGATCAACATGGTGAAGGTATATAAACTCATAAGTGAGTGTAAACAAAGGTAAACAATACAATACAAGGACGTCTTATACAGTTTTGTTCTGGAGACTTGCAGTTTGTAAACGCTCTCATATGAGTATAATGGTTTAGTGTCCACAAATATTTGCCATAAAGAGTCCCCCAAAACATACAGTAGAAACACATTTTATATTCCAGTGACGATGTATTGCACTTGGGTCCTAACTGTGATTAAAATTTTTGACATATTTTTTTAGATTTGCTTTAATAAAACTAACACCAATGGTAAGGTTTCCTGATATTGTCAGTGTAAGGTTTTTAAGGTATTGTGTGAACTTTCCCATGACTCTGTGCCCATAAAACAACCCCCCACCCCTTCCCTCTTTGCGCTTCCTGATTCCTTATATGGTAACACTTCCTACAGCCCGTATCCAGACGAATATACTTACAAATAGCTCATGTCCGCTGGAACCTTTTTGTCTAACCGGAAAATGCTAATGTGTTTCCTATCGTCTGTCTGTCTCACGGACTCTGTATGACTTCCATTACTGCACTAAGCCTGCCCTTAACACAACACTTTTATATTAGTTGAAAATAACTTATATGGGGATGAAAGATTTGCTATAAACTTTATTAAGTAAGTGAAACTGGCAGGTACACCATGGTACTGCTACTGAATATATCATTATCATGGAATATTATATAACATATAAATATTATTTATTACACAAATAATATAATTTCTACAACAGCAAAGTTGAGTTTTGGAATCTGATTGGTCAGATTTATTTTCTATACCAACAGCTTAAACAAGTTCTAACACTTTATCCTACATAATAAATATAAAAGTCTATCATTGGGAATCCATATAATCCAATAATTAATCCATGATACCGTTGTTGATTTCTATTCTTTTAAATTCATTAATATAACAAATACAAGTGCCGTTCAAGTCAAACTGAGACTTGATGAAATCTCTTGTTAATGAAGGCATAAAATCGATTGACATTCAGCACAGTAAAGTGAAATATTAAAAGATTTAAATGCTGCAAAGTCAATGATGATCCAGCATAAAGTGACTGAATGAAACGCCTCATCCATGAAAATCAAAGAATAACTTCGAAGAATAATATCGAAGATGTGACTCTAAGCCGGCGGGCACGGTGCTGTAGTGGTTAGCATTGTTGCCTTGCACCTCCAGGTTCCAAACTTGGAGTTCCTGGGAGGCCAGGGTTTCAGATGGAAAGTTATATAGTTTATATAGTTACAGTTCTTGTCATACTGAGAAAACGTTCTACCTTGATGGTATCCAAGCACTTGTAAAACACAGGGATAAGTGCATTAGTGTAGCAGGAGATTATATAGAGAAATAAAGAACCAGGTGTTAAAAGTTCTGGTTTGACTGGAACGCTCTGTGTATAAATAAGTCAGATATCATCTTGTATAAGAATGGCATAAGGCACAGAATTTGGAGATAGGGAAGAATTTCCCATGATCTAAAGAAAGCCATCTCAATCCGTGGGCATGTACAGTACATCTGACCGTGGAACTGGTGATTAGTTGTGTTATCTGCAGAGCAGAAACTGTTAGGGTTTATATTATGCTGATGTCTTGTGTTACTGTTTATCTTGGTTATCTAATATTATGTAGTAGTTGTAAGGTACAGTAAATATAGGGTAAAGAGATTATTTTATACGCTTAAAGTAGACGGATTGTAGATTAAAGCAAGTTTTATTGTCTATTACAGGATTATTACTTGCTACAATTCTTGTTTCTGGCGGCACGGTGGTGTAGTGGTTAGCACTGTCGCCTTGCACCTCCAGGGTCTGGGTTCGATTCCCCGGCCAGGCTCGATTCCCGTCTCTGTGTGCATGGAGTTTGCATGTTCTCCCCGTGCTTGGTGGGTTTCCTCCGGGTACTCCGGTTTCCTCCCACAGTCCAAAGATATGCAGGTTAGGCTAATTGGCGTTCCTAAATTGCCCGTAGTGTGTGATTGGGTGTGTGAGTGTGTGTATGTGTGTGTGCCCTGCGATGGATTGGCACCCTGTCCAGGGTGTACCCCGCCTAGTGCCCGAAGTCTCCTGGGATAGGCTCCAGGTCCCCTGCGACCCTGAACACAGGATTAAGCGGTATAGAAAATGAATGAATGAATGACTGGAGACATACAAAGACATACGCACTTCTACCGCAATTTAGCAGTCTGCACTAACATTTTGCTCGCTTTCTTCTGTATTTGAAGCGGTCTTATGAGTTTGCATCTTCGTCTGGAGTTCTCCCACTGGTGACTTTTAAACTAGCGCCGTGGCATTTGAGAATTCTTTTACAACGTGTGATTTCGTCTGTAGAGCTGGAGAAAAAAACACAGCGTAAAATTCAGCTTAAGAGTTGAAATGGCTACGTCTATTTTTCAGTAAGGCCAGGGCATACAGTAATGTTCAGGATGAGCTGTGAATGATTCAGCAAGTACAGTGAAGCTAATAGAAGAGGTATGTAGTTACAAGAGTGACGAACGTAAACCCACCAAGAGCTTAAGCAATTTGCTTTTTTTTTTTTTTCATTCGGAGGAGTGCACTATCGCCGACGAGCGATGTCAGGTCAGCTGTTTTTAATCAAGCCCGCGTGTAACTCAAGCCTCGAGTCGGAGTTAAACTCCTGCTGATCGACAGCAAAAAAACAAAAAATTGAATTTGGTGTTAAGCACAGCCTGTCGTGAGGATCTCTCACTCTTCACATGACATTAAGGATTTATTTAACTGGAGGATTAAAGTATGAACTGTTTGGATGTTTGAGGGATCTGTGGGAGAAGAATAATTTGTGGTCATTACTCCCAGAACAACAGCCCTAACTGATTCGGAGCAAAGGGAAGCGCCGTTATTGTTGTCTGCTTGCTGATTTACAGCCTCTGTTCCGCTGCTCATCTGGGAGAAATTTCATGAATGTTGGGTTTGTGTGAAACATATGACGCAGCATCTGTTGTTATCTACATGGCCTGAATAGATCCATATTAATTCTTCTCTTTTATTTGGATAATGTTCAGTACGTCACTAGTAAATGCACTTTCAGCAATTTGGATTCAGCTTTTCCAGACACATGATTCATCTAAATGGTGGCAGCACAGATGGGGATCAGGGCGTCTCTTTTTTTGTCTCATAGTGAAACTCTTTATATTTCTGGTATATACAGTATGTTTGGTGATTCATCTAATGGTGTCAATTATCTTGTGTGTGTGTGTGTGTGTGTGTGTGTGTGTAGTGGTTGATTGGGGATAGAGACAGTCACTGTGCAGTCAGCTGCTCGAAGACTCCAGCTAAACCGGTGTGTGGCTCAGATGGACGCAGCTACGATACAAATTGTGACCTGCAGAGGGCAAAATGCAAGGATCGAACGCTGACATTAGCCTACAGGGGCCGGTGCAAAGGTCAGTATATAAGGGGTAACTTATACTTCTTCAATCAACTTTTTCAATATGTCTACAGGTTTCGGGGATCATTATATTATATTATTCATTCATTCATCCTCTATACCGCTTTATCCTGTATTCAGGGTCGCGGGGACCTGGAGCCTATCCCAGGAGACTCTGGGCACAAGGCAGGGTACACCCTGGACAGCGTGCCAATCCATCGCAGAGCACACACACACACACACACTCACACACTATGGTCACTTTGGGAACGCCAATTAGCCTAACCTGCATGTCTTTGGACTGTGGGAGGAAACCGGAGTACCCGGAGGAAACCCACCAAGCACGGGGAGAACATGCAAACTCCATGCACACAGACACGGGAATCGAACCCAGACCCTGGAGGTGCAAGGCGACAGTGCTAACCACTATATATTAACCGCCATACAGTATATTATATTATATTATACTCCACATCGTAACAATTTTACTTAATTATTTTGTTCATTATGAAGCATAGAGACGTTTTATAAAGTACAAATTGTCACAGAGATCCATGGTGTTAACAGAAAGAATTATAAAAAGTTTGTAGAAATAGTTAAATGGTTTAAAGCTAATTATAATCTGCTGATCTTTAATGTAATCAGTGATAATAATAATAATAATAATAATATTATTATTATTATTATTATTATTATTATTATTATTATTAGAGGTTGAAGTCCACGTCCGTGTACGTGTGTGTTTCTGTACAGCAGAACTCTCTGTGTAACTTATTAATATAGAGAAATGACATTCTGTAAGGTTGAGTATCTGACGCCTTGTTTACACTAAGTTGTCCTTCTTTGGTGCTCAGACAAATACACTCCCTGTTCGGTAATCGGAGAGAGAATCACAGATGAGAAATGGAAAAAGTCGATCAGATAAAGATGAAGTTTTGTCTTAAAATGACTCCAGCGTGTTAAAATTCACTTATAACCACTTCAGCGCTGTTATTTCAGACAAAGTGAAAATATGAACTAATCCCAGTCAAAATATTCACTTTATCTTTTCTAATTAATATCTATTGGTGCAGGTGTTTGTTTACATTGAGACAGTAGCGCATTAGTAGATTATCTGCCCTCTGCACCTACTGACTCGTCCCTATGCGGAACTGGACTTCATGCTAATTTTAAGAACTTCTGTCATATTGAACTTTCAGCTGCATAACACACATGATGTTATATCATTTCTATCTGTTGTCGCCCAGATGAGGATGGGTTCCCTGTTGAGTCTGGTTCCTCTCAAGGTTTCTTCCTAATGCCATCTCAGGGAGTTTTTCCTTGACACCGTCGCCGTCACCCTCGGCTTGTTGATCAGAGACATTTCATTCATCATTCATTCGTCTCATTATTATCTAGACACATTTTTCTCACACATACACACTTCCAATTATTTTCTTTTCTAAAAACATTCTCTTTCATTTTTGTGAAGCTGCTTTGAGACAATGACCACTGTTAAAAGCGCTATATTTACATTTAGGCATTTGACAGACGCTCTTATCCAGAGCGACTTACAATTTTATCTCATTATACATCTGAGCAGTTGAGGGTTAAGGGCCTTGCTCAAGGGCCCAACAGTGGCAACTTGGTGGTTGTGGGGTTTGAACCTGGGATCTTCTGAACCGTAGTCCAATGCCTTAACCACTGAGCTACCCCTGGCCCTATATAAATAAAAGTGAATTGAATTGAATTACAGTATTTTAAAGTAGATTATTAAATCAGAGACATATATCGCATTTACTCAACATTTAGATTTCACTAATGGTACAGGTTAAACTTCACGCAGGTATCTAAAACTGAAGAAGTGTCAATAAATTCTGTCCAGACAGTTTTGTATGAAAAGAAAAAAAGGCAAAAAGAAAATTTTCTGAGACTGGCTTCGGGTCTCCGATGTATGAAACTTTAAGATATCATTGAAAGATCGAGGTCTGAATAATGTACAGACAAAAAAAAAAAAAAAAAAATTATATTATATATATATATATATATATATATATATATATATATATATATATATATATATATATATATATATATATATATATATATATACACACACACATACATACACAGGTCTTTCTCAAAAAATTGGTCAGATGAAATATGCAAATTTTTTGAGATTTGGGGTTTTCATGAGCTGTATGCCACAATCATCAATATTAAAACAATAAAAGGCTTGAACTACTTCAGTTTGTGTGTAATGAATCTAAAATATATGAAAGTCTAATGTTTATCAGTACATTACAGAAAATAATGAACTTTATCACAATATGCTAATTTTTTGAGAAGGACCTGTATATATATATATATATATATATATATATATATATATATATATATATATATGTTATTTTTAGTAGTACTTTTAAACAACTTTTGAATAATTTATTTTTTTAGGTTTAAGGTCATTGTTCATTGCAATTGAATAAAAAACCTACAGCCTTTTTGTGCATTTCTCTACATTTCAGGGAAGCCATATGGGCGGATTGATCAGTCATCCGCACTTTCTGTTCCCACACTTGCTTCAGAAGGTAAGGAGCTAGAAATCAAAGGTAAGACACAGCCCTTACACAAGGATTCACACACAACTGTACAGTATGTCCGCGAAATGGCTCACATACTGTACACTCCTTACAAAAGCATTGTGGTATTCAGTTGTTTGGATACAGTTCTTCTAAACAGATGGCAATAAGTATAAAAGATTTAGTCTCTGGAAATAAAACTGTATCAGATTTTTGGATTTTACAAGACAAGTGTCCCGCTGTCTTAGTATGAATCGGATCCAGAGATTCCAGACTGTTGAGAGTTTTCATTCCATGCTCTTTGGTTTGCAGGAAAGTGTTCACAGACCATGTTCACACACAGTGAGTTTTGGAATATTGCTGGCACTCAGAACACATCATCATTTCTAAGCGTGTATAGTGGCGCTAAACACGAAGAATGAAAAAGGAAAAAACTAACAGATTATAAAGTAACATGCAGGCAGTAAGTTATACAGATGCAGGAGCCTGTACGGCCCGTAATGCGCTGCCAAACCTTAAACTGCTAACGTAACCGTTGATAATTAACTTTTGCAACAGTTGGATTTGATTTCGTTTATGAGTTTATAAAAAAATCTTTTCATGATATTCATAAGAAGCCGTTTGCTTGGACTCCTCTGTACAGCGAACTTTATTTGCTAAAGTACCACAAGAAAAACAAACCAAAAAAAACTTTAGGTGAACAGATGCAATGACAAAAAAACATGTTCTATGTTTTTTAGTTTTTTAGTCATTTATATCAAATAATATTTGTCATATCAAAATACATTCATACCACAGTACTGTTGAATTGCTGTATCTGGGTTGTCATAGGGTTGTCATACAGCACTGATTAATTTACAGTATCTCCGGCTCTGACGGTAATTCCAGTTACAAAATAAGTTTGTTTAAATGTCACCTGACCTTTGATTCTTTTATATTGTTCTCAGAATATTAGATTTTTGATCATTTCTACAATTTTCAGCACACCTTATCATGTTTCAGTCATTATTTAAACTTTGTCCATTAATACAGGTATGTACTCTACAGCTTTTGCCACAATAAAAAGTACTGGGAGGATATCACATAAGAGGGAGTGATGTTGTGCAGGATATCATGACTTGTAATATCACGGGTGATCAGTTCTACAAACACAGATTATTTACCATAACAACAGATTATTATTTGTTTGTTATTTTAACCGGCGGTGCGGTGGTGTAGTGGTTAGCACTGTCGCCTTGCACCTCCAGGGTCTGGGTTCGATTCCCTGGCCAGGTACTCCGGTTTCCTCCCACAGTCCAAAGATATGCAGGTTAGGCTAATTGGCGTTCCTAAATTGCCCGTAGTATGTATGTGTGCCCTTCGATGGATTGGCACCCTGTCCAGGGTGTACCCTGCCTAGTGCCCGAAGTCTCCTGGGATAGGCTCACTCGGGATCAACACGTATCCTTGTGCGACAGGACTAAGTAACTGCCACTGGTGCAGCTGGCGGCCAAGACTAGCGTAAGATTAGCGTAAAATATAGGGTTAGCGTAATTAACTGGGGGGAAAGTAGCTTTAAATTCTTACTGGAAATATTCAATTCAATTCAATTTTATTTATATAGCGCTTTTAACAATGTTCATTGTCTCAAAGCAGCTTCACAAAAATAAAAGAAAATTTACAAAAACAAAAACAAAAACAAACAAACAAAAAAAAAAATAATAATAATTTTAGAAAAGAAAATAATTGGAAGTGTGTATGTGTGAGAAAAATGTGCAGATAATAATAATAATGAGACGAATGAATGAAATTTCTCTGATGAGCGGCCAAGGGTGACGGCGACGGTGGCAAGGAAAAACTCCCTGAGATGGCATTAGGAAGAAACCTTGAGAGGAACCAGACTCAACAGGGAACCCATCCTCATTTGGGCGATAACAGATAGAAATGATATAACATCTTGTGTGTTGTGCAGGTGAAAATTCAATATGACAGAAATTATTTAAATTGGCATGAAGACCAGTTCAGCATAGGGACGAGTCAGTAGGTGCAGAGGGCAGATGAGGTCTGGATATGTAGCCAAACGTTAAGGAGAATAAACCATGCAGGTGGTGGACAGGCCTGATTATTCCACTTATATCCGCTTCGTTAACTTCCAGGTTCCGGGGTCGAATCGCAAATAGCATTAAATGGAATGCTACTACAGTATATGAACTATGCGTGTAGAGAGGGATGAGGGATTTAGCATTGTGTTAGAGATCTGTAGCTCGCCTTAGTTTATAATAAAAAAAAGAAAACACAGATGGTTCCGAGGCGATTCGCAATGAGACAGGATGTTGTTTAAGATGACATAACGTTATCAGATGTGTGCGGGCCGTACATACCTACTCTCACCCATGCTCGACCGACGGTTAGTGTAATTAAAGATTGTTGGAACGCTTGTGATGCCGAGTGATACAGTACATGTGGTTAAACGTCCCAGTGCTGGGAAGAAATGTCCTGGTTCAGCCAGTGTAACTAAGTTTGTTTGTTTATTTATATTTATGTCTAAGTTTCGGGTTTCGTCGTTAGATTTGTATTTACAGAATGTCATTTCAGTTTCAGATCCTCGACAGACATTCTTCTCTAAAGATCATTTTTCTGGTCAGTGTGTGTAAGTCATCCAGCCCTGAGGTAGCAAAGGCGCTTGGATGAGGTTTGGGTGCTGGTGTACAAAGTTTCACTTTCTCCAAACAGAACGCTGGTTTGTATTTACACAAAAGTTAAACTTGTGTGTCATCTGTCCACACATGGTCGTTTGAGTAGTTCAACACTCGTGTGTGTGTGTGTGTGTGTGTGCGTGTCTGTGTGTGTTTTAGCAAGCTTGAGAAGAGCAGCAGAGATTTTATTGAGAAAACTATGGTTTCTTTGCTGGTTCCGTCTCATGCGCAGCACATTTGTTAACACAGATGTTATGGTTGCAACACTTTCCTTTGTCACATTATCCTAGGACGTTGTTTTGCCACACTATACTAGTAGAAAACATGGACCTTAAGGATTGTTGGATTCATCTTGGTCTGTGATGGAGGCCCACATTACATATCGGAAATTCTGCTGTAAAACTTTCCTGCCTTACGCCTATTTACCCCGAGAGTGGAAGAGATTGCTGGAAATTTTAACCGATCAAAGAAAGGTCAATAAAAAGTCATGAGTTGAGTCTGTTTAGGGAGCATTTTTCTCATAAATATTCACACCATGAGAACCGTCAAGTCAAGGCAGAAAACCATTTCACACAGGCGACATCATAGATCCACTCCCCATGAGAATCTGCCCTTGTAGTGGTGTGAAGTCTTTATTAAGGTAACGTTATGTATACTTTATAATTCAAGCCAGGCCAGACACAGACCTGAATCAACTTAGCCGATTAGTATCAACTGGCGCCTTAGTCCTGTTACTCTACTTTCATTACCCATATTTTGTTAATTACTTATTTTTATTGTGTAAACCATGTGCAACTTTAGTTTTAGTGTGTGTAATGGGAACAGAAGCTTCCAAAGCATGCAAAAAGAAAGATCAGACCAATATAATGTACTGTAGTGTAGGCTCCTACACTACAGGGGGAGTTCATGCAAAAATAAAGCCATACTGTACGTGAACATTGTCCTGAAGCGCTGTAGTATCTCCTCATTTTAAATGGACTGTTTCAAAGTGGAAAAGTGTTCTATGGTCAGACGAGTCCAAATTTGACAATCTTGTTGGAAATCACGGATGCCCTCCAGGCTAAGAGGAGGGAGACTTTCCAGCATGTGTTTGAGCATCATTTCCAAAGCCAGCATCTCTAACGGTATGGAGGTGGATAAGAACATACAGTATGGGCAGCTTGCGTGTTTTGGAACGCACTATGAATGCTGAAAGGTGTATATAAAGGTTTTAGAGCAACATCTGCCCCAGGGAAGGCCTTGTGTATTTCAGCAGGACAATGCAAAACCACATACTGCAGCTATTACCAGCATGGCTTCGTAGTAGAAGGGTCCAGATGCTGAATTAGCGTGGCTGCAGTCCAGATCTTTCACCTACAGTATACAGAACATTTGGCGCATCATTAAACGGAAAAAAAAAATGTCGCAGACGACCACGAACTCTTCAGCAGCTGGATATTTATATCAGGCAAGAATGGCACCAAATTCCAAGAGCAAAACTCCAGAAACTCATGACCTCAATGCCCAGATGTCTTCAAACTGTTTTGCTACACCATGGTAATCCCCCCTCATGCTACTTCATGTTGAAAATAAATAAATAACCATGTAGTAGTAAACATGTTCTGAAACACTATTTTTGAGAGAGAAAAAAATTCAGGAGTACAACAATTCCATACTTTACACCATGTTCTGTATATTACATGTATAATTCTAATGAACATCTAGTTTTAGGAGGAAAAACTAAACTTCTCCTAGTAATTGCCCATAGTTTAATAAAATATAGCACGCATGATCCTTGAAAATTTACAGTACAAGAATCTTTTTGACAACTTGTAAAGGCAGAAGCGAATGTGTCAGTGGGATCTGTACACACAATCATTCACCACTTGCACATTACAGCGGCTGAGAGTTATTGCCACATCCCCCGTACAGTCCTGATTTCACTCCAAGCCATTTCCAGATGTTTGAAAAAGCTATTAACGGAGTTCCTGGGAGGCCGGCGTTTTAGACGTGAATGAGACAGGCAGTCCGATCATGGCTCTGGCGTACTGAGAACTTTCTGCCTTGATGGTGTCCAAGCACTAGTAAAACACTAGGATAAATGCGTTAGTGTAACAGGAGATTATATAGAGAAATAAATAGCATGATGCTATAAAATACTTTCACAACCGTGTTCTGCACAGTCAGAAGTCCCAGTTTAACTTGAGCACCTTTCATACATCTGACCTTGAGTTTTTTGACATAGCAAGCAATCCAGGTTTGTGCTCCTGTGTCCACCACTTTTAAGGATAAGTATTAATAAGTAATTAATATTACATGCATTAGCGTATACTGTATATACTTGTATATAATACTTACAGTATGCACCAATTCGTGAGCATGCAGAAAACCCAAACAGAGATGTGTTTGTTTAACGGAAAAATACCTTCCATTTTTATTTATGAGTTCTTCTTCTTCTTTTTTTTTTATTATTACCATATTGCATGATTTTGTAGTTGCAGATTATAGACATACAGACTTGTGAAGTCACCTATAAAGTTGTGTAAATGTGTTCCAGCTGTAAAGACATCATGTTTGTGATTTTTATTATTTGTTAAAATGTGTTAAAAACGTAGTGTAAAGTCTAGCTGTGTCCGTGTTTCAGACTTAGGCCAGTCTAAGTGCCTTGTGGAGAGGAGCCAGGCTCTGGAAAAAGGCGAGACGACACAGGAGTCCACCTTCATCCCGGAGTGCAACGAAGACGGAACTTTCGCCCAGGTGCGTCAGCGCTCTGGATCACCACGTCCTATACATTACAATGGGCAACACCCCTGTACACAAACAAACGGCTCATCTGCGACTCACACCAGCACCTTGATCTCTCTCCAAGGGACGCACGGCCTTGCTGTGTTTCTCATCAGTAGCAGAATATTCGGAAGATGTTTGTAAAAGTGTACATTAAGTCGCCTCAGAGACGTGGTCCATTTAACCGGTCCAGTCATATATTCATTTGTCACAGCGGGCTTGCCAAATCCAGACAAGCTGTCCATGAGTAGGATTTATTGTTGAAACTTTCACTTCAGTCCATCTGTCTAGTGAACATTTTTAGTAAGATTTGTGTTAAAGCGTTATTTTCTGTGTCCGTGTGGTTTCTCAGGTTCAGTGCCACACACCTACAGGTTACTGCTGGTGCGTGACTACAGACGGCAAACCCATCAGTGGCTCCTCGGTGCAATACAAGACTCCGGTGTGCTCAGGTACTACTGTCTGTGTGTGTGTGTGTGTGTGTGTGTATGCAAAGCCAGTGTGTTGGTCCATTGTGCAGGACATGATTCTCTACTGTATAGTTTCATCGATTTTCCATAAAAACTGTCAAAAGACAAAAAAACAACAACGTTTAATTATTACAAACGTAGTCAGGCAGAATAAAAGTCTCTATATCATGCCAATTTCTGTAAAAGGCATAATATTGGAAGAAATATACATATAGATTGCCTGGCCAATCAAAAATGGTCACACACTTTAAGGTTATGTTTTTACTGCCTTCAGCTTTCGTTATACACAAATGTGGTGTCGCAGAACCACTTTTGCACAATCTTAGTATTAGTCCTGGAATATACAGTACCGCATGCCATCAGGGAAGAAGAAAACCCTCCACAGACGTGATAACCTGGTGATTCAGTACATTCAGGTCGTCAGCTGACTTCATTTTATTGCCCCATAACGTTGCTGAGTCTCGACCTGAGCAACTGATCAACACCAGAACATAACACTGTCTCCAGAGGACTTGTACAGTGGACACTATACATAATAATACAAATACATTCTATTTATAATGCACTTTATATTTGAAGCAAATCTCAAAGTGCTACAAAATTAAAAATCAAAGTTCTACTATACGTACATGATGGTGCATCGCTTCCCTTCTTACCCTGACACACCCCTCACTCTGGAATAGACTCAATCTGGATCCATCAAATCACATCAGTCCAAAGTCCAGTCTTTATGCTCCCTAGCAAACTAAAGCCTTTTTTTTCTGATGAGTTTCCAGCTGTTTAGTCCCAATCCTGTGAGTTCTAGTTGTATCCCCTTTCAAATTTTCCCCCACATTACTTATTGCTGTATTACTTAACAGCAAATGTAACAGTTCAACATTATCTTTACAGGTTTTAATAATGTGTTTCAGATCTACTTAGTTGTTTTCTTCGCTTGATCCAAGCCAAAAGCCAAAACTGTATATGCAAATAAAAGTACTGTAGACCCTATAGACATTCAAGTGGTGTAAATTCACGGTTCACTGTTTACATTTACTTTTTTATTTATTATTATTTTTAATTATTATTTCACAACAAAACGCAGTACTGTACATTGTATGACAACAAAACAACAAATACAAGACAAATGACAAAATATATTACATTTAAATATTTTAATTTTAAACTTAACCTTCCTCTGATCATACAGTAGTCCCCTTAGTTATTAAGACAGAAATGTCAATAACCATGGAAAACTCAAATAATTAACATGTAAACATAAGTCTAAAGTCACAATGAACACTTAATTATCTCTTAACATTTAAGGTGCAAAATGAAACAAAATGTAAGAAATGCTTAATAAAGTGTAATAAAATAGTGCAAAGTGCATTTTTCTGCTTATAAAGAGGAATCCAGCAGACCAGCACAAGTCAACGATATGGCGCAACCAAACGTGATACTGTTACATGATTGGCGTTAGCGTATCACTCCCTACGTTGCTAGGTTACCAGAGAGCGAGTGCCTTTGTTAATGCAACTGTCACCGGCAACCGGAGGTGGACCAGAACCCTAGCAGTTAGCCCTTGTAGCGTTGACGGTAAACCCAAACGCGGAAATATAGCGAACAGGCAGGATAACCACGCGAGTTATTGTAAGAACTCTCTCACGCCGAGAGCAAGAGTTTACACAATTAAACCCGCATTCTAGCTGGTTGAGTCTGGTTCTAACTCACACTCAATCAGGAATTGGACCCAAAATGGTGAGTATTCACCTAAGATCCGGCGAAGCGTCGGAAACAGCATGGGCAGACTCAATGACTGAGCGATGTGAAGCGCCATCTTTTATGCTTCCTGAATCGCGACAGTACTACTTCAGGGTCCTAGTGCCGGTCGCGGAGCGAGTGCACATGACAGCAACCAAACTAGCTTCGCAACCTCTGTTTTCTTCCGACAGAGAATAAAAATGATCGAACGTTTTATCGAACACATTTTTTATTGATATCGATCACGTGTCTATCGCGATACATATCGTTATCGTTTTATCACCCAGGCCTACCTTTGGAAAAAAGAAAAGAGGAGGGGCACAGAAGATGAAAAAAAGGGAAAGGGAAACTATTAGCACTGTTTTGATTTGCTTTTTAACATTTTTGAACAGCAAAACAGCAGGGCTTCTTAGATTTGTTGTTCATGGACAAGGCAAATATGGCATCGCCAATTATGTCTAACCTAAAAATAAAAATAAGTAACAGTAATAAAATTATTTCTGTTAGAAAAAGTCATATATTGGCTGTGTGTGTGTGTGTGTGTGTGTGTGTGTGTGTGTGTGTGTGTGTGTGTGTGTGTGGATATGCTGTATATTTTCAGAACATACAAACCTATAGAATTATGACTTTTCCTTCAGTTGTAGTCTGATTTAATTCAGCACTGACATTTATTGCTGCACGTTTTATTGCCGAGGTTCTTCTAGGGTAAATGAATCTGTTCATCATAACCTTGAGACCTTTCGTTTGATCCAGGTTCTGCTCTTTATTGGCATTACTCTGATGTTTAACGTCAGCTGTCCCTGTGTTTATTTTACATGTCCTCTGTTTGTGCGCCGCGTCTCTGCTTGATGGATGTCGCAGCAAAGTTTCTTGTCCTTTGTCTCTCCTCTGCATCTCATTGCTTCTTTCCACAGCCTTTCTCTTCCAGACCGCATTAAAAAAAAGTAACAAAAAAAAAAAAAAAACATGCAGTTACTTTCCTAAGAAATATGTATGAAGGGGAACTCAAAGTGAATGGGAATGCTTTACTGTAATAGCTATAATTTTCCTGCTCAACATAACCTGGACGTTTGCCAGAATTAGATTGCAAAATGACTAGAGCACCTGTTTCTAGTCGAGTCTCTTTCTCCTTTTTTTTCCCCTTCATGTTTTTTAAAAACTTTTTTTTAACACCGCATAGTTAAGAGATCTCTCACGCTGACTCGAGCGTCTACAGTATAAATTCTCCAGGTCATTTCACATTGTTGATCATCTCACCTATTACGAGTGCAAGTACAATAAACGTATTTACCGTCAAATTTATATTCGGACGCCTTCGAAGGTATCAGGCTTTGGTATGTATTTCTTTTTTTAACCTGAAGTTAGGGTTAGTTCTGGTCTCTACCTGTAGCCCTGCTGTCCTGCATAAGATCCAATAATTTCATTATTCTTTCTTGTGAAGACATCCTGAGAACCGAGCGCTTCTATTCAAGTTTTTGTTCCAGTCGAGATGGCAAATTCTTCCTTTGATATGTCCAGATACTGAAAAACTGTAACAAAACGGAACTAGATGCATAAAAATATACTGATGAATCGTAACAAAAGTGAAATATCTCAAACACGTTTTTTAGGAAACTTCCCTGAATTTATGGGAACTCATGCTGGGACGAGTGGAACAACAGGTAGTAAATTTTTCTCAGACTCGTCTTATTCAAATTCATTTCTCCCTTCCTTGGCCACTGGTGTGATTCTAATCTAGGGGCATTTATGCATGCCAACTTAAAATATGTGCATGCACCGTGATTCCTGTTTATTTATAAATGTACGTTTTTTTGTTTATTTTTTAACGACGTGTCCAGTATCTTAATATATGTCAGTATATCAGTATGCACCCCTGAGAGCTCGATCATAGTTTACTGTTTCTTTTTTTCTTCTTTTCTGTCTGTTTTACATTTTGCAAAACAGTTAATAAAAAATGTTTAGAGAATCCGTAGTTAATCCGTTTGTCAGTTCCGTGCATGAAAACAAATCCTGCGCAAATCTGTTCCTCGTTAAATGTCATTAAATTAATTTCATTGTCTGCTCAGTGTCACTTCTGTGTCAAGTTCAAAGCCAAGTCACGTTTTCTTTTTGTTTTTCTTTTTCCCTGACTGTACACTCTTAGGAAAAGTGGATCTCTGAATCAATCATTCTCGTTGTTCCCTATAAAAACTCATTTTAAATGAAAGTAACCAACAATTATCCAATGCTCCATTGACAAAGCCATGGCGAACATTTATTTTTTCCTAAGAATGTACAGTAGTATGTGCATGCTTATTTGCTAATTTGCAAAGAATGTTTAATGCACAATCAAGGAAAGTCCTGCGTCAGTTTTTTTTATTTTTATTAATTAATTTTTTTTTTTTTAATCCTGTACTCTCTTTCTAAAGGTTCAGTAACTGATAAACCACCAGGACCACCTGGCTCTGGCAGAAAAGGTGAGTTGAGATCTTTAGAAACTGATTGTGAGTTTAGTTTTTTTTTTTTTTTTAGATTAAATAAAAAAATAAATAATTAAATAAAAATAAATGTATTATATACTGTATATATCATTAAAAAAGTATTTTCTGTTGTACATGGACACTTAATTACATTACATTTTTTAAATAATTATAAGTCTCCTCTCTCACAAATAAAAAAAGGGTTAACCTACTTTAAAAAAAAAGGTCAAATTATAGACTGTACTGTACATTCATTAAAAAATTTAGCTTGGGAGTATTTTTCGAAAATAATTTTCAATTTATTAAAAAAATTGGTTTAAATCTCATTTGAAATTTACGTCTAATCTAAATTTAAATCAATAACAGGCAGTGGCATAGTGGTTAGCGCTGTCGCATCTTGAACCTCCAGGATCCGGGTTCGATTCCCGCCTCTGGATGGAGTTTACTGTACATGTTCTCCCCATATTTGGTGGGTTTCTTCCAGGTGCTCCAGTTTCCTCCCACAGTCCACAAACATGCAGATTAGGCTAAATGCCAATATGTTACCAAATTGCCTGTAGTGAGTGTGTGTACAGTATGTGTGTGTCCTATAATGGATTGGCAGTCCATTATCCATGCCCTACTGTAAGTCACCCTGTGTACAGGATAAAGCGGTATAGACGGTGAGTGATCTAATAAGTGGTATATCAAACATAAGTTTTTGCAGTTAAATAATTGAAATGTCAGTTACGGCCTATGGATCTTAGAGGATGGCGTTTTCCACTGTCTTTTCCTATACGCTGTAATATAGCAGGAAAAACACTTTCTTCTTTATCCTTTCTTGTTCGTTTATCTGGCTCCAGTCAGCTCGCGCTACACTTTCTACTCTACAACTATTCGACAAGAAGCAACTTATTTGTTTCGAGCTTGACTCCAGGCTTGAGTTTATGTAAGTAGGTGCTTGGCTCCTCAGGGGCCGTAAACAATGGAAACATATTCAGGTGTTGTTAGCTTTTCCAGGCGGTGTAAGATCTTAGTGCTGATCAAAGCCTTGGAATCAACGTTCTTGCCCCTTTTCGTGCCACGATACACATTGAAATCTCAAACCGTTCATCCAGAGTTTTAACGGCAGCCCAAACACTCTGGAAACCTAGACGGTTCTTTACAGGCCCTGGGGACGGAATAGTGGGGTGAGATCATGGCGAGAGGTTTTCTGCATAACGGAAGAAAGGAAGTTTACTGTAAATCTTACTTATAGTTCATTCCTAGATCTTACTTTTTTTGCATCATATTTACGTACATTAGGGCGTACTGTCAGAAATCCAGCTGTGGCTGAGAGATCATTAAACAGATTCAGCTAAATGTTCTGTTCATGGTGATTATGACCCTAACCCTAACTCCTCGGGTTATCTATGTCAATCTCATAGTTTCAGCTCTAAAGGACATAAGTACTTTTGGAGAAAAGCCTCAGGCCTCGTCTACACATATAAAGATTTTTATCCCTGGTTTAAAAAAAAAAAAAAAAAAAACTAATCCCATTCACACAGGATGCAGTAGTAAATCCTGGCCTCCTGGGAACCTAAGCAGGCGCTTCCTCCCCACCCTGATACTCATGAATCACTGTAGCGACCCCTGACTAAATCACTCCGCAACACAAAGCATGCAAAATACACCGCATATCTTACCATGTTGCACATACATTATGAGTATTTGAGAAACGACAGCGCTATTAAAATGATCGTCTTATCTACTGCTCATTCACCAAATCACCAAAGCGTTTACCAGCATGTATATTAAAAGAACTGACAATAGAGTGTAAAGACTTCAGTTGGTTGTTATGCAGAATAACTGCATGCAGTACTGTTTGTACGCCAGAAAGGTAGATTCAGTAGTAAAACGTGTGTCATATTCTGACTCACAAGGTTGTAAAACAAATATAATAATATAATTCATTCATTCATTTATTTATTTTCTGTACCGCTTTATCCTTATATACTGTACAGGGTCGCGGGGGCCTGGAGCCTATCCCAGGAAACTTAGGGCACTAGGCGGGGTACACCCTGGACAGGGTGCCAATCCATCTCAGGGCACACATACATACTCACATACACACACTCATTCACACACTACGGGCAATTTGGAATGTCAATTAACCTAACCTACATGTCTTTGGAATGTGGGGAGAAACCGGAGTACCCGGAGGAAACCCACCAAGTACAGGGAGAACATGCAAACTCCATGCACACAGAGACGGGAATCGAGCCTGGCCGGGGAATCGAACCCAGACCCTGGAGGTGCAAGGCGACAGTGCTAACCACTATACCACCGTGCCGCCATAATAATATAATATAATATAATATTAAATATAACCGCATTGCGAACAAGTAACCTGATCAGCAGCCATGGATACAGGGTTGTCATGATAAATGCTAAAAGTCTTGGGAGATTCATAACACAAGACATATTGCAGTGGATATGCACAGGTTGGCACTTTTAACATGCAACGGACATCCATCAACAAACAAACAATCATATATTTTTCCAGTCCGTGGGAAAAGAAGAGGCCTTAAGAAAAAAAAAAGTAAGAACAATTTTCATGACCAAGATTGTTTGTTTGTGGCCAAAATATACAGTAGAGCAAAATAAAATGATACAAAAATGTGCGGACAAACCGTCGGTAAGAAATAAAAAAAAAAAAAAACATAAATAAATAAAAGCTCAGATTTTTTTTTTTTTTTTTTTGGATCTCAACAAAGTTGATGCTTCTTATTAAATAAATTCTTTAAAGCCCAGTGTTAATAGAAATAATTTTTGTTTATGTACAGTACTTTGTCTTTGCTGTATGTTGGTTTTCTAGGCACGCAATATGCATGTCTAAAATATACTGTATATATATATATAATTGGTGACTTTCTATTGTATTTGACCGCATTATTTATCCTTGGGCAGAAATAATTTTTAGTAAAACTTATGTAAGCGTTATTGTTCAAGACTATTTTTATTTTAAAAAATATGGCAACCGATCAAGTGTGAGCCTTCCAGGAAGCAAAGAGCAAATCTTACATACAGTACAGTAAATAGTCCTGCAGAGTTACTGTAGTCAGGTGGGAATTATTGAGTAAGTTTGTAAATGGAAGGTTATATACAGTATATTGCAACACTCAATAGACCTTCTGATATTTTCAGTATGTACAGTATGTTAATACTTTAGTTATCGCAACATAATGTACAGTGCACTTTTAGATTTTCAAACCAAACCGTTGTGTATTTTAATTTTATTTTGTTCATAAGTGAGAATGTTGCATGGATTGAGAGGTGAGGTACATTTAGCTACGTACATCACCTAATTGCAGTTTAAATCATGACCTTGTGTGTGACCCACCCTCCTACACCAGCTGATTATTGCATTAGCATGACTCCCTTGCATGTGCTCGATGGGGCCCAAAATGCAGAGGGCTGAATGCAATGCCACAAATCTGGGTAAGTACTGTAGGACACTACAGTCATGATACTGCTTAATACAGTATGTATATAACTAGAGAATAGAGAAACCAACAGTTTTAAAGTATTACTAATATTGTTATATTTCTCTCTATCTATTCTTTCTCTACCTCTTACTTTGAATTCTTTCTGTATCCTGTGCTCTTGGCCGGGCCATGTGCAAATCCCAACCATTCAACAGTTCTGGAGAGTAGATTGTATTAACCTCAATAATGGTAGTCTCTTTCCGGTTCTTTCTCACCCTAAACCCAGATGATGGCTCCAAACCCACACCCACAATGGAGACGTATATGGTCCCCGATGGTGAAGGTAAGTCCATATTAGAAATAAGGATTATAATACGTGAAGTGGATTATCTTGGATTATTTATGGGAGGTCTCCTGTTTTTCACAGAGATCACGGCACCCACGCTGCGAGGTAAGCAGCTGCCCTACAACAAAGACAAGCAGAACCGCTCCACCAGCAGCAGAAAGCCAGGTGGGAGTACACACTTTGTTTCAGGGTGTTGTTAAGCATTATTATACAACGGTTAATTCCAACCAAGTAATCTGATTGGACGAGATGCATCCCGTAGCTGTTTTCACTGTTAGGCAAATATAACGTCAGACGCACAAAACATATCACTTTTTTTCACCATGCAATTATTTATTTAACAAAAATTAAGCCCAAAAATGAATAACAAATTGCGGGCAATATTATATAATAATATAATTAAAAAGTCCCTCCATTATTCAATAGCTTGTAGATCTACAGCTGTGATAAGTTGACGTAATCGTTTCTGTATGACTCTCACTTCACTTTGGTCTGTTCTTCTTTAAAGCTTAAGTTCTTTTATGTTTTTGATAATTCGCTTATGCCCAGCTCTCTCAAGGTCCTGCCACAACATTTCAGTGACGTCTGAACATCAACTAGGCCATTCTAATACCTTGATTCTTTTATATTTTAGCCATTCTGATGTAGATTTGCTGGTGTGCCTCGGATCTTTGTCCTGATTTGATCGAGCTGTTGGTCTGATGGCTTCACACTTGCCTCTAGAACACTCTGGTAGAATCTTTCTCACTGTAGAACTTTGAACGTCGAATGTGCAGCAACAATTGTTTCTCTAGAACAATTGCTCATGTCTGGTCCAGTATTTTCAGAACATTTTAAGATTGTGAAAGCGCTGTAGTGTGTCCCCTGTTCAAGTCAATGACTGGTCTCTCGCCAGTTAACATTTAACATTAACGGCAACTGGAAGATGCCCTTACATTTGATCTCATTAAACATCTGAACAGTTGAGGGCTAAGGGCCTTGCTCAAGGGCTCAACAGTGGTAGCTTGGTGGAGGTGGGGACCTTCTGGTCAGCAGTCCAATGCCTTAACCACTGAGTTAAATAATAAAATAATTTAAATAATTAAATGCATGACAATCATGCTTGAAAATTTGGATGCCATAATCTTAAATATCATCAAGGACAAGAATTTGTGAAGCTACATGCTAAACTCACCATATTGGAAGACAAGTCGCCATAATGTGCTATCTTTCTCTAGCAAAAAAATGTCTGCATGAATCCATACCCTAAACTTCCCATGAAATCCCAATAGAGAGGGCTTGTTTACAAGTGGGGAAATAATCACTCCAGTTCAAGAGCTGAAAGCTCTTTTTTTAACCTAACTGATAGACAGACACAATTTAGAGGATCCAGAGCCAGGACTCCAACACATGGCCAACACACTTTGTTTTTCATCATGTACTGTATTATAACACAGAGTTGTTGCACATCATCAAGAAAAGAAATATCACAGTTGAGGAAATGTTTGAAAGCGTTAAGCATGCAGCTTCAATTATATCTGATGTATCCAGGGGCCCTGATGGGTGTCTTCTGTGGCAAGCAGGCAAAACTCCTCTTACTGAAACAGGCAGAAGAGTTTCTTCACTCTGTTTTAAATACCAGAGTGAAGAAAAAAGATAAACTGTGCACCCAAAGCAACTGGATTTTAGGGCACCTGTTTAGGTTCAACCTTTGGCTACCGGCATCTCATCGAAACACCACTATAGAGGATTGGGTTGAATTTGGTCACTTGTGTTGGACCTGTTCAGACCTCTCAGTTACGATGCTAAATATCAGTTAGTTATGATTTAAAGGGAGTAATGAGCTTTGACACAGAGATTCCTTATATGCAGCTATACGATTATATAAATTAATTTGTTGGCATAAATTAGGTTGCTGTCGTAGATCGATTTTTGTGCTAAGAAACCAAGGATTTCGTTCCCCTGTGGACTGCAGTTATGTACCTAGGTTGTGTTGTTCATGTACTTTTTGATGAGATGATTACACCAGTGGTAGTGTATATGTGACATAAATATGTAGGCAGTTCAATGTTTTGTTAGCAAAAGAATATAATTAACCAACATCTTTAAACTTCAATCAATTAAACTAAATTCATAAAATCTGATCATGTTGATTCATACATATTATCTTCTTCATTCTTCTTCGCTATGAAACAAAATGGATATAGTAGGGTTTCTATTCCTTATTGTATAATTGTACTTCTAATGTTACTGGAACTTAGTTGCATGTTCTGGAATAGCAGTAAAATCTGAAAATTTTGGGAAAGTACAGTGTATCATCAGTATTGCCAGAAAATCTTTAGGGGGGAAAAAATTCTTGTCTATTTTTATTATGTGGTGACAGATCATTTACTTTCATACCTACTCAGAAGGGGGTAGAATTCACTGGCCTAATGTCTGCAGAAAATACCTTTTCTTTCTTGGGCTTTGTCCCGTTTATCCTAGGGGGTCACCACATTGGATCATTTGATCCACATAGTTTTGGCACAGGTTTTA
The DNA here is from genome assembly GCA_030522415.1 of Channallabes apus. NCBI lineage: Eukaryota > Metazoa > Chordata > Actinopteri > Siluriformes > Clariidae > Channallabes > Channallabes apus. The sequence goes on along the minus strand of CM060116.1, from coordinate 34,898,764 downwards.
CACCACATGCTCTTCTTGTCACAACGTTCCCACTTCCTCCCCGGGATTAGGACTGTCACTGCATGCAGTGGGTGGGTTATATGGGGCATAGAATTAAGGTGTCTTGCACAAGGTCCCATCAGTGGTAATGTGTTGGCGGTAGGGCTCGAACCCCTGACCCTCTGCTCATCAACCCAAAGCCTCAATCTTTTATTAAGGTGGAAATATGATTAGAAATGGCTTTAATTTCATTAGGATTAGCATCATTAGAACAAACCACAGATATGATGAAACCAAATCAGGCACGTTAATGACAGGGACAAGGGGACAGGGGTAATGACAGAGACTGCCTTGATTCTGAAAGGCACAACCAGTGACTACTGAAATGAACTTTGTAACTTACCCTGTTATGCTTTATATTTTTATTTTCCCATTTCATTAAAATAAGTTAAAAAAAAAACTAATTAAAAAAAATAATTTCTTTAAACCTGTTCCTTGTCAGTATTATCGTTAGCAAAGCATGTGAACCTTTTGCCTTTTGTGAACCTCTACCTTGTATAGACAGATGGATTTCCAAGCATTTCATATTAAAGTATTTTTTTGCAAGTGCATTCAAGTGATGCCAGTTACACAATGTCTTGTTCTAGGCTCAGTGTAAAACATTTCCAGGAGTGGGAAACCTAACTCCGCTTGAACTATGGCGCCTGTCTTTCTCTTTCTCATGGCTCTCCTCGGAGTAATTTGTTTAGTACGTCTTTTCTGCAGTTTCCTTCAGATGAATACGGCCGCCTCTGGGCATGCCTAGTCAGCTCCACGAGGCCAGGGGAGTTTCACGCCTTGGCAGGACAAGCGCATAAGGGTGGATTGGATTATAGTCTGGGAGATTCATGATTAAGTGCAGACGTGTATAGACATTATTGATGCATGTGTGTGTGTGTGTAAAGTTTTTGCATGGGTTATTCCAGTAGCACGTTAAAACTGATTTGAGACATGGCTGTGGGATAACTGTGTTTTTTCGTACACATCACTTACAGATGGGAAAAAAAACGTTGTTTATCCTCTCGTCTGCTATGAAACACTTTGTGGCATTTTGTGGTACAGCAAACACTCTGCGAGTTTAGGATAAAAACTGATTTGTGTTGACAGCTGTTTGGGATCCTTTCAAGGATCCTCCTGTTTCTGATTAGCATTTGATGTTTTGAGAAGATGAGTAAACCATCGGTCCTTTCTCTGGCAATGTGGCGGTAGTTTTGGGGCAGTTGTTGAGCTGGCTTAAACATCTAGCTTTTTTATACTTGACAGCCCAGGGCCATGTTGCGGTTCACAAGAGAGAAAGTAATGTTGGAATTGATATTCCATCTACATGAAACAATTATCAAGCCAAGAGATGTGTACTTCGAGAGGTCCAGTTTTGAATTGCAAATAATGTGCAATGTATTTTTGTATTGTGCTCTTGCTGTACTACAGTACAAATTAGGAACGACAATGTATTTCCTATAAATACATTGTAATTTAAAGGCTCTACAGATTGTGGATTTTTAAAAAATGTAATTAAACACTATATTTTGTAATTTTTGCAAGTTTCAATAAATATTAATTCTGTCTTTTTATGAGGGGCAATCACATTAAACCAAGGGCACACCAGGAACTCATTATTGTGAGTTATTGCCACACAGTCCTGACCTCGCTCCTTGCTTGATTTCCACATGTTCCAGGAGTTCCTGGGGGGCCAGAACTTCAGACGTGATGCAGGCAGTCGGATCATGGCTCCGTCATACTGAGGAAACTTTCTATGTTGATGGTGGACAAAAGCAAATGATTGAGTTCAGAAATCTGTATTGTAGTTTATTTGCAGCTTTGCAACTATTGTACTGATATAGAATCAGCACTGGGCTGATTCTAGTCTACTAAGATGTGAAAATAATCCTTATTTCTGACTAATCTCCTCTTTTGCGTTGTGATTGCTTGCAAGAAATTAGCTTCATCTATGAGTGATTAGGTCATCAAAGCTCTGAAATATGAGCCCAACCAAGAGCGCCAAGGCATGACTAAAATGCAGCTCAGTTAAGTGCGTGATCAGTGAAAAATGTCACTAATTTGGGGAAACAGTGAGCTCTGAGAAGAGTGCTGCATATCTTGAATGTGCATGGGTAGCACCTTAACACATAGTTCACCCATCATTGTTGTTTTAAATGGTATTTCTGACACATATGGTACACGTCACACTAGATGCCAACAAGCTTGTGGTAAATGCTCTTCCTCTCTGATAGCGGAAAGGTATGTGCTGATTAAAAGCAAACGAAGAGGTGGCTTTGTCGCAGAATTTGTGGATTCTGTTTTAATATTATCGCTTTTAAGGTGCAATTTCTGTGTGAAAAAAGCTGTAGTTTCTAATGGCAATGCTTATACAGTCAAGGTTCAAAGTACGTACTGTACACCATTTTTAATTCTACTGTATGTGTTTCTGTGACTTAAAACCAATAAAAAATCATCTGATAACAGGTCTTACTATTAGGCAAATACAACCTCAGATGAATAACAACATATATCTGTAACTTTTTTCTCAGTGACAATATTTATTTTACAAAAATGAAACCAAAAAGTGGGGGGGCGGCATGCGGGCAATACTAAGTGCCCCCATGATTCAATAGCTTGTAGATCCACCGTTCGCAACAATACCTGGAAGTAATCATCTCCTGTATGACTTTATCACTCTCACATCATTGTGAGGAAATTCTGACCTATTCTTCTTAAGTTCTTTGCTTTAGTTCAGTGAGGTTTTTGATAACTCAATCACTTCTGCTCAGCTCTCTTAAGGTCCCACCACAGAATATCAGTTGCTTTGAGGTCTGGACTTTGACTAGACCATTCTAAAATGTTAATTCTTTTTTATTTCAGCCATTCTGATGTAGATTTATTGGTGTGCCTCAGATCATTTTCCCGTTGCTTATGCCCAATTTCGAGCTCTAGAATACTCCAGTGTACAGAGGCGTTCATGGTTGACTCAATTACTGCAAGGTGCCCAGGTGCTATGGCTGCAGAACATGCCTAAATCATCAGCCTTCCACCTCTGTACTTGGCAGTGGGTATGAGGTGTTTCTGCTGAAATGTTGTTTGGTTTACTCCAAACATGGCTCTGGGCATTAAGGCCAAACAACTCCACATTGGTTTTGATATTTTTTTCACTGTGGAATGTTGAACTCCAAATTCTTTGGAAATGGTTTTATAACCCTTTCCAGATTGATGTGCAGCAGCAACTGCTTTTCTAAGACAATTTCTTATGTCTTTCCCTCTTGGCATTGTGTTAACGCACACCTGAATGCTCCAAACCAGTAAACTGCCAAAATGTTTGTATTTATAGAGCTCTGCACATGCGCTGACCATTTAATCAAGGGCTGATGATGAGCTGCACCTGGCTGGAACTTACTCTCTCAAATCCTGTAGAAGCAGTAAGGTGTCCTTAGTATTACCCACATATGCTTTTCTCTTTGGCTTCTTTTTTTGTTAAATAAATAATTTCACCCTTATTGAACAAGTTGTATGTTGTTGTTTGTCTGAGGTTATCCTGTGTGGACAGCCACATTCAGGTTCTGCTTGTATCTCCCCACTACCTGTTTCAGGCTCTGGTGTGTTATTTCCCACACCTGTTCATTTAATCAGAACCACTTACTGTATCATCAACAGCGGAGGAGGCTATGGGGCTTTTGTTCCACGGAAATGGCTGAATTGGTAGCAAAGGACTCATTTGAATACCATGAGCTGAGTGATGGAGTGGTGTAATGAGTTCTGGACGTATTCTACCCACAGAAGGTTCTCTGAGCAGAAAGCTCTCAGAAATACACCCACTTCCTGGTTTGCTCACTCAACCTGCTTGTTAGATTAAGAGTGAAAGCCAGATGCAAGGCTCTTCGTAATCTCAGTTTCTCCATGAAGTTTGACCAGACCTGGAACATAAACTATGTGCCCTGATCACTGACCTAATTTTTAGGGATGATAAAATAATAGAATACATGGTTAACCAAGAGCACAGCAATCTGGAATGATGTGGGCAGACCAGGTAGCTGGACAAAGTGCAGTGACTTGGAAAAAGCTATCTTGTATAACCTTAATATTGGTATTACCTTGTGACTTTGGGAGATCGGTTATGAAATCATGGCTAAATATAATCAAGTATACTGTGGTGAAGGGGAGGCATGAGTTGTACAGAAAATTAATCAATGAATGGATCAATGAATTAATGATTTGACAAAGCCTCAACTCCTATCATCTTCACTATAAAAGCCTGTGATGGGTCAGGATATTTTTTGAAGAGGAATCCAGGATTCAGGATGGATGATGTGGTAAAAGCCATTATTTTTATCTTTGATATGCAAATACAGCATCTGGATTTTAGGTCAGTGGTTTAGCACTCGTCTCATACAACGATCATACATGTAACTGAACCTCCCTATTAATGTTTTATAAAAGTTTCCAATTTCATTGCAATTATTCTTTAACTGTTCTAAGAGTAGGCTGTTTTGTGACTGCAGTAGTTCCCTTTCAAAGGCTCCACTCGATGCTGCGTGAAAACGCTATGGGAACATCTTGTCATGTTGCCGGTTGTGAAGCATGTGTGTATCAAACATGCCAAATTTTGGCTTATATAACCTCGGTCAGGTGACGTCATCTGATTAGACGCAGGTTATAAAAGGAATAAACCGGAAAAACTCCTCAGATTCTTTGTCTTCACCTTGACCTTGTTGTGTTAGCTTGTCTGCGTTTAAACCAGCAAAATAAGAAGTGTTTAACTCACCGATATTCGGAGTTTTAAACGAGATGTCCCTCCGCGTGATAATCCATATCAGAGGGCGATGTCTACACTTTACTGCTCGCGCGCGCCCCGCATTCCTTGAAAAGCTTCGGGCCGCGGCGCACCTTTGGAGCTTAAAGCTCCTTTTCTTTCGAGTTCTCATCGGATCGGGAAATTCCGTTCTCAAACGCGCCCTGCGCTTCTTCAATGGGTAAGGAATAAACATCCTAACCATACTAAGCACTGGGAAAACATTAAACGGCAGTTTCTGTCGGGTGGCCGGGGGGGGCGGAGCTTCATGACGCTCTCTCTCTCCACCCCCCTTCTTAGCTCTCTCCATATGAGTTAACCCTTTCATGGAGTAAGCTGTATTATCCCGTGTTTTCCTGACAATACTTATTTATTCTCTTAAATATAATTGATGTGGAAGCACGGAGTTATATGATGACGCCCAGATAGAAGAGACGCTTTGCAGGCTATCTCTCTTCTGGGGCATCATCCTTCCTGAAAAGCTAATACTTCCTTCAAGCTGTGTAGACTTTCATCTTCCTTGGAAGGAAAAGCTTTTCAGGCAGCAGGTCAGGTTGGTGCTCATTTGCACACCATGGCGGTTTTGCAGGCCTATACCACGCTGACCGGCTGAGAGACTTGAGCACTGGCGGGGCTCTTCAGATAGGGCATATTGGAATTACGCCGGGCCACAGACTTTGTCTCTGCGTGCAACAAAAGCAGACGGCTCGTGCTATCAGCCATTTTATGGCTGCGATGGGTTTCGCGCGGAGGCACTTGTGGTTGAATCTCAGGCGCATCAAGGATAAAAATTGCGCATTCCTCCTAGATGCCCCTATCTCGTCTTCTGGCCTGTTTGGCGATATCGTTAACTCGGTCGCCACTAGGTTCATTAGGCGAAGTTATATATAACAAGCCTTCGGGAAATTCCTTCCTCGCCGTGCTCAAGAGTCGGGACTGTCGGCCACCCAGTCTTGACCGGGTCTGACCTCTGGCGAGGCATGAAACACAAGGAGTGTGTTTTTGAGCCTGCCACCCCTGGGGTGCGATGCTCCTCACTATCCGCCTCAAAAAGGTCAGACTGGCATATTGTCTTCTTCACAAAGAAGCCCTGAGGTTCATGTGCCCAGGACCATGGGTGTTGCCCCCAATGGGGAGAGGCACACAGAATTGCTTTCAAGAATTAAGTTCTTCCTGACACCCCCAGGAGGTCGGTGTTCTTGCTCCCCCACCGCTGGTGTTTTGGGCAACACCAGTCTCCAATAAAGTGTTAGTTCCTCAGTTTTTCCTGCCATGTTTCAGGATGCCGAACATCTAACATCCCCCCGTTTAACCAAGCCGCCGCAACTTTTCCCCTTCCTGAGAAACTGGCAGCGTATAAGCTACTGCCAAGTATATTTCTTTGGGTACTAAGCACTGTAGAAAAACTACAGAATTCAGTTCTCACATCACCCTCCGCGTTTCAAAATGGGTATGGTCTCCACTTCCATGAAACCGGAAAGTATGCATCTCCTGACAGAAGTTGCTGGGGAATGGGGCCATGGAACATGTTCCCCTACCAGACAGTGAGTCTGTAGTGAGCTACTACAGTCGGTATTCCTTGGTTCTCAGAGGAACAGGGGGCTGCGTCCAAATTTTTTGATTTCGCGGGCTGTACCGCTATCTAAAATAAATAATACAGTTTCAAAATGTTGACTGTCAAAGTGATTGCTCTCAAATCCTACCAAGCGATTGATTTGTGACAATCGGGTCCTTGCATTTGGTTTAGCTCCCTCACCCGCACATATACAGTATAAAATGCATGGATAGACGCCGTGCTGGCCCAGTCTCATTAGCTAGCGCTTCGACATCAGCATGTCGTCCTAGCTCATCTTTGGTTCTAGGATTGAGACCAAAAGAATCCATTCTGGCGCTCTTGGCAGCTGTATCCACGGTGACACCTTTGGGCCTTCTGCAAATGAGAACATTCCTAGTTGTGGCGAAGACAGGGGATTTCACTCTAGGGCCAATCCGCGCCAAATGCTCCGTACCCTTCCTATGTGGTTTAAGACCCCGGATTCTGACTCTGGGTCCCACTCTAAGTCCGCCTTGTCATCACAGATGCTAACAACAGACGCTTCCCTCACGGGCCGGGGTGCGGTCTTAGATGACCGTCCAGCCCAAGGGAGCTGGAGAGGCCTTCTTCTCGCGCGGCACATCAATTGCCTCGAAATGATGGCTTTATTTCTGGCCCTAAATCACTTCCTCCAGCAATTGAGAGGCTACCATGTCCTAGTGCGGATGGACTACACTATGGTAGTCTCATATATTATTGCCAGGGTGGACTGTGCTCGCGCCGCTATACAGCTAGCGCACCAGATTCCTCTCCCTCAGGGCGATTTACATTTCAGGGCATATGAATAGGAGCAATTGCACTGTCCAATCAAGCTCTGACACACGGGGATTGGAATCCCCACCCCGAAGTAGTCAGTCAATCTGGGAGAGATTTCAGCTAGCAGAGGTGGACCTCTTTGCCTCGTAAGATCAGCAAATGTCCCCTTTCCTGCTCTCTGACTCTTCCAGCCTCCCCCCCCCCCCCATGGGTCTGGACTCCTTGGCCCGTACGTGTAGCTCTGCTCCCGGGAGTCTAAGTCAAGCTGGTCTTCCAGCCGGCGTAATTAAGACAATTCTAGAGGGCTCCCTCCCCTAGAAGAGCTTATGCCCTCAGAAGGAATGTATGTGGAAAGTCATGCATGACGAAGCAGTTAGACCCAGTCCACTGCCGAATTGTTTCAGTGCTGGAGTTTCTGCAAGAAAAGTTGTCCTCGGGCTTATGCCCTAGTACTCTCAGGACGTGCGTAACTGCTATTTAGCATGCCACGTCAGGGAGTTCCATTTCAACATGCACCCTATTGTTTTGAAGCCTCTGTCCTCCGCCTTTTACAGCTTTGGAGCAGGAAAGACTGTGCTAAGCAGGTAGACCCAGTTCACTGCCGAATTGCTTCAGTGCTGGAGTTTCTGCAAGAGAAGTTGTCCTTGGGCTTGTGCCCTAGTACTCTCAGGACGTACGTAACTGCTATTTCAGCCTGCCACGTCCTGATCGAAGGGGTTACTGGGGGAAAATACCCTTTTTTTGTGGGTTTTAGCTATCGTGCTCGAAGGCCCAATTGACACCCCTTTTGAACCACTAGAGTCAGCACCTCAGGTTTTCTGACCCTTAAGATGTTTTTTCTAATGGCCGTTACCTCTCTAAGAGGATTGGAGATCTGATCAGTCTCCCCATCCTGCCCAGAATTTGCCCCTGGCTAGCCAGGGCCATTTTGCATCCTCACTGAACTATCTTCCGAAAGTTCCATCTTCAACTTGCCCAGTTGTTTGGAAGCCTTCTGTCCTCAGCCTTTTACAGCTTCGGAGCAGGAGAGACTTCACTTACTGTATCCAGTATGTGATCTTCTGATTTACGTCCACCGCATCAGCCAGTGGCGTAGGTCAGAGCAGCCTTTACATGTTTTGGGGCCGCGGGGGTGGCCCTCAGTACACTGGGTGAGAGATGCTATTGCCCTCTCCTATGAGGCGCGTGGGCTCACTTCGCCTCTAGGAATCAGGGCTCACTCAACCAGAGGGATTGCATCTTTTTGCACTAGCAGGAGGTATTCCCCTGCAACAATTGTGTGACGTGGAGGATTGGCCCTGTCAGCACAAACTTGTTACATTCATGGTCTGGATGTTTATGCTACTCCGGGCTCACGTGTCCCAGAGGTACAGTAGCTGCCCAAGCATAGTTCTGAGACCTTCTCGGCCTTGTGCGCACACGGTACACAACCTTGGTCTCTCACTCAAAACGGTCTCTCCGTTAATGTGTGTGTGTGTGTGTGTGTGTGTGTGTGTGTGTGTGTGTGTGTAATTTGCGTGCACACCAGGGTTTGACATTGGTAATAACTTTAGTCTCACTAGCCACTTTGGCGGGTAGTTTATTCTTTGGTATGACAATATATTTTTGTTGTAGTTTTCTCTAAAGGCATCCGATATAATAAACGCATTGCAACGTAATATTACGTGCATAAAATGCGCGTGAATGTAATGAGGACATTTAATGAGGACTCTCTACACATGTTCACACATGCATTGCGCGCGCGCGCACACACACATACACACACACACACACATTTTTACTTCCTGTTTGGTTTAGTGATGTCCCGCTTTTATGAAATTATTTGGCCCGCCCCAGCCCGCCCCGCACCACTGTATCTATTTTTACAACCTGCCCGACCCGCGACCATTAAATGATGTGATGATGTAAATTCCCGACCTCAATTTCTCCCGCACCTCGTCTTCCATCTTCACTTTTATTTCTTTGTTTTTGTTGTGACTTCCGGCGGTAGCTGCTTGGCGCATTCGTGAATTGTCACGTGATGTAACCTTATCAAAGAACTTAATAAAATATCAAAATAGATATTCCCAAATATTTAGGCTATAGGGAATTGCACGCAACATACATGGATTTTTTAAAATTTAATTTTGCCCCAACTCGCCCCGCAAATAAAGGGACAATTTCTTTTCCTGCCCCAACCCAGTCCGCGGGTTACCAGACGACCCGCGCATCACTAGTGTGCACCATTTCCTTAAAGGGCTATTGCTTCTCAACAGGATGAGAATGTTTGCCCCTTTCGCATAGGTTATTTACTGATTATATATAAAAAAGTAATCACTAAATTCATCAATTGATTGAATTACCTCACACTATAAAGAGTCAACACTACAAGATAGACCAGAGTCCATTGTCCTAACTCAGAATTCTGATATAATAATACATAATGAATAATAATACCTGATAATAGTACACAACACACTAAAATGATAAATGTTCTGAGTTGCTGTATTTTTAATATCAGAATGAGTTCAGGTGTACTGAATCTGTTATTTTTCAATGTCATGTGGTAAGAGTCTTGAATTTAAATTCAATAAGCAGAATATACTGTTCATGTTTGCATGTTTTTATATTGGGAGCTTAACAGTACTGAATACTTGACTACTACTCTAGTGATACAGTGTATGCTGTCATTTATAAGTAAATCTAGATATAACAAACATTAATGTATCATGGTGAAGAAAAAACTGCGATTTTCAGGTAACAAAATTGTGGTTAGTAAAAAGGCTGAATGGCGAGTGACACCGGAAGTCCACTAGAAACATTGGCCAGTGAGCAAAAAAGTTAATGTCAAAACCTGGTGCACACACACACACATATTAACGGAGAGGCGCTGTGTGTGTGCGTGTGTGTAATGTACGCACACACACACAGAGCACCTGCGTGCACAAACGGAAACTCTGTCGGGATTTATTTTTACATTTTTTTAAAGGTAAAGTGCTGGTTAATTTGTGTTAATTATTTTTATGTATTTATTTTTTTGGGCTGTAGAACGAATAATTTGTGTTTCCATTATTTCCTATGAGAAAATAAAATTTGATTTACGAGTGTTTTGGAATACGAGCCTGCTTGCGGAACGAATTATGCTGTTAACCCGAGGTTCCACTGTATATCCAACTGATTAACAATCATTAGATAATTCAGTTTACTTGCTGTTTTAGTTTTATAGCTGATTACAAGTGCACAGTATAATTTCTCTACAATTAGTTACAGCATTCTTTCTATGTACTGTAATTCATGTGATATTTATATTCTATCCCCACTGTAACAAACTACAGTAGATCAGCATGCCGTGTTTCTTGCTCAGACACCTCTAGTACCGGAGGTCATTCTGGTCTGCACAGGTCTTAAAACATTTGATAAATGCACTTGAAGTGTAAGTGTGCAAGTGACAATGAAATAATTTCCACCAGATTGGGATGAATATGTCTGTGTTATGACACTATCATGATGAACTCGTGGTTACCTCTGAGTTCTCGGTTACCTTTCACATTTTAGAGAAACATGCGGGTAGGTGTGCGGGTTTGTAAGTTTAGTGTGTTGTCCTTTGATGAACTGGTGTCCGACTGGTCTAGTGCCGACATTTTGCGGGGTAGCCTCCAGATACATAGCAACCCTAACCAAGATGAAAGGGCTACTGAAGATCAGTGAAGCAATAGAAATAAATAGTGAACATTTACAGAATATGTTATATGAATACCTGTATATGTTATAAGCATTTCAGAGCTTGAAATTGCTATAGAAATTATAGGCCTTAACTGAAAGCTCACTTCTACTAGTCTATTAACCAAAACAAGCAGAAATGAATCTTACAGAGAATTGTAGTGATAATAAAATTCTATGCACAGAAGAGTCCCATGAGTCTTTTGTTTTCTTCAGAAATTTCTTGTCCTTGCTTTCTCTCTCTCTCTCTCTCTCTCTCTCTCTCTCTCTCTCTCTTTTTCTATGTGAGAAAAAAAAACTGTTTACTTGGGAATCGCAGCTGCCTGGCGCCTGTATACCCCCACTATAGTAAACAGTGCTAAATAATTTCATTATGAACAGCCTTGGATAGGAGCGAGAGCGACTCATGGCAGCTCAGAGCTCTTAATCACGAAGACTTGACTCGCACTCATGCTCCGATGGCAACTACTCGCTGGAAACAGGTCCCGTTCCAAACTTCCCCACTCCCTGCCCTCACCCCCATCCCACAAGCACACATACAGTACACACCCCTCCGCCCTTCAAGCCAGGTCCCACTTAAATCGCCCCAGGACCGTTCCAGAGCATGTCAGTACTTTCAGGCTGTGTACCAGAACTGTTTGCAAAGGACACAAAAACAAAAACACCAGTATTATATTACAGCCAAAGAGGCTATATATCATGCTTTCCCATCAGTTTTAGACATCCCTTTGGCTTCTGCAGCCTTTTCCTTATCCACAGCATGGTCTACCACTTAAAATCCCACAGCTCCTTCTTTATTCGAGAAATTCTCGTACCCACAACATAAACTTGGAAAGTAACATGATGCCATAAAAGATGACTAAGGTCATTACATTAGATTTATGTTGGGATAGGATTTAAACATTGGCGTGTTTAAGTGGAACGGTCTTGGATGAGAATTCGGTGTGTGTATTTATATAGTACATGTACAGTATGTGTGTGTGTGTGTGTATACACGCCTGTTAGTTTTATCGGTCCACCTGTTTTACCGATTGAATGAGACCTTTAACATGATAAGGAAACTGGCAGTTTTGGAGACACTTCATCAATACACACCCCGTTAAAAAAGGACAAAACCGACGTATGTAACTAAAAAAGCCCTTGTCTGAACAGAGCTAACTGGATTAGCTTCAACATGTTTCACAGCACTGTTGTACTTGGCCTCCACGCAGCAGCCAGCAACGTGCTAAATGGATCTTAACATAAATAGAGATTTATGAGACTAGGCGTTAAAACATTTAAACAAACATCTGTTAAGTGTTCATGGTGTTAATAATGTGAGGTGTGTGCGTGTGTGAAGTTTTAGGCCTTAGAGAAAGGTCAGGGATGAGAGAATACCTTGAGAATATTTCCATCACTAGACTTCTGCATGTGCTAATTTAAACAAGCACTTCCACTTTCCATCCGCTGCCTGGATTTCGTCTTGTGGAATCACAACCTGTAGAGTCGACAACATTGTCAGCAGTTCCTCTTAGGGCACTGAGCATTTTTTCTCTAAAAAAAAAAAAAACCCCTCTGGTTAAAACCCATTGTACAGTATGTCATGTCCATATCATTCTCCCCATGACATACAGTAAGTGTATATGCATAAGTGTATCTGTTTAGTTCCTTATTAGTTTGTCTGTTTTTTTTTTCATTCTGTGATTTGCATTTCCAAACAGTTGCCTAGCTCCGTACTGTAGGTATGTGTGTATGTGTGTGTGCCCTGCGATGGATTGGCACCCTGTCCAGGGTGTACCCCGCCTAGTGCCCGAAGTCTCCTGGGATAGGCTCCAGGTCCCCCGCGACCCTGAACACAGGATTAAGCGGTATAGAAAATGAATGAATGAATGAATCTACTGTAAGTACTTTGCAATAGACAACATGAAGTGCAAATGTGCAAACAAGAGCAACAAGACACAATGCAATATGCTGAGATAGTGAGGTGAGGTGGGACCTCAAATAAATGACATGATGGATAAAAAAAAAAAACATTTCTTGTTAAAGTAGCAGGAAAGAGTTCTTATTCAAATAACAGTTAATAAATATTAGTATTATGTAAAAAAAATGTTGTTTGTACATCAGTGTGTTTGCAAGTGTGTATTGTGTTGTATTGAGGTGACTGTTTATCTGAGTGTGTGTGTGTGTGTGTGTGTGTGTGTGTGTGTGTGTGTGTGTGTGTGTGTGTGTGTGTGTGTGTGTGTGTGTGTGTGTGTGTGCAGACTTGCTGTTGATTATTGGTTTTCCCGTAATACACATGTGGATTTTAAATGTACATTTTATTTTACATACATCTTACAGATATAGTTTGTACATCTCTTTTCTTTTTTCACATTTTAAATGACATCTAGAGTCACTTAGTCACAGTTATATGGCCTTGGACTGGGCTGAGGTGGGCAAATCATTTAAAGTGCTATACAAATAAAATTAAATCCGGAATTTATTGGCATTATACTGTATATCACAAAAGTACACAAAATAGCCAATAATATTTATGTGGGGGAAAAATCTATATAATTTACAACATAATTCACAAATATGAAACTACTGTACTGTACAAGCATCTTATGTGACCATTTAATGTAATTAATTTGTGTAAATTATTAGTATAATATGATCGCACTATAAACACACCTGTTCAAAATTGATACAAAATGTTGGAAAGTAAAATTTGTATGCGTGTTATGTGCATTTTCAACTTCCACTTTATTCTGTGTTACTGAAGATGTGATCAATTTTAAACAAACTCCTGTTACAAGATGCGGAGACATTTTATTATCTTCACTTTTTTCGTACATGTTCTTTTCATTATTCTCTTCACTTATAAAAATAACATTGTAATTATATACACTACCGTTCAAAAGTTTTAGACCACTTGCAAATTTCTTTGTTTTTGTTTAGTGATTTATTTTCTACATTCTACAACAATACTGCGGATTTCAAAACTATACAATAACACGTATGGAATTAGGTAATTACGTAACAACAAGAAAAACACCAGTTAGTTGTTATTTTAAGACACAGAGGTCGGCCTTTCTGTAATAGTTCCTGCAAGAACAGTATTGTCAAGTGCATTCGCAAAATCCGTCCAGCACCATAATGAAACTGTCTCTCATGAAGGCCGTCCCAGGAGGACGAGACCAAAACCTACCTCTGCTGCAGACGAGAAGTTCATTTAGAGTTATCAGCCTGAAAAATGACCAATTAACAGCAGCTCAGATTAGAGGCGTTATGAAGTCTTTACAGAGCAGAAGTAGCAGAAACATCTCAATATCAACTGTTCAAAGGAGATTCATGCAGTTTTTGGACGCCTTCAGCAAAACTTTACAATGTAGAAAGAAATAAACATCAGGAACCATCATGGAGTTAGAAAGTGTCCTAAAACTTTTGAACGGTAGTGTGTATATGACAGTGAGGGTACTAATATGTACTGAAAAGTAAAAGTGTACTGACTCATTTTGTTTATCATGACTCTAGACAAAGTTCCTTCTTGTGACCAAGAGAGACAGAATGCGCTCAGTGAAGCTCGGCTGAACCCACGAGACGGGATCTTTATTCCAGACTGCGGGCCGCTTGGCCTGTACAAGCCTGTGCAATGCCACCAGTCCACCGGCTATTGCTGGTGTGTGCAGGTAGACACAGGAAGACCCATACCTGGAACCTCAGTCAGGTAAATACATGATCAGAGAAATGCATTAAGCTTAAATTGCTACAATTAACTACAGTTAATATTTTTTATTAAACAAGCACTTTTCTCTTTTTATGTAAGCTGTTTTGTGTTTATTAGAACTACAGTGGAACCTTGGATTACGAACATAATTCGTGTTTCTGTGTAGAGCAGAGGTGGAGGAGGGGTGTGTGACACGTGCGCACATAACGACACGCTGATACAGAAAGAGAAAATGGATCTTTAATCTCTCTAATGAGACTTGCTTTTGCTTTACACGCGCGCACACACGTGTGTTATAATAAACAGTACATGCGCGCTGTACACACACGCATACAAACACAAAATGAAGGATGTTTTAGACATGCAGATTATTCTAACTGGCGTCCCAAATTTCTCCATATGTGTGTGTGTGTGTGTGTGTACCACGGGGTCATAAAAATGAGAATAAATACAATGACCACCACTGGCCTCCACGGTCCCTAGTTGGACTACAGTGGTTAGACGGATCGAATTCCTTGTGTGTTTATGTTTGCATACCTGTGTGCCCTGAGATAGACTGTCACCCTGTCAGGTGCGTACCCCACATTGTGCCCTGTGAGGATAAACAGTATAGAGAATGAGTGAGTAATGAGAGATATTTTTGCACATGAGGAGTAAAGCAGAGATACATTAATGTCTCATTTTCATGTTTCATATAAAATTTTCCTTGCCATCAAGTCAAGCGCCACTGCTTCAAATTTGAAATCTATGTTTTACCAAATGACACTTGAGACCAATATTAAATACATACAAATGATATTATTAATGAATTCATAGTATCATCATTTTAAAGTTCATGAACAGGTTTTTTTTTTTCTTTTTTTTAAAAACATAAATCAGAGCAGATATTTTAATCAGACATTTTCTTCAATTCTTAAATGAATCTTGAATCGAGCTGTAATTGCAGCAGGCACTTGGTCAGCTTATCATTACACCCACTTGCATGCTTTCTTGTAGTACAGGAAATCAGACTAATCATACGATTTAAATAATTGAACAAATCATATAGGGAATTAAAAGTATACATTTAATACACACGCAGGTGCATACCATCAACTTAATACACTGACCGACCAAAATATCACACAACCCTGGATGGAGTCCTGGAGTATGGGAATAGAAAATCTCCACAGACGTGATAACCTGGTGATTCAGTACATTCAGGTGGTCAGCTGACTTCGTTTTATTGCCCCGTAAAGTTACTGAGTCTCGACCTGAGTAACTGATCAACCCCAGATCATAACACTGTCTCCAGAGGACTTGTACAGTCGACACTATGCAGGATGGGCGCATCGCTTCATGACCTTCCCTTCTTACCCTGACACGCCCATCACTCTGGAATAGACCTTTTTCCATTGCTAATGTCCAATTTTTATGATTACTAGCAAACTGATGGTTTTTTTTTCTCACTAACAAGTGGTTTTATTATGGACACACAGCTTTTTAGTCCCACTCCTGTGAGTTCTTCTCACATTGTGTGTGTGTGTGTGTGTGTGTGTGTGTGTGTGTATGAAAATGCTCTTATTCTCCTTAGTAGTTTTTTTTTTCTTCGTTGATGCAGCCCATTAATTTAAATCCTTTTGAAATGGTAACTTTTTTTGGCCAGACGGTGTATGTTGTGACTGCATAGGTTTTTTTAAGACAATAAACATATTAGTTTTTGTCTTTTTTATACTTGCTAAACTTAATTTTATTTACTTATTAATTTGATATGCTTTGGTTTATCACTTTTTTATTGTCTTTTATCACATTTGACAGCAAACGAACAATGTGATTTTCATTTCCACTTTTCCAACATTGCCAGCATTTTTTAATGCTAATATTAAAGGCATCGTCCTGCATCCATTTCGAAAAGCCCCGCTCATACTCAATACTCAAGAAAAATCTGGTAATCTCAGGAGCTTGAACTACACACTGGTCATTTTTTATTATCAAAATCCGACACCGCAAAAAAAAAAAAAAAAAAACGTCTCGAGCAGTTTTGTAACTGAAATCTGATTTTTATAACTTTCCCCCGGGAAACATTGTTGTAATTTAGTCACCAATTCTGAATGTAGCTCTTCTCGTAAAAAAGGACAAATTGTTCTTGTATCATTTATGTGATGCCTTTTCCTGTAAATGTCACTGCTTTTATCGAAATATTTCAGCTTGTAGATTTAGTTTTCAGTTTCATTTCAAGGTCACTTTTTCTGACCGCATTCTTTTCTTCAGAGTTTTTAACTGCCGAATGGATCTTAGGCACGTTAACACTTTCATTACCCAAAATGTATTACAAAGTGTACTCTCGTGTCTAAGACATTATGTGGCAATAAGTGTGTTTTTCATACAGTATAACAAAAAGCAGTCCAGCTCGGAACAAGCAGCCAAATAAAATACACAGCAACTCTTGTTGTTCAAAGCTTAAATAAAAGTGACCAACAAAAGGAAATCCAAGAACGTGCTCATTCATTCATTCATTGTTTTTTTTTCTCCTTTTAGGTAGATGAGTTCATTGTTTCAATCACTTTTAATGAAAATTTTTGTAAACTTTCCAATTAAAGAGCTCACAGTTTTTGCTTTAAAATGTTCGTGACACATTACTTTATCTGGTTACATAATAGATGTTTTTCCCCACAAATGTACAGATTTGTATTCTTTTCTTTGCTCGTGTGGATTTTCCCAGTCTCCAGACTTCCCGGATTTTACTGACATTGTGTCTCAATAAAAAAAAAAACCTCTCTCCTTCTCTTTCTCTCTCACTCTCTGCTTTCCCTTAGAGCTAAAAAGCCTGACTGCGCAGCCCGTCCCCACGTGTCTGAAACGGAGGATCTATTCAGGGACAGAGAACTGAATGGTGAGGAAAGAACAATGTGTATTTCTTTTTCATACTGTTCTCTGTTAAACCCACTGAAGCCAATATTCTTCTTGCTTCACATTCCCAGTGGCTAGTCGCACTCACTAACATCGTATGGGAAATGGTTACAGGATTACAGTATAACTCCATGTGTTGCCACCTCAAGGTGGTCTTTCTTTTTAAGTGGGAAACTTTTCACAAGGTTCCTGGGCTTCACTTTGGTTGATCTACTTTCTCCCCTTCATTTAAACTTCATTATAACTGCTCTTTAATTCCCCATCTGGTATATTTACAGAGTAAAACATGGCTCCTGACTGTGTAGCAGATGTGTACCGTGGTTTATGGATGGTTAGAGGAGTGGGGGGGTGGAGGGGGGTGGAGGGGGGGGGGTTACGTTAGGAGCCGAGGATATCGTGGGGTGGGGGGGGGGATGGGGGGGATGGGGGATGGTCGACTAGACTGTTTTTGCCCCTGCAAGGTTGAAGGGAATTATATTTATGTACTCTAGTTATATGACTCGGCACTCTTCAGGGAAAAAAAAAACATTTTAGATTCTTATTTGTAAAAAGACACTGTAATAAAAAAGAAAAAAAGAAAAACAATAACGACTAAATAACCTCATGAGCTTTTTAAAACATTTTGTTCAAATCAAATATTTTGCATCCATTCAGAACAAGAGTTCGATCCAATATTCCACATGCTCTAATTTAACCCTCGCCTGGAGAGGTGGTGAGGCGCTCAAACGGTGCGTCACGACTCTCGTCCTTGCTTCAATCACACTAATTGGATTCACCTGCATGCAACCCGACCCCAAACTCCCACACACTTTCCCAGAGGTCAAACAAGAGTAACAAGAAGGAATGGTGCATAAGGAGGTCAGAGAGAGTGTGTGAGAATGTGAAAGTGGAGTCCAGGGTGAAAATGTAAAACTAGAATTCGTTTATTGTGTTCTCCTGTTCGAAGTCACTCTTTAAGAGACACAATTAGTGTGCCGTTATGGCTCTACATCTGGAGCAATTAAAAGGTCCTGGTCGATAGTGTTCCTATAAAAGCTATAAAAAAAGCGCGCTGGTTGCTCGATAAACATTATGTCACCTTGCGTTCCACACTTTTTTCTATTTCTACTATTTCTGCATGTTTTTTTTCCGTGCAAATTTCCATTGTTTATTGTGAACAAAAAAAAAAGACTTTTCGTGTGAGCTTGTGTTCATATCCTTTGATCAAATCTGATATAGGCTGTCCAGATGGAAAGAAACTAGAATTCATAAACAGCTTGTTGGATGCCCTAACGACAGACATGGTAGACACCATTAACTCACCAACTCCCTCTGGTGGTGGGAGGTAAGAAGCTTTTTCTTTTTGAAAATCTGCACAGAAATAAACTGCAGTTAAACCTTGGATTGCGAGTAACTTAGTCTGCAAGTGTTTTGCAAGACGAGCAAAAATTTTTAATGAATTTTATGGATGTGGGATTATGGGAAATCGTCTTCCATGCTCGGTCTCAGTGCCCGTGCATCACTTGTATAGTCCATGAGTGTTATACAGTTTACTTTAGAATTGTGACCATTCTGTAGCAGTGTGGGAGATGATTCTGTTCAACGATAATGCAACGTCACATTTCCACACACTCCTCTAAAGGAGTCAAAAGCAAGTGTCATTAGAGAGGTTCCTTGTTAAAATCACAAAAAAACTTTAAAGATTCCACTCCTCTTCTTCTCTCTTACATTTACATTTAGGCATTTGGCAGATGCTCTTATCCAGAGCGACTTACAATTTTTTTCGCATTACACATCTGAGCAGTTGAGGGTTAAGGGCCTTGCTCAAGGGCCCAACAGTGGCAACTTGGTGGTTGTGGGATTTGAACCTGGGATCTTCCGAATCGTAGTCCAATGCCTTAATCACTGAGCTACCCCTGGCCCTCTCTTGTCTCACTCACACCAGTCACCATTCTTTTCAAAGGTAAAGTGCAGGTTAATTTTTTTATTTTTACTTTATATTTTGTATTAATTTTTATCTGAATATTTTTGTGTTGTGGAACGAATCATCTGAGTTTCCATTATTTCTTATGGGAAAATTTACATTGATATACGAGTGTGTTGGATTATAAGCACACATTCTCAAATAAAGATCTAATTATGCTCGCAATCGAAGGTTCCATTGTAATACTACAGTACATTCTTATTCTTAACAATACAATTCTATGTTGGAGTTTTTTAAGAAAAAAATGAGAACATCACAAAAGAGGGTTGAATCACACCAGGATAAATCCACCCTGAAAGGCTTCCATATTAAATCTTTATGATTAACATGTTTTTTTTTTTTTTTTTCAGTGGCACCCAATTTTTTTAATTTTATACACTGGGCTTGTTTCAGGTTTGGTAAAGCCTTTCAGTATTATCTTTCCACAATGCCATCTGACTACCTGCCGATACCATGTTGGAATTAACACTTGCTTCAGCTCTACCTACTGTAAGCAGAGAAACACAGGAGCACATTATTGGTTGCTATCACCTGTCTGGCTCTTTCACCCTATCTCTGCCAAATCAGATGATCATGCAAAGTTTCAAATTGTTTGCTAATACCATCATTAATCATGCTAGTAACAAGAATAGCTTAAACACATGATGTTTAACAAATGTGACTGATCACACCCATTGAGATATTAATTCACATTTTGGGTGATTTGAGTTATCCATCCACCCCGAAAAAATATCTTTACCAGCAGCAAGGGCTTATAATGGGAAAATATGGTTATTTACTAACATGAAAACATCATGGAGGTGTTTGGTAAAGTGCATTTAAACAGTTTTTAGGGTGTAAACTTTCTCAGTTCTGTTGAAGGATCAGGAAGAAAAGTTATTTATTAACTGATTTTTGCCAAAATTGAGGATTTATTGATATATTTCACCTACTGCAGTAATGCAACTTGACTTATGACGAGTCACAAGTATTTTAATATAAACATATTGAATTATGCGTCAGCATGGATTGAGTATGAATTATAAGATAACTCTTGAGGAATTGTGATTGAGCTATATTTATTTTATTACAACACACAGTCTAATCCTATACAAATCTTATACATGAAACAAAATCATGCTGAATTTTTCCAAACAACCTCTGGCATTTTGTAGAAAATGGTATTTGACATAGTCTCCGAGCAGTTCACGTCATACAGAAATGGGTTTTAGCTATATACATACAGTACAGTACATTGCATGGCTGCATCTTACCCAGCACCGATCTTCTGCAGGTTCTCAGAGCCTGACCCGAGTCACACGCTGGAGGAGCGCGTGGTGCAATGGTACTTCTTTCAGCTGGACACCAACGGCAGCCATGACATCAGCAAAAAGGAGATGAAGGTCTTCAAACGTTACTTAAAGAAGAAGGCCAAGCCCAAGAAATGTCATCGCAAGTTCGCTGATTACTGCGACCTGAACAAGGACAAGGCCATTACTCTGCAGGAGCTGAAAGGATGTCTTGGCGTCAATAAAGAAGGTGAATGTTATGAAGTTATGAAGATTAATTGTGATAAGTAAAAAATTGCTTTACAGAAAAATTCTGATATTATATCTACATTATGTATAGTACATAATATAAAATATATTCAATATATAATTTTCATGTAATAATTTGTAATGAATTATTATATATTATTAGTTTTTATACTAATAAATGATAGTTGCCTGCATTTTCATGATACCGATATATTATTCATTAAGAATTGTTAACAAAGCAGTGGAATGACCATTGTTAAAAGCGCTATATAAATAAAATTGAATTGAATTGAATCAGTTTTGGAAAATTGTGATGGCTGTAACACAAAATGACAGTTTTATATTAAAACTGAGGTTCTAATGTAATTGTTTCTTAAGTTACAGTTAATTCATGGCTAATAGCCTAATGCTGAACATATATTTAAAAAATGCTGCTGTATTACAAAGAAAAATATAATTGCTGCATAGTTAATCGCATAAAAATCGAAATCGTAATATGGACCAGCACAATTATTTAACTGCAATTGCCTGTTTTTTTTTGTTTTTTTTTTATATATGCACATAATCTAGAATTTTGTGTCAGTAATTAATAATTTGTCAAGTTTTATATAATTTTGAGATGATTAATTTTGGCAAACATCCTCTTTTTGAGATAATTTATAACACTACTTCCTGTTAGCCTGGATAAATACAGTATGTTTGAATGTTTATCGCAGTTTAAACAACCAGATATCCAAATATCCACAGTTATAACCACAATTGCAATTATTTTGATCACATTGTGCAGTCCTGATTAGTGATATGGTGAGACTTTTTTTAGAAAGATGTTTTATTTAATGTTCCTGGATGGGGTCTTCAAGGTAGAAGTTAATTTTCTAGCATAGAAAAGTTTTTTAGGCTGAAAGACAGAGCGAGAGAGAGAGAGAGAGAGAGAGAGAGAACCTGGAAGAAAAATACAGTTTTGAGCTGTAATATAAGTGATGAGTTATTAACTGCTTTCACTGGCTTTCCATTGCACTGAATATAACTATAAATTCAATAAATACATAATTAAATCCATTTTAATACATTTTATTTGTCAAATACACAGCTATACACAGTTTGATATGCAGTGAAATGCTTATACGATGTCCACCAGTGACCTAAAAACAACCTAAAAAATTTGAGTATTCAAATAGAGATATCAAATATGAAATAAGAGAAAATTGTACCACTATAGAAAACTTTAAACTGGAAATTTTACAGCATGTACAAGTTGGCTACTAAAAAATAGGATTGAAACAGAAGTGTGAGATGTTAAATATTAACATTAAGTTAATATTAAGTAATACAGGATAAGTTGTTTATAAATAAATAGCTCTTTATAAGAGAAATAAAACTTTTTTATCCATTATTATAACAGGACGTGCTGTAATAATGCTGAGAATAAAACAACACCTAATGGTTCTTGTGCACCAACATGCACCGTAATATCTGTTTTTTTTTTTTTGCTATATACAATAATGCAGCTGTTCATTAATTAGCCAAATTCCCCACTTTGTTAACTCGTGTCATAAATAATAATGTCGCATGAATAACGATACCTTAGTGATGTCGGCTTTACTGTGCAACAAATGGTGGAACTAACATGAAGTGACAAACGGAATATGAAAGCTTTCCAAGGTTTCCTGGATGCTCATGACACTAGATGTAGACACAGTGGCAGGTTTTTGTCCCGCTGTTGGACATGGAGACTTATACGGAAAAAAAGACAGCTGGTTTTGTAAACTCTTAAGCTTTACAGAATACTGTATGTGTGAGCTGTGGACTACGGGATGGAGGTAGATTTATGTTCCTTTCTTCTTTTTTTCCTTCTTCTCCGTCCTTCTCACCCACTCACTCTTTTTCCCCCTCTTTTGCAGGTCCTACAACAAGCAGCAGCAGTCAGGGGACAAGGCAAGGAACTAATTTGTTCAGTAAGGCAACACTAATCGCTTTCACTAACATGTGCTTGAGTGGCTGCAGATGGCTGCGAATATAATTCATTAACATTGTGAATCACTAACACAGAACAGAATTTCAGCATGTTAGTGGAGAAATGTGTGATGAGTGATGCTGACAATCCAGTATAGTGTGTGTGTGTGTGTTGGCAGAGCTGAAAAAAGAAATCAATCAATTACTTTCATCTTTAAATCTATCCGTGTCATAGCGAAGATGCCGCGTGTTTAGACTGAAGTGTTAATATTTAATGCTGAAGAAACATTACATTGGTGATGTGACAGTCAGCCATTCAGTTTACCTCAATGCTCCAGTCTATGAGCAGCAATGAGGTAGTGGAATTACAGGAGACGGGGTCATCGTGTCCGACTGGGAATAATTACGTCTTGCCCTTAGTTGATCCAATCGTAGACACCTGACAGACGAGGATGCACCAGTTTGTCCATACTTATAACTTTACATCTACAGTACAGTATGTCTCTGCTGTCCCTCTACATTAATAATAAAAAAAACGAAAACAAATCACTGGCCATGGTATATCATGTTCCAGAACTTGTATTGAATTCAAACACATTTATGTCTGGAAACCACTTCTTTTCTTCTCTACTTTACAGATATGAACTGACAGTCTATTTGGAGTGAATGTAATGTTTCCACTGTAATAAATCCCACATTGTAGGATATTATATCTAAAATAAGCAGCAGCAATCAGGACGGTGGTTTGTTCTTTCTGATCATATTTTTGTCATGCGTTTTTTTTTCATCTTTCTCAATATATTGTAAGGACAGCAGAAACGCCTGGATCACAATATAGGAAAATGTGGATCCTCAAGACATCGCGATCCTCCAGCACACCGTGAGGAAATAGGATTGTTTTCTTCCTCCTACTGTAGAGTTCAGGCCTTTTTAGTATTTATAAGCATCTACAGTAGATTGATTTTTATTTACTCTACTCTATGAAAAGGCTTCAATTCAAAATTTGTCTCGTGTCACTTGTTATTGTAGAAAAAAACTACATCGATTCTGTTTTATTCCTGCGAGCTGTAGATAAACATGTCATATTTCAGACCGTTCCGTACAATTCATGTTAGGGGCTGCTGTGCTCTTTTCACAAGCTTCCCTCGTTCCCTGCGACTGTGTTTTTCTCAGCCTGAGGAGCTCTATCATAGTTTGGTGGTTACTACGTGATGACAGCTGCACTCGCTTCTCTTCTGTCTGGTGGGATCGTCTCGTTATTACGAGTGTTGTGTCTGTTTACCCTGGACTGCGGGCTGTGTCGGGTCCAGCGAGGCCTGAGCTCATGTGTTTACTCTGGCGCTACCTGCTTCGCACTGGAAAACAGTGGCTGAGAAGGGGCATAACGTCAGGCACGGCAGCGTGTGGCCAGGGCTGCCAGGATAAACATCAGGTTCATCTGCACAGCCAAAAGGGGTTTCTTTTGCCCCCAGTCCATTGGTTTGCTTTAGATCCCTGTAGACATGCACGCAGTCAGGCACTGATAGATTGGTGCAAATGTCTTCCAACAGACAGTTTTATGTCAGTTCACTGGAACACACTGAATTGAAAATTGATGAGCATACTCAAGGTTCGGGACAAACTGCTGCCAAAATATCTCAGACACGATGAGAGCGTGTGCCCATTTTCTTGAATTTGGCAGCAGTTAAGGCTTTTTTTTTTTTTTTTTTTAACTTTTTCTGTCTCTGAACACTGTAGAGATGTTGGCTTAAAGCAGTGCACTGTATCTTCAGTACCATCACCGCTC
The DNA here is from genome assembly GCA_030522415.1 of Channallabes apus. Taxonomy (NCBI): domain Eukaryota; kingdom Metazoa; phylum Chordata; class Actinopteri; order Siluriformes; family Clariidae; genus Channallabes; species Channallabes apus. The sequence continues at coordinate 34,874,121 of CM060116.1, read as the reverse complement.
CTGCCGTGAGTAGCAGCTGACTTTACACTTTCAAATCCCTCACTAAGTGTATTATATGAAATCATTAGATGGCATTTTTCTTGGCTCTGTCTTCTTATAGTGTCAATTGAACAGATGGGGCATTATTTAAAGCATGCATGGTTTATAATTGTCTAAAGATTAAAAAAAAAAAAAAACCTTCAAGGTTAAAGAGTTTGAATATATTGGCTAATCAAAGATTGTTTGTGTAATAAAGTTCTGTCAAAGGGCCATATTCAGAGACGTGAGTAGTGTGATGTGGGGTCAAATAAGAAGCAGTATGAAGTCCAGCAGCACCGTCTGACAGTTTTATGTAACCGCAAGACGCTCAACTAAAAAAAAAAAAAAAAAAAAAACGTATGCAGACTGCCTAAACACACATGGGTCCATAAATTTTGGAACAAAGATTGTTGGCGTATGGCCTCTGTACACCACCACACTGAATTTCAAATACTCAAGATGGGAGCCAAGATTGAAGTCAAGGCTTTCACAAAGTGTGGCCTTAATCAATCAGGAATTACAGCATTTGTTTATTATACACACATTTCATCCAAGTATTAAAGGCAATCCTTACAGTATGTTTGTAATTATGTTCATTTGTTCCATTATTTTTGAGCCCCCCCCCCCATAAAAATAGTTGTGGTGGTATGAATGATGGCATTAATTGCTGAATGGTTAATCAAAGAGACATCAATGAACTGTATCAATAAGATTGTCTGTCAAATTTATAGATACTTTATTTTAAACCTGCATCATAATTAATTAAGAAACTAATTTATAAATAGTATAAGTAATAAGTAATTATTATTATAAATAAATGACACACTAAACGATCCGTAACCAAAGCAAATGAATGCCCTTGTATGTTGAATGTTGAAGTTTTCCTTGCAGGAGACAGCACCAAATTAACGGAAATATTGCCATTAATTAAATAAAATAAATCACATCAGCAAATTAGGGTTTTTTAATAGACTCATGTTATGATTTCATGACCTCAGTGTACTTTAGTAGCTCGTGACTATTAATATTTGTGCATAATTAACTCTCATTTTGTGATGCAATGGGGAAAAATTGTGGCCCAAAAATCCGTACAGTAGACTTTTTTACCCCCCTGCCTAAGCATTACAGTATATTTTCTTCTGCTGTACTTCTTGTTCATCACCGTACTGCGGTTAAATGTGAATCAGTGTTACGCCAATTTTAACACAAATCCCAGTTTGACTTTGTATGTATAAAACTGACTCCTGCTTATAGATTACATGCTCATTTTATGCCCACAACTTAGTTTGAGTGATATTTAATTGCACACTCATAAGCATGTTTTAAAACAGCGCCATCTGTTGAATTTTGGAACGAACTGAAATTTTTATGTCTTACCGTGAAGTGTGCGGTATGAAGGTGTGAGATCGCATTTAGTAAGTAGATTTAATTGCACACTCATACTGGCGTATTTAAAAAATAGGGTTAGGGGTTAGGGTTAGGGTTAGGGTCCTAACCCTAGGACAGCGCCATCTGTTGAATTTTTAGATTTTTCAAGGTAGATTATTATCATATTTTGTTTTATAACATAAGAGCGTTTTCCATTAAAATTTCCAAGTAGCATATCTTCTTTTCTTGTGGGCTGATTGCGATGGAACAAAGCCTACGTTACCTCAAGCTCGGCTAAAAACCCCATTAAAATTTGTTCAGTAGTACAAACAAACAGACTAAACAAAAAATTTTTAAAACGATCTTGATGTGTTGTTACTCATCATACGTACCACAATTTATTCTTTTGCAAATATCTTCTACTGTATATGCACGCCAATTTTACAGTTTTATTATATGTATAGATTATACAGTATCAAATCAACCCTGTGTGTAAGCTGAATCTGAATATAAGGAACTTTCCCCCGGGGTAATTCTTGAGTAACTGTCAGTCTTAAGTCACTGATATCACATTTTTTTTTTTGTTGCTGGCAAACTTTACAATGATTTTAAGAGTGTTTCACATCATGACCTCTATTTATCAAACACCACATTCCTTCTTTATCACAGAGGAAAGCCAGAGTTCTGAACAGACTAATTGTTACCCTGCAGAGGGACAGTTTAACTTTTATGTCTTCGCTGAAAATTAGGAGGCCTATTAAACCCCGGCGGCCGATTCTTCCACGGCTTTTGTTTCGGGAGTTACTCTTCTCCCTGTCTCTCTCTCTCTCTCTCTCTCTCTCTCTCTAAAACCCACCTGTCCTGCGCATTTCATTACACATTCTTCTGTACGATTGTTAGTTAGATGTTTTCGACCAGGTTTCTCAGAGAGTGATCATAATTAAAGATGTTAGTGACTTTCAGATGCTGTAACATCAGCAGAGTGAGTAATACCGAAAGCAGAAGGCAAATGTGCTCTTGATAGTTATGTTTATTAGACTAGAAAGTGTGTGGCAGCCCTGCCAGGATAAACATTAGCTTCATCTGGACAGCACAGTCGGGGCTTATGTTGAATATTCTGCTTGAAATTGCTGCAGGATCCAGAGTGTGTTTTTCTCCTTTTATTGTTATTACTGCTGTATTACTTGCAAGCGACAGGTGAAGCAGGTTAACCTGGTCTCATTAAAGAGCAGTTTTGCTGATTGGCTATTTTATAACTTGGGTAAATTATTTGCATACATTTTAAATTGCCCCAAAAAATGTTGATAGTTTATTGGTTACTAGGGAAAAAAACTCTTTGGAACGAACTAAAACATTGTCAAATTATCGCACTTGTTTAGCCACTAAGGTTAGTCCTATCGCATCGCACCTCGAGGGTCTGGGTTCGAGTTTGCATGCTTGGTGGGTTTTCTCTGGGTACCCCGGTTTCCTCTAACAGTCTAAAAAAATGCAGATTAGGCTAATTGGCATTCCCAAATTGACAGTAGTGTGTGAATAAGCATGTGTGTGTGCCCTGTGATGGATTAGCACCCCATCCAGGATGTACCTCACCTCGTGCCCTAAGTCTTCTGGGATAGGGTCGAGCCCCCCTGTGACCCTGTATACAGGATAAAGTGGTATAGACGAGGACGATTAATTATTATATGGATTGTGGCGTAAATTTGAAATGCAAGTTAATCATTTTGTTAAGAGCAACATTTTGGTTTGTATTGACATCGACTGGCTAAAACATTAGGACTCTTTATTAAAGGACATCAAATAGACCTAATGTGAAATTATTAGGAAATCGGTTTTTCAAAACCATTTCTTTTCATGAAGCATCTTAATCTATGACTTTGCAAATTTTTCCCAAACTTAACAGTTCTAACTTTTCATACAAATTGCCTGATGTGAGATCATGTGGGGAATAGCAGATCCTGAGTGCTGGTGATTCAGTAAACTGTGTGTAAGTTGTTTTGCACTGGGCCACAGTGTGCATGGCTCTAATCACAGATCAGCACTCAGGTGAGGCTGTTCCAAAGCAGAGCGGATCCGGTTTCTGCGCTTTATCAGATGATCGTGTCCGGGGAACAGCTTTGTGTCCTTAATGGCGCGGCTATTTCACCACTTTCCCCCGCTGAATGAGGAGAGGCCAAAGTCAACTGCTTCTCTGGAGCCTCTTAATTGCCATATGGGACTGAAGCTATAGAGGAGACTGAGTGCGCAGACACTCAGATCTTACAAGGTCCTCAGAACTGCTGGACAAACGAGAACTCTCGAATTCTCTCCAAAAAAGGCTCCTAAAGGCCATCACACTAAATAATGGACATAAAAGTCAAGTTATCTTGTGAGCGCTCAAATATATAGCTGTTCTTGATAGTACTATCTGTCGTGGTCCACATCGACTTTTCAGCGGGTATAGTGTAAGCAGTAAATCTGCCGGGTGTAATAAAACTAGAAACATACCGGTAGTTGACTCGGAGCACACCTGCGTCACCCCGCTCCTCCCCCCAAAGGAACCTGCTGTTAACCTTTCATTCTTCAATACGCACACACACACACACACACACACACACACACACACACACGCAGCCATGTGATCAGTCCTCCAGGCCAAAAAAAAAAAACCCTCTACTACACTTGCCCTTCCCCCACGGACTATGAAGCTTGACTGGAACGCTCCCACTCCTGTCTTCAGATGCCACCTGTAAGCAATCTGGTCTCCTTACCCCAGCCGAAGCCGTCTATTTCCTCAACTCGCCGGCTTTACTATGATTAATGGACCCAAGAGGAGTCCCAAACCCCATGCCGCTGATTCCGACAATCGCACGAGTAATGTTGGCTCGAGTTCGTCGTAAGTCATACTCTGCAGAAATAAAGTGAATACGAATAATGTGATTATGTAATAATTTGCAGATAATTAAGTTTGTAGGAAACATTTTAATAGAAAGGAATATTTTAGTCAGGGTGAGTCACTGTGTTAGAATTTTTTCATCTCTGCAAGATCAAACATTCCTTTATAATGATTAATACGCAATCAAATAATTTGTATTATTTTAGACTTTCGATAAAGCTAATTATTGTTTAATTTTAAATGAATGTAATCCGGTTTGTTTTATTGTCGTTTGTGAAACAGTAATAGCAAGAAATAAAATTACACACACATACAGTATGCGCTGTTATAAATAATTGTAATAATTTAATCACTCTAATATTAGACATAATTACACCTTCAATAATAACCATTAGATAATGTTTCAGAAATAAGTGAGGGAGAATTAATACCTGTTATTAATTAATATCAATGATGCGTGATGATCATTTTCCCATAATAACAAGTTAAAAACTTTATTATTATTATTCCTTTTACATTACTGCAGTTTATCCACAACCACAATTATTTGCTGTTTAAGCAACATTCTTTTCCATTTATAGTTACAACTAATGAGTTTAATGTGTCAATAATAATCAAACTTAGCCTTTTTTTTCTTCTAATATCATGAAATATTCTGACTATCCGGCCAGATAAATGAGACAGATGTCTGCACTGCACTGTACAGTATAAGCAGCCTTGAGAGGTCAGCAGTTAGACCTGAGGCCAGAGACATAGTGAGTGAGTGAGTGAGTGAGTGAGAGAGTGAGAGAGAGAGAGAGAGAGAGAAAAGGGATGAGAACAGAAAGGTAGAGGCTGAAGAAGAGTTATGGCCTGATCACAGCAGAGAGATCGGTTTCCCACAGGACTTCCGAAAGGGAGAGGACTCTATCTCATCCTCCCGTGCTCACACACACACACACACACACACACACACACACACACACACACACACACACACACATACGCTATATGCATGTCATACATTCTTTGAGAATCCTGTGCACCTTAGAATCTGCCATCAATCATCTCATCCTTTATGTGCGCGGATTTAAGTCGTCTTGTGGTGTGCATCTCATCATATCATCCTCTGCATGTTTGTCATTTCCAGATGAGACATTTGTGTGTGTGTGTGTGTGTGTGCGCTCTTCCATGGTTGAAGGTGGGATTAGCCGAGCTGTCATGCGAGGCACTGAAGTGAACACTGACTCCCATTTCTTATCCTGTTTCTTCCCAGTAGGCCGTCTAGTGTGAGGACAGACGAAGCTTCCAGAAGATGAGCCAAGAATAGAGAGAAGACAAGCTGACGACTTGAACAGAAAGAGAGAGAGAGAGAAAAAAAAGAAGAAGAGGTTCCTAAAGAGAGAGAAAAATTAATTGCTGAAATGATAATTTGTGGAGCCAAAATATTTGCACTTTTCTTCTCCTATCGGTAGACATTTGCTCTGTCTCTGATTTTTGTTGTAAACATTTTATGACTCTGATGTAAGTGCACAAAGCATCGCATAAGAACATCGTATGGCACTCGGACACGTGGCTGACTACCTGCTTCAACCCGCACGACACGTTATAAGTGTGTTCAATAATACTAAACTCACAGCGAGGTCTAGTCAGTATTATACACCAGATTTTAATCACAAACCTTCCATGTAGGCTTCTGACGTAAGCGGTCATAGTTGCACATAACCAGTTTGTTTATATAAGATCACGTCTTTTATTTTTTTATTGTATGTACGGCAAGGACGAGAAAATTTTTTTATAAAAACATCATTTGCCAGCACAACACGATTTTATGTCATGGATGGACAGTCATGGATAATAATAATAATAATAATAATAATAATAATAATAATGCATTTCCACAAGGATTTATGCCAGATACATGCTTTGCCTTCGTAATAACTTCATAACACGTATAAGATTAGAATAACATTTCTGTAATAATCCATCGTAACGCAAGAACAATTTGTCAGTATTGCAATGCACAGCTTTTTTTTATACATAAAAGAAAATGATGTAATAATTTGATAAACATAACAGCTCCCGAGAAAATCCCTTGGCGTCTGTAATAAAATGTCTCCTCTATGATCAACACAACATTTACTGTGACAACGACACGATTGCGTTTTCATTTCCGATGCAGAACGCAGCCGTATGTTCATATAATGTAAGGAAATTATTTATAGAGATTTATATAATATAACGGCAGCATGTGAGAATATAAGGTGAGAACTACAGTATACTGACTTTACTGTCATTTCTCACCGGCCTGCAGGATCACACTGTGAGAGGTGAACCGTAACAACTTTCTTCTTTTCCATTTTCACACGGGAACATTTTAGAACTCTTGTCTTATATTACATAATGCATTTGTCACATGTGCCACGTATCAATATTATTATTATTATTATTATTATTATTATTAATCAGTGCTTATAGATGTGTTATGAAGTCCGTTAAGATAAAGATTTAGAAAGAAGAAGATGAGAAAATATCCCAGAGGTATAGAGAAAACCATTTAATGTGATCTTTCAGGTCGAGGAAAGATGGTGTGTGTGTGTGTGTGTGTGTGTGTGTGAGAGAGAGAGAGAGGTGTGTGTTTGGATGCGTGTGTGTTGAGATGTCCTTGGATGTGATTGCCTTGGCTTGTGAAAGGAAAAAATGAACCAGTGAAGTTGTAAATATGTATCATATGTGCTTTTTGGTCTTTTCAGTCATGCCACGGTCTTTCTAAACAGTTTTTGTTTTGCCATCATTTAGAACCTCTTTTCAAGTAAATTGTGTAATTAAAAGTGTTTTGCTCTCAGCCTGAGTTTGTTTGAAAGCCTGTTCATTCCACTTAAATGGCTGTGTGTTAATAAATACACTTTTCATCATTCACGTCTCTGTTTATTTAAAAGTTTTGAAATTTGCCATCATTAGTCATCTTTACTCAGTCGCCTGATGTTTAGAGAGGCTGTGAATAACTGCTATATCTACAGTATGTAAATTCACACAATTTCAAGTATTATGATGTTATTTAATATTGCATCAAACAACACACGGTCTTAGGTTCTATTCGCAATAGCAGTGAGGTTTATTACCCCAGATACTGCTGTTACTGCTCATTGTTAGGCTAAAAATGTTCTTTAAAAAAAAGTAAAAGTAAAAAAAAAAATTTTTTTAAGGTCCCCGGAAGGCCCGGGTTCGATTCCCAGCCAGTGCCCAAACCCCAGCCACTGGATACAGTGCCGGTCCCAAGCCCGGATACAATGGGAGGGTTGCGTCAGGAAGGGCATCCGGCGTAAAACCTGTGCCAAGTTGTAGTGCGGACTGGATATTCCGCTGTGGCGACCCCTTGTTGGCAGCAGCCTAAAAACCAAAAATTATTTTCTTAAAAAATTAACACAGGTCTCATTGTTCCCCCAAAGTGTGTCTGTTGAAATATTCATTCATTAATTCATTTTCTATACCGCTTAATCCTGTGTTCAGGGTCGCGGGGGACCTGGAGCCTATCCCAGGAGACTTCGGGCACTAGGCGGGGTACACCCTGTCCAGGATTGGATACACCCAATCCATCGCAGGGCACACACATACACACACTCACACACCCAATCACACACTACGGGCAATTTAGGAACGCCAATTAGCCTAACCTGCATATCTTTGGACTGTGGGAGGAAACCGGAGTACCCGGAGGAAACCCACCAAGCACGGGGAGAACATGCAAACTCCATGCACACAGAGACGGGAATCGAGCCTGGCCGGGGAATCGAACCCAGACCCTGGAGGTGCAAGGCGACAGTGCTAACCACTACACCACCGCGCCGCCCTTCTGTTGAAATACTGCTCAGATAATGCATTTTTCATTCCTCAAAGTCCCTCCTCCAAATGCTGAGCCGTTGCCAGCAGCCGACACCAAAGTTAAACAACAAGTCAGGGCTGAGTGTCTTCTTATACTCTATGAAAACCAGCATTAACATATAAAAACAAAACATTAACCCCAAAATTGTGTAAGTACTGTATACAGTAAATGAGCCTTGGCTGCCCATGATCCTGTACAAAGGGATATACAGTAATTGATAAGCAGTGTTATTCACATTACTTGGTGATGTGGCTGATTGGTGTATGAGGTCAATTAGAGAAGACCTACTGTAATTGTCTTGGTTATAAACTGATTAATGCAAAAATGGAAAAGAACTAAAATCAAGGCATGCTGAAGACTTATCAGAATTTCTAACAGTAACAAAAAAAAAAATATGAAATTGAAGCAGATAGTGAAGAAAGCAGAACTCAATGTACTTTTTAGTCTAAACATATTTCATTCCAAGTTCGGATAAAATTGGATGGTTGCATCAGAAAGGGCATCCGGTAGAAAAACCTGTGCCAAGTTGTTTGCGGATCCGATGGTTGGCTGTGGCCACCCCTCGACGAGAGACTAAAAACAACCTAAACATATAGTTGAAGCCAATTCTCTAGTCAAATTTGTGCTAACATTGTTTAAGGCTGTGCTAGAGAAAGTTTCTTATGCTGCAGAGGAAGCTCATCACTTCTTACAACGTGTAAGGGTTGCCTATACGTCTGCCCTCTCTCAAAGGCATTCCTTCCACAGTTAATTTTGTTTTATTATCGTCAGGGTCACTGTGGATCTGGAGCCGATTCCAGGAACACTAAATCTGATACGAGAATACACTGTCCATGTTAGTTAAATAAAAAAAGTAAATCATTCCACTGTGTGTAGCGAATTACGTTCTGACCAGCACAGTGTGACAGATCCACAGGTTGCACATCGTTATCCAATCTGAATGAGCAGCGCAGTCCAGCTGCATGAGGCTGATCCGCACTCATTCCCGGGTGCCAGTGAAGCTTGACATTACATCCTACATCTAAGGAAGGTTCATCATTGAGATGTAAGGAGCTACAGGAGCTTCCATGCCGTGCGCTCTCGGTTCCAGGAGTAACAAGAGACTGCATTTAAAGCTGTTTATGAACTAAACGTTTTTGTGTGTGTGTGTGTGTGTGTGTGTGTGTGGTATGCTAAGCAGATTTACTATTTGAGACATTAATTCCACTTGTGGTTTTAAAGCATTAAACATTGTATTAAAGCATTAAACACTGTTAAACAATTTGCAGTCACTATGACTTTTAACTGAAGTGTGATTAGACACATTATAATTTTTCTTATAAGAAGTTGACAGCAATAATATATAGTGGATATAGTATAGTATAGTATAGTATAGTATAGTATAGTATAGTATAGATATAGTATAATAATATATAGTATTGTTGTTGTTGTTTTTTTCTGCATTAATTTGTCATTAAATGTGATCCGATCTTCATCTAATCCAAGGGTAAGTCAAGATCACTTCAATCAGCTTTTTGTAAATCAACGATTCTTGATCAAAGGTCCTCTGAAAGCTTTCTTTGACGACTCATGGCTCACATACGCGTATTCTTCTTGTGCGGAGCTTTTAATCAGTCAAACCTCCAAACTCATTTTCTTAACAAGACTCCGGGTAGGCTAACAACTTACTCTATTTATCTCTTTTGAGGTCATTAACTCTAGGATTCACATACTACTACTGTAGCACTATGAGGTTTGGTTTTTATGGTTGTTCTCAATAAAGACAGGAAAGATTCAATTCAATTTTATTTATATAGCGCTTTTAACAATGGTCATTGTCTCAAAGCAGCTTCACAAAAATTTAAGAAATTTAACAAAAATAAAATAAAATAAATAAATAAAATAAAATAATAATAATAATAATAATAATAGAAAATAAATAAATAAAAACAAATAATAATAATAATAATAATAATTATAGAAAAGAAAATAATTGGAAGTGTGGATGTGTGAGAAAAATGTGCAGATAATAATAATGAGACGAATGAATGAAATTTCTCTGATGAGCAAGCCAAGGGTGACGGCGACGCTGTCACAATTGCTTGTGTTATTTTAGGCACAATTATATTTGTCAGTTCTCTATTCTAACTTAGATGAAGATTTTAGGACAAATTAATGCAGAAAAAAGATGAAAATCCAAAAGGTTCATATACTGTACCTTTTCCTGCCACTGTATTAACTTTACAACTATACATTCCTGAATCAAAGATCTTAATTGTGATGCAGTTCATATTACAAATATAAGTAATTAAAATGAAAAAAAACACTAGGCTTATACTAATAAGACAAAAAATGATTCAATATTTCTAGAAAGTAATTTTTAGTGTTATAATTAGGGAATGTCCTGATACCAGATGTGTTTAAATGCAAAGATGGCAGTTTAATTAAGAAACTAAACTCACCTTATAAATGCAAACTTTCAGGTTTCAAAGGTCAATTTGAATTGAAATTTTAATCTGCATAAAAAAAAAATCACATATATTATAATGTTATAACATGAATCATTATAAACCACACACACAGAAGAGTTTTTTGTCTCTATAACACCAGGTTGAATCTGTGAATCAGGACATCTGCTTAATTAAGTCAAGGCAAGTTTAATGACCAGCTTAGGTTTGAAATGCCATGTGGTAATGTACTAAGCATTTGGCTAAAGCCTCAGATGAGGTTTTTAGTAAAGCCCACACCTCTTTTCACAGCTGCCCTCCATTTTCTGTGACCCCCACCTGCAGGAGTCGGTGTGCGTACCCCCTGAAGTGCTTCCAGACTATAGCTGAGCGGCCATAGTCTTCCAGCTGTTTCAAATCGCTTGACTCAATAAGCATGGCTGCAATCACAGCTAATCAAACTATCATAGATTACTTTGCAGGAAGAGCTTTCATGAATCTAAAGAAACAAACAAACAACAACAACAACCACAAAAAAAAAAAAAAAAAGATTTGCAATTTATTCTTAGTAAACTGGCTTCCTAATAGAACCTTATGAACCACAATAAAGAGATTAGTTATAAACACTTTCATTTATCAAGAATTTGCCCTGGTGCAATAAACATCAGAAAAAAATCATTTAGAAATGGAAGTCAGAATGTACAGTATGAATGGTATACTGTAAATGTAAGGATTTTTGATCTTGCAGATTTAAGTTATAAACTAGCACAGGAAGTTCCCTTGAACCTAACCAAACCCCTAAAAAGTGTTCTTTAAGTGTTTTTTTTTTTTTAATGAATTTAAGGGGTTGTTCAAGCCAAACTCGAACTCAATCAATCAGATCTCATTATTGCTTGTTTCACTAGTGCTTGGACACCACCAAGGAAGAAAGTGTTCCTCAGTACGCCAGAACCATAATCGGACTGCCAGATTGATTCATGTCTGAAACACCGGCCTCCCAGGAACTCCTTTAATGGCCCAAACATGTGGAAATGGGGTGGAGTGAGGTCAGGACTGTACGGCGGATGTGACAATAACTCCCAGCCCAGTTCCTGTAATGTGCAAGTGGTGCTGGTGAATGATTGTGTGTACAGTTCAACCAGACGGATGTGTCTCTCTTCTTTGTCGTGAACCGGTGACCAGTTATCCATTGATTTTCAAGAATCGGGCGTTCCACTCGCTGAATGTTCACGGGAACAACTGAAGTGGGCCACCTCAGTCGGGATCGTCATTCATTGACATACACCTTTCTTTAAAATGCTTGCACTGTTCAAATATTTTACTGTGGCTAAGAGTCTCAACACTGTACTGTGCTTGAAGTCTTCAGTAAGTGTCAATCACTTTTATACCTTCACTGTAAAAAATAAATAGTACATTTTACAGGAAAAAACCGGCAGCTGTGGTTGACAGAATTCTACCGTAAAAAATACGGTAGCACCGTTATTGCACTGCGAAAAAAATAATAAACCGTAAATTTTTTTTTTTTACAGATTTTAATAGTTTTTTTTACGGTTTATAACTGTCTAATTAACATGTTTATGTTGTTATAAAAACAGTTTATTCCCGCCAAATTCCAGGGTTTACATTGTAACAAATACGGATCATAACCATGTTTTTTACAGCTCAGAACTGTCTAATTTAAAGATTTATGTTGTAATAATAACGGTTTATTTCCATCTTTTTTACAACTCAGTACTCACACACTCTCACCCATCATCTATACAACTTTATCCTATATATATTGGGGGGGGGGGGGTGACTAGTACCTGGAGGAAACCCACCAAGCATGGGGAGAACATACAAACTCCATGCACACAGAGAATCGGCCGGGAATCGAACCCGGACCCTGGTGGTAGAAGGCGACAGCGCTAACCACTACACCACCGCGCTTGCTACCCAATTGCTGTCGTTGTTGTTGGACTATTTGTTTTATTATGAATAACCACAGTGAATTCATTCAGCAATTCTGTGAAAGCATCATTTTATCACACTAGCTGGAGCTAAAAGAGATAGAAGTTACATTGCTAAGCATTCGGATTTTACTGTTAAGAAACTATTAAGAGTACTTTTATACTAATTGATGAATACAAACCTAAATCAAATCATCAAAACCCATCAAAAGTTATTCAAGACTCGGACATCAGCACGCTCCCATGTAGTTTTTAATAAAGACAGCAAAACAATATTTAAATTCTCAAAATCAAATATACAAATGTCAGGGTGGACAGTTTTTTGGGCAGACACTCTGAGTACGGCGGTGGTGGCGGGTAAAGTGGCGCGTGCTAGCGGCTGTCCTCGCCACAGTCATCAAAGGGTGGAATACCATTCACAAATATGAAGTCCTTGGTTAATGTAAATTGGACGGCTATAAACCGTAGAAAAAAATATTAATATCCGTAAAATATACAGTATACTGAGTGCAGTCCCGTACAAACAATAGTGTTGCTACCGTATTTTTTCCGGTAAATTTCTGTCAATCACAGCTGCCAGTTTTTTACTATAAAATTTTAAAGTTTATTTTTTACAGAGCAGATATTTTTCTGATTCAGAGGTTTAGTAAAATATAAACTGATGCTTCATGATATTAGTAACAAATACCTTCTCTGAGAGTTTCCTTTTTATAAATACAGTATATCATAAATCTTACTGCAATAAACCATATTTTCATATGTTTTTAACTGTTAAATTTAAGGTCTTACTGTAAAACTAATTACAGTTTTTCACTGTAAATTCCACGGTTATCCCAAGTTTGGTGAAATGCGGTTTTATTCTGTAGCATTTATACGGTATTTTACTGTTAGAATTACGAAGATTTTTTACAGTGTGGAATTCACCAGACATTTCATCACAAGTCCCAATTTGGTTTGAATAGCCCTTATTATTTTTAGCTTATTGGGGCAGCCAATGCCTCAAACCTGATCAAGCCCAGATAGAAAGTGACGGATGTGTCAGAAAAGGCATCTGACATCAAACCTGTGCCAAGTCGTACATGAATTGGTTGGTCCAACCTGTTTGATTTTACAACAGAACTGGTGGAGTCACGCATGCGTAAGACAGGTGAGGATGAGTGTGTTACGTACTTTGCGATGCTGGTTTGCATGTGAAGGTAAAAGATATTGATAGTATGGGCTTGAGGCTTGAAGGTGTTAGACTGGCAGAAGGAGATGGGCGGGTGGAGAGATGAAAAAAAAGCTTACAAGCAGCTGCACCACATCTGTCTTACACTGACACATGTGGCATTTGTGAAGTTCAAAAGAAGTTTTATAATGATGCAGCTGTTTAAAGATGTGAGAGTGTATGTGTGTGTGAGTGTGCAAATGCAAAGGTGTAAAAGTCTTGGAGTTGGAGCATAAATATCTAGATTTAAAACACTATTTTTTATACAGTATGTAGTAAATATTCTCCAGCTTTCTCTCAAACATGTGAAACAAAGATGTTAAATAAGCAGCTCTGGCTGTGTGCAACCACTGATCTACTGATCCTGATAGATATTTCAAAGGCCATTAGAGCTTATTAAAGGCAGTCAGTTGTAGGATCGCATGGTTAATAGTTACAATGAGGGTCTGAATGGGTCAGGAAGTGTGTGTGTGTGGGGGGGGGGTGGTATTTGGTGGGAAGCGTTTTTAAAACACAGTATTTACTGTGAACCATTTGTGCCTGATGCCCTGCGTGACTTTCTGGAGCAGCACCTGCTCTCCATGCCCAGAGGTCACCAGTCAGGAGGTCAATGCCTTGGGTCGAAGGTCATTTCACAGAAACTCAGCAATGATTGAGAATACAGATGGCCTAATCAGGTCAGGTGTCTGTCTTTCTTCTAGCTCTAGTCTTTGTTTTTGATGGTTCGTCCACACGTGTCTTTACAACGAGAGCAGATTCTTTGATTTTCACATTGATTAAGAACATCGTTCAGAGAACTAAAGAGCCGAGGCATGTTTAAAGTGTGAGATCTTGTGCAGCTTAAAATTCGATCTCGCACCATCTGTTTTCCATTACAATTTGGATTAGACCTGATTAGGTTTCAATTCCAGAAATGCCAATGATAAAAGCCTGGAAAAGATACTGTTTTTTTTTTCATTTCTTATCACTTATCACAGAAAGAAAAAAGAAAAGAAAAAACTGGCTGAAACCCAGGGTTTAGGATCGAGCCAAAGTTTCTTGTACTTTTTTTTTTAAAGACTTTTCAACACTCTTAGTCTGGATGTGCTCCCATTGCTGATACATAATAATCTTTAAAGACATTTTAATAACCAGTTTACAGATTTAATCTATAAAAAAATAAATAAAAATAATTTTTTGTGTGTGTTGTTTGCATATGTAGTGGTAAGTTTGATTAAAAAAAAAGTTTTGAGAAAAATCTTCTGTATAGTTATGTATAAAAGGGAGCCCCCTGGTGGTGCTAAGACAAAGTAGTTAATTATTTTTTATTTTATTTAAATTTTTTTAAGCCAATTTTTTTTTTCTTTCCAAATGCATGAGAAATATATATATATAGTATGTGAAATTATTTTACCACCATCAGTTCAGAAATGTGAACCGTAGACCATGCTTGTTGTAGGTGAGGCCTCGCTGCTTTGCGAGATAGAGATCATATGTTATGACTCATTTGTGAGATGAAGTCATGTGTGGGGGGTGCGGGAGGGATTACCTGGAACTCTGAGGGCATGTTAAGGGCATTATAGTTTTATAGTATTTCACTCAGCTTTTACGGCTGTGGGGTTTTTTGTTTTGTTTTTTGCCCACTTGTGATGTGGTATCGGTGTAGGAATGCATCCTCACTCGTATTCATTACCCACGCACAGCACATTTCGTCTCCACTTTTATACTGGACTTGCATGAGAACCGTGAGTGCCATGAGTAAGTGTGATTGAAAACCCTCACATATTGTTTTTTAAGTAATGCACTCCCGAAACGCTTTCTTACTGTTGAGGTCAAGATGAAGGTCTGACTCAGCACACAGTGTGGTGATGCCTTTAATCTGTCACTTAAAACAACTATTTATATATATAAAAATAAATAAACAATTGATACTCAAATGTGCACTGCTGAGACTTTATATTTTAGGTTCTGGGTTATATTAGCTTGTTTATTCAGTAGGTGCAGTTCATTTTTTTAATTTGCAGCGACATTCTGCAAATTGCTGAAAGATCCAATTTAAAACTTGGTTGTTTATGTAACAACCTCAGCAGCGACCTCATTTCCCGTCTCGTCTGTTCCAACAACTCAGCATTCAGCATCATCAGTAAACTAATCACCGGCCTGAACATCTGTCAACATCTGCACCTGTTTCTCACTGAGCTTTGCAGTGTTTTACAAACTTTTCCTTATGAAAAGTCCATAATTCTATATTGTCTATATTGTACAGCTAGGTTTTTATAATTTTTCTTATATATTTTTCTTATATTTTTCATATATTGTATCTTTTGTATTGTAAGATGTAACCATATTTCATGGTTAAATATACTTCTATTTTCTTTTTCATATTTAATTCCTAATAATAGTCTTTTATTTTAAGGTCAAGGGCGGTCGTCTAAGTATTTCACTGCATATTGTACTGTGTATGACTGTATATGTGAGAAATAAAATTAGAATTTGAAGTTGTTTTCTCTCTCATATGGATCCTTATTATAAATTATTTAGTAACATTTAACATCTGCAGTAGGGCATTGACTGTAAGAACAAGAGATCTAAATCTAAAACAATACTTTGTTATTACATTACCACCACAACAATATACTGTACCTTTATTTTGAAGGAGGGGGAGGGGGAAGAAAGAAAGAAAGAAAGAAAGAAAGAAAGAAAGAAAGAAAGAAAGAAAAATTATGAAAATCAAATGACTCTTTTTAGATACTGAGTGATTTTAGAAACATTTCTGCTGATAAAACAAACTTTATTATTTTATTTTTTTGTGAAAATGTCATTATTAAGGCCATTAAAGGATACCACAATGATAAAGAATGATTGTAGTGAGATTTTAAATGTGTTAGTCATTTAACACTTTAAGAGAGTTTTTTTTTCCACAATGCATTTGTTAATGCGTAATCATAATACTTGGCAATTTATAGTTATTCTTAATGTGATTGTGAAACATGTGCACAATCAGTCAGTGCCTGTTATTCTGTTATTACATTAAAGCAGGTATAAAATGAATGAATGAATAAATGAAGAAAGTTCATCTGTCTCCCAGGTTCCTAATAAGCAGCTATTGTTGCACCACTAAGAACCGACTCTATCACAGTCTCCATGGTGTCTGGAAGGAAAGTCATGGGTGATGAAAACTGAACGATACCTCATTGTCACCCAATTACCAGCCATTTAACATCTTCACCACAGCAGATGTCTGCGGATAGCATGTAGCATCATCATTAAGGTCTGTTGATGATCTGAGTGACAAAATATTTGGCCTCCTTCCATCCAGGAGGAGATGCAGGAACCTTTGAGTCAGAGTCTTCACACAACAATTATCTTGGTATATTATCAGACCACAACTCTATTATTCATAGTATGTATGTATCCTAGATTATTATAATATATTTTATATTATACAGTATGTACACTATCTGTACAGTATATACAGTTGTGGTCAAAAGTATTGAGAACACATGCCATGTATTATAGTCCTCTAGTGATTTCAATAATTAGTTTGAGCCTAACTGGCTGACAAATTGTGCTAATTAGCACAATTAAGGGTTTAATTAATGGATGGAACAAATATGTTACAGGACTTTAACTTTATGAAGCCAGGGTGTAAGGCTGGGGTTGCTCTGTAGTTAAGGCGTTAGTGTACTGATCGGAACGTTTCCGGTTCAAACCCCAGCTCCACCAAGTTTCCAATGTTGCACATGAGCGTGGCTCTTAACCCAGAACTGCTCAGATGCATAAAGGATGCATGATGGATTAGGGTGTCTGTCAAATGTCATAAATGTAAATGTTCACCTGTCCATAAAAATGGCTAAAACTAGGGAATTGTAAATTTTTGTGGCAAATTTCTGTACAACAATGAGTGAGTGACACCAGATTACTGCAGTATGGTGTGGTATGGTATGCAGTATGGTATTGCATAAAATAACAACCTATTCTTATTATGTTGATTGTGGTTATTTAAAAAACTTTAAATGTCATTAAAACATTGAATTTCACTCTTGTTTTCATACTTTTTGTCCACTGCTGTACATTAATTATACATTCCATAGATAATCTGGTACTGTTGGGTATTCAATGTACATTATATTATTAATGTACATAATGACATATATCTTACATAAAACATACATAATATTGATTCTTAAAAATACTTGCTTATATCTTTTTTCTATTATAATAATACAGTTTACAATTTATATTGTTTTCTATTCATAGCCATTGCACATATTCATTACCCTTAGTCTAGTTATATATGATTTACTATGTGTACATGCTGTTTAAATGCTTATTTATATACAGTATGGACATTAAAGCCTCCATCCACAAATTATCACCTTTAAACCATAATAGAGTCATTGATAGTTTTTTTTTTTTTTTGCTTATATGGAGGAGACCTTAGTAGTTAGTATCTATCCATCCATCTAAAAACCTGTGTAGTCCAAACAGGGACTGAGGACATTGTATTTATTCCCATTTTTAGTACAGTGGTACGATAATTAGGATAAACTGAATGTCTTTGGACTGTGGGAAGAAACTGAAGTACTTGGAGGAAACTCACCATGCAAACTCCACCTAGTATTGACTATAGAAACTATAAAAGATGATATGGATAACCCTTATCTTATTACAGTGGCACCTGTAATGAGGGGTGGAATATATTAGGCAGCAAGTGAATAGTCAGAGGGCGGCACAGTGGTGTAGTGGTTAGCACTGTCGTCTTGCACCTCCAGCGTCCGGGTTTGATTCCCAGCCAGACTCGATTCCCGTCTCTGTGTGCATGTTCTCCCCGTGTGTGGTGGGTTTCCTCCTACAGTCCAAAGATATGCTGGTTAGGCAAATTGGTGTTCCCAAATTGCCTGTAGTGTGTGAAGTTGTGTGTGCCCTGCGATGGATTGGCACCCTGTCCAGGGCATCTCGTGCCCTAAGCCTCCTGGGATAGGCTCTAGGTCCCCGTGACCCTAAATACAGGATAAAGCGGTATAGAAGATGAGTGAGTGAATGGTCCGTCCTTTAAAGTTGATTCATTGGAAGCAGGTAAAATAGGCAATTGTAAGGCTCTGAGCAATTTTGAAAATGGAGAAATTGTGATGGTCGTTTTGGAGTCAGAGCATCTCTAAAACCAGAAGTGTTCCCAGTATGCAATGGTTAGTTCCGACCAAAATTGGTCCAAGAAAGGACAACAAGTAAACCAGCAAACAGGTTGAAAGGAACACACTGCTGAAAAAGTTAATGCTGGCTATAATAAAAAAGGTGTCAGAACACACAGTTTACTGGGAAACCTTTGATTCTGTTGTTGACAAAAACATGACAAAAGTTGACCTTCAAATTCCCCAGACCTCAGTCCAATCAGGTCTCAGTGAGATGTGCCTGATAAACATGTCTGATCCATAGAGGCCCTATTGTGCAACTTAAGGACTTAAAATATCTGGTGCTGTCTGTTGTAGTCCATGCATCACCAGGTCAGGGCTGTTTTGGTGGCACAAGAAAGATGCTGAATGAAGTTGAAATACAATTTATGAACAAGAGTGCAGAATTAAAGTTGGAGCAATTATTATTGATTAATCTAGCTATTCAGTAGATGTTTCGTTTTTTGATAAAATGTATGAAAATAACAGGAATATGACAAGATGATGATGAGAGAGAGAGAGAGCGAGAGAGAGAAAATTTTGTGTAGACCTGGAATGTCTGTCTCTGCCATTCTTTCAGACCCAACTCAAAATTCATCATATTGGTGTGACTTCATCAGGGATCACATGGGAGCCTGGGTATGGAAAAGTGTCTGCAAGCTCACTAAGAGAGCGATATCAGTGAGATGGGAGTGAAGCAAGGGGGATATAGAGGTGGGGTGCAAATGAAGGACCTGGAACCACTGGTGTATGTGAACAAGTGTTAATCCCTGGATGAAGTGAATACACACTCAAGAGGTGCCAAGAAAAATTGGATGTTGGGTCTCGAGAAGATATAAATCAGTCCTCAATCACATAAACAGGTAAGGGGCTCACTATACAGGTGTCTTGTTTTTACAGGTAGATTTGATTGGCTGGTCTGTGATACTGTAAATATCCTAATTAACACCTGGCAACATGACATCACAGCATGCATAAGAGGTCATTGTATTGGTAATTTGCTTACCTAATGCAATGCCCTGTATTAGTGAATGTTCACAAGATGTAAAGATTATTCATGTCTTTGTTTGCTACCAACGTCCTTATAAGTACTGATACACGGTGGGCTCATTAGGGGAGGTGACTTTCTGGAATACATTTAATGTGGCCCAGTCAAAAAAAAAAAAGGGGGCGGGGGGCTATATGGTCTAAATTTAATTCTGATATTTGAAGTACTAGTCTCCTTTTTGCAAATCTTTAAGTTTTATTTAAGCTTTAATTAAGCACTAAACACAGAGCTATATATTATCATTATAATTAATCTTTATAATATTTGATTTAATTTTCAAGGCTCAAAATACGATTTACTTTACAATTATCATACTACATTATAATTTATCTATATATTTTCAGGATGCTTGTGAATGAATGTGCCTTTTAGAGAAATGCTGATAAATAAACAGATTTAAAGACTTTTTTTGTCTCTTTAAACCACTTTCACACTGGAATTATTACCCCTGATCTTGAGATATCACATCTATTCAGCTGGATATCTATTCAGCTCTGCGGTGTGCCACTTTAAGAAATGCTAATATATATGCCCCAAAGCTGGAAATACAAGCTCTAAAGTAAACACAATATTAACTGCTTTCCCTGAAGAAGTGACAAGCTGACAAGCTGATGGCACACGGAGAGGTTAGTGTTTCCCTTATTTATTCTTAATAAAATCAATTAAAGAATATAAATAATATTCTTTATCAAATGTCTTTTATGTGTATGATTTTGGGAATAATAAAGATGGGCGTTGTTAATGTGAATGATGAGACTTAATGGATGAGCAAAAATGTAAAAAAAAAAAAAACACAAAAAACACACATTATATGTATTGAGCCATGGATAGAATTTGAATCTTTGCTATATGATGAAAGAAAAGAAAAACATTTAATATATAAAATATAAGATAATAATAAAAGACTAGATAAGAGAAATGTGTGTCTCGTGTGAGAGCGAACGTGAGCATTAGTCAGTGTGTGTTTACTTTGGGCTTATAGAACTGTTTAACTGTGACACATGTGTTTGTTTTTGTGGTCAGAGTCAGCTGACTGCCACACTGCTAACCTCGGTAGTGGCGGCAGTGTTTGGCTCTCTGCAGATCGGATACCACACCGGCAATGTCAACTCCCCAGCCAGAGTGAGTACATGACTCTGCATAGCATGGCACGAACATACACATCTCGTTGAATAAACTTTCAAAAAAAAAAAAAAAAAAAGTTTGTGAGAGCTTTCTATTCAGCTCGCCGTGGTGCTGGAAGGATTTATGTTTACAGACAGGTGGCTACGATGTCTGGACTGTGTTGATTTATCAGCTTGGTGTGTAGATACTGTGCAATGGTCTCCAGTTGTTATTTCATTCCAAAGCTATCCAGGATGGTCTTCCAGGTCTTAGTCATGTCTTTCAGGTGGATGAAATGCAGTATATTCATTAATTCTGTGAATTTGGCATGCAACTGGAATCTGATGTCAAAACTGCAATACGCAGAACCTTTTGAAATATGAAATACTTCATCTTCCCATTCATATACACATTAGAACTAGCACCTGTTCATAAGGACCTTGTTAACCTCATTACCTTATGTCTATTTCTACACAATTTTAAGACACAAATTTTTGATTAAGACATTTTTAATTTATATATAAATTGCTCCCAACTCACAATGTGTCTGCACTATCAGGAGTCCTATCCAAGGCACCGTTACTGCATAATGCACTAAATTCATTAAAATTAAAATTGCTCACTTAGAGATCATGAGGAAGAATCAACTTTGTCGCACAGGCTTGGAGGACCCAAAAGAAGACACAGCAGATAGGACTGAAAATATGTGAAGGATAGAAAAGATGGAGAAAAGATCAGACCTGCAGCATACAATGTTTAACACACGTGTAATTGTGTTATGGATCAGTGCTGCACGCGTGCTAAATTCGACACGCAGTAAGAGCATGGTGGTGTGATGGAATCAATGCTGCAGTGCACGTGCTGAATCCAGCATGCAGGTTGACAGAGAGAGCAGCCGTGTCAGGAGATCGGGATTGTGAATTGAAGTGCTTGTGATTCAGAAAACATGCAGAGTTGCAGGAATCTAAGGCAGAGTTGAAGTCAGAAACGAAAGCAAACCATCAAAGCGGGGTAATCATTCAACGTAGCAGACAATTCCAAATCATAAGACAAAGACGCGTAACAGTGGGGCAAAATGGGTCGACAGCATTAAACACAAAAAAGTATTCTAGGCAAGTAAAGTACAGTAGACACGAAAAACACAAAGCTTGGAGCACACAATAATTCGCAAATGAGTGGTTGCTTGTGCAAAACTTATATAGAGCAGGATGATGAATGAAAATGCACAGCAGGTGAAGAATCATTAATTCAGCAGTTTCTTTGGCTGATGGAAGCTTCGGCAAAGGAACGAAATGGGCAAATTTGGAGAAGCGATCTACTATGGTTAGAATGCAGGTGTTGCCATTAGAGTCTGGGAGGCTGGTGAAGAAGTCCAAGGAAATATGTGACCAAGGCCGATATGGAACCGGGAGAGGCCTCAAAAGGCCAGCAGGGGGTTTATTGCTTGATTTACTTCTAACAAAGACATCACAGGCTGCCACAGGCTGCAAGGTCAGGACATAATCTCTCATGGAAGGCCACCAGAATCATTGCTAGAGAAGGACCAGGGTGCGGGTTTCACCAGGATGACAGGCAACTTGAGAGCTATGTCCCCATTCCAATACTCAAGGTCGGACAGAGGCCAGGACAAAAAGCTGACCAGGGGGATGTTAACCTGTATTTCGATATCCAGGAGTGTGGCTGCCACAAGGCAACAAGCAGGATGGGTTCAGTCGGAGACGGTTTCTGGGGTGTGGAGAACTGTCAAGACAGGACGTCGGGTTTGACGTTTCTGAAGCCAAGGCGGTACGAAAGCGTGAAGTTTAAGCATGAAAAGAATAGACGTGCCCAGATAGTCCACGTGGCCAGATAGGCTTTGCGTCACTTGGCTGATCTGAGGTACTTCTAGAGTCTTATGATCCGTCCAGACTAAGAATAGGGAAGCAGTTTCCTTCAACCAGTGTCTCCACTCCTCGAGGGCAAGTTTTACCGCTAACATCTCCCGATCCCCTATGTCATAATTTCTCTTTGCAGGGATGAGACGATGGGAGAAGAAAGAGCATGGGTATGCTCCACAATAAACTGAAGAATCTGGGATGGTTAGGATGTGTGCGGAAGTGAATCTGCGCTTGAGGTCAGAGAATGCATCTTCCGCCTGTTTGTTCCAGAGGAAGGGGGTTTTTGTGGACGTTAGAATGGTAAGGGGAGCTGCCACTGAACTGTAATTCCTGCTAAAGCGGCTGTAAAAGTTGGAAAACCCCAGGAACTGTTGAAGGTCTTGCCTTGAAGTGGGAGTGGGCCAGTCTATGGTAGCAGTTAACTTGGATGACTAGAAGGGGAGATGATGAAACCGAGGAAGGATACAGAGTCTCGGTGGTATTCACATTTCTCCGCTTTGACGGAAAGTTTATTTTCAAGAAGTCTTTGCAAGACCTGTCAGACATGCCGCTTGTGCTCCTCCAGAGAACGAGAAAAGATTAAAATATCATCCAGATAAACAAAGACAGAGATATTTAGGAAGTCTCTCAGGACATCATTGACCCTAGCTTGAAAAACAGCAGGGGCATTGGTCAGCCCGAAGGGAACCACTAGGTACTCATAGGGGCCTGTGGAGATGTTAAACGCAGTCTTCCATTCGTCCCCATCCCTTATTCTCACCAGATGATACGCGTTCTGTAGGTTCAGTTTAGTGAACACACATGCCCCTTGCAAAAGTTCAAAAGCAGTTGACATGAGGGGAAGGAGATAGCTGTTCTTGATCGTGATGGCATTCAGTCCATGGTAGTTGATGCAGGGACAAAGGGACTTGTCTTTCTTGTCCACGAAAAAGAAACCAGCTCCAGACGAGGAAGGTCGGATGATCCCTGCTGCCAGTGATTCAGTTATGTATTTATTCATGGCCTCCCTCTCCGGGGTGGAAAGGGAGTACAAGCATCTCCTTGGGGGTGGGCTGTACCTGGGAGGAGTTCGATGGTGTAGCCGTAGGGTCTGTAAGGGTAGCAGAGAGAGCATGTGTCTTGCTGAAAACTTGTCAGAGGTCACTGTAGGCAGATGGGACAGTGGAAAAATCTGGGAACTCCTCTTCAATAACACGTGTGACGAGTGGGCTCTAGCAGGGTGGAGGCATGAAGACAGACAGGAAGGGCTCCAAGCGAGGATGATGTTCTTGGCCCAGTCAAAGTTAGGCTTATGCCTGACCAGCCAAGGAGCCCCAAGTACAACAGGGGAATGAGAGCCCTCCCTGAGATCCTCAGGGTGACTGGGTGTTTGCGGTGAGTGATGGGTGATAGGGAACAACTGTCAAGGGCCTGCACACACAGGTAGGTGTCTAAGGGCAGAAAAGGGATTTTTAATTCTCTTGCTGTAGCGGCAGATCAGGTATTGGTCAGATCCAGAGTCAATGAGTGCCTTGTGTGGTTGAGCCTTGTTATTGAAAATGATCATGACAGGTAACAATGAACGTTGGAGAGGTTTCTTTGAGATAGGCCCTCCAGGACTCCCAGTTTCATTCGAAGGCCTTTTGTATTAACGAGTACAGAAATTACCTACCTGGCCACAGTAGAAGCAGGCCTCCTTGTCCCGGCGACGTTGGCGTTCTTTGGGAGAGATTCGGGTCCGGTCGATCTGCATGGGCTCGGCAGGGGGATTGATACTCTGTGGTGGAGCGGCTGGTCTTGTCTCTACCAGCGAGTCGATGCATTCTTGGTGTCTGAGTCGGAGGCACGCATCAATATGACCTGCAAGATGCATGAGGCCATTCTCTCAAGAAATCAACTCATCCTTCACGGCCTCGGACAGTCAGATGTCATTAAAAAACACGTCAAACATGGCACATTCATTCCATCCACAAGATACCGCCAAGGTGCAAAACTCAATGGCATAATCATAGGCTGAATGTGTATCCTGGTGGACCCTCAGCATCTGCCGGGCTGCCTCCCTGCCAGATAGAGACCGGTCAAAGACTCTCCTCATCTCACTGGTGATCTCACAGGATCATCAGCATCCCATAGCGCCGTTCCCCACTCACATGCTGTTCCAGAGAGGAGGGTGATGACATAAGCTATTTATGAACATTCTGTGGGAAATGTTGAGGCTTGCAGTTCGAGAGACAGTGAGAGGAAAGATCGGCAGGTACCAGGTTCTCCACTGTAGGACTGAGGGAGCAGCAAGCAAGGTTCTCAGATAGGAGGCGGTGGGGATCGAACTGGAACTGGGCGTGATGTGTCCAAATCGTAAGGCAAAGAGATATTACAGAGGGGAAAAATGGATTGACAGCATAAAACACAACAAAGTATACTAGACACGAAAAACACAGAGCTCGGAGCACGCAATAATTCGGCAATGAGTGGTTGCTTGTGCAAGACTGATATAGAGAGCAAGGCGATGAATGAAAATACGTAGCAGGTGTGCTCGGGCCGATGAATGAGGCAGCAAAATAGAAGCCGCGGAACGGAATGTGAAATAAATATGTCTTGTAGATCAAACTTGAGGTTTTTTGTGCTATAATATTCTCCTGCTTAATCTTTTTGACAATAACTGTAAACCGGACTTTGCATTGATGCAGCACACACAATAGACACACTTTTTTGGTTCATACCCCATTGTCTCTTTACAGTATATCCTATTTCACATAGTCGTTATGGTGACTGCACTATGGTTATTACATGCTGGAAAGATGCTCTAATAATATCTCATTGTTATTTATACTCTACTAATTATAACAATGACAATAAAGTTGATTGGCTGATTGATTGATTTTGTGCTTGTTATCCTTTAATGACTCAGGTTATTGAAGACTTCTTTAATGTGACATGGAAGTCTAGACACAATCAGTCCATGCCAGAACACAGTTTGACATTTCTGTGGGCTCTCTCAGTCAGCATCAAGGACTTTGGAGCTCTGTTGGGGTCACTGGGTGTCAAAAGCCTGGCTGATTCCTATGGAAGGTGAGAACTGACTTCAGGGAGTATTTTTTTCTGAAAGTACTGTATGGTGAATACATACTGGTTGTAATGTCGCTCTTGCTCTTTTTTCCTGTAGGAGAAATGCCATTCTCATAGCAAATATTTTGTCTATAGTGGGTGCCGGTCTGATGTTCCTAAGCAAAGCATCTAAAGCTTATGAACTTCTTATTGTGGGCCGTTTCATTTTTGGCCTTTTCTGTGGTCTGGTGATGAGTCTGAACCCTCTGTATATCCAAGGCGTGTCCCCGATTAACCTCCGTGGCGCCTTCGCAACTCTCAACCAGGTTTCTTTTGCCTCTGGCATCTTCCTGGGCATGGTGAGAGACCACACAAACACTCTTTTCATCTCTTGTTCATCCTTTTAAAGCTCTTTAATTATAATCTGGTTTCCATCAGTGAAAGACTAGCCTACAGTACACTAATGTATTTGTTTGTGTTGAATGTTACAGGTGGTGGGCTTAGAAACAGTCCTGGGTACATGGAAGTACTGGGCGTTTATGTTGTCTTTGTCCCTCATTCCTGCTGTCCTCCAGTACTTATTCTTACCTTTTTGCCCTGAGAGCCCTCGCTATGTCTTTATCAATTGTGGTAAAGAGCAAGAAGCCGAAGCTGGTGAGTGAGAGAGAGAAATTTACATGCTTAGACTTTAATGTATAAAGAATGTACATCTCATCTGCATATCTCATTTTGATTTTACCTTCAGCTTTAAGAAGGTTAAGAAGAAACCCTGAACAGGTAGCAAAGGAGATGGATCAAATGAGAGAGGAAGCAGCTCACAGTGAAGCCAGAGTAACTATCGGGGAATTCTTCATCAAGCGCTGCTACAGGCAGCCCATAATACTTGTTCTTATCATAAACCTGGGGAGCCAGTTATCCGGATTCAACGCGGTTAGTATTCTTATAAGAAAATGACTGATTTTGTGTTGTTTGGGCTACATGCCCATACAGTGGAATGCAAAAATGTGTAGCACACCCTTGGGACTAGTATAGAAAAAAGAAAAAAAATAAATTTTGCATAAATATTTATATTTTTAAAAATTATCACATTAGTGATAAAATGTTCAAATATGTGAATGTGAAAAAGGCAACTACAAAAAAGTAAACATTTACTTTTCTGTATGAGAAATATTCTCTAATAACTTGTGTGTACACCAACCTAGTTTGTACAGGGTGAGCCATAGAAAAGTAAAAAAAAAAAAAAATCCCGCCTCCAATTTCGGTGCCACACACTTTGTCATTATATCATTATAATACTTATATAACAACAGCAATAATAATAACTTTACATTAAATAATAACACAATTATAATAATGATATTCATTATAATAAAGTAATTATATATACATAAACTCAACTTTTGCCTCCTTTTCCGTGACCCACCATGTATTTTCTAAACAGGATACGCTATTTTCTTTAGCTTGTTCTTGTTTTGTCCTTTTTAACATATCTTTTATAACTTGCCATTGACATGACCATTTTTTATTTATTCAGGAGACCTAAAGGTTTCTGATTAAAATGATTAATATTAATATTATTGACATTTTGTTACAGAAGAAATGTATATTTTTCCTCCTTAAAATTTATGTTTTTAATTACTCAATTATAATTACTTCTATTATAATAAAATTATATAATAATAATAATAATAATAATAATAATAATAATAATAATAATAATAACTTGAACACAGACAGGTTTTGTCAGTCCAGAAATGTATTTTTCTTCCCAACAAAAATACTGAACAAATAAATAAACGCAAATATTCTCCTTTTTACTATTATTTAATTTCCTAGTTATCCTTCAAATCCCACAATATTATAATTGATCCTCAATTGTTCAGTTGTTTACAGTGGACACCTTGGTCTCTTCCACCATTCAATACACCTCATTAGGAGTTTTGCTTAAAAGATTCTTATTTTTTTAGGTCTAGGTAGTTTTTGGATAAAATACCACACTCTTACTTTTTCATTTACAGATCATAAACTATTCAACCAAAATATTTACCAAGGCCAAATTTGAAGAAGCAAAATATCTGACACTTGGAGTTGGAGCTGTCAACGTGGCATTTACCATCGTGTCCGTGAGTGTTCGAACTTTCCTGTGTATTTAGAGCTGTGTGTGATTCAGAGGCATCAGTGTGAGGTTTCTATCTGCAGCCACTTTTAGTGATGATCTTCGCTCAATTCTACTGTATTAACATCTTTTATATTTAGAAACGCTGGAAGATTCTTGTTTCCTTGATTTCTTTCTTTCTTTTTTAACAGGAAAGTATGCTCTGTGTTTTCATAATTTGTCATTTGTTTCTTCTTAAAGTTGTTCTTGGTGGAGAGGGCAGGGCGCAGGAAGCTGCTCCTTACTGGCTTCCTATTGGTAGCTTTTTGTAATTTACTAATGACCATCACAGATTCATTGCTGGTGAGATTAATTCATATGTTTTACAAAAAGAAAATACATGGAAATATTTATATGTAAGAGGATCCGTTCATATTCATTCCTACATTCTGGCCGTTATGAAACTCTGATGTCAGAAATCCGACTTTAATCTTCGATTTCAGAGCTAAAAGTCAGAACAGACCTAATCCTCTTCCATATATTTAACATAGGAAACCCATCCAATAATGATGTAATTCACTTTATGTCTCTTTAGGACATAGTCCTGGACATTCGTGGTCTTCAGGTGCTTGTGGTGTTTACCCTGGTTTCAGCATATGAGCTGGGTCCAGGACCCATCTCTTGGTTCATTGGTTCTGAGCTTTTTGACCAGCCAGCCCGGCCCATCGCCATGGCTTTCACCAGCATGCTTAATTGGGGAGGAAAATTCCTGCTAGCCCTCCTTTTCCCACCACTATTGGTATGGCTTTACTATTCCTAACAACTAAAAAATTATTACATTTTAAAATTAAACTCAGAACACAAATAAAATAATTACTACTATAAATAATAATCATGATTTTACATTAACAAGCAAGATGCAGTGGAACTACAGTAGTATATTGGACAAATAAAAAAAAAATAGAATATTTCAGACGTTTTAAAGTTTTTTTTTAAAGATTTTTTGACATGCCTGATAATGCAATTTTTTTTTGTCAACACATGACATTTTACAATCATCTCTTCAAGTCATTATTTATTAATAACAATAAGAGAGAAAGAGAGAGAGAGACGGAGAAAGGCTACTGTGCGCTAATACAAGCTCAGTAATTTTGATACTTATGTAAATTTGGAGGTACAGTAAGTACTTTGCACTTTTACTCAAGCAGCATTGTAAAGGGAGTACTTCTACTTTTACTTGAGTAATATTTTACGATCCGTCTATTCACTATCTACCTTTCTTACCTCCTACAGCAGCAGAAACACTATCCTGGAGTATCTACTACATTTGCCTATCCATGGAGTGCTCTCTAAATTGTTGCCGCATGGGTTCTCAGTTAGTTCTTCTCAAAAACATTTTTACCAGGGATCAGAAAAGTTGATAAACCACCCGCTTCTGTTTTGCATATCCTGATTCATTTTCTTGTCAACATTAATATCATGCATTCTTCATTTGTGTTCCTCGTAACAGCACCTGTGTGGAGCATACGTCTACCTCATCTTCATGTCCATGGCCATGATAGCATTTGCTTACACAATGTTTCGCCTTCCGGAAACAAAGGGACGGACATTTGATGACATCGCTGCTGAGTTTCGCGGGGCTGAGAGCATTCCCCTGCATAACAAAACAACTTTCAATACTTTTACATGAACAACGTGGCTCTTCTGGCTCAGCAACCTGATAACCCCCCATCCCGCTACCCCTATAAACCTTTCTTTACTGCACAAAAGTTTTTTTTTCCCCATAAAGGAATATGACCGCTTTTTTAGTAGGTTGATCACGGATATCCCCACGCTGCATCCCTGTGATCAACCTACTAAAAAAGCGGTCATATTACTTATGTTACATTTTTAATCTGGGCGAAGCAAAGACGATTGAGAAGTTGTTTGCTCATTAATTTGTAATGAAGGCAGTTTCATCTTTCAAGTCATAAATTCCCCCTAATTCAAGAGTTTGAATGCAATTGTCCCAGAATATCCCCACTCATGTAATCTGCCTTGTCCAGTCAGAAATTACACCGCTGTGTGCATGGAGTTTGCATGTTCTCCCTGTACTTGATGGGTTTTCTCTGTGCACTCCGGTTTCCTTCTACAGTCCAAAGACATGCATTCATTCATTCATTCATTCATCTTCTATACCGCTTAATCCTGTGTTCAGGGTCGCGGGGGACCTGGAGCCTATCCCAGGAGACTTCGGGCACTAGGCGGGGTCCAAAGACATGCAGATTAGGATAATTATCATTTGAGAGTAAAGATATGCAGGTTAGCCTAATTGGCGTTCCTAAATTGCCTGTAGTGTGTGATTGGGTGTGTGAGTGTGTGTATGTGTGTGTGTCCTGCGATGGATTGGCACCCTGTCCAGGGTGTACCCCGCCTAGTGCCCGAAGTCTCCTGAGATAGGCTCCAGGTCCCCCGCGACCCTGAACACAGGATTAAGCGGTATAGAAAATGAATGAATGAATGAATGAATGAGTATGTGTACGTGTGTGTGCCCTGTAATGGATTGGCACCATGTCCAGGGTGTACCTGCCTTGTGCCCTAAGTCTCCTGGGATCGGCTCCAGGCCTCTCAGGACACTGAATATAGGTTAAAGCGGTACAGACAATGAGTGAGAGTGAGTGAGGGGGTGAGTGTTCAATCATACCTAACTGTTTTTAAAAATGCTGAGCATCACAACAGTGGCTGTTTTTGTTTAGCCACTCAAGACCGATAAAAAAAATGCAAGATACCCTCCAAAAAAGCTTTCCAATGTCCCTGACTGGCCCTTAAATGAGTTAATGAAATCAGTCCTGCTAGACAATGGTTAGTCCATGACTTAACATTAATAACGGTAATATCTTGACCTACGAACAACCTCACTAATAAACAGGGCAAAGTGCTTTGAGTTAATTGTTTATGAAATCTGACATTTGTCTTGCTTATAGCAGTTGTCCAAGTTTAATAAACCATAGCACCTTGTAGAAACAGAACAGGAGTGTGGGTCGACAAGACTCCTTTAAAATAACAATAATTCCACACAGGAGCAGGAGGTGGAAGAGTTTATGTTCAGATGTTTGGCACTGATATGTGCAGTAAATAGTATTGCTTTTTTTTATGTTTAAAATGTGACCCACACTGGATTTTTATTGTGCTTTCTTCTATGCAAGAATAGAATAATACAGTACCTCTTTTGAACATTACAAGTTGAAACCGTTTGGGCGATGAGATTTCCATTTTCATTTGTTTCTTTGGTTTTCATTAGATAGGAAACAGTCCAAGCATGGAGAAAAGTATGATTGGATCTGAGGCATTTTCTTTCCTTCTTGTATGTGTTTAACAGGGATAATGCATGTTAATCAGCATCAATATTTATGAAACAATGTAAATACATACACTATACATAAAACTTGCAATAGTACTAGGGAACATCGATGAAAGAAAATCTGTATTTTCTTCCTGTGCATCATATTGGAATGAACTGACTGCGGATTTAAAAGTTTAAAAAATATTGGATATTTAAAACTACACTTCAAGTCATGGTTGATAAAAAAACTGGAGTGCCAACATGTTTATTGTTACAGTATTGTTATTGGGGGCAGTGGTGGCTCAGTCGGTTAAGGCTGTGGGTTACTGGGTTACTGATCGGAAGGTCGGGGGTTCAAACCCCAGCATCGCCAAGTTGCCACTGTTGAGCCCTTGAGCAAGGCCCTTAACCCTATCTGCTCCAGGGGCGCTGCTCCGTAAGCTGGCTGACCCTGCGCTCTGACCCCAGTTTCCTAATTGGGATATGCGAAAATTGAGCAATTTCCCTCTGGGATTAATAAAGTTCTATAAAAATAAAAAAAAAAAAAAAAAAAAAAAAAAAAATTAAATGTCAAACTTATCAAAGTGGCTCTTTTTCAACTGTCATTCCCGGGTAAAATAAAAATAAATAATAATAATAATTTAAAAAAAAGTTTGTTTCAAACTTTAAAACCAGAAAAGAACCAGCTGAGAAAACAACCCATAATACAATCTTAATTTACGTGAGCATTATAAACTTTCTACAACATACTGTAACAATAAACATGTTGGCACTCCAGTTTTTTTATCAACCATGACTTGAAGTGTAGTTTTAAATATCCAATATTTTTTAAACTTTTAAATCCGCAGTCAGTTCATTCCAATATGATGCACAGGAAGAAAATACAGATTTTCTTTCATCGATGTTCCCTAGTACTATTGCAAGTTTTATGTATAGTGTATGTATAAACATCGTAAAAAAAAAAAAAAAAACACTAGAGAAGCAATACGATTTGTAGTTTTAAAAATGAATAGTTATAATTATTATATTAAAATGACTAATATAAACAATACCATATTTGTCTCTCGTACGTCTTCTACTTAAAAAGGTCCTGCAGCTGCATTACATAACAGCCTCATGTCTTTCATAATTAGTTTAAAGGAAACAAGGGAAAGAACAAAGAAACAAAGAACTGACTTAATGCTTTGACACATTTTTATAGCAGTTTATCTTCTAAAATGCAGAGTGTTTTGATTAAAAACAACATGGTCAATATGGAGACAGTTACTTTATCTGCTTTACACCAGTGAAGATCTCACACATACTGTAGAACATAACGTTTTGTGTCAATGTTCTCTAAAGTTAATTATCAAGGTTCAAAGACACAGCAAGGTACAAATAGAACATGTATGTATGTATGTAGACAAGTGTCATATGCATGTGTACAGTACAGGTTTGATGTGTGTGTGTTGATGTCATGTGCAGAGCAGGTCTCCCGCGACCCTGAACACAGGATTAAGCGGTATAGAAAATGAATGAATGAATGAATGAATTTAAATAATTAATAAAAATTTTTACTGTATATTTTATTCTTTCCTATTAGTATTTTTCTTATTTCCTTTTCAATGTCACAAACAGTTAAGCATTATCATATCATAGCTGCATATCATAACGTGTATGGCTGTGTATATGACCAATAAAAATGTTAAATTTGAATGATGGACACCTAAGGTTCACCCATAACTGCGGGGACCAAAAGCAACCCCACAGAAAAGCCAATTCAGCACAAATCGCTGAAAAACGTCAATCCTGGCCATGATCGAAATGCACCAGAACACCCAGTGCACCACAGTTCGTCTACATGGGACCCAGCAGGCAAAGAGCTCAGAGCAGGCGACCCGTCCTCCAAACTCTGCAGATCCCAATCCACTCGACTACCCCTGGGCAAACAAGTCTCACCCACGGAGGCTCACATCGCCACCCACCCCCAACTAAAGGTTATGCTGCCGATGTCCTGGTGTCAAAAACCACAGCACAACCCCAGAGGTCTTATAGGGTCATAGCCCAAGGGGAACCTACACAATACTGTGCATAAAGTTTGGCGTTGTAATGTTACAGCTGTCTGGTGTATACGTGTTCACTCCATAATGTTACTACTGTATACTTAAATTGATGGACTATTGAGCGATAATCATTTTGAATCATGAATCAGTTTCATTTTATCCGGGTAACATTGACACAAAGCTGCAAGTTTTACTGTATCTGATTTGGTACTGACCTTACACTTAAGGCCAAGACCCTTTAAATGTATTTGTGTTGTCTGTAGCAAGGGCACGCAACTTGGAAAGTGCAAGAAGAAAAAATGAAGAAAAAGAAAAACTACAGCCAAACACAAGCGCTCCTGTGGAAAAACAAAACCCCCCAGCAAGAAACCGCTGACTTTTTACAATCCAATGAAATAGACCAGTAAAATATAGCAGCATTAAATAAAAGTCAGACTTGCTGAAATAATGAAAACCATTTGCAATAGACAGTTACTCAAAAAACTTTTTTTTTTTTTTTTTTTTTCAGGTGGGGAGAGAGGGTTTGAATCAATACATCTTATCCCGTCTTAACTAAAAGGTGGTCCAGTGATTTACCTTTCTATGGATATGAACAACAAGTGATGGTTTAATTTAAAGTGAGCATGATGTATCATCAGAGATGAGCCTATGGAACAATAAATAGTTTTATCTGAACAAGTGTGAATTAGAAAACAACAGGATATTTCCCTCTTAAGAAATAAAGAAATAGCAGTCTGGATGGTAAAACAGTGCCATCTAGCGACACATCAAGCTTAGAACCAACACTTTCTGGTCACTATACTGTATACTTTAAGCGTCATTTAAAAGAAACAAGCAGTTTCTGTATTATATTTAATAAATCCCATCAGCTTTAAGATGAAATCATTAGACTTATTCAATGGTGAGTAATAATAAGGAAATACTGTGAATACTATTACACCTAAAATAAATATCTGTGCATTATAGAAGAGACAGAAGACAAAATATATTTAGTTGTTGTTGTTGTTGTTGTTTTATCTTTATCTTCGTGGCATGGTATCCTCAAGAAAAATTAATAGTCGTCTATTGTAAACAAAGTCTCCCCTCTAGCGGATAATGTATCCATTGCATACTTCTACATACTACAGTATGTGGACACTAGAGATAGTTTAAATGACATTCTCAATTTTATAATCAAGATATAAACAAAATATGTTATTTTATGCATTGAAATTGCTATACAACAATCAATATTTGTTATGAAGTCCTGTATTATACAAAACCTGCTGGATCCGGTTGGGTATAGAGTCAAAAACTCTACACTTCAGTTCACTGTACACTTGACCTTTTCCTAATAAAACAGTAAAATAGTAAATTACATGGTATTGCTGTTATTTATTTTTCTGTGAAAAAGAAATTGCTGCCATTTTTAGTAATATCCTGGATAAATATTTTGCTTTTGTTTTGTTGGTCGGTGTTAATACTATGGGGTAGGAAAACAAATTGCCTTGTTCATTTAAGCATTAAACATAAACATAGGAGTTTATTGTTCCCATAATTGAAAATGTAGATTCCTGCATTACATGGGAACAAAACAGTATTATGTGAGTTTAAAAATAATTTTTGAATTGTAATTTCATTGTTGTCAAGTTTATTGTCACATAAATTATTTTATCCTGTCTTTGTTCATGTTCCACTTTTATAACTGAAGATTTGCTTTAATTTGAAACTGAAATATTTTTAATACAATGATTGTTCCTGAATGTTAAAATTACAACAGACCCAAATAACAGACATAAGATGTGTTATGTAACATTTTACATCGCCAAGTCAAGGTAAGTAGTCTTTTATTGTCATTTCATCAATATATAGTTCAGTACACAGTGAAAAAAACAAGTTCCTCCTGGACCAAAGTGCAACATACAACATAAATGAACAAAACTAGACACTTAATTAGCTGACTGAATTACATGATTACTTCATTCTTCTTCTTCTTTGTCTTTCGGCTGTTCCCTTTCAGGGGTCGCCACAGCGAATCATCTGCCTCCATCTAACCCTATCCTCTGCATCCTCTTCTCTCACAGCAACTAACTTCATGTCCTCTCTCACTGCATCCATAAATCTCCTCTTTGGTCTTCCTCTAGACCTCCTGCCTGGCAGTTCCAACCTCAGCATCCTTCTACCGATATATTCACCATCTCTCCTCTGAACATGTCCAAACCACCTCAATCTGGCCTCTCTGACTTCATACATGGGACCCAGCAGGCAACATGATTACTTCATTACAAAGATAAAAAATTATATAAACAAAGTATCTAAAAAAAAAATTTAATTACTATATACCATGTTGACTTATATTAATCAGGCTTTTTAGAGCACTGAAATTCAGCCTGTCATTCACAAGTTATAGTAATGAAATAAAATAAAACTATTGTAAGAAATAAATTCTACAGATTTTTCTCCAGCAATTTCTGCTATTAATTCTGATACAAAAATTATTATTTATTCATTATCATTTAAAATATAAAAAAATCTTTAACTGCTGTCATGTTGACTTTTTGTAACACCTTTAAACCAGAGGGTATGTGGCTGCAGTGGAAATACCACACTGATTACGCTTGTTCCTTGACATCATGATGTAACCTTTATTACCCCAGTCGAGGCCCCAGCTGTAAAGTAAATGTAAGGAGGAATTTAGTGGTTGCTGTAACTTTGTTGAATCTTTCTTGATTTTAGAAATAATAATAATAATAATAATAATAATAATATATTTTTTTATTAAATTATTTAATAAATTTTTGCTTTACTTCAATTATATATATTTTTTATTATTAATTAATTAATTTTTTATTTATTTATAATTTTTTTTTTTTTTTACCTGTTCTTGACCAGCCAGTAGGCTTTCTTCTGTTTCTTTCCATAACCAACAGCCAGTACACCATGATCCAGGTCAGTGCTGCTACAGTCAGGCTCATCATAGATGCCTTTTAATCAATCATCTAGTGGTTAATTACTCCAACATTATGGAATCAATTATTACATTTGTTATTCCATAAATTAATGAACAACACATTATGCAAAAAAAAACAAAAATAGTGCAATGAATAGAAATGAAAAATATCAAATATTCAGATTATTATTGTAACATTAAAAAACTATTAATTAGATAAAAGATAATTATTTCCTGATTTTCATTGTAAGACTCACCAGATTTATAGAGCTGGAAGGATATGTTGCCTGCGTCTATGGCGACAGAAATGGGTCCAATAGTGGCTACGGCTTCCTGTAGAGCTTTCTCATCTCCGCTTATTACATTCATGAAGCCAGTACAGGTGGCTCCCACAGTGTCTGGGTCGAACCTGCAATCATTATCCTGAATGGAGAAAGTGGAAAAATGCACACCAGAGATCCACTTATTATACATCACTGCATATTGTAAAATTGTACGCTCACTAACTACCGTAGCTACTATAACAGTTTTCATCCTGCAAAAAGCAAGCAAGATGATGTTTAAGTACTTTCAAAAATGCTTTTTAGCTCATCATGCCTAGCTGTTCATCTAATGTATTGTCATGTTTAACTTACTGTAGCTTCATAAGGGTAGGACTCCTCTGTGTCAATTCCATTATTATCTATAATGTATTCAAAGGAGCTGTTCATCCAGCCTCCTCCGCAACCATAGTTTCCATAATCCCTGGAACAGTCCACTAGCTGCTGCTCACTCAGTGACACCAGCTTTCCCGTCTTCCTTCGAGTCTGACCTTCCAGTGACCCTGTCTAAGGAAACAAAGTGAAAGTGATCCATATCACAATCTGGAAATGTAGTCACATGTTAAATCTCTTGGCGACAGAGGTGAAAAAGCTGTGGTAAAGAGGCCATGTTGCATGTGTCAGCTCAGGTCTTACCGCACTGAAGGCCCAGCAAGAGCCACAATCCTTCTGGTCTTTAACCTCAGTCACATAGCCTTTTTTCCTCCAGTCCACAGTTTTTGGCAGAACACCACTCGATCTATGGAATGTAAATCTATTGTGTCTCGGGGTCCCGTTGAAGGATCCCAGGCAGCCCATGAACACAGCCTTTCTGTATTCCTGGTTCTCCTGTTAAAGATGGAGAAGCAGTGAAAATGAAGAGCAGCAGTAAACATGACGTGTTTCGTATTCACATTACAGTAAATAAATTGTCTTTATTCATTCATTTATTTATTGATAAATTCATAGATATGCCTGCTATGTGAACTAGCCATGCGTGTATGCATACATATGCAGGAATACAAATAAATTATGTGTTTAGTGCAATAAAGTTATGGACTATCTTAAGAATTATATATTTAAAAAAATCTAAAAAACTAAATCTTTATTTCATTTTATTTTTGTAGGGGATCATCAAGATTAAAAATGTAAATTTAGTTACAAAAACAAACAGCCAAAACACATTGGTGCTGATTAGATTTTTCTTACTGTATGTTATACATATTGTATAATATAGAAAACATGTGTGCCAAAACAGCTACTTCTGAAGTTTATGCAACATGGAAGTGACTGATCTTGCTTCGCTAAAAAATTCAAGTTGAGACCTTCTGGAGAGATGATTTTATATGTGCCACTCAAAATGGCACTTAATCAGCATTAAACTGCTTTGTTTCAAACAATAATCATTTAAAATGCAAATGCACTGATACAGTACCATGTTTTGTCCGAAACACCTTAAATAACTCAAAATGTTTTGGTAGGGGAACATTATTCATCTACTAGCCTGTAAGTCATACAGTACAGTATGCCTACAGTATGTAGGGCCAGGGCCAGGGGTAGTATGTAGTGCCAGGGGTAGCTCAGTGGTTAAGGCATTGGACTGTGGTTCGGAAGATCCCAGGTTCAAACCCCACAACCACCAAGTTGCCACTGTTGGGAACTTGAGTAAGGCCCTTAACCCTCAACTGCTCAGATGTGTAATGAGATAAAAATGTAAGTTGCTCTGGATAAGAGCGTCTGCCAAATGCCTAAATATAAATGTACATTTATTATTATATAGCCTACTTATGTTTTCTTTCTCACCATGTCTGCAAAGTAGTTCACACCGAGTCTGTAGCTCTTAATGCCCTGGTCTGCAAACATGTTGTGTGCAAAGACTAGCTTACGATTTTCCAGCCAGATCATCTTACGCTGATCCTCTTCCTCTACAGACTTATAGGTCTTACCTAGAAGAAAAGAAAATAACTGAAACTGACAAAGCAACATTTTGTTTAATCATGTAATTGATGTATAATGATTTCTCTACTTAATTGAAAATGAAATCTAAATAAGCATTTTGTAGGAAAGTGACTAACAGACAGATTTTTAGTTTGATTAGATGCACAGATTTCTCACCAAACTTCAATTTCCAGTCATTGAACTCCAGATCTTCCAGAGACATGCTGGTCACACTGGCCAAAGCCACGAGAGTGGTGACGATAAGCAAAACCATAATTCTGCAAATAAAAATATTTGTGTAAGGATTTGTTTTCTTCTCTTTATTGTCATTTGTCAGTGCCGTCGTCGTTTCCCCACATTTTAACTCACATCCTTTTTTTTCCCCTCAATTTCCAGAAACATTTTAAATAAAGTGGTTTTCTTGTTAGATTAAACTCAAAGATTGATCAGCTAGTCTACAGTATATAATGTACTGTATATCCAAGTGTATGTGATACATACCTCATGTTGCGTATTTTAAGAGCGAGAGATTTCATATAAATCATGAATTCTTCTCCAGAAGCCGAGCTGTCATGAGTTTCCTCCTCTATATATAGCCGTGTTGTGGCCTCGATCAGCTGATGTACACGCACATGATGACAAAGTTTTTTTTTTCTTGAGGAATTGCGTAATTTTAACATGAACTTAATCTACACAATGGTTTATTTAGAAACATTTTAATTTATTGATTTTTTATTTATTTAGACATGTTCCATTGTAAACTATCCCAACCCTGACTGTGTTCTCAGGTTGATCTTGTGACCTATTCAGGTCATTTGATTTAATATTAATCCTAATAACCCAACCTAAAATTCAGTTCAGGGAAAAAATAAATAAATTGATATTATACCATAAAATATCTACGATATTACTGAGACTATTTTCCTGGTTTATCTAATACTATTTATAACAGCAATAGCTGAAAATGTTTCTTTTTTTTGCAGAAGTACTACAGTTATCAAATAATTTAATCATCCCAGGTCTTACACTTATCACTAGTTAATGAAAACCTACCATGCTGGTCACACAGGTCAAAGCCACGAGAGTGGTGAAAATAAGCAAAACCATAATTCTGCAAATAAAAATATTTGTGTAAGGATTTGTTTTCTTTTCATTACCATCATTTGTCAGTGCCGTCGTCGTTTCCCCACATTTTTACTCACATCCTTTTTCTCTCAATTACCAGAAACTATTTTAATCAAAGTGTTTTTCCTGTTAGATTAAACTCAAAGATTGATCTGTCTATATTGATCTCAGTCTATATATCCATCCATATATCAAGACACTAATAGTACATATTATTTTGCATGATTATATTAATAAATTATTATCACATTCTTACAAGTTCATTCATTCATTCATCTTCTATACCGCTTTTTCCTGTGTTCAGGGTCGCGGGGGACCTGGAGCCTATCCCAGGAGGCCCTGCGATGGATTGGCACCCTGTCCAGGGTGTACCCTGCCTTGTGCCCTAAGTTTCCTGGGATAGGCTCCAGGCCCCCGCGACCCTGTATATAAGGATAAAGCGGTACAGAAAATGAATGAATGAATATATATATACAGTACAGTAATATTGAAAATCAAGTCACGTAGTAAATTACACATGGATTTTTTTGTTTGTTTGTTTATTTTTCCACAAGCCTAAAACATTATTGCAGACATCAAGAGCTGACATACAGCAACAATATATCATCCATGCTTACTGAACTTTACACTTGGATCACATCATGCATTATAACAATTCTTCATGAAATATTTTTTGTGAATGCACAATATAACAGGTTCATGATCTAGACTTTTTATGAATATGCAACGTTATCCAATGACAAATCTGTTTTATCCAGCCTAGCTATAAAATTGTGTTCAAAGTTGTGTTTTCAACTTTTAATTCTGACTGATCCCACCAGTTTCCACTGTGACAAGACAATGAAGACCTTGATCTCTGTACACACTTACTCAACTGAGACCACAGATAAACATTTTCAGTGATTTCCATAGAAATATGTCCACAAACTTTTTAAGACTTCTTACAGAGAAGTGGATTTCATGTGATGGCCGGACATTCACTTAGCATTTGCTGAACTGTTTAAAACCAAGTCAACTGACTTTGACTCAAACCCCCACTGATGCAAGAGTTGACCAGAAACAGCTTACTTAAAAAAGACTGCGGTCAATTCAAGGATCAGGAATTAAACCAAGTTAAACCATATCAAACATTTTTTCAGCACTCACTCTTAAAAATTATTCTGGCCTAGTTTATTCATTCATTCATTCATTCATTCATTCATTTTCTATACTGCTTAATCCTGTGTTCAGGGTCGCGGGGGACCTGGAGCCTATCCCAGGAGACTTCGGGCACTAGGCAGGGTACACCCTGGACAGGGTGCCAATCCACCACATACACACACTCACACACCCAATCACACACTACGGGCAATTTTTTTTTTGGCCTAGTTTAGATTTTACATATTAATATTGTGTATATTTTCCTTATTCTGTTTAATTAATTTACCAGAAACATAATTTCTATCGCCCTGTAGCCCTCACCTCAGTAGTGATGAAGTGCTTTGATTGCCTGGTCAGAGACTTCATCATTTCTTCACTACAGGACACACTCGACCCACTACAGTTTCCTTACTGTCCAAACCGCTCTACGGATGACGCTATCTCTCATCTCCTCCATAGATCTCTCACTCATCTGGACACTCGGAGGGGGAATTATGTGAAAATGCTCTTCATCGACTACAGCTCTGCATTTAATACCATAATTCCCTCAACACTCACCACCAAGCTGGAGCACCTGGGACTCAGCTCATCTATGCGTCAGTGGATCTCCAACTTCCTAACTGTCAGACCACAGGCAGTAAGGATGGGTGGATGTAAGGATGTCTCAGCCTCCCTCACTCTCAGCACTGGAGCCCCCCAGGGTTGTGTTCTGAGCCCCCTGCTGTACCCTCTGTAAACCTATGACTGCATGGCCACTACCAACTCCACCTCCATCATCAAGTTTGCTGACGACACCGTCGTGGTCGGACTGATCACCAACAATGATGAGTCGGACTACCTAGAGGAGATTGGAAATCTGGAGAACTGGTGCCAGAGGAACAATCTCCTCCTGAACGTCAGTAAGACAAAGGAGCTGATAGTGGACTTTAGTACAAAGCAGGAGAGGAACTACCAGACCCCCGTCATCAACAGGAGCCCAGTGGAGAGAGTGGACAGCTTCAGATACCTCAGTGTTCACATCACGCAGGACCTATCATGGTCCTGTCACATCAACACCGTGGTGAAAAAAGCCCGGCAGCGTCTCTACCACCTCAGACGCTTGAGAGACTTTAGACTGCCGTCCAAGGTGCTCAGGAACTTATACTCCTGCACCATAGAGAGCATCCTGATGGGAAACATCACGACCTGGTTCGGGAACAGCACCATGCAGGACAGACGAGCTCTACAGAGGGTGGTGCGATCAGCCGAGCGCATCATCCGCACTGAGCTCCCTGACCTGCACTCCATCTACAGCAAGCGGTGCTGGACTAAGGCCAGGAAGATCATGAAGGACCTCAGTCACCCCAGTAATGGACTGTTCTCTTTGTTGCGGTCTGGGAAGAGATTCCGCTCCCTAAAGGCCAACACAGAGAGACTGAGGAGGAGCTTCTTCCCGCAGGCGATAAGGTCTCTCAATCACACCTCCACACAGGACTAATAACATCTTTTAAGCTCACAACACTGACTGGACAATCATGGACACATTCATACACACTTGCACTAAATACTCATACATCTGGACAATTGCACGTCACCTTTCATGCATATTTGCACAACCACTGACACTTTAATACCATATTTCTATATTTTTGCAATATTTATTATGCCCTTATGCACAGTTAATTTTACAAATTTTACTAGTTAAAATTATTTCTTTAGTATTTCCTTTTTATTGATTATTTATTTTACGTACAAGATTTTATTTTCTTTTTTTTTAAGGTCACTGGCGGTCGTATAAAAGCATTTCACTGCATATTATACTGTGTATGATTGTGTATGTGACTAATAAAATTTGAATTTGAATTTGAGCTGCACAACTCTGTGAGTTGCAAGTGTGATGTCTAACAGCTTTTCAGCAGTTTGAGTGAAGGAGTGTTTTTTTTACCATCTTTGATATGTCTATATGTCTTAAAGGTGAAATATATAATAATTTTATATTATAACCATTTCTATAAAGTTGGTAAACCCTAAAAATCTTGATTTAGTTCTAAGTTCTAGTTTGTGAACAATGGTTGAAACAATCTTTGTTTCAGTATGCATGCGAATTAGGAATCTAAAACCATGTCCACCTAATTAGTTGATCCCAAAAAAAACTAGATATAGACTGAAAAATTCTATGTGTTGTCACGATACTCGGCTGACGTCACTTCCTCCGTACGAGGACACTGAGAAGCTGCTTTTTTCCGAGCTCCACCATACTGACCAACTTTTAAACTTTTTCGTCCCCTTACGAAGAGTGTACATAAAACGGATAAGTATCTTATAATATATTTACTCGAAACGCGTGTTATATCGTTAAGTTTTAATTGTTTTGCAGCACACCGCTTTTAGCCGGCATTAGCATCGCTAATTAGCATTAGCATCGCTAGCCCGGCTATCACGTTTGTTTGTTTGTTTGTAAAGTTTGTTTTCACTTTCTCACACCGATTATTTTCCGTGTTTAGACACCATGTCGGTTGTGATTCTGCCTCTGAGTGCAGGTGAGGAGACATTGGAGCTGCACTCGGTGGATTTGGAGGTGGAGGCCGTGGAGAAGCTGATCCGTGAGCTACAGGTGAAGCTGGCCCGGTTACAG
Source organism: Channallabes apus (assembly GCA_030522415.1). Lineage (NCBI taxonomy): Eukaryota > Metazoa > Chordata > Actinopteri > Siluriformes > Clariidae > Channallabes > Channallabes apus. The sequence goes on along the minus strand of CM060116.1, from coordinate 34,830,712 downwards.
CAGCGGAAAGCCACGCTGGAATCGACGCGGACCGACACTCACCTGTCCCAGGTAAATTCTCGGCATGAGAATTCTCCTACAACCTCAACCCCGCGTGTTTCTCTGCCCAGGTCCAACACACCAAGGACGCATCCCGCCCAGTGTTCCTACACCCCGGTGCCGGGATACCACGGACCCTGGATACAGCAGCAGCGGAAGAAGCACGCCAAGCCCCGGGCGAGGACCTCTCCACCACCACCACCCGTCTTCGACATCTCGACCCAAAACCGCTTCGCTCCTCTCCGCGAGATGGCACACGACGTCCTGGTCATCGGAGACTCCATCGTTCGTCACGTGCGTGCTACCGCGGCTAAAGGTAAGGTGCACACACGCTGTTTACCTGGTGCACGTGTTCTTGATGTTGCTGCACAGGTGCCTGCTGCCCTGAGGAGGAACATTGGAGCTGTGGTTCTTCATGCCGGCACGAACGACACCAGGCTGAGGCAGACGGAGATCCTAAAGAAGGACTTCAGGAGCCTGGTCGAGAAGGTCCGCAGCACATCACCCACGACAAGGATCATCGTATCTGGACCGCTTCCCACATTTCAGCGAGGAATCGAGAAGTTCAGTAGATTATTTGCTTTTAATGAATGGTTACAATCTTGGTGTCAACAACAGAAATTACGCTTTGTTGATAACTGGAATGTTTTCTGGGAGCGTCCTAGGCTCTATCACACCGATGGCCTACACCCTAGCAGAGCTGGAGCAGCGGTCCTATCTGACAACATCTCCAGAACACTACGAACCATCTGACTGGCGGTAAGTCATACTGTAGATTCCAAACATATTAGACACATCACAACTCACCGTAGTGATAGACGAACACACATAGCTTGTCCTATAGAAACTGTGTCTGTTCCCCGAATACTGAGAAAAAATAATAAATTTGTTAAATTTGCCCGAAGCAATCTGATAACCATAAAACCAGAAAAAGGCAAAATAAGTAGTCAAAATCCACCTCTAAAGTTTGGACTACTCAACATTAGATCCCTTGCGCCTAAAGCACTTATTGTTAATGAAATTATCTCAGATTATTGCCTTGACGCACTCAGTCTCACTGAAACCTGGCTTAAACCAAATGAATATTTTGGTCTGAATGAGTCTACTCCGTCAGGATATTTCTATAAGCACGAGCCCCGTCTAATTGGTCGCGGTGGTGGTGTCGCCACTATCTACAATGATGTACTCACTGTTACCCAGAAAATAAGGCCCAGGTTTAATTCATTTGAAGTGCTTATCATTAATGTTGCACTAAATGAAATACGTAATAAACCCTTGCTATATTTTACCCTGGCCACCGTGTACAGACCCCCGGGGCCATATGGCGATTTTCTTAAAGAATTTGGACATCTGCTATCAGACCTATTGGTTAACTCTGACAAAGTATTGATAGTAGGAGACTTTAACATTCATGTAGATGATGCTAACGACGCTTTAGCACTCACATTTATGGATTTACTAAATACCTTTGGGGTTAAGCAAAATATAATTGGAGCAACTCACCGCTTTAATCATACGCTAGATTTAATTATATCCCATGGTATAGATGTCTCTAATATAGAGATCATACCTCAAAGTGATGATATCACAGATCATCACCTCCTGACATATACTCTACCCGTAGAACAGATTAGCTGTGTCTCCCCACGCTATCAATCTGTTAGAAATATGAATCCCACCACTAAAGACAGATTCACAAGTAATCTGCCGGATCTGTCCCAATTTATTATTAGACCCCTAAATGCAGATGATCTAGATGAAGTGACTAGCAGCATGGGCACTATTTTTACCAGTACATTAGACACTGTTGCTCCCATCAGATTAAAAAAAGTCAGAGATAAAACATTGGCACCGTGGTACAACAGTCATACTCGCGCCCTAAAGAGAGCAACCCGTAACCTCGAGCGAAAATGGAGGAAAACTAAATTAGAAATTTTTCGAATTGCGTATAAAGACAGTATGTGCAGCTATAGACAGGCTCTAAAAACTGCTAGGACCGAGCATCTTAGCCAACTGATAGCAAGAAACCAAAACAATCCCAGGTTCTTATTTAGTACAGTGGCTCGCCTAACAAAACCTAAGATGCCCGCAGAGAGTATCCCATCACAGTTTAGAAGTGAAGACTTTATGGACTTCTTTAATGAAAAAATCAATAATATCAGGAAGAAAATAATGGAGGTTCAACCTCTAATAGTATCTCACGATCCAGTTCAGCCTATAGCTTCACATTTAGATTTTCACTGCTTTACAGGTATAGGACAGGAAGAGCTGTATAAACTCATCACCTCGGCTAAATCAACAACGTGCCTGTTAGACCCAATCCCAACCAGATTTTTAAAAGAAGTGATGCTTACGGTTGGAGAGCCACTCCTAAACATTATTAATTCTTCATTACATCTAGGTCACGTCCCTAAACCTTTCAAGTTAGCAGTTATTAAGCCGCTTCTTAAAAAATCTAATTTGGACGCGAATGAAATAAAAAATTACAGACCGATTTCAAACCTCCCGTTCATATCAAAAATACTAGAAAAAGTAGTATCAGCTCAAATTTGCACATTCTTGCAGGATAACAACATCCTTGAAGAATTTCAGTCAGGTTTCAGGCCCCATCATAGCACAGAAACTGCACTAGTTAAGATTACAAATGACTTGTTTTTAGCTTCAGACCAAGGCTGCATCTCATTGCTAGTCCTGCTCGATCTTAGTGCTGCATTCGACACTATAGATCATAATATTCTCATAGATCGCTTACAAAATTATATAGGTATTCAGGGACAGGCACTAAAATGGTTTAGATCTTACCTGTCTGATCGCTACCATTTTGTAGATCTAAATGGAGAACCGTCTGGTATAATGCCAGTGAAATATGGGGTCCCACAAGGGTCAGTTTTAGGACCTCTGTTGTTCTCAATATACATGCTTCCCTTGGGTAACATCATTAGAAGACATGGGATTAGTTTCCATTGTTATGCTGATGATACCCAATTATATATCTCAACTAAACCAGACGAAATACCTAAGTTGTCTAGATTAACTGAGTGTGTCCAGGACATAAAAGATTGGATGACCAATAACTTTCTTTTATTAAATTCAGATAAGACAGAGATATTACTTATTGGCCCAAAAACCAGCACACAACAGCTTTCACAATTCAGCTTGCGCTTAGAAGGATGTACTGTTATTACCAGCTCAGCAGTAAAAGATCTGGGAGTAATATTAGACAGTAACTTGTCTTTTGAAAATCACATTTCAAATATCACAAAAACAGCCTTTTTCCATCTTCAAAATATTGCTAAACTTAGGAACATCTTATCCGTATCTGATGCAGAAAAACTAGTTCATGCATTCATGACCTCCAGACTGGACTATTGTAATGCATTACTAGGTGGTTGTCCTGCATCCTCAATAAACAAGCTTCAGTTAATCCAAAATGCAGCTGCCAGGGTTCTCACTAGATCCAGAAAATATGATCATATAACCCCAATATTATCATCCCTGCACTGGCTACCTGTTCAGTTTAGAATAAATTACAAAATAGTATTACTTACATACAAGGCTTTAAATGGTTTAGCTCCCACATACCTAACCAGTCTTCTGATACGCTACAATCCACCACGCGCCTTAAGATCACAAAACTCCGGACTTCTGGTAGTTCCCAGAATTTCAAAATCTACAAAAGGGGGTAGGGCTTTTTCATATTTAGCTCCAAAGCTTTGGAATAGCCTTCCAGACAGTGTTCGGGGAGCAGACACGGTTTCTCAGTTCAAAAGTAGACTCAAGACGCATCTTTTTAATCTGGCATACACATAACTCATCCCAGTACTCATACTCCAGTACACCTATACCGAATGACAACTACGCTAATTCTCCCCATCTGTTCTGTATTTCTCTACCCATCCCGAGGCATCGGGAGATTTTGCCAGCTTCAGTAGACAAAGGCTGACCCTGCGAGGTTCCTGAGGCATCCAGAGAAGGACCAGCTCCAACTGGATTCAGCTTTATGATGGTTGGAGCTACACATGCTGCTCCTGTGCTTCCAGTGATCCAGACCTCATCTGCCCTCTACACCTACTGACTCGTCCCTATGCTGAACTGGTCTTCATGACAATTTAAATAATTTCTGTCATATTGAATTTTCACCTGCACAACACACAAGATGTTATATCATTTCTATCTGTTATCGCCCAAATGAGGATGGGTTCCCTGTTGAGTCTGGTTCCTCTAAAGGTTTCTTCCTAATGCCATCTCAGGGAGTTTTTCCTTGCCACCGTCGCCGTCACCCTTGGCTTGCTCATCAGAGAAATTTCATTCATTCGTCTCATTATTATCTGCACATTTTTCTCACACATCCACACTTCCAATTATTTTCTTTTCTATAATTATTATTATTATTTGTTTTTATTTATTTATTTTCTATTATAATTGTATTTATTTATTTATTACTTTATATAATTATTCTATATATATATATATATATATATAATATATAATTTTTTTTTTTTTTTTTTTTTTTGTTAAATTTCTTTCATTTTTGTGAAGCTGCTTTGAGACAATGACCATTGTTAAAAGCGCTATATAAATAAAATTGAATTGAATTGAATTGAATTGAATTGTTATTTCCTGAAATATGAGCATTAGTTTTTTTGGTTTTGTGGCAGACGTCTCGGATGTCATCTTTGTTAGAACCATGCTGTGAGGTGTTACATTACAAAGAATAATCATGCGAAAATCTTAGACACAAAAAACTTTGGTTTACACCCTTAATGTGTTTAGTTTCTAATATTTAGCAGCAGAAGAGGAATTTTCTGTGCACATAGCGGCCATCTTGAAGAATGGTTGCCATCTTGGAATTTTCCATGGCCAGCGGCCTTTTTGAAAAAAGTGGGTCTCAGAGTATTTGTGCCAGATTTCATGCTTGCATCACAATTTGAATTACAGTATTTTTGCAATTATCTGCTGCATTATCTGGCTCATACGGCTGTGGAGGGGGTACAGTAGTTGAGTTTAGGCCACCAGAGGGGTAATTAAGCCTCTGATCTGGGAATCCACTTGCGACCGGATGGAAACACGCAAGTAGCGTGCGCCTCGAGCTGACGAAATATTTGCTCGTGGCGCTTATTAATCTCACGCATCTCCGAGATTAACGTGGATAGGGCTTCCTCATGTTTGCCTCCATCCCAGCCAGTGTTGCCAACTATTTTCAAATGTCGCTTGATGACATCATGCATATATTTGCATATTGATTACGTAATTATGTCGTATTTGCATTCTGCGTGTTTTCCCTAATCCTTCCTCACGTGTCCAATATAAAACTGTTATCAATTACATTACATATTTTCTATCAGACAACACAATGGAACTTATTAACCAGCAGTTTCATCCTCTGCAATGAAATTATTCCGGAATCTGGATATATAACTGCGTTGGACAAAATCACTACTTTAGGTAAGTTAAAGACAGCATATGTGTTGTGATATTATCATTTATATTTACAAGTAAAATGAAAATAGATATAATTTATGCCACAGAATGCTTTCCTTATTCTCTTACACAGCGTATGATATTCAAGAATGATTAGGATAATTTGACCCATAGTGGATAAACCAAGGTTTGTCCAAAAGTTGCTAGATTTGTCGCTAGGCGCTTTTTTTCTCGTGCTTGTCCGAATCACGTGACTGACTCGTTTGTCGTTGCAGCTGGTTTATATTAATGACCTCAATTTATCTCATAAACACATGAAAAGAGTTATTATACCTAGTTTTTAAAATATATCTTTATTTCCTTAATAATCATGTTCATTGTGTTTTAATCACTTGTTTTGTGTATTAAATCCTAACACTGACTGGTGATTTTATATTCATCTTCTGTTCAAAGATTCCAAACAGTGGCTTGTTAGTTATGACCATTTCTTTTTTTAAAAAGAAAGAAAAGGACTCCCCTATTTGTTCACTTTTCCTTTCTGTTCTAGTTTTTCTTTCACTTGATTTTTAAAGATTCAGAGGTGATTATTTGCATTTTCCAGTTGCCTTTGAACAGTGGGTTTTCAACCCCACACACACCAACTGACACACAACTGTCAATGATGAATGCAATATTATTTGCAGCTGCATGTCCATAGTAATTGTGCTGCTGGCTACACAAAATGTGTCCACTAGATGTCAGTATAACGAGGCCTTATAAGAAGTTTTATGAAATTAACCTTTTGTTAAATTATGGGCTGGGAAGCCTCGACACCTAGATGAGGCTTCACATCAACATATCACTACCATCCTGAACTTTGTCTTTGGCCCTTAAATAAGCACACTGCCAGGTGCAGAGCGTCCGCGTGGTTGCCTTTGAGTTCCGCCCGCGCGGGACTCATCAGTCTACATCCACAGAGAAGGGGAACCGGAGTCCCTAGTACTTCATATTAGACTTTGTGCTAGATGATGAATAAAATAAAAAATAAAAAAAAGGATAAAGATAAAATTGAATAAAAAAAAAAAACTGTCTTTTAGTAAATTAGGAGAAAGAACAGAAAAAATGTAAAATAGAAGAATTTTCATTTATGGTCTCAAATTTTTAGACCTCACTGTATATAAATAACATTTCCCATTTCCAGAGGTGGAAAGAGTAATAAAATTTTGTACTCAAGTACAAGTACTGTTACTTCAGTGAAATTTTACTTATAAGTACAACTAAAGTTACCATTACAAAAATCTACTCAAGTAAAAGTAAAAAGTAGCTCATTAAAAAATTTACTCAGAGTAAAAGTTACCGAGTTACTTTTTTATTTTTTTAACAGCGGGGGTGGGATGAGGCATTCTAGCATAGTTCAAAAAAGATGAGCAGATATAAATCTCAAACTAGTTGTTTTTAACTGAAGGAACACCTTTGCATAATAAATAGAGATGTTCCGATACCATTTTTTCCCTCCCGATACCGATTCCGATACTTGGGCTCAGGGTATCGGCCGATACAGAGTACCGATCCGATACCTGGGTGTGTATCTGTACTGTGTGTGTATATATATATATATATATATACACACACACACACACACACACATACTAATATATATATATATATATATATATATATATATATATATATATATATATATACAGTGGTGTGAAAAACTATTTGCCCCCCTCCTGATTTCTTATTCTTTTGCATGTTTGTCACACAAAATGTTTCTGATCATCAAACACATTTAACTATTAGTCAAAGATAGCACAAGTAAACACAAAATGCAGTTTTTAAATGAGGAGTTTTATTATTTAGGGAGAAAAAAAAATCCAAACCTACATGGCCCTGTGTGAAAAAGTAATTGCCCCTGAACCTAATAACTGGTTGGGCCACCCTTAGCAGCAATAACTGCAATCAAGCGTTTGCGATAACTTGCAAGGAGTCTTTTACAGCGCTCTGGAGGAATTTTGGCCCGCTCATCTTTGCAGAATTGTTGTAATTCAGCTTTATTTGAGGGTTTTCTAGCATGAACCGCCTTTTTAAGGTCATGCCACAACATCTCAATAGGATTCAGGTCAGGACTTTGACTAGGCCACTCCAAAGTCTTAATTTTGTTTTTCTTCAGCCATTCAGAGGTGGATTTGCTCGTGTGTTTTGGGTCATTGTCCTGCTGCAGCACCCAAGATCGCTTCAGCTAGAGTTGACGAACAGATGGCCGGACATTCTCCTTCAGGATTTTTTGGTAGACAGTAGAATTCATGGTTCCATCTATCACAGCAAGCCTTCCAGGTCCTGAAGCAGCAAAACAACCCCAGACCATCACACTACCACCACCATATTTTACTGTTGGTATGATGTTCTTTTTCTGAAATGCTGTGTTACTTTTACGCCAGATGTAACGGGACACGCACCTTCCAAAAAGTTCAACTTTTGTCTCGTCGGTCCACAAGGTATTTTCCCAAAAGTCTTGGCAATCATTGAGATGTTTTTTAGCAAAATTGAGACGAGCCTTAATGTTCTTTTTGCTTAAAAGTGGTTTGCGCCTTGGAAATCTGCCATGCAGGCCATTTTTGCCCAGTCTCTTTCTTATGGTGGAGTCGTGAACACTGACCTTAATTGAGGCAAGTGAGGCCTGCAGTTCTTTAGATGTTGTCCTGGGGTCTTTTGTGGCCTCTCGGATGAGTTGTCTCTGCGCTCTTGGGGTAATTTTGGTCGGCCGGCCACTCCTGGGAAGGTTCACCACTGTTCCATGTTTTTGCCATTTGTGGATAATGGCTCTCACTGTGGTTCGCTGGAGTCCCAAAGCTTTAGAAATGGCTTTATAACCTTTACCAGACTGATAGATCTCAATTACTTTTGTTCTCATTTGTTCCTGAATTTCTTTGGATCTTGGCATGATGTCTAGCTTTTGAGGTGCTTTTGGTCTACTTCTCTGTGTCAGGTAGCTCCTATTTAAGTGATTTCTTGATTGAAACAGGTGTGGCAGTAATCAGGCCTGGGGGTGACTACAGAAATTGAACTCAGGTGTGATAAACCACAGTTAAGTTATTTTTTAACAAGGGGGGCAATCACTTTTTCACACAGGGCCATGTAGATTTGGAGTTTTTTTTCTCCCTTAATAACGTAAACCTTCATTTAAAAACTGCATTTTGTGTTCAATTATGTCATCTTTAATAGTTAACGGTTTTTGATGAGCAGAAACATTTAAGTGTGACAAACATGCAAAAGAATAAGAAATCAGGAAGGGGGCAAATAGTTTTTCACACCACTGTATATATATATATATATATATATATATATATATATATATATATATATATACATAAATAATAAATATATATATAATTTCTTTTTTTAAGTAAAATACTACTAGCCCTGTGTAACGGGTTCGACCCTAAGTGCACGGGTGACAACATGAAACACGGACACGAGGCGAGGTCTTACCCTGAGGAGGAACATTGGAGCTGTGGTTCTTCATGCCGGCACGAACGACACCAGGCTGAGGCAGACGGAGATCCTAAAGAAGGACTTCAGGAGCCTGGTCGAGAAGGTCCGCAGCACATCACCCACGACAAGGATCATCGTATCTGGACCGCTTCCCACATTTCAGCGAGGAATCGAGAAGTTCAGAAGATTATTTGCTTTTAATGAATGGTTACAATCTTGGTGTCAACAACAGAAATTACGCTTTGTTGATAACTGGAATGTTTTCTGGGAGCGTCCTAGGCTCTATCACACCGATGGCCTACACCCTAGCAGAGCTGGAGCAGCGGTCCTCTCTGACAACATCTCCAGAACACTACGAACCATCTGACTGGCGGTAAGTCATACTGTAGATTCCAAACATATTAGACACATCACAACTCACCGTAGTGATAGACGAACACACATAGCTTGTCCTATAGAAACTGTGTCTGTTCCCCGAATACTGAGAAAAAAGAATAAATTTGTTAAATTTGCCCGAAACAATCTGATAACCATAAAACCAGAAAAAGGCAAAATAAGTAGTCAAAATCCACCTCTAAAGTTTGGACTACTCAACATTAGATCCCTTGCGCCTAAAGCACTTATTGTTAATGAAATTATCTCAGATTATTGCCTTGACGCACTCTGTCTCACTGAAACCTGGCTTAAACCAAATGAATATTTTGGTCTGAATGAGTCTACTCCGTCAGGATATTTCTATAAGCACGAGCCCCGTCTAATTGGTCGCGGTGGTGGTGTTGCCACTATCTACAATGATGTACTCACTGTTACCCAGAAAATAAGGCCCAGGTTTAATTCATTTGAAGTGCTTATCATTAATGTTGCACTAAATGAAATACGTAATAAACCCTTGCTATATTTTACCCTGGCCACCGTGTACAGACCCCCGGGGCCATATGGCGATTTTCTTAAAGAATTTGGACATCTGCTATCAGACCTATTGGTTAACTCTGACAAAGTATTGATAGTAGGAGACTTTAACATTCATGTAGATGATGCTAACGACGCTTTAGCACTCACATTTATGGATTTACTAAATTCCTTTGGGGTTAAGCAAAATATAATTGGAGCAACTCACCGCTTTAATCATATGCTAGATTTAATTATATCCCATGGTATAGATGTCTCTAATATAGAGATCATACCTCAAAGTGATGATATCACAGATCATCACCTCCTGACATATACTCTACCCGTAGAACAGATTAGCTGTGTCTCCCCACGTTATCAATCTGTTAGAAATATGAATCCCACCACTAAAGACAGATTCACAAGTAATCTGCCGGATCTGTCCCAATTTCTTATTAGACCCCTAAATGCAGATGATCTAGATGAAGTGACTAGCAGCATGGGCACTATTTTTACCAGTACATTAGACACTGTTGCTCCCATCAGATTAAAAAAAGTCAGAGATAAAACATTGGCACCGTGGTACAACAGTCATACTCGCGCCCTAAAGAGAGCAACCCGTAACCTCGAGCGAAAATGGAGGAAAACTAAATTAGAAGTCTTTCGAATTGCATATAAAGACAGTATGTGCAGCTATAGACAGGCTCTAAAAACTGCTAGGACCGAGCATCTTAGCCAACTGATAGCAAGAAACCAAAACAATCCCAGGTTCTTATTTAGTACAGTGGCTCGCCTAACAAAACCTAAGATGCCCGCAGAGAGTATCCCATCACAGTTTAGAAGTGAAGACTTTATGGACTTCTTTAATGAAAAAATCAATAATATCAGGAAGAAAATAATGGAGGTTCAACCTCTAATAGTATCTCACGATCCAGTTCAGCCTATAGCTTCACATTTAGATTTTCACTGCTTTACAGGTATAGGACAGGAAGAGCTGTATAAACTCATCACCTCGGCTAAATCAACAACGTGCCTGTTAGACCCAATCCCAACCAGATTTTTAAAAGAAGTGATGCTTACGGTTGGAGAGCCACTCCTAAACATTATTAATTCTTCATTACATCTAGGTCACGTCCCTAAACCTTTCAAGTTAGCAGTTATTAAGCCGCTTCTTAAAAAATCTAATTTGGACGCGAATGAAATAAAAAATTACAGACCGATTTCAAACCTCCCGTTCATATCAAAAATACTAGAAAAAGTAGTATCAGCTCAAATTTGCACATTCTTGCAGGATAACAACATCCTTGAAGAATTTCAGTCAGGTTTCAGGCCCCATCATAGCACAGAAACTGCACTAGTTAAGATTACAAATGACTTGTTTTTAGCTTCAGACCAAGGCTGCATCTCATTGCTAGTCCTGCTTGATCTTAGTGCTGCATTCGACACTATAGATCATAATATTCTCATAGATCGCTTACAAAATTATATAGGTATTCAGGGACAGGCATTAAAATGGTTTAGATCTTACCTGTCTGATCGCTACCATTTTGTAGATCTGAATGGAGAACCGTCTGGTGTAATGCCAGTGAAATATGGGGTCCCACAAGGGTCAGTTTTAGGACCTCTGCTGTTCTCAATATACATGCTTCCCTTGGGTAACATCATTAGAAGACATGGGATTAGTTTCCATTGTTATGCTGATGATACACAATTATATAACTCAACCAAACCAGCGAAATATCTAAGTTGTCTGGATTCACTGAGTGTGTCCAGGACATAAAAGATTGGATGACCAATAACTTTCTTTTACTTAATTCAGATAAGACTGAGATATTACTTATCGGCTCAAAAACCAGCACACAACACCTCTCACAATTCAGCCTGCGTTTAGAAGGATGTACTGTGACTACCAGCTCGACAGTGAAAAACCTGGGAGTAATATTAGATAGTAACTTGTCCTTTGAAAATCATATTTCAAACATCACAAAAACGTCTCGGGTTACTTTGCTGTAACCCTCTTCCCTGAACAAGCGGGAACGAGATGCTGCGTGGAAATGCTATGGGAACTATTTTGTCGCGCTGCCGGTTGTGAAGCATGTGTGCAAACACGCCAAAATTTTGGCTATATATAACCTCGGTCAGGTGACGTCATCTGATTAGATGCAGGTGGAGGTTATAAATACCAGTGAGCCGGCAACAAACCTCAGATTAATTTGTCTGAACGGACATCCGGTCACGTGGTAGTGCAGCATTCGGACGCAGCATCTCGTTCCCGCCTTTTCAGGGAACAGGGTTACAGCAAAGTAACCCGATACGTTCCCTTTCAAAGGCTTTACTCGATGCTGAGTAGAAACGCTATGGGAATGAGAATACCAACGCCGCCACACTACAAGTGTCTGGACCCCCAGGTTGTGTAGCGTGTGCGCACAAGGCCAGGAAGTCTCAGATTCATGTCTGGGAAGCTGACTCGAGGACTCGTGAGCCCGGAGTGGCATGGACATCCAGACTATAAAATCTTACAAACGTGTGCGGAGAGGACCAACCTGCCGCGTCACACACTTGTTGCAGGGGAGTACCTCTTGCAAGAGCAATAGATGAGGCGACCCCTCTGGTTGAATGAGCCCTGACTCCTAGAGGCGAAGTGAGTCCACGTGCCTCGTAGGAGAGGGCAATAGCATCTCTCACCCAGTGTGACAGAGTTTGTGTGGTGGCAGCCGCCCCCCGATTGCGGCCTCCATAACATATAAAAAGTTGCTCTGACTTACATCACTGGCTGGTGCGGTGGACATAAGCCTGAAGAGCACGTACTGGGCACAGTAGGTGAAGTTTCTCCTGCTCCGAATCCGCAAAAGGCGGAGGACAGAAGGCTTCCAGGATGACAGGGTGCATGGTTGAGAAAGGAACTTTCGGTAGATAGTTTGGGTGAGGATACAGAATGGCCTTGACTAGCCCAGGGCCAAAGTCCAGGCAAGATGGGGAGACTGATAATGCACGCAGGTTTTAGTTGCTCCACGAATGAAACGGGCAACTAAAGGGTGATTTCCCACAGTAACCCCTTCAGTCAGAAAGTGGCAGGCTGAAATAGCGGCCACGTACCTTCTGAGGGTACTAGGGCACAAGCCCAAGGACAATTTCTCTTGCAGGAATTCTAGCACTGAAATGATTTGGCAGTGGACTGGGTCCACCTGCTTTGCCATGCACCAGCTCTCGAATACCTTCCATTTGAAGGCATAAATCCTTCTAGTGGAGGGAGCCCTAGCACTTACAGTAGGATGGTGTCAATTATGTCGGCTGAAAGGCCGGCTTGACTCAATTGGTCCCGTTCAGGGGCCAAGCGTGAAGGTTCCAGAGCTCGGGCCGGGGATGAAATATTGTCCCCTGCGCCTGAGATAGAAGATCCCTCCTCACTGGAATCATCTAAGGTGAGCCGTCGAGGAGCGATATTATCTCTGAGAACCATACTCTCGCCAGGACTCCCGGGAGCAGAGCTACTGGAGGGTACGCATAGAGGCGTAAATTGGGCCACGTATGGGCCATCGCGTTCAGACCCAGGGGAGCTGGATGAGACAGAGAGTAGTAGAGGGGACATTGTGCAGTCTTCATGGAGGCAAAGAGGTCCACCTCTGCTGTAGAGAATCTCTCCCAGATTTGAGTGACTACTTCGGGGTGGAGTTTCCATTCCCCGTGATTCACAGCTTGTCTGGACAGAAAGTCTGCTCCCACATTCCTGTTTCCTGGAATGTGAATCGCCCTGAGGGACAGGAACTTGTCCTGAGCCCAGAGCAGAACCTGATGTGCTAGCTGGTTCAAGCGTCGCGAACGCAGGCAGCCCTGGCGATTTATGTAGGAGACTACCGATGTGCTGTCCACCCGCACTAGGACATCGTAGCCTCTCAGCTGCTGGAGGAAATGCTGTAGAGCTAAAAATAGAGCCATCATTTCGAGGCAATTGATGTGCCATGCGAAAAGGTGGCATCAACAGATCCCTTGGGCTGGACGGCCATCCAAGACCGCGCCCCAGCCGGTAAGGGAAGCGTCTGTCGTTAGCATTTTGCGACGACAAGACGGACCTAGAGTGGGACCCAAGGTGAGAAACCGGGGTCTGAACCACATAGAAAGGGTACGAACTCCTTTGCGCGTAACCCTTATCCGCCTTTGGGGATTTGTTCTCATGTGAACTCCCCTGGCTCTTAACCACAGCTGAAAAGCTCTCATGTGCAGGAGACCCAAAGGTATCAGGCCAGGGGTAGCTCAGTGGTTAAGGCATTGGACTGCGGTTCGGAAGATCCCAGGTTCAAACCCCACAACCACCAAGTTGCCACTGTTGGGCTCTTGAGCAAGGCCCTTAACCCTCAACTGCTCAGATGTGTAATTAGATAAATTACACATCTGAGCAGAGTAAGTCGCTCTGGATAAGAGCGTCTCCTAAATGTAAATGTATCACCGTGAATGCAGCTGCCATGAGGCCTAAACATTTTTGTAAGTGATGTACAGTCACTTCTTGGTCCAGCCTGATTTCCTTCAGAGCGTTGTTTATGGATTTGACGCAAGCAGGAGACAGATGTGCCTGCATAGCGATTGAATCCCACCTGACGCCCCAGTAGGTTGTCACCTGCGCCGGAAAGAGAACGCTTTTCATGGCGTTTAGTCTCAATCCCAGCGAATGAAGATGAGCTAGAACGACATCCCGGTGTTGAAGTGCTAGCTGCTGAGACTGGGCCAGGATTAGCCAGTCGTCTATGTAATTCAGAATGCGAATGCCCTGGAGCCTCAAGGGAGCCAGAACTGCATCCATGCATTTTGTGTATGTGCGGGGTGATAGGGCTAGACCGAATGGAAGAACCCGAAATTGGTAGGCTTTTCCCCCAAAAGCGAACCTCAGGAACTTCCTGTGATGTGGCAAAATTTCTATGTGGAAATATGCGTCCTTTAAATCTATTGTCACAAACCAATCCTGTGGTTGGATTTGTGAGACAATAGTTTTTATGGTCAACATTTTGAAGTTGCATTTTTTGAGATAGCGGTTCAAACCGCGAAGATCCAGAATTGGACGCAGACCCCCGTCCTTCTTGGGGACCAGGAAGTACCGACTGTAGTAGCCTGACTCCATATCTGGAGGAGGCACCTGTTCTATGGCTCCCTTCTGCAGTAGTTTCTGGAGTTCGGAACTCAGAAAATGCACCCTTTCCGGTATCACGGAAGTGGAGACCACGCCATTGAAACGCGGAGGGCAATATGCAAACTGGATCCTGTATCCTTTCTCTACAGTCTTTAAAACCCAGGGGGATATGCCTGGCAGTAGCTTCCACGCTGCCAGCTTCTCCAAAAGGGGTGCAAGTACTTCCACTAGGCTGGGGGGTGTTAGTGGTTCGGTGTCCTGGAATATGGCAGGATGCGACCGAAGGACTAACGTGTCGTTGGAGACCGGTGATGTCCGAAACACCAAAGGTGGCGGAAACTGAACATCGTTCTCCTGGGGGTGCCCGGGGGGGCATGCTCCTATATGCCCGTCCCCAGGGGGGGTCACCCCCACGGTCCTGAACTCTGCTCTCAGGAACGCTTCTTCGTAAAGAAGACAGAGCGATCTATTCTCTTGGGGGCGGCCTGAGGGGGGCGCCGAGCCGTACCCCAGTCCTTACGGGGGGGTGCGCGGCTACTGACGCTTTCCATCTGCACTTCTCGTCTAGCAAGATTCAGATCAGGTCGAGGTTGGGTGGCCGATGGCCTCGACACCTGGGCACGGTGTGGGAGAAGTTTCCCAAAAGCATGTTCATAAAGACTGGCCTCTCTAAATCTGGTGGCGACGGTATTACAGTAACTGTTTCACCAAATAGGCCTGAGGGTGAGATGGGAGCATCGAGAAGGAATGCTCGATCTTTGTCCTTAATGCCAGTTAGATTTAGCCAGAGGTGCCTCTCTGCAGACACCAGGGAGGCCATAGAACGGCCAATAGCACGGGCTGTCTGTTTCGTCGCACGCACGGACAGATCAGTAGCCCGGGCGTAATTCTATGAACGCTTCCTGATTCATATTGGCGCTCGTGCTCAAATCATTCAGCAGGTCAGCCTGATATGCCTGCAAAACCGCCATGGTGTGCAAGGAAGCGCCGGCCCGACCTGCTGCTTGGAACGCCTTCCCTACCAGGGTAGAAGAAGTTCTACATGCCTTGGAGGGAAGGGTCGGCTTCTTTAGTGAGGATGATGTTCCAGGAGCGAGATAGCCCGCGAGCGTCTCCTCAATCTGGGGCATCATCACTTAACCTCGTGCCTTTGCATCAACGATGTTCGAATAAAACGAAGTCGAAGGTACAAAGATACGGGAAGAAAAAGGACGTCTCCATGAACGAGATAACTCGTTGTGGAGATCATCAAAAAAAAAGGAAGAGAGCGGCGTTGTGGCGCCATCTCCTGGCCACCCGACAGAAATCTGTCATCAAATTTGGAACGTTTTGGGTGAGCTTGCTCCTGTGGCCAGTCAATGTGTAATCGTTCGACTGCGCGTGTTATAACCTCAATTAACTCCTCATACTCTTTATCATCTCTAGAGGATCGTTCTGGGGTAGCTACATCCATATCTACAGAAGCAAGAGATTGAGTCTCTCCCAAACACTCCTGAGAAGCACCGAAGTGCGCTCGCGAAGTGGAGGGAGAGAGTGCGTGATCCGGGGAGGAGGCGAGAGAAAGGAGGGGCTCCATCTCTCGTGCCTCGGCCAAATCAACCTGTGAGCCCCAGGAGTGCAGAGCGGCTCGTGGCTCCCTAAAGAACGTGAGACGCGCTCGTAGCACCTTCATCTGGAGATTATCACAGTGCTCACACTGTCCTTCAAGTCCAAGGAGAGCGTGGCTTTCACCCAAACATGCAAAACAGAGGTTATGACTATCGTCTTCACAAAGACGGTTACCGCACGGGCATGAGACACTAAACTCGGCCATTATATCTGGTGGGTTTTATTGTTTTTTTCTCTCTGTTTAGAATGGCTTTTTTTTTTTTTAAATGCTTGCTGCACAAACGCGATCACAATGTCAGCATGAAGACAAATGATCTGAGGTTTGTTGCCGGCTCACTGGTATTTATAACCTCCACCTGCGTCTAATCAGATGACGTCACCTGACCGAGGTTATATATAGCCAAAATTTTGGCGTGTTTGCACACATGCTTCATAACCGGCAACGCAACAAAATAGTTCCCATAGTGTTTCCACGCAGCATCGAGTAAAGCCTTTGAAAGGGAACAGCCTTTT
Organism: Channallabes apus; assembly: GCA_030522415.1. Taxonomy (NCBI): domain Eukaryota; kingdom Metazoa; phylum Chordata; class Actinopteri; order Siluriformes; family Clariidae; genus Channallabes; species Channallabes apus. The sequence continues at coordinate 34,813,650 of CM060116.1, read as the reverse complement.
TCCATCTTAGAAATATTGCAAAACTGAGGAGCATCTTATCCGTATCTGATGCAGAAAAGGTAGTTCATGCATTCATGACCTCCAGACTGGACTATTGCAATGCATTACTAGGTGGATGTCCTGCATCCAAAATGCAGCTCCCAGGGTTCTCACTAGATCCAGAAAATATGATCATATAACCCCTATATTATCATCCCTGCACTGGCTACCTGTTCAGTCTAGAATAAATTACAAAATAGTGTTACTTACATACAAAGCCTTAAATGGTTTAGCTCCCACATACATAACCGTCTTCTGATACGCTACAATCCACCACGCGCTTTAAGATCACAAAACTCTGGACTTCTGGTAGTTCCCAGAATTTCAAAATCTACAAAAGGGGGTAGGACATTTTCATATTTAGCTCCAAAGCTTTGGAATAGCCTTCCAGACAGTGTTCGGGGAGCAGACACTGTTTCCCAGTTCAAAAGTAGACTCAAGACGCATCTTTTTAATCTGGCATACACGTAACTCATCCCATCCCATAACCTCATACTCTAGTACACCTATACTGAATGGCAACTACGATAATTCTCCCCATCTGTTCTGTATCCTTCTACCCATGCCGAGGCATCGGGAGATTGTGCCAGCTTCAGTAGACAAAGGCCAAACCTGCGAGGTTCCTGAGGCATCCAGAGAAGGACCAGCTCCAGCTGGATTCTGCTTCATGATGGTTTGGAGCATGATGGTGATTATTCTGCATGTTCGCTAGTTTAGTTTGGCGTTCCGTAGGTTTCAGTTTTAGGCCCACTGCTTTTTTCCCTTTACATGCTTCCTCTGGGCAACATAATCCGTAAGCATGGTATTAGTTTTCATTGTTATGCTGACGACACACAGATATACATCTCAACAAAATCTGATGAGAAAAAACATCTTACTAAAGTTGAGCAATGTGTGCAGGACATAAGAAATTGGATGCTAATTAACTTCCTTCTGCTTAATACGGATAAGACAGAAGTTCTAGTCATACTGTAGGACCGCATACAGCTAGAAGTAAAATCTTAGATCACACCGTAACTTTAGATGGCCTTTCTGTTCCATCAAGTGCAACAGTAAAAGATCTCGGCGTGATTATAGATTCCAGCCTTTCATTTGAAGCTCATGTAGATAATATCACCAGGATAGCATTCTTTCACCTCAGAAATATTGCCAAGATAAGAAATATATTGTCGCTAAACGATGCAGAAAAACTAGTTCATGCTTTTATCACTTCTAGGTTGGACTATTGTAATGCCTTACTGTCTGGTTGTTCAGTTAGGTGCATAAACAAGCTTCAGCTAGTCCAGAATGCAGCAGCGAGAGTCCTCACTAGAACCAGAAGATATGAGCACATCACCCCTATCCTATCTTCACTACATTGGCTCCCTGTGAAATTTCGCATTGATTTTAAAATACTACTCTTGACATATAAAGCATTAAATGGTCTCGCGCCGCAGTATCTGAGCGAACTGCTAGTGTCTTACGATCCGTCACGCCTACTTCGGTCAAAGGATGCTGGCTGCTTGTCAGTACCGCGTATTATGAAAACTACAGCTGGGGGCAGAGCTTTTTCTTACAAAGCCCCAAAATTATGGAATAGTCTTCCAAATAGTGTTTGGGACTCAGACACAGTCTCAGTGTTTAAGTCTAGGCTAAAAACCTATTTATTTAGCCAAGCATTTTTATAAATAGATTTGCCATAAGGTAAAGGAGCAGATCTGGGGGACTCATGGACGTAGAGTATTATAGTGAACTGGTATGTTTAGATGCTGTCTTCCTCAGTCTCATTTGATCACTCAGGTTTGTTGACGGTGAGGTGATTGTTTGCTTTACATCTCAGGGAGCCCTCATGTTTGTGTTTCCTTCTGGCCTCCCTTTGAGTTATGCTGTCATAGTTAGTCCTGACGGAGTCCCTGCTTGCACTCTACAGTAAATATACATTCACATTATACATTGTGACTGTGACCATACCTAATTGCAATCTCTCCTCCTCTTCTCTTTCTCCCCCTCTTTCTCTTTCCTTTCTCCCCCTGTCTCCCCCTTTCACTCTTTCTCTCTCTCTCTCTGTCGAGCTACACATGTCATTCCTGAGCTGCCAGTGATCCAGACTCCCTCTGCCCTCCAGACCTGTCTGATCCATCCTGGTGCCCCGTTTCTGGTTGGAGGTCTCGTCGCATGGATGCCCCGTGTGTCTCTTTGGGATGCGTCTGGTGTCTGGGGATGATTCTCTCTACTTAGAAGATGGTTCTGGCCTCGACTGGTGTTGTCAGCTGTTTCTCTGAGGACTTGACAATTCGATAGTTCAGGACTGGAACTTTCTACAAGTCTATCTGAGTCTCCAATAACTACTGGACTCCATTTTACATCAACTATTATAACATCAATTAACATCAACTATTATACCTGAACCTAACACTTAACACTGTATAAATGCAGATAATTTCCTGCTATCTGTTTCACCCAGATGAGGATGGGTTCCCTGTTGAGTCTGGTTCCTCTCAAGGTTTCTTCCTATTAACATCTCGGGGAGTTTTTCCTTGCCACTGTCGCCCTCGGGCTTGCTCACCAGGGACTATCTGAACATTTTGATTCATACACATTTACATTCCATACAAACTTAAATAATTCTTTTGATTGTGTAAAGCTGTTTTGAGACAATGTCAATTGTTAAAAGCGCTATATAAATAAAACTGAATTGAATTGAATTTAGCATTACACCTTCTCTCATGTTAAAGCTAACAGTTTTGTACACTACCTGTAATATATCTATTCCACAAAAATACAGTAGTTTAAACATACTAGCTTCTACCATTAATCTATTCAAGAATGGCTATAGTATGTGTACAGGTAAGTGAGGCCATTTTTGTGACATATGCTCCACATAGTGGAGATAACTGGCAAATACCTTAAAAGATCTCTGGGCCTCTGTCTGCATCTCTTATTGTTTTGTTCATCCTCATTTGTCATTATAATTGCATGTCAGACACAGTGCTTGCATTGCATGACTTTTTACACAAATTGGTCTGTCATTGTTTTGCTCAACCCTATCTGATTTGGCCCTTGTGATAAGACAGTACAGACAGTATACTGTAGACTGTATACAGTATGATATATATCAGTTTGGAAGCAAAAAGAGATTTACTTGACCTGATCTGTATTTTTCTGCTTAATTTTCTTTTAGAAAATATAACCCCCAAATACAGCAAAACCAAGTGAAAGCAGAAAAAAGAGCAACAGTGAGACATATTGATTTGCAAGTAAAACCAGGGCTCGATTTGAGGGGCAGGGGGTGTTGCGGGGGATGGCATCCCACCTGTTGAAAAAAATGACAAAAACTATCCCCTCTGTAAAACTGTAACATCACATAGACTGTAAGCATTGTCACATATGTGCATCACATATTTAAAATCACTTAAAGTAGTTGCTAGTTTTTAATACACTTTGTCTATCTGTCAACAAGCTTTTATATTTCCTCATTAAAAATGTTTTAAGCTGAGCTGTGAGCCACAAATGCACCACTGTCTTCACTTCATAAGTAACACAATTTTGGAACAAAGATAAGTTTTTTGGTCTCTGAAACACAAAAGAGATTAGGAAAGGGAAAAGTTTCAGCTTAAATTCAAGTTCATTGATGAATGGGTGGCATTAACTATTCAGGAATTGCTGATTTTTTTCATGCACACACACCATATACTGTATGTATACTGTACCTATATATATATATATTTATACCCCTCCAAAACTCACGTTATTCATGCACAGTTATAAATCCATGAAAATCCCAGACCTTCCCTTTCCTGAGAACAATCATTTATTTATTAATTTTTTTATCAACTTATTCTGTGTAGGGTCGCACAGGGCCTGAAGCCTATCCCAGAGAGCATGGGGCAAAAGATGGGGACACCCTGAATGGAGTGCCAACACATCGCAGGGCACAGGAGCACACACGCTCTGGGAATTTTGGATTTATACACAATGGGAAATTTGGAAACACCAGATAGTTTATAATGCATTTCCTCCAACAGGAAACCAGACCTTATGGAGGAAACACACAAAACTTTGGAAAAATTACACACACACACACACCAGAAATAATTTTACTCATGTATTGGCTACAAATGAAATGTGTTTGTTTGTATGCATGTGTTTAGGTTGTTTGACTATTAATGACATTTAACAATGTTAATAACTTATTTGTTACAATTGTGGCACATTAACTTTTAGCTAATAGGTAGACAATGATACAAGAGGTAAAATTGCATGTTGATTCATGTAATTTATTTTCACCTCAAAAAATGTTATGTTACAACTCACTTTCGATGGCAAATGCCATGATGTGAACATTTGCAACATAAAAAAGGACTACAAATGTGTCCAAAAGAGGAACAATATATTGCTGAAAAAGACTAATACCGTTTGCATGAGATTTCTTTTATTGAAGCAAAAGCAACATTACTAAAGGCAAAGGTTTTTTGTGCTAAACATATCATTCAATTGAATGCCATAGCCTTCTTGACCAAAAGTAACAAATCACGAGGTAATTTAGAAAGAAATCAAAAAGGATAATCAATCACAAAAAAGATTTCCAGTAATGTCATTTAAATGTTTTTTGCATAAGTACATCCACACCATAAATCTTCAGTCCAAGACCTTCAGCATCGTCACATGCTGTACATGCATCACGGGTAGATAATCAAGTCGTGTTTGCAGCACAGAAAACCTGTTTAGAAAGTATATATTTATTTCAAGTACAGATTGATATTATTTACCCTCAAAATCTAGTAGTTAAAGCGATTTTCATCACTTAAAACTAAAAGCATTGGCTACTATGACATAGTTGACTTTTATTTTACACACCTTTAAACCAAAGGATAGATGGCATATAGTGCAATACCACACTGATTATTTTTGTTCCTTGACATCTTGATATAGCCATCGTCACCCCAGTAAACACCCCAGCTGTAAAAGGAAAAATGGTGAATGTATTTTCGAAATAATTGTGAATTAATTGTGAACTGTTGACAATAGTAAAGAAAATGTGGTAAAGTTACTTAACCCTGGAAAACCCAGACCACCTTATCCTAATAGGAAATCTATCTCCTTTGGCTGAAATGATGATACAGACCCAGTGAACCCTAAAACAGGTGTTTTTTTTTTTTTTTTTAAATTAACCCTTTCCTACTACATGTAATGACATGGGTCATATATGACCCCTTGGGATATCCAGTATGTTTTACCAACTGGTAACTTTCACTCATGACATAAAAGCAGGAGTTCTTTCTTAGTAAGGAAAGACCAGATTCTCATTTCAAAATATATTTATTGATTTTAACTTTTCATCAATGACTATGCACATAAAATTTTGTTCTAAGGCAGGAACTAAAAACACTGGCATCAGCTTTTATATCACCAAATAAAAAGCACAGTAGCAGCCATGTTTGATGTGAAAAAAATCAGGTTAGTTCAGTCAGTTACCACTAAATGTCAGTGTTATGGGTTCACATAGGGCACACTGGGTTGTAATGCAAAAAGAAATCTTTACTTTGGTGTGTGGGTTGAATATGACGATGAAATAAAAGTCTGGGTCAAATATGACCCCATGGGTTCTCCAGGGTTAATATATTTTCCAAAGGCATTTTAAGTCACATAATGAATGAATTTTAGGAATTAAGAAGCCATGTTGTTGTTTTACCTGTTCTTGACCAGCCAGTAGTCGTTTCCACCTTCTGTGCCATAACCAACAATCAGGACAGCATGATTAACATCAGTGCTGCTACAGGCAGGCTCATCATAAATACCTTTAATCAGTTATAAAAGGGTCAGTGTCCAACATTATTCAATTTATTATGTATTTTAATAATTAATTAAGTTAATTAATTGACCAAAGATGGTGCCAAATAAAAATAAACCTGTTAAACCTATAAATATTACTTAAATTTTTACATTTCATGACAGACTCACCAGATTTATAGAGCTGGAAGGAAGTATGGCCTGCATCTATAGCAACAGAAATGGGTCCAATGGTGGCCACGGCTTCCTGTAGACCATACTCATTTCCCCCGATTATATCCACATATCCAGTGCAGATGGCTCCCACAGTAGCTGGATTAAACCTACAGGGCATATCCTGCAGAGAGGAAAACATTGATAAAAAAAAATAATATCACAGTTAGTTAAATAAATACAGTGGCTTGCAAAAGTATTCGGCCCCCTTGAACTTTTCCACATTTTGTCACATTACAGCCACAAACATGAATCAATTTCATTGGAATACCACGTGAAAGACCAATACAAAGTGGTGTACACGTGAGAAGTGGAAAGAAAATCATACATCATTCCAAACATTTTTTACAAATAAATAACTGAAAAGTGGGGTTGTCACTGTAATGTGACAAAATATGGAAAAGTTCAAGGGGGCCGAATACTTTTGTAAGCCACTGTATTTACCCAACCATTTTAGTCCAACAATAGGAAAGCAGTTTGAAAATAAATAAATAAATGCTTATCAACATGTCGAGAATGTCCAGCTGATTAAAGTGTTTTCATGCTCTACTCACTCTGGCCGTATAAGGGTAGGACTCCTCAGTGTCAATTCCATGGTTGTCTATAATGTATTGAAAGGCCGAGTCAATACAGCCTCCTTGGCAACCCATTTTATCATAAGGCCAGACACAGTCCAATAACTGCTGCTCACTCAATGACACCAGCTTCCCTGTTTTCCTAAATGTCTGGCCCTCCAGTGAGCCTGTCGAAAAGAGGACAGATTATGAAGGAAATGTTTGAGAACACAGTGAAAGAAATGACAAAGAGATGCCTATTTTTTTTTAAAGATCACAGTCCAATAAGTATGTGTCGCTCTGCCCTTACCGCACTGAAGGCCCAGCAAGAACCACAGTTCCCCTGGTCCTTAACCTCTGTCACATAGCCCTTCTTCCTCCAGTCCACAGTGTCAGGCAGAACAACTCCACCTGCTTGTCGGAGAAATGTAGCTGCACTGTGTTTCTGGGTCCTGTTTAAGATTCCCAGGCAGCCCTTTAACACAGACTCTCTGTACTCTTTGTTATCCTGTTCGAGATGGAGATACAGTGAAATTAATTACTTGCACAATTGCACAAAAAGCAGTTGCACATAGGATGCGTTTTGGCTCACACTAGTAAAATGTTTTAAAATTTTTCATATTCAGTTTTGATCACTGTTGCTGTGAAACCTCTTTATTATAAAAAAAAAAATACATGATTACTTGCTGATGAAGCAGAGCACAGTTATCTCATTGGTTACCCAGATAGCACAGGTACGTCGCGGAGACGTCTGCTAAAGATCTTATCATCTGGTGAACATCGCGTTCGTTTTTTTATAGTTGTATTTTGATCGTCTGTAGATCGCCTGTTTGAGCTGTTAAATGATACATTGGCTTTCTATACGACGTCTATACGATGTATCTTTATTATCCGAAATTTGCTGGTATGTGGACGGGAAGCTGCAGCATCCGCTATGACTTGAATGATTTAAGGGGAAATACGTGAAATTAATTTTTTTTATTTAGTGGTGGAAACAGGCTTCCATAAGTTTATTCAGAAGAACTACATGAAGAAAAAATATCTGACGTTAATTAAGTGTTGGCAAAAGACCGGTTTATATTTATTAAATTATTGTAATTTCTTTTAAATTATTCTTTAAAATTATTTTTCTTTCTTTCTTCTAACTTACGGCTTCAGATATCAGGAATCCAATCCTTCAGTCTCTGACAGAATCGGCTGAAAAATTCATCAAAGATTTCCTTCACTTGGCCCCAGCGGGATGTAATTTTTTGTTATTTATGCATGCAAAAGTAAAATAATATTGTTCTTTTTGCTGTTTATGTCCACCATTTAATAATTATTTAATTATCAATAATTAAAGCTGCTCACATCGCGCGCACTTTCACTTTTTTAAAAAATGTAGTGTTTAATCAGCAAGTATATGTCACCTCTCTTTATGATAGAGTGAAATAAAGCTGCTCATATCGGGAGCCTTTTTATCAAAGGGGAGATTAGAAGGGGAAAAGTAAAAATGCGTACAAACCACGAAGTCTTTTATTGAATGTAAAATGTTCACGTGAACCCGCGGCGCGCGTGTGCGCTCTTTCACTTTGCCGAGTTTTGATAAAGTCAGATGAACGCTCGCGCGGATATGAGAGATTTAAGAGATTTCTCTTTCCCAGAAATACAACAGACACAAATTTATACATGTTAAATTCATGCATGTACTGTACACACTAAAAATGCTGGGTTGTTTTTTCTACCCAATGCTGGGTTGCCGCTGTTGGGTCATTTTTCTGGGTTATTTACAGAGAGTTGGGTAGTTTTTGTGTAACCCAGCTGCTGGGTTGAAGTTTGCTTGGCCCCTCCCCCAAAGTTCACCGGTGGATTCAGCGGCTGTCAGTCAGCTTCGTGTCTCTTGAGCTCCCACACCGCTGATGCCGGTTCATCGTCCTCGGACATTTAAGGGAAAATGACGTTAAATACAAGGTCTGTTGTGTTCACTCACCTAATTCAGATATGATTGAAAAAGTATTACGTTATGTAACATTTATTACTGTTACCATGTTTAGGTTACACACAAACTTTCCGGCTGGTCTGAGGTACTGGATGATAATTTAGCTGAGAATAGCTGCTATAGTTAGCCAAAGAACCCCACCTGTGTATGAAAAAAACGGCTGAGCTTTTTAGCTTACTCTGTAAATAAACCTTTTTCAGGGTGTACAAAGATGGTGAAGTGATGAATGAACGCTAATACTGTAGCGCTAGCATGACGCAGGCATTTAGTTAGGTTGCTAGCGTTAGCAACCACATACTGTATCTTTCTAAATAGAAACGAAATACTGAACATAAATGTCACCTGTTGGTTAGAGATGTTTTATTTCTTAGTTTAAGCTATTTCTTGTATTTTTAATTACACTTTAAATACCGACGGTTATATGCGCGCGCTTAATCTGCGGTTCGGTTCTGGTTTCGGTCTGTTCTCACGAGTTGTGAAGCGAGAGGAACAAAGTATAAATATTGTTCATTTGCTAAATTAAGTATCATGAATTTTAATTGAATATATATCTCTGTATTTTTTCACAGCTGTTTGTGACTGAAAAGTGTGTCTGCATCTGACTTCAAGAGTTTCCTGACCAACGTAGCTAACGGTCATATTTAAAAATCATAACGTACAGTTAAGTACAAACCGTTTCTGTTGGTGTTTATTTTTTTTTCTATGATTAATACTTATTTGTGGTGTTTTATGTTTTGTACATCTTTTCAAATTGAGACCTCATTTGTAAGTTGCTGTTATTTCGTTTTCTCGTTTTGTATAAATTAATCAAATGTTTGCTTGTTATTAAATGTTTTTTTTTTAAATGAATGAATCTGTGTTTTATTACTAGTTGAGAGTGTGGTTTAAAATATAATTGTAAAATGCATTATAGCCGTGCTGAGGGTATTTAATTAAAATAATGGGAGGGGGTGTTTTAATAAAACGACGTCTATCCGACATCTGGCAGATGTATAAACATCTGATTAACATAGTCTAAAGAGCTTAAATACGTAGGCTAAGCGTCGTTCTAACATTGGCACGGACGTCTCGGCGACGTCTTCCAGATGAGCAAACGCCCTCTGCAAGACATCTGTCAGATGAAAAAGACGACGTTGCATAGACCTCTCCGCGACTTGTTTGTGCTATCTGGGTAGAGATGTTGGAAATGGCTGCAGGGATGCAAAGTCATGGTTTTATAATGTTCCTCTTCAGACTTGAATTTAACTGAAAATCTGTGATCTTAATTCAAGAGTGAAGAAAAACCACAAGAATATAAATGAGATATAAAGGTTTTGCTTGTAACATTGGTCCAAGTTCACTTCAAAATTATTCTCCAACCACATTAAACACTGCAGAAAGAGTCTGAGTGTTATCATTCATTTAAAAATAATGAGACTCCATATACTGAAATTTCTTTCTCTTAATGGATTCATTTTAGATCATTTTCATGAAGGGTGCATATCATTATGTAGTTGATAGTATTTGTCACCTGTAGTGTATACATAGACTGTAAATGCACATAATAATCTCACCATGTCTGCAAAAAAAGTCATGTCGAGTCTGTAGCTCTTAAGGCCCTGGTCAGCCAGTATGTTGTGTAGAAGGACCAGCTTGCGATTTCCGATCCATGTATTTTTACGCTGCGTCTCTTCCTCCACAGACTTATAGATCTTACCTAATGAAAACAAAACATAACTCATCCTGCCAACGAAAACTAATGCATAGCTATTCTTCTTCTTGAATACATTGTGTAAATGTGAGAAAGATAATCAAACTGGTAGTTTCTGACAGTTTAATTAGACATTAGATTCTCACCAAACTTCAGTTTCCAGGCATTGAACTCCAGGTCTTCAAGAGAGTTACTGACTGCACTGGCCAGAGCCACAAAAGAGGTGACAACAAGCAAAACTCTCATTCTGTAGATAATAAAAACATTCACTTTTCTATTTTTGTGTTAAAAAAAATCGTTTGTGTGCATGTTTTAATCACACTATTTTTCCTCACGTACATCACAAAATACAAAATTAAAAATATATTTAAATATATTTTTGCTAACTGGATAAAATTGATTCTAAATAATTTGTTCCTATCCAGTCTACATACAGATGTCTGGTACGTACCCCATGTTTCATGAATCTTGAATTCGTCTATGAATGGAAACCTGTTGTGGATTTTCTGCCTACATACCACTGTGTTACGTCTTTGCTCAGCTTCTTGCCAGTCTCCACCTCTTTGTACTTTAATCTATACTTTAAACCTCTCAGGTTCAGATCCACTCAGGGGGTAAGAGAGAGTAGCCACCCTTTCAGTCAACGACAATGCCGGTTCCTCATTACCAATCGCTTAGGGAGCTGCATTTTTATTCTTTTCAGGAAAATCAAAAACCAAATAATATAATCTAAAATAAAATATCAATGTTCAATAATAATGGATAGAACAAATTACGTATGTATTATATTATTACTCACTCACTTATTGTCTATACTGCTTTATCCTGTTTTCAGGGTCGCGGGAGGCCTGGAGCCTATCCCAGGAGACTTAGGGCACAAGGTGGGGTACACCCTGGACCTGGTGCCAATCCATTGCAGGGCACACACACGGGCAATTTGGGAACACCAATTTGCTTAACTTGCATATCTTTGCACTGTGTGAGGAAACCGGAGGAGGAAACCCACCAAGCACAGGGAGAACATGCACACAGAGATGGGAATTGAAATTATATTATATTGTTAATTATATTAAATATTATAACATTGTTTAATTAAAAACAATAATTGAAAATTAATTTATCTCCTTTTTTTCCACTTTACTACATGTACATTTACAAATGCACTTTTTTCTTTCACAGGTTAAGCCCTAGATCTGAAGAACAGCTCATCGCAACACTTTATTCTGAGTATACCAATATGGTGCCAGACTCGAAACCCAGAATTCCGGGTCTGTTCCTGCTATTGAATCTCCATGCACACCATCTTCTCTGTCTGCTATTAGCTGTTATGTAAATACTGGAAGTAATATATAAATTTGCATGTTTAGCTTTAGCTACTTTCCAAAGTACATACTGTAGGTGCCAGATTTTCAAGAAAAAGTGCACAAGTTGTGACAAGCTAAACACATTCCTTCTTTTTGTCCTATGATCAGTTAAGCAAAGATATTTTCTGTTCAACAAAGCAGGTGGTATGTTTTCTTTACATGATTAGTGGAGAATGCTGCAACAATTGTAAGATGTACAGGCGATTTGAGTTAAAGAGAAACAGTATGCATGGACAAAGACTGATGTCGCCTCCAGATGCAAAGGGAGGAACACGTAGAGTTGATGAACATAATGGGAAGAATTTTTAACATCATAGTACCATTTCCTTCATTTTCGGCACCACACACCCTCACACCACACAAACCTCTTCCTCGCTACTGTACTACCTGGGGCTTCCTATTCACCATTCAGCTCGGGAGACGCCACATCTCCCACTGCTAAGGAACCACTCCCCCACACCGCTTACTCTGTGCCCTCCACAGAGGAACTAAATACTTCCCCATCATACCATCCATAGACCAAGATGACACTTCACTTACAGACTTACTGCACTCAGACTTGCTTTGTTTACTCCATTACTTCAGCTCTTTTGCACATACTGTTTTTTTTTTTTCAGGTGTAATCTATCTCATGTTCTGTTTGCATTTCAAACAGGGAAATGACTCAAACCCAAACTCATTTTGTATCAATTTATAAAAAAAATAAAAAAATTAAAAAACCGCTTCAGTGGTGGGAACACAAACATATTAAACTGGAAACAAATAACAGTTACTCTACCTCAACTAACTGTAAAAACCGGTGAAAACATTGTTTCATTAATCATGTAAGGAGTGGGTATGCCGTCCAGTGATTTTTTTTTTTCAGCCGGCTTTAGCTACTTTCCAAAGCACAATATGTAGGTGCCTGATTTTCCTTCGCATTCCTTCTTTTTGTCCTATGATCAGTTAAGCAAAGATATTTTCTGTTCAACAAAGCAGGTGGTATGTTTTCTTTACATGATTAGTGGAGAATGCTGCAACCAACACTTGTAAGATGTACAGGCGATTTGAGTTAAAGAGCCATGAGATGCACGTACTGTGATTAGGAAACTTATATTCTGTGCACTACATTCCATATAATAGGCTTAGAGGACATGTGGTGAGTTGATGCATGAACGGGTGTTAAATGGTGCAGACCTCTACTATGATAGGTAGCTGTCTTTAAGTATTGAAGTGAAAATAAAACTAGTCTGATGATGCTGCAAACTGAAGTTTTTTGTATTGTTTATAAGATTTCTCATGATCTTCATCAATCATTGTAATAATACATGTTTTGTGTTCAACAAACCTTCTCAACTTTGCCTTGATCTAATCTACTCTACTCTGTCTGACTCAGAAAAATCACAATTAAAGCATGAGTTTACGTACAACTAAAGGGACCCCCTTGCTAAAGAAAATTAACAACTTCTGTAAAACCTGTGCCAAGTTGTAGTGCGGAGTGAATATTCCGCTGTGGCGTCCCCTTGTCGGGAGCAGCCGAAAGACCAACAACCAAATTTTCTTGCTTTAGAATGCTCTTAAATTATAGTCATATTACATGATGACTGTTACGGAGTCATGTATGTATGGCATGGTTGTGTGTATGCGTGGCTGCTTGTGGCAGCGTGCGTGCGCCCCCTCTCCCTTTTTTTTCTCTCTCTCGCTCTCCCTCTCTCACAGGTGGCCCTGCCCTGATTGGATGTGCTGTGACGTGCGCCAGGATTGGACGTCCTTGGATCTGCGCGTCCTCTTAAGGTGGCGGACGAGAGCCGGAAGCACGCGACTTGTGGCTTGTGTAAATCGTATGTGCGTTGTTGTTACTGGTCTTCCTTGGTGTTACTTTAGTGTTGTATTTAGAAGATAAGCTGTTGTGGTCGCGCCTTGTAGCTATTACTTTCTTTTTCTTTCTTTTGTTGGTTTACTCCATGTGGGCGTGGCGGAAGGGTATCGCCGCCTTTCTGTGTTGTAAATATTGTAAAAATCTATCTTTTTTGTACATAGTTAGGCTTAGGGAAGCAGTAGGGGTTGGGTGCCATTTTTGTTTAAACCCGTTTTCTCCTGTTTTTGGTGTTGGTAGATAGGGATATAGTTTAGCCCTATGTTTTTTGGTTTTGGTTGTAGATTAGTTACTTTGCGGGAGGAGATAGGGACAGGGTTTTGTTTATTATTTTGGCCTTGGCCCAACCCTGAAACCAAGAGCTCCCTGTGTATGTGTCAATAAAAACAAAGCAAAAGATTCTAAATAAAATGGTTGTACAGTTTTATTATTTATGTCATGTTCCCGGACCCTAGACTTGGGGACCCTAACAATGAGTTTCCGATTTTAATTATCCTTAAGCACTGTTTTGGAAATTCTTCTGTTTAAGCTACATTTTTAGACATTTCTTTCTTTTTGATGTTTATCACTACCCAATTAATCTATTTACCTGATGTCAAATATACACCCAAATTGGTAAGCTAGATTACCCAAGAACTAACAAGAACACTTGACTTTTGTTAGACAGTCATGCCACCCTACAAACAGAACTTGGAAAATAGTGTCAGCTGAGAAATATACACTCATGTGATCTGATCCAGGATGTTATCCAGCTTTGGTTGCCTGTAGTGTACTAGTCTGTTGTTTGATCCTCAAAATCTCCTATACCACTTTCTGAGAGTAGATCAACTTACCTCTGCCTGTTTTGTGGCATCGAATAAATTGATGTTCCCTTTTCGAGGCTTCACTCAATGCTGCGTTAGAACGCTTAAGGGAACTATCTTGTCGCATTGCCGGCCATGAAGCATGTGTGGAAAAACGCCATTATCTGGCTATATATAACCTTGGTCAGGTGACATCATCTGATTAGATCAGGTGGAGGTTATAAATACCGGAAAGCCGGGCAACAAAACCTCAGATCATTTGTCTTCATGCCGACTTGTGATCGCGTGTGTGCAGCAAGCATTTAAAAAAAAAAAAAAACATTCTTAACAGAGAGAGAAAAAAAGAAATAAAACTCACCAGATATAATGGCCGAGTTTAGTGTTTCATGCCCGTGCGGTAACCGTCTTTCTCAAGACGACAATCATAGCCTCTGTTTCGAGTGTTTGGGTGAAAGCCACGCTCTCCTTGGACTTGAAGGAGAGTGTGGGCACTGTGATAATCTCTAGATGAAGGTGCTACGAGCGCGTCTCGCGTTCTTTAGGGAGCCACGAGCCGCTCTGCACTCCTGGGGCTCACAGGTTGATTTGGCCGAGGCACGAGAGACGGAGCCCCTCCTTTCTCTCGCCTCCTCCCCGGATCACTCTCTCTCTCCCCCTCCACTTCGCGAGCGCACCTCGGTGCTTCTCGGGAGTGTTTGGGAGAGACTCGCTCTCTTGCTTCCTTTGAAATGGATGTAACTACCTCAGAACGATCCTCTAGGGATGATAAAGAGTATGAGGAATTAATTGAGGTTATAACACGCGCAGTCGAACGTTTACACATTGACTGGCCACAGGAGCAAGCTCATACAAAACGTTCCAAACTGGATGACAGATTTCGCCGCTGTCTCCCCTTTTTTGATGATCTCCACAACGAGTTATCTCGTTCATGGAGACGTCCTTTTTCTTCCCGTATTTTTGTACCTTCAACTTCGTTTTATTCGAACATCATTGATGCAAAGGCACAGGGTTATGTGATGAGATTGAGGAGACAGATTGAGGAGACGCTCGCGGGCTATCTCGCTCCTGGAACATCATCCTCATTAAAAAAGCCAACCCTTCCCTACAAGGCATGTAGAACTTCTTCTACCCTGTTAGGGAAGGCTTTCCAAGCAGCTGGTCAGACCGGCGCTTCCTTGCACACCATGGCGGTTTTGCAGGCGTATCAGGCCGACCTGCTGAATGATCTGAGCACGAGCGGCAATATGAATCAGGAAGCATTCATAGAATTACGCCGGGCTACTGATCTGTTCCTGCGTGCGATGAAACAGACAGCCCGTGCTATTGGCCGTTCTATGGCCTCCCTGGTGTCTGCAGAGAGGCACCTCTGGCTAAATCTAACTGGCATTAAGGACAAAGATCGGGCATTCCTTCTCGATGCTCCCATCTCACCCTCAGGCCTATTTGGCGAAGCAGTAAATACTGTCGCCAACAGATTTAGAGAGGCCAGTCTCTATGAACAAGCTTTTGGGAAATTTATCCCACGCCGTGCCCAGGTGTCGAGGCCATCGGCCACCCAACCTCGACCCGATCTGAGTCTCGCTAGACGAGAGGCGCAAAATGGA
This sequence comes from Channallabes apus, assembly GCA_030522415.1. NCBI lineage: Eukaryota > Metazoa > Chordata > Actinopteri > Siluriformes > Clariidae > Channallabes > Channallabes apus. The sequence continues at coordinate 34,797,781 of CM060116.1, read as the reverse complement.
AAGCGTCAGTAGCCGCGCACCCCCCCGTAAGGACTGGGGTACGGCTCGGCGCCCCCCTCAGGCCGCCCCCGAAAAAAATAGACCGCTCTGTCTTCTGCGTGAAGAAGCGTTCCTGATAGCAGAGCTCACGATCGTGGGGGTGACTCCCCCTGGGGACGGGCATATAGGAGCATGCCCCCCCGGGCACCCCCAGGAGATCGATGTTCAGTTTCCACCGCCTTTGGTGTTTCGGACAACACCGGTCTCCGACACGTTAGTCCTTCAGTCGCATCATGCTATATTTCAGGACACCGAACCACTAACATCCCCCAGCCCAGTAGAAGTACTTGCACCCCTTTCGGGGAAGCTGCCAGCATGGAAGCTACTGCCAGGCATATCCCCCTGGGTTTTAAAGACTGTAGAGAAAGGATACAGGATCCAGTTTGCATATCGCCCTCCGCGTTTCAACGGCGTGGTCTCCACTTCTGTGATACCGGAAAGGGCGCATTTTCTGAGTTCCGAACTCCAGAAATTACTGCAGAAGGGAGCCATAGAACAGGTTCCTCCTCCAGATATGGAGTCAGGTTACTACAGTTGGTACTTCCTGGTCCCCAAAAAGGACGGGGGTCTGCGTCCAATTCTGGATCTTCGCGGTTTGAACCGCTATCTCAAAAAATGCAACTTCAAAATGTTGACCATAAAGACTATTGTTTCACAAATCCAACCACAGGATTGGTTTGTGACAGTAGATTTAAAGGACGCATATTTCCACATAGAAATTTTGCCACAGCACAGGAAGTTCCTGAGGTTCGCTTTTGGGGGAAAAGCCTACCAATTTCGGGTTCTTCCATTCGGTCTAGCCTTATCACCCCGCACATATACAAAATGCATGGATGCAGTTCTGGCTCCTTTGAGACTCCAGTGCATCCGCATTCTGAATTACATAGACGACTGGCTAATCCTGGCCCAGTCTCAGCAGCTAGCACTTCGTCGTCCTAGCTCATCTTCACTCGCTGGGATTGAGACTCAACGCCACGAAAAGCGTTCTCTTTCCAGCACAAGTGACAACCTACTTGGGCGTCAGGTGGAATACGATCGCTATGCAGGCACATCTGTCTCCTGCTCGCGTCGAATCCATAAACAACGATCTGAAGGAAATCAGACTAGACCAAGAAGTGACTGTACATCACTTACAAAAATGTTTAGGCCTCATGGCAGCTGCGTCCATGGTGATACCCTTGGGTCTCCTGCACATGAGAGCTTTTCAGCTGTGGTTAAGAGCCAGGGGAGTTCACACGAGAACAAATTCCCGTAGGCGGATAAGGGTTACGCGCAAAGGACTTCGTACCCTTTCTATGTGGTTCAGACCCCGGTTTCTCGCCTTGGGTCCCACTCTAGGTCCGTTTTGTCGTCGCAAAATGCTAACGACAGACGCTTCCCTTACCGGCTGGGGCGCGGTCTTGGATGGCCGTCCAGCCCAAGGGATCTGGGGATGCCACCTTTTCGCATGGCACATCAATTGCCTCGAAATGATGGCTCTATTTTTAGCTATACAGCATTTCCTCCAGCAGCTGAGAGGCTACCATGTCCTAGTGCGGGTTGACAGCACATCGGTAGTCTCCTACATAAATCGCCAGGGCGGCCTGCGTTCTCGACGCTTGAACCAGCTAGCACATCAGGTTCTGCTCTGGGCTCAGGACAAGTTCCTGTCCCTCAGGGCGATTCACATTCCAGGGTACAGGAATGTGGGAGCAGACTGTCTGTCCAGACAAGCTGTGAATCACGGGGAATGGAAACTCCACCCCGAAGTAGTCACTCAAATCTGGGAGAGATTCTCTACAGCAGAGGTGGACCTCTTTGCCTCACAGGAGACTGCACAATGTCCCCTCTACTACTTTCTGACTCATCCAGCTCCCCTGGGTCTGGACGCGATACGTGGCCCAATTTACGCCTCTATGCGTACCCTCCGATAGCTCTGCTCCCGGGAGTCCTGGCGAGGGTCCGTCAACACGGTTTGCGCCTCTTATTGATAGCGCCCCGTTGGCCGGCCCGAGTATGGTTCTCAGAGATAATATCGCTCCTCGACAGCTCACCTTGGATGATTCCAGTGAGGAGGGATCTTCTATCTCAGGCGCAGGGGACAATATTTCATCCCCGGCCCGAGCTCTGGAACCTTCACGCTTGGCCCCTGAACGGGACCAATTGAGTCAAGCCGGCCTTTCAGCCGGCGTAATTGACACCATCCTAAGTGCTAGGGCTCCCTCCACTAGAAGGATTTATGCCTTCAAATGGAAAGTATTCGAGAGCTGGTGCATGGCAAAGCAGGTGGACCCAGTCCACTGCCAAATCGTTTCAGTGCTGGAATTCCTGCAAGAGAAATTGTCCTCGGGCTTGTGCCCTAGTACCCTCAGAACGTACGTGGCCGCTATTTCAGCCTGCCACGTCCTGTCTGAAGGGGTTACTGTAGGAAATCACCCTTTAGTTGCCCGTTTCATTCGTGGAGCTAAGCGGTTGAGGCCACCCACTAGTCACGGCTCCCTCTTGGGATTTATCTATCGTGCTCGAAGGTCTGATTGACACTCCTTTTGAACCGCTAGAGTCAGCGCCCGACAAGCTTCTGACTCTCAAGATGGTTCTTCTTATGGCCATCACCTCTCTAAAGAGGATCGGAGACCTGCGTGCATTGTCAGTCTCCCCATCTTGCCTGGACTTTGCCCCTGGGCTAGTCAAGGCCATTCTGCATCCTCACCTAAACTATCTACCGAAAGTTCCTTTCTCAACCATGTACCCTGTCGTCCTGGAAGCCTTCTGTCCTCCGCCTTTTGCGGATTCGGAGCAGGAGAAACTTCACCTACTGTGCCCAGTACGTGCTCTTCAGGATTATGTCCACCGCACTAGCCAGTGGCATAAGTCAGAGCAACTCTTTATATGTTATGGAGGCCGCAACCGGGGGGCGGCCGCCACCACACATACTCTGTCACACTGGGTGAGAGATGCTATTGCCCTCTCCTACGAGGCGCGTGGACTCGCTTCGCCCCTAGGAGTCAGGGCTCATTCAACCAGAAGGGTCGCCTCATCTATTGCTCTTGCAAGAGGTACTCCCCTGCAACAAGTGTGTGACGCGGCGGGTTGGTCCTCTCCGCACACATTTATAAGATTTTATAGTCTGGATGTCCATGCCACTCCGGGCTCACGAGTCCTCGGGTCAGCTTCCCGCACATGAATCTGAGACCTTCTCGGTCTTGTGCGCACACGCTACACAACCTTGGGGTCCAGACACCTGTAGTGCGGCGGCGTTGGTATTCTCGTTCCCATAAGCGTTCTAACGCAGCATTGAGTGAAGCCTCGAAAAGGGAACGTCTCAGGTTATTTTGCAGTAACCCTGTTCCCTGAGAGGCGGGAACGAGATGCTGCGTCCGAACGCCGCACTACCATGTGACCAGACGTCCATTCAGACAAATAATCTGAGGTTTTGTTGCCGGCTTTCCGGTATTTATAACCTCCACCTGATCTAATCAGATGACGTCACCTGACCGAGGTTATATATAGCCAGATAATGGCGTTTTTCCACACATGCTTCATGGCCGGCAATGCGACAAGATAGTTCCCTTAAGCATTCTAACGCAGCATCTCGTTCCTGCCTCTCAGGGAACAGGGTTACTGCAAAGTAACCCGAGACGTTTCTTGTGTTTTGACTTACTGCACTCAGTTTTTACTCCATTACTTCAGTTCTGTTGCACATACTGTTTATTTTGTTTCAGGTGTAATCTCTCATGTTCTGGTTGTATTTCAAACAGGCAAATGACTCAAACCCACACTCATTTTGTATCAATTTATAAAAAAATTAAAATAAAATAAAAACGCTTCAGTGGTGGGAACACAAAACATGTTCAACTGGAAACACATAACAGTTACTTCACCTGCGCTAACTGTAAAAACATGCTAAACTCAAACGGTACCTGTCACGCAGCTTACGTTTGAAAGTTCGCACTCAAGAAGATGTAGAAAAAAATGTACACCAGGCATCTCTTGTGATGTTGGCAATGGTGTTTGAGTGAAAGGAGGTCCATTCAGTTACTTCCTGTTCCCCAACAACATTCGAGTCTTCAACATACAACTCCTCTTAGCTTACTTCACAGTAATTGTGACGTATGCAGCAGGCTGTGATGGTTGTATTAATATTCTCCAAGTGACAGTCGTACCTGTTCATCAGACACCGCCAGTCAAATGCCATCTCCATAGTCATCCATGCCTTGTAGTTATAGGTTTGCTGTGCAGGTGTTGCACTGCTTTTAGTGTATGGTTTCATTAATCATGTAAGGATTGGGTATGCAGCATCACCTAACATTATCATCCGTACATCCACACCCATAATCCACTCTGTGAGCTTGGGAAGCAGTGTTCCATCCTGACCTCGGTGGAAAATACTGGAATTACCAAACACTCTGGGATCATGAACTCGGCCTGGCAAGCCTACTTTAATGTCCCAAAATCTGAGCCGATGGTCCATCACACCTTGAAGAATTACAGATTAGAACCCCTTATGGTTTAAATTGTCTGAAGGTGTATCTGATAGCTAAAATCCCTATCTGAGTCCCATCAACAGCTTCCCCACACTGCGGGAAATCCCACCGATCACGAAAATCTTCAATTATGACTTGAATTCTTCCTCAGATGGTGTTTTAATATACTGTGTGAGTAAATTTTCCACAAGGAGTGAGGCCACATTATTAGCCATGGCACAAGCTGTGGAAACGCCATTACCGAACAAATGGCAAATGTGAAATTCGATACTCCACATTTGTGGCCAATCTCGAGAGCCATATAGCCACACGTTGCTCAACAGGCACTGGACATCTAAGCCCGTTTGCATCTCTTGAGAAATGTGGACGAAGGATGTTACACAACTGTAGGGATGTTGTCTTCCTCTTGCGAGCCATTCCTGGTCTCTCCAGGTCAAGAGCACATGTTTCCACCACACACCAGACTTCTCCTGAACCCAGATCTTGCTGACGGAGAATAGAAAGTACATACATTGAATACTTATCATTCACTACAGTATATGTATCTAGGCTACTTATTCGACTTTATGCATCATATTCCATATAAAAACTTGTTTTGGTTTTATTAAACTAAAGTTCTAATTTCTATGCTCCATTGCACACCATCTAGTGATTTTTTTTTCAGCAAGCTTAGCTACTTTCCAAAGCACAATACATAGGTGCCAGATTTTCAAGAAAAAGTAGACAAGTTGTGACAAGCTAAACGCATTCCTTCTTTTAGAAAATATATTTTCTGTTCAACAAAGCAGGTGGCATGTTTTATTTAAATGATTCATGATGCACACACTGATTAGGACAATTTGGTTCTGTGCACTACATTCCACATAATAGCCTTAGAGAACATGTGGTCAGTTGATGCATGAATGAGTGTTAAATGGTGCAAATCATATACTATGATAGGTAGCTGTTTTTAAATATTGAAGTGAAACTAAAACTACAGTAGTAGAGGGGTCTGATGATGCTGCAAACTGAATTTTTTTGTATTGTTTATAAGATTTCTCATGATCTTCATCAATCAATGCAATAATAAAGGGTTTGTATTCAACTTCGCCTTGATCTAATTTACTGCTACTACTCTACTCTGTCTGACTCAGCACTCTAAAAATCAAACTGTGCTGTACTAAATTTTTTTGGCGTAACATTTTTACACTTAAAAATATTAAAGTAAATATAAAAGGTGCAAAATGTAAAATACACTTCATGAATTGAGTACAAGTCAGTAAAAAAATTAAGTAGACCTGAATAACTGTATTTAGTACAATGATGTACAAAATTGAGTAAATTAAGTGAAAATGAGTAAAATAATTGAGTAGATATAATTGACATGCAAGGTAGAAGAAACTGAAGATTAGACTATTATTTAACAAACAAATGTGCTACAGGTACTGTGAGTGTTCACCACTAGAGGGGAATTTTTTGTTTTGTAGTTTTTGTTTGTAGACTCAGTTTCCCAGAAAGCATGTCGATCAGGTGATGCGGGTGCTTACCTGAACCGAGGTAACTCATTAGATCTTTTTATAAATAGCAGTTTGTTCTGGGAAACTGGGTTTAGCATTATTGATGGTTCTGTTAAGTGGGCATTTGTTTTGTCTGGTTATGTTCTGTTTTAGTTTGTTTAGTTATAGTTGCCATTTGGTTTATGGAGCTGTTTAAGTTAAGTTTGCATCTGTTTTGATTTAGTATGCTAAATCAATTTATGAATGCAGTAAAAGAAGAATACCGTTTCTTTTCCTCTGGTTGTCTCACACAAAAAGCAAGTAATATTATAGATGTTAGTTGTGCATATTGATGCAAACATAACAATTGTCATACCAAAGAATAAACTACCCGCCAATGTGGCTAGTGAGACTAAAGTTATTACCCGCCACAGCCGAATTTTACCCGCATTTTGCGGGTGGGCGGGTGCAGATGTCAACGCCATTTTGTCTCCGTTTATGCTTCCTGAATCGCGACCGTACTACTTCCGGGTCGCGGAGCGAGTGCGCATGACGGCAATCAAACTAGCTTCGCGACCAGTGTTTTTTTCCGACAGAGAATAAAAAATTTCTAACTTTCTATCGAACAAATTTTTTATTTATATCGATCACGTGTCTATCGCGAAACATATCGTTATCGTTTTATCGCCCAGGCCTAGTTGTAATTCAGCCTTTTTTGTGGGTTTTCTAGCATGAACCGCCTTTTTAAGGTCATGCCACAACATCTCAATAGGATTCAGGTCAGGACTTTGACTAGGCCACTCCAAAGTCTTCATTTTGTTTTTCTTCAGCCATTCAGAGGTGGATTTGCTGGTGTGTTTTGGGTCATTGTCCTGCTGCAGCACCCAAGATCGCTTCAGCTTGAGTTGACGAACAGATGGCCGGACATTCTCCTTCAGGATTTTTTGGTAGACAGTAGAATTCATGGTTCCATCTATCACAGCAAGCCTTCCAGGTCCTAAAGCAGCAAAACAGCGCCAGATCATCACACTACCACCACCATATTTTACTGTTGGTATGATGTTCTTTTTCTGAAATGCTGTGTTACTTTTACGCCAGATGTAACGGGACACGCACCTTCCAAAAAGTTCAACTTTTGTCTCGTCGGTCCACAAGGTATTTTCCCAAAGGTCTTGGCAATCTTTGAGATGTTTTTTAGCAAAATTGAGACGAGCCTTAATGTTCTTTTTGCTTAAAAGTGGTTTGCGCCTTGGAAATCTGCCATGCAGGCCGTTTTTGCCCAGTCTCTTTCTTATGGTGGAGTCGTGAACACTGACCTTAATTGAGGCAAGTGAGGCCTGCAGTTCTTTAGATGTTGTCCTGGGGTCTTTTGTGGCCTCTCGGATGAGTTGTCTCTGCGCTCTTGGGGTAATTTTGGTCGGCCGGCCACTCCTGGGAAGGTTCACCACTGTTCCATGTTTTTGCCATTTGTGGATAATGGTTCTCACTGTGGTTCGCTGGAGTCCCAAAGCTTTAGAAATGACTTTATAACCTTTACCAGACTGATAGATCTCAATTACTTTTGTTCTCATTTGTTCCTGAATGGCGGCGCGGTGGTGTAGTGGTTAGCACTGTCGCCTTGCACCTCCAGGGTCTGGGTTCATTCCCCGGCCAGGCTCGATTCCCGTCTCTGTGTGCATGGTGTTTGCATGTTCTCCCCGTGCTTGGTGGGTTTCCTCCGGGTACTCCGGTTTCCTCCCACAGTCCAAAGACATGCAGGTTAGGCTAATTGGCGTTCCTAAATTGCCCGTAGTGTGTGATTGGGTGTGTGAGTTTGTGTATGCCCTGCGATGGATTGGCACCCTGTCCAGGGTGTACCCCGCCTAGTGCCCGAAGTCTCCTGGGATAGGCTCCAGGTCCCCCGCGACCCTGAACACAGGATTAAGCGGTATAGAAAATGAATCAATGAATGAATGTTCCTGAATTTCTTTGGATCTTGGCATGATGTCTAGCTTTTGAGGTGCTTTTGGTCTACTTCTCTATGTCAGGTAGCTCCTATTTAAGTGATTTCTTGATTGAAACAGGTGTGGCAGTAATCAGGCCTGGGGGTGACTACAGAAATTAAACTCAGGTGTGATAAACCACAGTTAAGTTATTTTTTAACAAGGGGGGCAATCACTTTTTCACACAGGGCCATGTATATTAGGAGTTTTTTTTCTCCCTTAATAATGTAAACCTTCATTTAAAAACTGCATGTTGTGTTCAATTATGTTATCTTTGAGTAATAGTTAACGGTTTTTGATGAGCAGAAACATTTAAGTGTGACAAACATGCAAAAGAATAAGAAATCAGGAAGGGGGCAAATAGTTTTTCACACCACTGTATTTACACCCCTCCAAAACTCAAGTGATTCATATACAGTTATAAATCCATGAAACTCCCAGACCTTTGCTTTCCTGAGAACAATCATTTATTTAATATTTTTTTAATACAACTTATTCTGTGTAGGATCACACAGGGCCTGAAGCCTATCCCAGAGAGCTTGGAGCAAAAGGTGGGGACACCCTGAATGGGGTGCCAACACATCGCAGGGCACAGGAGCACAAACACTCATTTATACACAGTGGGAAATTTGGAAACACCAGATAGTTTATAATGCATTTCATTCAACTGGAAACCAGACTTTATGGAGGAAACACACAAAGCTTTGGAAAAAATTACACACACAGACTAGAGGCAAAATTCAAATCCCCAATCCAGGAAGTATGAGGTCTTGTCAGCCTAGAGGTGCCATGAAATAATTTTATTTATGTCTTGGCTACAAATGAAATGTTTGTTTGTTTGTATGCATGTGTTTAGGTTTTTTAACTATTAATGATTTTTAATGATGCTAATAACTTATTTGTTACAACTGTGGCACATTAACTTTTAGCTAATAAGTAGACAATCATACAAGAGGTAAAATTGCACGGTAATTCATATAATTTATTTTCATCTCAAAAAAATTTGTTACAACTCACTTTCTATGGCAAATGTGAAGATTTTCAACATAAAAATGACTACAAATGTGTCTTAAAGAGGAACAATATATTGCTAAAAAGACTAATACAGTTTGCATGAGATTTCTTTTATTGAAGCAAAAACAGCATTACTAAAGACAAAAGTTTTTTATGCTAAACACATCATTCAATTGAATGCCATAGCCTTCTTGACCAAAAGTACTTTAACAAATCATGAGGTAATTTAGAAATAAATCAAAAAGGATAATCAATCACAAAAAATATTAAGAAAGTATATATTTATAAGTACAGACTGATATTATTTATGCTCAAAATCTATTCAATTCAATTCAATCATAGTTGACTTTTATTTTACACACCTTTAAACCAAAGGATAGCTGGCATATTTGGCAATACCACACTGATTATGTTTGTTCCTTGACATCTTGATATAGCCATTGTCACCCCAGTAAACACCCCAGCTGTAAAAGGAAAAATTGTGAATGTATTTTCTAAATAATTCTGAATTAATTGTGAACTGTTGACAATAGTAAAGAAAATGTGGTAAAGTTACTTAATATATTTTCCAAAGGCATTTTAAGTCACATAATGAATGAATTTTAGGAATTAAGAAGCCATGTTGTTGTTTTACCTGTTCTTGACCAGCCAGTAGTCGTTTCCACCTTCTGTGCCATAACCAACAACCAGGACAGCATGATTAACATTAGTGCTGCTACAGAAAGGCTCATCATAAATACCTTTAATCAGTGATAAAAGGGTCAGTGTCCAACATTATTCAACTTATTATTTACTTTAATAATTAATTAAGTTAATTAATTGACCAAAGATAGTGGCAAATAAAGATAAACCTGTTAAACCTATAAATATAATTTTAATTTTTACATTTCATGACAGACTCACCAGATTTATAGAGCTGGAAGGAATGATGACCTGCATCAATGGCAACAGAAATGGGTCCAATGGTGGCCACGGCTTCCTGTAGACCATACTCATCTCCCATGATTATATCCACATGTCCAGTGCAGATGGCTCCCACAGTAGCTGGATTAAACCTACAGGGCATATCCTGCAGAGAGGAAAACATTGATAAAAAAAAATTATATCACAGTTAGTTAAATAAATATTTACAAATCTATTTTAGTCCAACAATAGGGAAGCAGTCTGAAAATGAATAAATAAATGCTTATCAACGTGTCAAGAATGTCCAGCTGATTAAAGTGTTTTCATGCTCTACTCACTCTGGCCATATAAGGGTAGGACTCCTCAGTGTCAATTCCATGGTTGTATAAAATGTATTGAAAGGCCGAGTCCATCCAGCCTCCTTGGCAACCCATGTTACCGTAAAGCCGGGAGCAGTCCACTAACTGCTGCTCACTCAATGACACCAGCTTCCCTGTTTTCCTAAATGTCTGGCCCTCCAGTGAGCCTGTCTAAAAGAGGACAGATTATGGAGGAAATGTTTGAAAACACAATGAAAGCGACAAAGAGATGCCTATTCACATCAGGACATAGCAAAGATTGGTGGAGAAGCAAGATTAAAAAAAATAATAAATCACAGTCCAATAAGTATGTGTCGCTCTGCCCTTACCGCACTGAAGGCCCAGCAAGAGCCACAGTTCCCCTGGTTCTTAACCTCTGTCACATATCCTTGCTTCCTCCAGTCCACAGTATAAGGCAGAACACCTCCACCTGCTTGTCGGAGAAATGTAGCTGCACTGTGTTTCTTGGTTCTGTTCAAGTTTCCCAGGCAGCCCTTTAACTCCCTGTACTCTTTGTTATCCTGTTTGAGATGGAGATACAGTGAAATTAATTACTTGTTTTAAGTTGCTTATTGGCTCACACTAGTAAAATGTTTAAAAAAATTTATATTACAGTAATTCATCTTCAGTTTGGATCACTGTTGCTGTGAAACCCCTTTATTATTTTGAAAAAATACATGGTTACTTGCTGATGAAGCAGAGCACAGTTATCTGACTGGTTAGAGATGTTGGAAATGGCTGCAGGGACGCAAAGTCATGGTTTTACAATGTCCCTCTTCAGACTTAAATTTAACTGAAAATCTGTAATCTTAATTCAAGAGTGAAGAAAAACCCCAAGAATATAAATGAGATATAAAGGTTTTGATTGTAACGTTGGTCCAAGTTAACTTCACAAGTATTCTCCAACCACATTAAACACTGTTATCATTCATTTAAAAAAATTAGACTCCATATACTGAAATTCCTGATTTCTTTCTCTTGTCTTTTTTCTAAATAAAACATTTAATAAAATCTTTCCAAAAAGTCTGTCTTTCAGCATGAAGCCTACAATTTAGTTTAAGAACACTACACCATACATTTATTCTAATGGATTAATGGTGTTTCTTCTAATGGATTCATTTTAGATCATTTTCATGAAGGGTGCACATCATTATGGAGCTGATGGTATTTGTCACCCGTAGAGTATACGTAGACTGTAAATGCATGTAATAATCTTCTCACCATGTCTGCAAAAAAAGTCATGTCGAGTCTGTAGCTCTTAAGGCCCTGGTCAGCCAGTATGTTGTGTAGAAGGACCAGCTTGCGATTTCCGATCCATGTATTTTTACGCTGCGTCTCTTCCTCCACAGACTTATAGATCTTACCTAATGAAAACAAAACATAACTCATCCTGCCAACGAAAACTAATGCATAGCTATTCTTCTTCTTGAATACACTGTGTAAATGTGAGAAAGATAATCAAACTTGTAGTTTCTGCCAGTTTAATTAGACATTAGATTCTCACCAAACTTCAGTTTCCAGGCATTGAACTCCAGGTCTTCAAGAGAGTTACTGACTGCACTGGCCAGAGCCACAAAATAGGTGACAACGAGCAAAACTCTAATTCTGCAGATAATAAAAACATTCACTTTTCTATTTTTGTGTTAAAAAAATTTTGTGTGCATTTTTTACTCACACCATTTTTCCTTACATATATCACAAAATACTAAATTAAATAACCAAAATATTTTTGCTAACTGGATAAAATTTATTCTAAATAATTTGTTCCTATCCAGTCTACATACTGTACAGGTGTCTGGTACGTACCCCATGTTTCATGAATCTTGAATTCGTCTAAGAATGGAAACCTGTTTTGGATTTTCTGCCTACATACCACTGTGTTATGTCTTTGCTCAGCTTCTTGCCAGTCTCCACCTCTTTTTTACTTTAATGTATACATTTAACCCTCTCAGGTTCAGATCCACTCAGGGGGTAAGAGAGAGTAACCACCCTTTCAGTCAACGACAACGCCGGTTTCTCATTACCAATCGCTTAGGGAGCTGCATTTTTATTCTTTTCAGGAAAATCAAACATTATATAATATAATCTAAAATAAAACATCAAGTTTCAATAATAATGGATAGAACAAATTACTTATGTATTATATTATTACTCACTCACTCACTCACTTATTGTCTATACCGCTTTATCCTGTATTCAGGGTCGCGGGAGGTCTTGAGCCTATCCCAGGAGACTTAGGCACAAGGCAGGGTACACTCACTCGCACACTACGGGCAATTTGTGAACGCCAATTTGCTTAACTTGCATATCTTTGGACTGTGGGAGGAAACCAGAGGAGGAAACCCACCAAGCAAGGGGGGACCTGCAAACTCCATACAAACAGAGATGGGAATTGAAATTATATTATATTATTAATTATATTAAATATTATAAAATTGTGATTGGCACCCTGTCCAGGGTGTACCCCGCCTAGTGCCCGAAGTCTCCTGGGATAGGCTCCAGGTCCCCCGCGACCCTGAACACAGGATTAAGCGGTATAGAGAATGAATGAATGAATTATAAAATTGTTTAATTACAACCCCAAATCAGAAAAAGTTGGGACGGGGTGGAAAATGTGAATGAAAAAAAGAAAAAAGCAAGTTATAAATTTTCCTCAAATTTTATTTCTTTGCAGACAGTACTGTATGAACACAAAATAATGAATGTATTTTTCTGTCAACATCATTTGATTTGTAAATAAATATCCATTCTTGCCATTCAGGCTTGCAACACAGTTCAAAAAAAGTTGGGACAGTACAGCATTTACCACTTTGTACAGTTCCCCTGTCTTTTAAGAACACTTAAAAGATGTGTAGGCATTGAAGAAATCAAGTGACTAAGAGTTGCAGATGTTAGTTTGTCCCATTCTTCCTGCAAACCATGTTTTAGGTGGCCAACAGTACGCGGTCTTCATTGATGCACTTTTCGTTTTCAAAATGTGCCAAACATTCTCTATAGGAGACAAATCAGGGCTGCAGGCAGGCCAGTCAAGCATCCGCACCCTCTTCTTACGCAGCCATGCCTTTGTTATGCGCGCAGTATGTGGTTTGGCATTGTCTTGCTGAAATAAGCAAGGAAAAGACGCCATCTTGAAGGCAGCATTTGTTCCTCCAAAACTGAGATATACTTCTCAGCATTGATGGTGCCATCGCAGAAGTGTAAGTTACCTTTGCCGAAGGCACTGACACAAACCCATACCATGACAGACCCTGGCTTTTGGACTTGTACCTGGTAACAGTCTGGATGGTCATTTTCCTCTTTGGTCTGCAGCACACGGCGTCCAATTCTTCCAAAAGGATGTGAAACACGTTTCCACTGCACAATGGACCATCCCAGATGCCTCCGAGCCCAGAGAAGTCGATGGCGCTTCTGGACATTATTTATGTAGGGCTTCCTTTTGGCAGAGTACAGTTTTAGCTGGCATTTCCTAATGTAACTACGTACTGTAGTGCTTGAGAGTGACTTCCTGAAGTAGTCCTGAGCCCATGCAGTTATATCATTTATTGATGAACGACGGTTTTTAATGCAGTGCCGTCTGAGGGCTCAGAGATCACGGCCATTCAGTTTAGGCTTGCGCCCTTGGCCTTTGCGCACGGTAATTTCTCCAGATTCCCTGAATCTTTTCACTATGTTGTGTACTGTAGAGGGAGAAATGCCCAATTCTCTTCCTATCTTTCTTTGAGAAACGTTTTTCTTCATCATTTCAAAGATTTTTGTCCGCACTTGGTGGCAGACTGGCGATCCTCTGCCCATCTTTGCTCCTAATGGAGTAGGCCTTTCCTCAATGCTGCTTTTGCACCGAATCATGATTGCAATTACCTGTTAACATCACCAGTTTCAAATCACATCATTATTTAGTTATTATACCTCATTACTACCCCTGAATTGCCCCCGTCCCAACTTTTTTTTTAAATGTGTTGCAAGCCTGAATGGTAAGAATGGATATTTATTTACAAATCAAATGATGTTGACAGAAACAAACATGAATTATTTTGTGTTCATAATGTCTGCAATGAAATACAATTTGAGGAAAATTTACAACTTGCTTTTTTCTTTTCTTATTCACATTTTCCACCCTGTCCCAACTTTTTCTGATTTGGGGTTGTAAAAACAATAATTGGGAATGAATGAATCTCCTTTATTTTCACTTTACTACATGTACATTTACAACCGCACTTATTTCTTTGACAGGTTAAGCCCTAGAGCTGAAGAACAGCTCATCGCAACACTTTATTCTGAGTATACCAATATGCCGCCAGGCTCGTAACCCAGAATTCAGCATCTGTTCCTGCTGTTGAACCTTCATGCACACCACCTTCTCTGTCTGCTATTAGCTGTTATGTAAATACTGGAAGTAATATGCAAATTTGCATGTTTAGCTTTAGGTACTTTCCAAAGCACACTACTGGTGCCAGATTTTCAAGAAAAAGTGGACAAGTTGTGACAAGCTAAACACATTCCTTCTTTTTGTCCTATGATCAGTTAAGCAAAGATATTTTCTGTTCAACAAACCAGATTGTATGTTTTATTTACATGATTCGTGGAGAATGCTGCAACCAACACTTGTAAGATGTGCAGGCGATTTGAGTTAAAGAGCCATGAGATGCACATACTGTGATTAGGAAACTTCTGTTCTGTGCACTACAGTACATTCCATATAATAGGCTTAGAGGTCATGTGGTGAGTTGATGCATGAACAAGTGTTAAATGGTGCAGACCTCTACTATGATAGGTAGCCGTCTTTAAGTGAAAATAAAACTAGTAGAGGGGGAGTTTTTTGTACTGTTTATAAGATTTCTCATGATCTTCATCAATCATTGTAATAATAAAAGTTGTGTTCAACAAACCTTCTCAACTTTGCCTTGATCTAATTTACTACTACAATACTACTCTAATCTGTCTGACTCAGAGGATTCACAATTAAAGCATGAATTTACGTACAACTAAAGGGACCCCCTTGCTGAAGAAAATTTACAAACCTGTGCCAAGTTGTTCCACTGTGGCAACCCCTTGTCGGGAGCAGCCGAAAGACCAACAACCACATTTTCTTGCTTTAGAATGCTTTTAAATTATAGTCATATTACAGTACATGCTGAGTTTTTTTATTTTAATTATCCTCAAGCATTGTTTTGCAAATTATTCTGTTTAGGTGTGAGGGTTGCCCACTAGAGGGCAGTGTTTCAATTTGTAGTTTTTGTTGTAGACCCAGTTTCCCAGAAGGCACCTCGGTCAGCTGACGCAGATGCCCAGCTGAACCGAGGATGCAATTAGTATAAGCATAAATACCTGTTTGTTCTGGGAAGCTGGGTCGAGCATTGATTTCTGTTATGTGGGTTTTGTTTTGTTCTTTTCTGTTTTAGTTTAAACAGTATGGTTGGCCTTTTTGTTTCAGGAGCATTTTAAGTTAAGTTGGTATTTGCTTTGATTTAGTTTATGTCTCTTTGTCTCTGTGTCTCCTAGCAGGATTAGCCTCTAGGAGAATTAGCCTTTTGTGTTTACCCTTTTGTGTAAGTAACCCCCATTGCATGTTTAGCTAGTAGTCTGTTTCAATACTAATGAGGGTGATACTAACATGTCTAGATCTTAGTCTGTCTAGTCTTCGTTCCTGTCTAGTCTCATTGTCTGCTTAGCTCTTAGTCTGTTTAGGTACTAACATCTTTAGCCACTAACCTTTAGAGTTCTTAGTCTGTTTCATACCTAGTCTGCTGTGTACCTTGTCTGTTCATTCCCTTGTGTCTCAGGCTACTGGCTGGTGTAGCCATTAGTCTGATTAGCTATGAGCTAGCTTAGCAGCTAATGTGCAGCTCAGCCAATAGACCTAGCCAAGCCTGTCTTGTGTTTGTTTTACCCCTTGCATGCACAGTCCCTAATGTTTATTCCGTTAGGCTGTTTCGTATGTCTTGTCTTGTCCAGTTTGTATCCCATGTCTGTATTGTGTATCAATGTATGTAATTCCTTGTTGTATGTCTAAGTGTTTATGAGTTCTGTTTCTTTATGCTCCCAAGTTTAAGCCAACTTCCTTTGTTCATGTTTTGTTTTGCTTGTTTGGTTTATTATTATTCTCATTAAAGACTCTTTGTGTTTCACTGCATCCCCTCTGCATCTATGCCTCAACACCAAGCCCACAGTCCAACACCATAGCAGAACGTGACATTAGGCTACATATTCAGACATTTCTTTCTTCTTTATGTTTACTACTTTCCAATTCTTTCTATTTACCTGATGACAGATGTACACCCAAACTGGTAAGATACTGTAGGTCACCCAAGAACTAACAAGCACACTTGCCTTTTGTTAGACAGTCATGCCACCCTACAAACAGAACTTGGGAAAGAGTGTCAGCTGTGAAATATACACTTATGTGATTTGATCCAGGATGTTATCCAGCCTTGGTTGCCTTTAGTGTACTAATCTGTTGTTTGATCTTCAAAATCTCCTATACCACTTTCTGAGAGTAGATCAACTTACCTCTGCCTGTTTTGTGGCATCGAATAAATTGTTTCTTGTGTTTTGACTTAGTGCACTCAGTTTTTACTCCATTACTTCAGTTCTTTTGCACATACTGTTTATTTTGTTTCAGGTGTAATCTATCTCATGTTCTGGTTGTCAAAGAGGCAAATTACTCAAACCGACACTCATTTTGTATCAATTTATAATTTTTTTTTTAAAGCTTCAGTGGTGGGAACACAAAACATGTTCAACTGGAAATACATAACAGTTACTTCACCTCCGCTAACTGTAAAAACATGCTAAACTCAAATGGTACCTGTCACGCAGCTTACGTTTGAAAATTCTCACTCACGAAGGTGTAGGAAAAACATATACACCAGGCATCTCTTGTGGTGTTGGCAGTGGTGTTTGAATGAAGGGGGGTCCATTCAGTTACTTCCTGGTCCCCAACAACATTCGAGTCTTCAACATACAACTCCTCTTAGCTTACTTCACAGTAATTGTGAAGTATGCAGCAGGCTCTGATGGTTGTATTTATTTTCTTATTTTCATTAGAATGACTTTGAATTTTTCCTAAGATGGTGTTTTAATATACTGTTTGAGTAAATTTTCCACAATGAGTGAGGCCACATTATTAGCCATGGCACAAGCTGTGGGAAGGCCAATACCGAACAAATGACAAATGTGAAATACTCAACATTTGTGGCCAATCTCGAGAGCCATATAGCCACATGTTGCTCAACAG
Organism: Channallabes apus; assembly: GCA_030522415.1. NCBI lineage: Eukaryota > Metazoa > Chordata > Actinopteri > Siluriformes > Clariidae > Channallabes > Channallabes apus. The sequence continues at coordinate 34,780,312 of CM060116.1, read as the reverse complement.
GCACTGGACATCTAAGCCGGTTTGCATCTCTTGTGAGATGTGGACGAAGGATGTTACACAACTGTAGGAACGATGTCTTCCTCATGCGAAAATTTCGGAGCCATTCCTGGTTTCTCCAGGTCAAGAGCACATGCTGCCACCACACACCAGACTTCTCCTGAACCCAGATGTTCCTGAGGGAGAATAGAAAGTGCGTACTGTACATTGAATACTTATCATTCACTACAGTATATGTATCTAGGCTACTTATTGGACTTTATATTTATATTTTTTTCCATATAAAAACTTGTTTTGGTATTATTATACTAAAGTTCTAATTCCTATGCTCCATTGCACACCATCTTGTGATTATTTTTTCATATAAAAATAATCTTTTTATTGTGACTTTAGCTACAAACCGGATTCCAAAAAAGTTGGGACACTAAACAAATTGTGAATAAAAACTGAATGCAATGATGTTGTCACGATTCCTCCGGTGTCTGTGTGTGCGCGGCATGAACGCAGAGGCGAGCTGACGGTTTAATAACGTCTTTTATTTTAAATAAAGAACGTAACACAAACACAAATCTAAACGGCAGCAAAAGCTAGACGCTTGACTGGAGTTCAGTCAGGCTATTTATACTCAAGAAAACATAATCAAACTTAATTAGCTTCCCTCGGTTCAGGTGAGCTTCTACGTCACCTGACCGAGGTGCAGACTGGGAACTGAAGTACTAACACAAAACAAACTACAAAACTAAAGTAAACGAGTGTTTGGCGCCCTCTAGGGGTTAACCCTCACAGAATCCCCCCTCAAAAAATGCTCCTCCGGAGCATCACCGGAGGCCCAGGACACCCACCCCTGGACAAAAATCATTTTAAGGGGAGACTATATTGGTGAATCAAAATGTCATGGTGTCAACAAATCCCAAAAAAGTTGGGACAAGGCCATTTTCACCACTGTGTGGCATCTCCCCTTCTTCTTACAACACTCAGCAGACGTCTGGGGACCGAGGAGGCCAGTTTCTCAAGTTTAGAAATAGGAATGCTCTCCCATTCTTCTCCCATTCTTTGTCGCACCTTCCTCTTTATGATGCGCCAAATGTTCTCTATAGGGGAAAGATCTGGACTGCAGACTGGCCATTTCAGTACCCGGATCCTTCTCCTACGCAGCCATGATGTTGTGATTGATGCAGAATGTGGTCTGGCATTATCTTGTTGAAAAATGCAGGGTCTTCCCTGAAAGAGATGACGTCTGGATGGGAGCATATGTTGTTCTAGAACCTGAATATATTTTTCTGCATTGATGGTACCGGACATGCAAGCTGCCCATGCCACACGCACTCCTCTTTGGTCCGGATGACATGGCGTCCCACATTTCCAACAAGAACTTTGAATCGTGACTCGTCTGACCACAGAACAGTCTTCCATTTTGCCATACTCCATTTTAAATGATCCCTGGCCCAATGAAAATGCCTGTGCTTGTGGATCTTGCTTAGAAATGGCTTCTTCTTTGCACTGTAGAGTTTCAGCTGGCAACGGCGGATGGCACGGTGGATTGTGTTCACTGACGATGGTTTCTGGAAGTATTCCTGAGCCCATTCTGTGATTTCCTTTACAGTAGCGTTCCTGTTTGTGGTGCAGTGTCGTTTAAGGGCCCGGAGATCACGGGCATCCAGTATGGTTTTACGCCCTTGACCCTTACGCACAGAGATTGTTCCAGATTCTCTGAATCTTCGGATGATATTATGCACAGTTGATGATGATAACTGCAAAGTCTTTGCAATTTTTCGCTGGGTAACACCTTTCTGATATTGCTCCACTATCTTTCTGCGCAACATTGTGGGAATTGGTGATCCTCTACCCATCTTGGCTTCTGAGAGACACTGCCACTCTGAGAAGCTCTTTTTATACCCAATCATGTTGCCAATTAACCTAATTACTGTTAATTGGTCTTCCAGCTCTACGTTATGCTCAAATGTACTTTTTCCAGCCTCTTATTGCTACTTGTCCCAACTTTTTTGGGATTTGTTGACACTGTGAAATTTGGAATCAACATATTTTTCCTTTAAAATGATAAATTTTCTCGGATTAAACTTTTGATCTGTCATCTATGTTCTATTCTGAATAAAATATTGACATTTGCCATCTCCACATCATTGCATTCAGTTTTTATTCACAATTTGTTTAGTGTCCCAACTTTTTTGGAATCCGGTTTGTACTTTCCAAAGCACAATGCATAGGTGCCAGATTTTCGAGAAAAATTAGACAAGTTGTGACAAGCTAAACGCATTCCTTCTTTAAGCAAAGATATTTTCTGTTCAAAAAAGCGATTGGTATGTTTTATTTAAATGATTCATGATGCACACACTGTGATTAGGACACTTTGGTTCTGTGCACTACGTTCCACATGATAGCCTTAGATGACATGTGGTCAGTTGATGCATGAATGGGTGTTAAATGGTCCATATCATATACTATGATAGGTAGCTGTTTTTAAGTATTGAAGTGAAACTAAAACTAGTAGAGGGGAAGTCTGAAGATGCTGCAAACTGAAGTTTTTGGTATTGTTTATAAGATTTCTCATGATCTTCATCAATCATTGCAACTTTACCTTGATCTAATTTACTGCTACTACTCTACTCTGTCTGACTCAGCACTCTAAAAAATCTAACTGTGCTATACTCAATTTTCTTGGTGGAACCATTTTACGCTTAGAAATTGTAAGAGCCACATCGCATTTGTTATGAATTTCTTGTTGTGTTTATTTTATTTTATTTATTTCATTTTATTGTATTTTGTTGATCGTGCACTAAGCACCAAGCATCCATTTTGACAAATGTATTACAAACGTATTGTGTGTAATGTCTGTGATGTAATTCCACTGTTACACATACAGTGGTGTGACAACCAGACTGCTCATTACCGTCGCACTCACCGCCGTGGAAACGCGGCAGCGGCCGAAATAAACCAGGAGCATTTCAAAATAATTCGTGAAATGACCGCCAGGTGGCGCAAATTGACATTTTCCGTCGTATCGGTTTTTAAATATATTCAGAGCTTAAGTCATAATAAAGTCAAAACAATATGTTGTAGCGAAGTAATACTACAATTATGATAATTTACACATCCAACAAACATGTAAAACTATAAATATAAAAAATATGAGTTAGAAAACATTGGTTTTATTTTGTTTAGACAGACTCTCTGTTTTTATCTGTTTAGTGTTATTATTAAAGAAAACAACGCAAACAACAGCACTAGGGCTTTCAAAAAAATTATTTCGACAATACTTACAGTTGTTAGAGTTTAAGACATCAAGATTTAAATATAGAAATAACTAAAACAAATAGAGCAAACTTCCAGAATAGATAATAAAAAATAAATCAATAAAAAAGATGTATGCAGTATAATCGGGGCCTCTCATTACATTATATTTTGGTTCAGTGCCAGACGAAGTGCGAGCTAATATTGTCTTACATTTGTGAATAAAATATCATTGTTTTATTCAGAGATTTACAGTATTTGTGCAAAATAATAGTTATGACATAATTAAATATAAATATAATTACAGGCTCTGGATTCGTTTTTCGTTTGCAGTATAAAACCAAAATACATCTTACTATTTTTGAGAGATTCGTCGTAAAAAAAACTGTTTTTTTTTCAGATATTTGTCTGTACAAAATAATATTTATGCAATATAATCACGGGCTCTTGATTCGTTATTCGTTTGCAATATAAACCAAAATACATTAACCATATAATATAAACCAAAATATAAACCAAAATATTTAATTTGCTGTATTAAATATTTATGCCGTCTCATCAAGGATCCAAAGATTGCCTTGTACTAAATAATATTTTTGCTGATTTTTTTCTGCGATTCAGTTGTGTGATGTTTTAATGATGAATGATGTTTTACTGTATGTTTACTGTATATTGTAATGGAAAAATGATATTTTAATTATGTATTAATCCTATTTTGATTCTTGTAGTAAGTGTGTAACGTAGGCCGTAGAAGTTTGAACTTGTTTGTCGAAGCTTAGAGACACAAGGCCGAGAAGAGAATAGAAACAACCTGATTGTAGTTGTCCATGAATAAATGATAAAGTATAGACATCTGGTCTGGGTCAGATAAAGAGTCATGAGTTTGAATGCAGGAATTTCACGTACGGGGCGTTGATTATGTTAGCAGAGATGTTTGTGTATAAAATAGGTCAGCTAGAGAAAGAGATTACCTTTTCTCTATGCTGCAACTGTTTGCTGTATGAGACTGGTCCTTCTGCAGAAGTTTGAAATAAAACCTTTGTTACTTTGCTCTTACCCAGTGTATTAATTACTTGTCTTTATATTGTTTTCAGAATTTCCACCACAACTTGGCGTTGTCGGCAGTTCTCCGTGTTTGAGGAAGGCATTGGAGAATCCCGGGGAGGCGCACGTGCACTGACGCCTTGGAGGCTTTTCACTTCATCTCGAACGCCTAATTGACATCCTAGCGTGAGAGGACCGGGGATTCACCATGTCACCTCAACACCGGAGTTGAAAGAACTAAATTAGTGTGGTAAGGAAATAATTTTTCTTAAATTGTAATTGTTAAAGTTAAAGTAAATTGTAATTGTTAAAGTTAAAGTAAGTTGTAATTGAGTAAGAAGTGCGCTTTCTCACAGTGGCTGGGATAGATTTAAACTTGGATCTATCACACGAGTCTGGGATTCGTGAAAAGTACCCAAAAAGGTGCAAAGGCGCACAAAAGAGAGAGATAGGGTACTGGGTTTGCCTCGTTTCCGAAAAACTTGGCCCCGCAGCAGACGTGCTCGGTGTGAGGACCTCCGGAGGTAAAAGCAAGTCAGAGTGCAGGGTTGCAAGGTGCACACGTAAAAGTCAAGAGGACTTTACGGGAAAAACAGTCAAGGGGACTGTTGAGGTAAATTAAGGTAGAGAGTAAAGTGCACCGGTAAAGTCAAGAGGACTTTACGGCAGAGTGCAAACCGCTGCACCGGTAGCAGTCAGGGAAACTGTGAGAGCTCACTGTGAGTTAGTGGCACGTGCAAATTGACAAGTAAAAATCATGGGTAACAGCAAAACTAAAACTAAAGAAAAAATTCCATGGGGTTGTGATAAACCTAACATCCAATTTATGTTTAGAAATTATGGCCCTGAGGCTGTGACCCAAGTAGAAATGTGGATAAGGGAGTGTGGCTTTCCTGAAGCAGGGAGTTTTAGCCGGCGCCAGATAGAATTATTGAACGCAAGATTGCAACAAAAAGAGATTGATAATTACAATAACAAAAAGAAAAAAAACAAAGTAAACATTAATTGGGTAGGATTTAATATGTGGAAGGCAGAAGCAGAACTTAGAGAAAAACGCATACAACCTAAAATGCAAGCACAAAACATTGATTCTTTTCAGTGTGTTAAGTCTATTTCAGATCCCGACCTGGACGGCTGCCCCCCGCGACCCCCAGCTCTTAGACAGATAGCCCCTTCAGCAGATCCAGTAAGACAACATGGACAAGAGACTTCTCGGCAGGCCCAAGGCCCCAGCACAGCCAGCACAGCAATGACGGCTCTGTCTCCAATTTCGTCACATACTCGAACCAAGGCTCAGCTGAAAAGAGAAAAGGCTGATCGACAACCACCACCTGATGACAGCGAGGATGAGAGAGAGGAACTCTTAGGAGCTACAGGAAATGTTCATCAAGTAATCACTGCTCCAATGATGGAAGTAGCAGGGGCGGATGGAACAGCGATGCTTGTTCACCGACCATGGACAATAAAGGACATCGAAAATGCACATGGACAACTCCCAGACCCGAGAGAGGTGGGAGGACAGAAATTCGGTGATGAAATGAGCAGATTTTGCTCAGAGTTTCGCCCGACATCTTATGAAATGCGACGACTTTTGGGGAGAAAACTAGGTGCGGACTTTGCAAAGATTAAGTATTCCTGGCCAACGGATAATGTTTTCGCACGGCAAGCTCAGGCTGATCATGAAGAAAACCAAGCATTTAACGGTTTTGTGGTGTGCCTTACAACAGCGTGTAAAGAAGCGTTCCCAGCAAAAATGGATATGACTAAAATATCAATGTGCAAACAACAACCAGGAGAGAGCGTGTCACAATATCTCACCCGTCTCACTGAGGTACATGATGCAAACAGCGGGTTGGAGAGGCCTGCAGACATGTCTGTGGCAGCAATCTCACCGTATGAAGCACATTTGAGGAACAGTTTCATGAATGGATTACAGGAGGACATCGCTCAGAAAGTGAAAAACACATGCGTTGGATGGGACACTGGAAAACTTAGTCTCATTGAACAACATGCAATACACGCGGAAAAGCTGATATCAGAAGAACAAGATAAGCGCAACAAGAAGAGAGAAGACGAGAGTCACAGTGCACAGCTGGCAGTGTTGCAGATGGTAAGACAAACTACGGATGGACAGTACAGGAGACGTGGAAGAGGACGAGGAGGCCGTGGACGTGGACGTGGGAGAACAAATGGCTGTTATGGATGCGGAAGTGAAAACCATTGGATTAGAGACTGTCCGAGAAGGAGCAGAGGAGAGGAATGGATTAGGAGAGGTGAGGATCAGGGTGGAAATTGACAGAAAAAGGACGGGGCCGTGGGGAGCAGACCCGAAGGAGAGGGTGAGTCAAAACCTTTAATGCTTTGCAATGAAGATTCGCTAGAGCTAACCTCTTCAACTAACCTTTCTGAACTTATTTCACAAACTATATTAAGATTAGAAAATGTGCAAGAACATCTTGGCACTTACGCAAAGTATGGTGATGAGTCATATAAGCAAATGCCTGTGTATATGATGAATGTTGCAGGAGAAAAGATTATGTTTCTGGTAGATTCTGGAGCAGGAAACTCTGTGATAAGATCTAGTCAGTTAAGTGAGCCAGTAAAAACGAGTGGACGGTACCTGAACTCAGTAGGGGCATCTGGTGTCATGGTAAAGGAAAAATTTTCTACACCCCTCAAGTGTGAAACTGATAAAGGAGAAAAATTCAAATTTTCATTCTTGCTTTCTAGTTGTTGTCCTATTAATCTCCTGGGGCGTGATTTAATAAACAAATTGGGATTGAGTTTGATTAGTACCCCAGGAGGGTTAAAAGTAGTAGAGAAAGATGAAGTAGAAATTCAGGGGGTGAAATATGACACCAAGCCATTGATGTACGTGTATGAGTGGATATGGGCTCAATCTATTACGAGTTCAGTGAACCAGACGCTTGTGGAAGCAGCACATGACCGCACTAACCCTACTAACACAAGTTTTATGTCTGAACATGATTTGCACTGCACTGCACACATTCATTTCGAAAAGCCTGATAATGAGTATGAGAGTGAATGGTTTAGAGAACTACAAAACCCAGACATGCTATTGTTTCAAGATCTATATTGGGACCAATATAGATGCGCCGTATCTATAGACCTCTCTAGAGTAAATGTAAGAACTGGCATGCCACACCCATTTACCATAGAAGGGTCACATCCTCATGTGTCATTATCTAAAAATAACAAAAATGAATGGCAAGAATTTGGACCGTGGGTGTTGAATAACCTCAGAATTAATGATTGGGTTCGTGTGGGAGACACAGAAACTTGGTATAGTAAAACAAATAACACATACAAGGTCGGTCTGAACTGGTTGGTAGAAGCTAAGAGAACTGTAGAGATAATTCCGGTGTCAACATTGAATCATGACAGAGTGAATTGGAGCTTCCCACAGATAGAGATAAGCGACCCAAGGCTAAAAACAGTGCCAGAGAGTCTTTGGGCAAAGGGAAAACATGATGTGGGACTCATATGTGATGTTGAACCAGTAAAAATTACACCAAAATCAGATTATAGGCCTTGTAAAACACAGTACCCATTGAAAACTGAGGCGATAGAAGGCATTACTCCCGTGTTTAATTCTTTATTAAAGGCTGGAGTGATAATCCCATGTGAAGACTCACCAGTTAGAACACCAATCTTTCCAGTGAAAAAAGCAAAAATTCCAGGTGAACCTGATGATTGGAGATTTGTGCAGGACCTTCAGGCAGTAAATGATGCAATAATACCAAGAGCTCCAAATGTCCCGAATCCATACACTATCCTAGCACAAATCCCACCGGGCAGCCGGTGGTTTTCAGTTGTAGATTTGGCCAATGCATTTTTTAGCGTTCCTGTTCACCCTGACAGCCAGTACTGGTTTGCGTTTTCATTTAAGGGGAGACCCTATACGTTCTCGAGATTATGCCAGGGGTACTCAGAGTCACCCACAATTTACAATGAAGCATTAAGAAAAAGTCTGGAATCGTTGACCCTGTCTCCAGGGTCAAGCCTTCTTCAATATGTTGATGATTGCTTGATAGCAGCGCCATCTAAAGAGCAATGTGAAAAGGACACCATAGCCTTGCTTTGTCACCTAGCAAAAAAGGGTCACAAGGCAAGTCTATCTAAATTACAGTTTGTACAACAGCAGGTAAAATTCTTGGGGCATCTGATATCAGAACAAGGTAAAACTTTAGGTCCAAACAGAGTAAAAGCAATTCAAGAAATTCCAAAACCAAAAACAAAAAAACAACTTATGTCATTTTTGGGCATGTGTTCATATTGCAGAACGTTCATTCCTAACTATGCAATCCTCGAGGCTCCCTTGAGTGAGATAGCTCATGGGAAGGGCCTACAGGCCCACAGTGCACTTAGTTGGACTCAAGAGGCAGAAAAGGCATTCACTAATTTGAAATTGGCACTACAAACCACACCTACTTTGGGGATCCCCAATCCAAATAAACCTTTTGTGCAGACAGTGGATGAAAAGCGAGGTTGTATGACGTCTGTGCTATTGCAAGAACATGGGAGTAAACTTAGGCCTGTGGCCTATTTTTCAGCAAAACTAGATCCTGTAGCAGCAGGGTTACCAATGTGTTTAAGAGCCGTTGCAGCTGCTGAAAAAGCTGTAACAGCTTCTAGGGACATAGTAGGGTACAGTGATTTAACTTTATTGGTTCCACATGCAGTTTCACTACTTCTCCTCGAACAAAAAACGGCACACATGTCAACAGCACGATGGTTGAGGTATAACACAATTTTATTAGAGATGCCAAATGTTACAGTAAAAAGATGCACTGTGCTTAATCCTGCTACTCTTCTTCCTACAGAAGGCGATGGTGAACCACATGACTGTGTAGCTGTAACTAATGAAATTTGCAGCCCAAGACCTGATTTACAAGATATTCCTTTGCAGAATGCAGAAATGGAAGTGTTTGTAGATGGATCAGCATTCAGGAACAAACAAACAGGCCAAAATTGCGTAGGGTATGCCGTAGTAACTGCATATGGTATATTAAAATCAGAGCCACTTCCTAAACATCTATCTGCACAAGCAGCAGAGCTCATTGCTTTAACAGATGCATGTAAACTTGCTGAGGGTAAAACAGTCACTATATATACTGACAGTCAGTTCGCTTTTGGGGTAACTCACGATTTTGCAACACTGTGGAAGCACAGGGGGTTTCTTACATCATCAGGGAAGCCCATAGCGCATCACGGCCTGATTTCTGACCTCCTGAAGGCAATCCTTTTACCTAAATCGATTGCTGTTTGTAAATGCGCAGCTCACACAAAAAACAATGATCCAATTTCACAGGGAAACTCAAGAGCAGATGCAGCAGCAAAGACAGCGGCATCGAGACCACTTAATGACAATGTTAACATGTGCATGACTAAATCTTCTGTTCCAACAGCTGATTTACAGGATTTGCAGACACAAGCTACCCCAGCAGAAAAGCAAGACTGGTCGAAGGCTGGGGGAAAAGTGAGGAATGGGGTATGGTACGGCCCCAATAACAAACCTTGTTTACCAAAAGCTTTATTTCCTCATTATGCAAAATTGACACATGGTAAGGACCATGTTTCAAAAGGGGGAATGGCTGATAGTATATCTCTGTGTTGGTATACTAGAGGCTTTACAAATTACTGCCAAAAATACTGTGAAAAATGTGTAATTTGTGCGACTAATAACATAGGGAGAGGAATTAAGATCAGTCAAAGTGCACACCCACAACCACAAAGACCTTTTGAACATATACAAATGGATTTCATAGAACTAACACCAAGTGAAGGGAAGAAATATTGTTTGGTATTAGTTGATATGTTTTCTAAATGGGTGGAAGCTTTCCCTACATCCAAACAAGATGCTAGTGCAGTAGCAAAAGCATTGCTATCTGAGATTATCCCACGCTGGGGAATCCCTGAAAAAATAAGTAGCGACAATGGCACGCCCTTTGTAAACCAGGCTCTCCACCAAGTAGGAATGTCCCCTGAAGCCAGGGGACTGGGTAGTGGTAAAAGACTTCAGGAGAAAGAGTTGGAGAGCTAGAAGGTGGCTGGGACCGTTCCAGGTGCTCCTTGTGACGCAGACAGCAGTTAAGGTAGCGGAAAGAGCAACATGGATACACGCCAGCCACTGTAAGCGCGTCCTAGAACCAGAGAATCAAAAGAGAGAGCACACAGAGGTCAACAAGGGTGAACAGTGAAGTGCTAGTAACCTCTCCTGTAAACCCCAACAGACCTTCATCTGCACGCAAAGTGCATGGGTCAGAAGAACCAACCAGAGTGACAGAAACAACGCAGAACCACAACTCTCCACTCAAATTCATCGCAAGAATAAGTACACTACATTTGAGAACAACACATGAAGAAATTGTAAGGTGTCAAAGTAGCAGTAGTGACATATTGGTGACATATAAAAGTAATTAGAGTTAAAAGTAAGTGTTGTAACTAATGATAAGATAGAAGACTGATTTAAGGAAAAAAAATAATAATAATAATAATACATCAGTGACTGAGAGTATTCACATTACAGACGTTGAATTGACTGGACTGGACGGTAAGAAAAATAAAAAAAAAATAAAAATGAGAAATCAATTCCAACAACACCCCAAAGTAATCTGGGTGGCCTTAGGAGTAATAATAGTTATGGTTATCCTGATATGCTTTACTGAGAACACTGAGAGAAACGGACATGATAAAGTCTATTTAACAAACTCAAGCCACATGCATTTAACTAGAATAAAGAGAAAAGACAGCATGATAAAAAGGCATAACGCTAATCTCAATAGATGTGTTGGGAATTGGGGATGTGCTCTATCATTAGACATTGCTGATAATATGACAGATATACACAATGGCTCGTGCTGGATATGCCATGCCATGTCCTCGAACTGGGTAGCATTGCCCCTTAATAATGTCACAGCAGCAGAAGCAAATGCAGACAACACGTCTTGTATCATACCGATAACCACCATGGCCATCTTACAGATATCTGCATACTACAAACAAACAGGGAGGCCAAACTTAGCAGTCCCTGGGTGTAATTATTCCAATAATCTATGTTTTGACGCGACAGGGAGCTATTGTTCCCCATTGCCTGTTAAGAAATATGAAGACAATTCTACTTATATGGTCCCTTGGCAAAAAGGAGACACTTGCGTTGTGCAAGATCAAAAGGAAAATGGGGAACCTGACTTAGGATGGTCTGAGTGCACCACTTACGTTCGTATAACCAATCGTTCAAAAGGTAGGTCACCTAAATGTAGTATAGATGGTAATTATTTTCCAAATGATGGTAGTTGTCCGTTCATAGAACTATCGTCAACAAACACAGTAATGTGGGTGTGTGGGTTAAACGCATATGTGACCTTACCTAGTTATTTCAATTGGACAGGCTCATGTTATCCTGCGTATGTAACTCCTAGTGTGTCAGTACACACAGAAAATCCGTGGGGGCCACGGATGTTAGAAAATAGACGAAAAAGAGATATCCCTATTAAATTTCATGGTTACACTTTAGGAGACCCGTGGACTAGCCCAGGAGTAAATGTAGGCTGGTCACTCTTCCTCGGCGGAGGAACAACTGTAGCCCTAAACAAGGTAAATGGTTTAGCATACATGTTACTGATACTAAAAAATGATACCGTAAATGCCTTGCAGTTAGTAAATGATGAACTTAAGCAGGTTAGAGAGATCACAATTCAAAATAGAATGGCTCTGGATATTTTACTGGCCGAGAGAGGTGGAGTGTGTAAAGTTCTAAACACCTCTTGTTGTTTTTATATTCCTGACAATCATCAGAATATCAGCAACATCATAAACCACATGAAGAAGGCTTTGCAACCACCTCCCCAAGTAGAATCTTGGATCTCGTGGTTAACGCAATTATGGGGAGGCTGGGGTTATTGGCTGGTTTATAGTGTTTTACCAATTGGGATTATGATCTTGTTAGGCCTCTGTATAACACCCTGTATTTGCAGATGTATACAGGGACTAGTTCTGAACACAGTAAAATATCAAATGTTAAGACAGACTGACAACATACTGTAGAATGTAAACCGGACTGGGACGACCCGACTTCTGACAGAGTTCAAAATTCCGGTGACTATCATTTTGAATGTTTAGATCATGATATGGAAGAAGACATAATGTAAATCTTTAGAGAAATATAAAGCATGTATATTTAAGTAGATTGCAGAATTTTTCAAAAAATGCTTTTGTGTCAGGGGACTATCCCAATAAAAACAGCTGTAGTGTCCTCTGTGTGCATTAGAGTGCTAGTGATGATGTTGTTAAAAACCTAGGTTGGAGAGACAATATCTGATGAAATTTACCTAATGCATAGCTTATTAGTATTGTTTTGAATTGTAGAATTAAAATATTTAGGTTGTCATAGAATGACAAAAGGGGGAAATTGTAATGGAAAAATGATATTTTAATTATGTATTAATCCTATTTTGATTCTTGTAGTAAGTGTGTAACGTAGGCCGTAGAAGTTTGAACTTGTTTGTCGAAGCTTAGAGACACAAGGCAGAGAAGAGAATAGAAACAACCTGATTGTAGTTGTCCATGAATAAATGATAAAGTATAGACATCTGGTCTGGGTCAGATAAAGAGTCATGAGTTTGAATGCAGGAATTTCACGTACGGGGCGTTGATTATGTTAGCAGAGATGTTTGTGTATAAAATAGGTCAGCTAGAGAAAGAGATTACCTTTTCTCTATGCTGCAACTGTTTGCTGTATGAGACTGGTCCTTCTGCAGAAGTTTGAAATAAAACCTTTGTTACTTTGCTCTTACCCAGTGTATTAATTACTTGTCTTTATATTGTTTTCAGAATTTCCACCACAGCTTATTAGTATTAGTATTAAAAAAAATATGAGTTAGAAAACATTGGTTTTATTTTGTTTAGACAGACTCTCTGTTTTTATCTGTTTAGTGTTATTATTAAAGAAAACAGCGCAAACAACAGCACTAGGGCTTTAAAAAAAATTATTTTGACAATACTTACAGTTGTTAGAGTTTAAGACATCAAGATTTAAATATAGAAATAACTAAAACAAATAGAGCAAACTTCCAGAATAGATAATAAAAAAATAAATCAATAAAAAAGATGTATGCAGTATAATCGGGGCCTCTCATTACATTAGACCTGTTTAAGAATTTTATTTTATTTGATATCAGAACTAATAGAGTGACTTTTAATTAGCCTATTTCATAATGTTACTAATGCATTAAAATTGCCAATCACTATTAATATTAAACAGGTGGCGAACAATTAGGCAGCGATACAGCGTGGTGTTGTGTTAAACTAAAGACGGCGCGGTCCGTGGAGCCGTGTGGGTCATGTACATTTTTCCTTTAGACAAAACTTCAGCCCTTTTCATATTTTCCCCGTGGTCGTTATTAATAAACATATTTAAATAAAAGTTTTGCCTTCCAAGGCAACAGATTATGGAGCTTCTTGAGCTGCTCAGACCTGCACGTGCCAGACCAACGCGTCGTACTTACTGTACACTCCCCGTCCCGATGTCCAGCTGCTCTCTGCTTTCTGTTTAAAATATGTTTCATTGATCATTAGCCATTATCCATGACTTTATGGGTTTTTCTTTTGACACGTTTTATTTTTATGAAATTTGATTTAGTTAAATGAGAAAATAACCATGGGAGTTTCAAACCCCGCATCCATTCATGTTTCTGGGTGATTGTAATGTTTAATACCCCTACAGTATTCACTTATGCGGTTTGGCTCGCTGTGAGATGCAGTGTGTTATACCCCTATCTCACCTGCACGGGCTCGCGCTGTGGCCGTAGGCTTGATCATGATTCACCCCGAGTTTTTGCGCTGTGATTACGTTTCCATCTTTCCGCGTGAAAAATTCCACGTTTAGTTTTTCGCGGAACGTTAAAGGAACGTCGTGGGCAATCGCGGCAGCTCATGGAGATGAGTCCGGCCACACAGGTGAGAGAGGGGTATTAGGCATCGTGATCCGCCTCGAGTGGCCGCCCGACGGTCCGCGAAGATCTGCAAGGTCCGCGAGCTTCCACATGTTAAACATGTTTATTTTTTTTGCGTGGTAAGATGGAAACGTAATAACAGCATCAAAACTCGCGCTGAATCATAATGAACCGCACTTACGGCCCCGCGTGTGAGATAGAGGTATTAAACATCCACTCTGTCATCTCATCGTATTCATTCCATAAGTGTGCTATACAACCCCAACAACTGACACTTCACATTGTTTCTGAAGCTGGTGAAGAGTGTTATCAGCTGTTTGTCCATCAACTATGATTGTAAACCCGGTTCGTTTCACGGCCACATGTTACATGAAAATATTAGCGATATTAATTAATTAATTTATATTAATTTTATATTAATTTATATATTTGTCTGTTATGGCATGTTATTGTTAAGTTAACCCATGTCGAAATAAATGCTATTAAAATAATTTAGTGCAATGTTTAATTTGTATAGAAAGTGCCATCTTTCCTAACGCTGTCATGCAAAAGGAGTGAAAAATCGATTCCTGAGCCACCGATGTCCGCTAATTCAGGACCCGTGTTATTATTAAAGAAAACAGCGCAAACAACAGCACTAGGGCTTTAAAAAAATTTATTTCGACAATACTTAGAGTTTAAGACATCAAGACATCAATCTTACATTTGTGAATAAAATATCATTGTTTTATTCAGAGATTTACAGTATTTGTGCAAAATAATACTTATGCAATATAATTACAGGCTCTGGATTCGTTTTTCGTTTGCAGTATAAAACCAAAATACATCTTACTATTTTTGAGAGATTCGTCGTAAAAAGAAAACTGTTTTTTTTTTTTTCAGATATTTGTCTGTACAAAATAATATTTATGCAATATAATCACGGACTCTTGATTCGTTATTCGTTTGCAATATAAACCAAAATACATTAACCATATAATATAAACCAAAATATAAACCAAAATATTTAATTTGCTGTATTAAATATTTATGCCGTCTCATCAAACTCGCAACTCACTCCGAAGAGCATCCTTCTCTGCCTTGCAAACTCCCAACTCACTTGAAATTTAATATCGTATATAATATTTAATATTGGCATAATATCCCTGCCCCAATTCTCACAGCTGTACAGTATGAATTGAAATAATAACAGTAGTGTTTTTCTTTACTGAATAGGCAGAGCCTCTGAATAGGCAGAGCCGTTGATGTCTTTGGTTTCGGCTGTGAGTGGATGCGCTGTAGTAATCCACGTTTTATACAAATTACATAACCTTTTTTCAGTCATGATATACTAACATATATTTCAGTCATGATTTCAGTCATGATATACTAACATATTTTTTGCCGTGTAGTGCGCGCAACATCTAAAGGGCGAGCGTTCACACAGCTGACCAAATCGTCATTAGCGTGCCCCTCCCCCAAACAGCGCAGCGAGGAGCATTTACATTTAAACAGGTTTTACAGGTGTGCTTTGCAAAGTCAGACACATGCAAATGATACACCCCCCTAAGGGTGAATAGCTGTTCTCACCTACAGTATACACTCGGAGAAACTAGAATGAGCAAGAATGAGATTTTTCTTACCATAACATGTAGTGTTATTAATCACTCTACACTGTTTTTAATTACTTTTAATTTTATTTATAAATAAACAAACCAAATAAAATTATTCCATGTGTATTTACCCTTTGTAAAATAGCATTAAAAATGATGGGTCGTGTATCGAGCGATTAAAAAACAATACAAGGCACGTTATGATAAGGAACCTTTCTACAGTACAGTATCTCTTCCATTTCAGTGATTAAAAAACGGTAAAAATGTCAATTTTGGAATCCACAGACGCTCAAACAGCAAAAGAACATGATAATAATAATCAAAATAATATTATTATTCTTTTTGCTTTTTATGTCCACCATTTAATAATGATTTAATTATCAATAATTAAAGCTGCTCACATCGCGCGCTTTCACTTTAAAAATGCAGTGTTTAATCAGCAAGTATATGTCGCCTCTCTTTATGATTGATAAATATTCTGACTGAAACAAATCTGCTCGTGTCGGATTGTTCATTTTTTATGAAAGAGGAGGGGAAACGTTTGCATGATCCCACGTGTGCGCCTTTAACTTTGATCTAAAGTCAGATGAACGCGCGCGCCGATATGAGAGATTAGATCTTTCAGCACGCCGATGTCAGTCCCTATAGCAAGGAGCATTTACTTACATCTAAACTGAGTCATTTACATAAATCACTGATCACATTTAAACAATTTATTCATACAGATGTACATGTTTTATAGGTTTGTTACTGAAGAACTTTGGCAGCGGGCACACCTAATAATAAATGCCGGATTATTATTATTTTTTTTATTTATAGTTTTATATAAATAAAAATGCTTTTATAAATGTGGGCTACTGTTATCTACTTCAAATATTTGTTAAAACAGCCAGGAAACTCACTCTGACCATTTTAATAATTCATTGATAAGTTAGTGATTCCTTTGGCTGTGCTGATCATGTCATCTCGTCGTCAGTGAGCGCGCCTATACAGTAATTCACTTCTCATACGAATTACATAATCTAATATTTTTTTTCATTAGTTTATATTAAAGCAGATATTTCTCTTTCTATAAGTATATATTTTTCACGTCTGTGAGGCGAGTATACACGGAGTTTGGGTTCATTTTCTGACGCGCTCAAGTTCACCAAAATCAATACAGAACCCCGTTTACTTTATTTATTTAACAAAATCATAAAGTTTTTTCGTCATTGTGTGTGCACCTAAATAAAAGTAGAGTCTTATAAAAGCTACAAATTTAAAGAACACAAAATATAAGATGACACAAGACCCTGGATTCGTTTTTCGTTTGCAGTATAAAACCAAAATACATCTTACTATTTTTGAGAGATTTGTTTTAAAAAGAAATCTAAAAAATAAATAAATAAAAATTCAGATATTTGTCTGTACAAAATAATATTTATGCAATATAATCACAGGCTCTTGATTCGTTATTCGTTTGCAATATAAACCAAAATACATTAACCATATAATATAAACCAAAATATAAACCAAAATATTTAATTTGCTGTATTAAATATTTATGCCGTCTCATCAAACTCGCAACTCACTCCGAAGAGCATCCTTCTCTGCCTTGCAAACTCCCAACTCACTTGAAATTTAATATCGTATATAATATTTAATATTGGCATAATATCCCTGCCCCAATTCTCACAGCTGTACAGTATGAATTGAAATAATAACAGTAGTGTTTTTCTTTACTGAATAGGCAGAGCCTCTGAATAGGCAGAGCCGTTGATGTCTTTGGTTTCGGCTGTGAGTGGATGCGCTGTAGTAATCCACGTTTTATACAAATTACATAACCTTTTTTCAGTCATGATATACTAACATATATTTCAGTCATGATTTCAGTCATGATATACTAACATATTTTTTGCCGTGTAGTGCGCGCAACATCTAAAGGGCGAGCGTTCACACAGCTGACCAAATCGTCATTAGCGTGCCCCTCCCCCAAACAGCGCAGCGAGGAGCATTTACATTTAAACAGGTTTTACAGGTGTGCTTTGCAAAGTCAGACACATGCAAATGATACACCCCCCTAAGGGTGAATAGCTGTTCTCACCTACAGTATACACTCGGAGAAACTAGAATGAGCAAGAATGAGATTTTTCTTACCATAACATGTAGTGTTATTAATCACTCTACACTGTTTTTAATTACTTTTAATTTTATTTATAAATAAACAAACCAAATAAAATTATTCCATGTGTATTTACCCTTTGTAAAATAGCATTAAAAATGATGGGTCGTGTATCGAGCGATTAAAAAACAATACAAGGCACGTTATGATAAGGAACCTTTCTACAGTACAGTATCTCTTCCATTTCAGTGATTAAAAAACGGTAAAAATGTCAATTTTGGAATCCACAGACGCTCAAACAGCAAAAGAACATGATAATAATAATCAAAATAATATTATTATTCTTTTTGCTTTTTATGTCCACCATTTAATAATGATTTAATTATCAATAATTAAAGCTGCTCACATCGCGCGCTTTCACTTTAAAAATGCAGTGTTTAATCAGCAAGTATATGTCGCCTCTCTTTATGATTGATAAATATTCTGACTGAAACAAATCTGCTCGTGTCGGATTGTTCATTTTTTACATTTTCGTTTGCATGATCCTGCGTGTGCGCTCTTTAACTTTGATCTAAAGTCAGATGAACGCGCGCGCCGATATGAGAGATTAGATCTTTCAGCACGCCGATGTCAGTCCCTATAGCAAGGAGCATTTACTTACAGTACATCTAAACATAAATCACTGATCACATTTAAACAATTTATTCATACAGATGTACATGTTTTATAGGTTTGTTACTGAAGAACTTTGGCAGCGGGCACACCTAATAATAAATGCCGGATTATTATTATTATTTTTATTTATAGTTTTATATAAATAAAAATGCTTTTATAAATGTGGGCTACTGTTATCTACTTCAAATATTTGTTAAAACAGCGGGGGAAATTCACTCTGACCATTTTAATAATTAATTGATAAGGTAGTGATTCCTTTGGCTGTGCTGATCATGTCATCTCGTCGTCAGCGAGCGCGCCTATAATTCACTTCTCATACGAATGACATAATCTAATATTTTTTTTTCATTAGTTTATATTAAAGCAGATATTTCTCTTTCTATAAGTATATATTTTTCACGTCTGTGAGGCGAGTATACACGGAGTTTGGGTTCATTTTCTGACGCACCAAAATCAATACAGAACCCCGTTTACTTTATTTATTTAACAAAATCATAAAGTTTTTCGTCATTGTGTGTGCACCTAAATAAAAATAGAGTCTTATGAGTCTTATGAAAGCTCTAAGATGACACAAGACCCTACACGTGTAGCCTTTCTACTATAATTACACAGTTTACAACGTTTACGTTGCTTAAATTCGATCCTAAAAAACTGAATTTAATTTTAATTATAAATTTGTACTGTAATGTTACTACTGTGATTATGAATTCGTTTATTTACAATGTTTCACTTTATTTTATCTGCAACGACGTGCAGCTGTGGACGACCTGCGCCTCATTAAGCCTGGAGAGAACGAACTGATGCCTGAGGCGTCAGTCTATAGTTATATAGCGCCACTCAGTGGTAAAAGCCAGCAAACGCACAAACCCAAATGCTGACGCCATACGCTGCGACGGTAGAAGTCGCATACTGCCTGTGCACCCACTGTAGCTGCATGTCTATGTCACTGTAAAACCAGTTCAGTTTTTAATACAGAATTGTGGAAACACAAGCTTTTGACCGTAATCCAAGATTGTAAGCCAAGATCTTAGTAAGATATAGCAAATAGGTTGTTGTAAAAGTAAGAAACTGTAATCTACAAGATGCAGCAAATAACTTGTTGTAACCTGGATTTACTCAAGACAATTGTACGAAGTCTTGAATCTTTGATGCTGGAAAAATAAATAAGAGACAAAGAGATCATCGGACTTCTGTTGTGTGAGTGAAAATTCAAACTAAAGATACGCCTCAAAGCACGTGTGATAATATGACCGGGTTCCTACAACTCACTTAAATCACCAAGATTGCCAGGTGTGGTACATAAAAATAAAAATAAAAATAATGTGGGCTTCATAGATAATTGGAAGACCTTTGAGGGCAAAGCTGGCCTGTTAGGGCGGGACGGTGTCCATCTGACTCGGGAAGGTGCTGCTCTCATTTCCTGTAGTATAGCTCATAGTCTCAGTAGAGGCCTAGTTAATCGGTGACAATCCAGAGCCCAGGCCAGGGAGCAGACAGACAGGCTAAACCAACCGTCTGCTAGCTGCATAGAGTCGTCACTCAGGGTTCACCATATTGAGACTGTGTCTGTTCCCCGATCTAAGCAAAAATGTAGAAAGACTCAGAAAGTCTGTTTCAATAATTTAATTAACATAAAGACCACAAACTCGGATCATACTGAATGTGCAGCCGGCACCTCTGATCTGAAGCTAGGATTGTTAAATATTAGATCTCTCGCATCAAAAGCAGTTATTGTTAATGAAATTATCACAGATCAGGCGTTTAATATACTCTGTTTAACTGAAACATGGGTTAAACAGGACGAGTATGTAGCTCTAAATGAAGCTAGTCCTCCTGGATACAGCTACATACACCAGCCTCGGTTAACTGGTAGAGGAGGAGGCGTCGCAGTTATTCATAATGATAAACTGTCTATCGTACAAAAACACGGACACAAATTTAACTCAATTGAAATTCTCTATAGTAACATAAGCGTATTTAAGTATATTAAATCAGCTCAGTCGATTCCACTAATTATAATTTACAGACCTCCAGGGCCGTATTCTGAATTTCTTAGTGAACTTGCAGATTTCATCTCAGACCTGGTCGTTTCTGTAGACAATGTGTTAATTGCTGGAGATTTTAACATTCATTTTGAGAATCCAGAAGACCCTCTGAGAACGTCTCGGGTTACATTTCTGTAACCCTGTTCCCTGAAAGGCGGGAACGAGATGCTGCGTGAAAACGCTATGGGAACCAGTTTGTCGCGTTGCCGGTCGTTGAAGCATGCTGTGAAAACACGCCAAAGTTTTTGGCTATATATAACCTCGACAGGTGACGTCATCTGATTAGATGTAGGTGGAGGTTATAAAAACAGGTGAGCCGGCAACGACCTCAGATTAATTTGTCTGAACAGCCGTCCGGTCACGTGGTAGTGCGGCATTGCGACGCAGCATCTCGTTCCCGCCTTTCAGGGAACAGGGTTACAGAAATGTAACCCGAGACGTTCCCTAGCAAGGCTACACTCGATGCTGCGTGAAAACGCTATGGGAACGAGAATACCAACGCCGCCGCACTACAGGTGTCTGGACCCCAAGGTTGTGTAGCGTGTGCGCACAAAGCCAAGAAGGTCTCAGAGCTATGCCTGGGCAGCTAACTCGGGGGCAGTGAGCCCGGAGTAGCATGAACATCCAGATTTATAAATGTAAGAAATGTGTGCGGGGAGGAACCAACCCTTCGCGCCACACAATTACTGCAGGGGATACCTCCTGCTGGTGAGACTGGGATGATCACCTTGGTAGGGTGAGCCCTGCTTCCCAGAGGCGAAGTGAACCCACGCGCCTCATAGGAGAGGGCAATATGCATCTCTCACCCAGTATAGTGGCGCTCTGACTTACGCCACTAGCTGATGCGGTGGACGTGAATCTGAAGAGCACATACTGGATAGTAAGTGAAGTTTCTCCTGCTCCGAAGCTGTAAAAGGCGGAGGACAGAAGGCTTCAAACAATGCAGCTAAGAAAATCCTGAGGGTACTAGGGCACAAGCCCAAGGACAAGCTTTTACTGCAGAAGCTCCAGCACTGAAACATTTTGGCAGTGGACTGGGTCTACCTGCTTGGCACACACTTGTTGCAGGGGAATACCTCTTGCTAATCCAATAGCTGAGGCGATCCCCTGGTTGAATGAGCCCTGATTCCTAGAGGCGAAGTGAGCCCACGCGCCTCATAGGAGAGGGCAATAGCATCTCTCATCCAGAGCATGAAGAAGTTGCTCTGACCTACGCCACTAGCTGATGCGGTGGACGTAGATCTGAAGAGCACAAGCTGGACACAGCAAGTGAAGTCTCTCCTGCTCCGAAGCTGTAAGCGCGGAGGACAGAAGGCTTCAAAAGCAATAGGGTGCCTGTTGGGTTTATAGTTAGCTTTTGGAAGATAGTTGAGAGAGGATACAGTTACGCACGTCCTGAAAGTGCTAGGGCATAGACCCGAGGACAGAAACTCCAGCACTGAAACAATTCGGCAGTGGACTGGGTTTACCTGCTTAGCAGACACTTGCTGCAGGGGAATACCTCTTGCTAGTGCAATAGATGAGGCAATCCCTTTGGCTGAAAGAGCCCTGATTCCTAGAGGCTAAGTGAGGCCACGCGCCTCATAGGAGAGGGCAATAGCATGTCTCATCCAGCACATGTAGAAACTGCTCTGACCTACGCCACTAGCTGATGCGGTGGACGTAGATCTGAAGAGCACAAGCTGGACACAGCAAGTGAAGTCTCTCCTGCTCCGAAGCTGTAAGCGCGGAGGACAGAAGGCTTCAAGAGCAATAGGGTGCCTGTTGCGAGGAGGGAAACTCCAGCACTGAAACAATTCGGCAGTGGACTGGGTTTACCTGCTTAGCAGACACTTGCTGCAGGGGAATACCTCTTGCTAGTGCAATAGATGAGGCAATCCCTTTGGCTGAAAGAGCCCTGATTCCTAGAGGCGAAGTGAGGCCACGCGCCTCATAGGAGAGGGCAATAGCATGTCTCATCCAGAACATGTAAAAACTGCTCTGACCTACGCCACTAGCTGATGCGGTGGACATAGATCTGAAGAGCACAAGCTGGACACAGCAAGTGAAGTTTCTCCTGCTCCGAAGCTGTAAGCGCGGAGGACAGAAGGCTTCAAGAGCAATAGGGTGCCTGTTGGGTTTATGGAGCTTTCTGAAGATAGTTGAGAGAGGATGCAGTCACGTACGTCCTGAGAGTACTGGGGCACAGACCCGAGGAGGGAAACTCCAGCACTGAAACAATTCGGCAGTGGACTGGGTTTACCTGCTTAGCATATACTTGCTGCAGGGGAATTCCTCTTGCTAATGCAATAGATGAGGCAATCCCCAGGGTTGAAAGAGCCTTGATTCCCAGAGGCGAAGTGAACCCACGCGCCTCATAGGAGAGGGCAATAGCATCTCTCATCCAAAACATGTAGAAGCTGCTCTGACCTACGCCACTAGCTGATGCGGTGGACGTAAATCTGAAGAGCAGTAAAAGGCGAAGCATATCTTGGAAGGCAAGAGGTCCGCCTTGCTACATGAAAATCTCTCCCTGACTACTTCGGAGTGGGGTTACCATTCCCCGTGTGTCAGAGATAGACTGGACAGTACTACTGCTCCCGCATCCATGCTGGAATGTAAATCGCTCTGAGGGACAGGAACCTGGTGCGCTAGCTGTTAGCGGCGCGAGCACAGTCCGCCCTGGCGATAATATATGAGACTGCCATAGTGTTGTCCCCCGCACTAGGACATGGCAGCCTCTCAACTGCTGGAGGAAGTGCTTTAGGGCCAGAAATAGAGCCATCATTTCGAGGCAATTGCTGTGCCATGCGAGAAGATAGCCTCTCCAGCTCCCTTGGGCTGGACAGTCATCAGAGACCGCACCCCAGCCTATGAGGGAAGCATCTGTCGTTAGCCTCAGCGACGACAAGATGAACTTAGAGTGGGACCCAGAGTAGAGACCGGGGTCTGAACCACGTAGAAAGGGTACGAAGCACCTGGCGCGTAACCCATATTGGGGATTGGCCCTAGTGATATCCCCTGGTTCTTAGCCACAACTTAGAATGCTCTCATGTGCAGAAGGTCCAAAGGTGTCACCGTGGATACAGCTGCCATGAGAGCTAGGATGTCTGAAAGTGATGGTCACTTTCTGGTCTAGCTTGTTTTCCTTGAGGGTGTTGAGAATGGGTTCGATATGAGCGGGAGACAGCTGTGCCCGCTTACGACCGAATCCCATATAGCACCCAATGTGTTGTCCTCTGCACAGGAAAGAGCACGCTTTCGTGGCGTTGGGTCCCAGTCCTGAGAACAGAGATGAGCTAGGACGACATGCTGATGTCGAAGCACTAGCCACCGGATGCCCTGGGACTCCCGTAAGAGCCAGGGCTAAATCCGTGTATTTTGTATGTGTGCGGGTGAGCTAGACCAATGGAAGGACCCGATACTGGTAAGCTTCGCCCCCGAAAGCGAACCTCAGGATCTCCCTGTGTTGTGGCAATGTTTTTGTATGAAAGTAAGCGTCCTTAAATCGATTGTCAGAAACAATCGCTTGGAAGGGTTGAGAGCAATCACCTTTACAGTCAAGAACTGAACTGTATTCATTGATTTTCAGGTAGCGGGAGAGCCCGCAGAATCTGAAATATTGGACGCAGCCCCCGTTCCTCTTGGGAACCAAGAATACCGACTGTAGTAGCCTGACTCACTGTCTGGTGGGGGACCATGTTCCATGGCCCCCTTCCCCGGCAGCCTGTCAGCAGATGCGCACTTTCTGGTTTCATGGAAGTGGAGGCCACGCCATTGAAAACACAGAAGGTGAAGTGAGAACTGAATCCTGTAGTTCCTCTCTACAGTGCTTACTACCCAAGGAGATATACTTGGCAGTAGCTTCCACGCTGCCAGTTTCTCATAAAAGGGCAAATGTTTCGGCAGCTTGGTTAAACGGGGGGGAGGATGTTAGATGTTCGGCATCCTGAAGCATGGCAGGAAAAACCGAAGAACTAACAGCCTATTGGAGACTGGTGTTGCCCGAACACCAGTGGTGGCGGAGCAAAACACCGACCACCTGGGGGTGCCAGGGAGAACACATATTCGTTAAAAAGGAATTCTGGGTGCCTTTCCCTATTGGGGGGGGCCACCCCCATTTATTTTATTTTATACACATACATGCATATATACATATATATACACATATATATATATATATATATATATATATATATATATATATATATATATATATATATATACATATTTTAAATCAGTCTGACCTCCTGTGTGCAGTGGAGCACCAAGCTGACCCACTGACTGAAAAGCTTTTCCCTCTAGGGCAGATAAAAGTCTACACAGCTAGAAAGGAAGTATAAGCTTACCAGGGAGGATGATGTCCCAGGAGAGAGATAGCCTGTGAAGCGTCTCTGCTATCTGGGCGTCATCATACAATCCCGCGTTTCCATATCGACTATATTTAAATAAACAAATAAGTCGATGGCATGAAAAACACAGCATGAATACAGCCTACTCCATGAAAGGGTTAACTCATATGAAGAGAGCTGAGAGGGGGGGGGGGAGAGCGTCATTGAGGCTCCGCCCCCCAGCCACCCGACAGAAGCTGCCGTCTACTGCTTGTTTTAGTGCTTAAGGCTATTTTCATCTCCGGTAAAAAAAGAGAGAAATCCTCGTGATGACAACGCGGAAGAAAGGAGTTTTCTTACCTCCGTCTGCCGCAGCTCTGTCAGATGCACGAGTTTTAAGCCAGGAACACGCGGCGGCTCGCAGTTTCTCACGGAATGCGCGGCGCGCGCAGCACTAGTCGAAGCAGTGTAGAGATCGCACTCCGATATGGATTATCACACACGGAGGGATTAAACTCGTCAAATCAGTGAGTTAAACACCTTCTTATTTTGCTGGTTTATCACAAGCACGCTTCACAACTAGGCTCTGAAGACAAATGATCTGAGGTCGTTGCTCACCTGTTTTTATAACCTCCACCTACATCTAATCAGATGACGTCACCTGTCGAGGTTATATATAGCCAAAAACTTTGGCGTGTTTTCACAGCATGCTTCAACGACCGGCAACGCGACAAACTGGTTCCCATAGCGTTTTCACGCAGCATCGAGTGTAGCCTTGCTAGGGAACAGCATTTATATCCATACTGGACTCCGTAGGCGTAAATCAGTGTGTAGTAGGACCCACTCATAAAGCAGGTCACACTTTAGATTTAGTAATATTCTTCGGATTAATTATAAGAAATGTATTCACAATTCCACTGTCTGAAATTATCTCAGATCACTATCTTGTCTCCATTCAAGTGTGTCACAGTGATAATGTACGCACAGCACCGCGCTACCGTATTAAACGTACATTCACATCAACTACCACACAGAGTTTTATCAGTAATCTCCCAGAGTTACCAACTTCGATTAGGCCACCGTTTGACCCCACAGAATTTGATCAGGCGACTGAATATTTAGAGTCGACACTTCGTTGTACCTTAGATAATGTAGCTCCAGCTAAAAGAAAAATTATTAGAGATAAGAAACTCGCTCCCTGGTATAACGATCACACGCGCACTTTAAAACAGACTGCTCGGAAATTAGAGCGTAAATGGCGTCAAACTAAATTGTTGGTATTTCAAATAGCATGGAAAGAGAGCATCCTGAACTATAGGAAAGCTCTTAGTGTAGCTAGATCAACGTATCTCTCCACTCTTATAGAAGAAAATAAAAATAATCCTAGATTTTTATTTAATACCGTAGCCAAATTAACCAGAAATAAGACCACTACAGAAATCTCCACAACAACATCATGCAATAGTGAGGACTTCATTAACTTTTTTAATAATAAAATTGTAAATATCAGGCATAAAATTGAGGCTTTGAAACCAAACAATGTAATTGATACAGATGTTAATCTAGCCATGTCAGATTCAAACCTAGAATACTTTACTCCTCTTGAAGAGAATGAACTAATTTCACTCATCTCTTCTGCAAATTCATCAACCTGTATATTAGATCCTATACCGACACATTTTCTTAAACAGATAGTACCAGTAATAACAGAACCGCTGTTGAGAATAATTAATTCCTCACTCAGCATTGGTTATGTTCCAAAATCTTTTAAAGTAGCAGTTATTAAACCAATAATTAAGAAACCTGACCTCGACCCCTGTCAGCTGTCCAATTACAGGCCAATATCAAACCTCCCCTTTATCTCTAAGATTCTGGAAAAGATAGTAGCAGAGCAGCTATGCTCATATCTACATAGAAATGGCATACATGAACTGTATTAGTCAGGATTTAGGCCTCATCACAGCACAGAAACAGCACTCGTTAAAGTAGTAAATGACCTCCTATTGGCCTCTGATCAGGGTTGTGTAACTATGCTTGTATTACTCGACCTCAGTGCAGCTTTTGACACTATTGATCATGCTATTCTTCTTCACAGATTAGAAAATGTAGTAGGAATTAAGGGTACAGCCCTCTCCTGGCTCAGATCCTATTTGACCGATCGTTATCAGTATGTAGACTTAAATGGTGATTATTCTGCATGTTCTCTAGTGGCGTTTGGCGGTCCGCAGGGTTCAGTTTTAGGCCCACTGCTTTTTTCCCTTTACATGCTTCCTCTGGGCAACATAATCCGTAAGCATGGTATTAGTTTTCATTGTTATGCTGACGACACACAGCTATACGTCTCAACAAAACCTGATGAGAAAAACCATCTTACTAAAGTTGAGCAATGTGTGCAGGACATAAGAAATTGGATGCTAATTAACTTCCTTCTGCTTAATCCGGATAAAACAGAAGTTCTAGTCATAGGACCGCATACAGCTAGAAGTAAAATCTTAGATCACACCGTAACTTTAGATGGCCTTTCTGTTCCGTCAAGTGCAACAGTAAAAGACCTCAGCGTGATTATAGATTCCAGCCTTTCATTTGAAGCTCATGTAGATAATATCACCAGGATAGCATTCTTTCACCTCAGAAATATCGCCAAAATAAGAAATATATTGTCGCTAAACGATGCAGAAAAACTAGTTCATGCTTTTATCACTTCTAGGTTGGACTATTGTAATGCCTTACTGTCTGGTTGTTCAGTTAGGTGCATAAACAAGCTTCAGCTAGTCCAGAATGCAGCAGCGAGAGTCCTCACTAGAACCAGAAGATATGAGCACATCACCCCTATCCTATCTTCACTGCATTGGCTCCCTGTGAAATTTCGCATTGATTTTAAAATACTACTCTTGACATATAAGGCATTAAATGGTCTCGCCCCGCAGTATCTGAGCAAACTGCTAGTGTCTTACGATCCGCCACGCCTACTTCGGTCAAAGGATGCAGGCTGCTTATCAGTACCGCGTATTATGAAAACTACAGCTGGGGGCAGAGCTTTTTCTTACAAAGCCCCAAAATTATGGAATAGTCTTCCAAATAGTGTTCGGGACTCAGACACAGTCTCAGTGTTTAAGTCTAGGCTCAAAACCTATTTATTTAGCCAAGCATTTTTATAAATAGATTTGCCATAAGGTAAAGGAGCAGATCTGGGGGACTCATGGACGTAGAGTATTATGGTGAACTGGTATGTTTAGATGCTGTCTTCCTCAGTCTCATTTGATCACTCAGGTTTGTTGACTGTGAGGTGATTGTTTGCTTTACATCTCAGGGAGCCCTCATGTTTGTGTTTCCTTCTGGCTCTCCCTTTTAGTTATGCTGTCATATTTAGTCCTGCCGGAGTCCCTGCTTGCACTCTACAGTAAATATACATTCACATTAGACATTGTGACTGTGACCATACCTAATTGCAATCTCTCCTCCTCTTCTCTTCGTCCCCCTCTTTCTCTTTCCTCTCTCCCCCTGTCTCCCCCTTTCACTCTTTCTCTCTCTCTCTCTCTCTCTCTCTCTCTCTCTCTGTCGAGCTACACATGTGGTTCCTGAGCTGCCAGTGATCCAGACTCCCTCTGCCCTCCGGACCTGTCTGATCCATCCTGGTGCCCGGTTTCTGGTTGGAGGTCTCATCGCATGGATGCCCCGTGTGTCTCTTTAGGATGCGCCTGGTGTCTAGGGATGATTCTATCTACTTAGAAGATGGTTCTGGCCTCGACTGGTGTTGTCAGCTGTTTCTCTGAGGACTTGACAATTCGATAGTTCAGGACTGGAACTTTCTACAAGTCTATCTGAGTCTCGAATAACTACTGGACTCCATTTTACATCAACTATTATAACATCAATTAACATCAACTATTATAGCTGAACCTAACACTGTATAAATGCAGATCATTTCCTGCTATCTGTTTCACCCAGATGAGGATGGGTTCCCTGTCGAGTCTGGTTCCTCTCAAGGTTTCTTCCTATTACCATCTCAGGGAGTTTTTCCTTGCCACTGTCGCCCTCGGCTTGCTCACCAGGGACTATCTGAACATTTTGATTCATACACATTCACATTCCATACAAACAATAAGAAATACAAGAAATAATTCTTTTGATTGTGTAAAGCTGTTTTGAGACAATGTCAATTGTTAAAAGCGCTATACAAATAAAACTGAATTGAATTGAATTGAATTGAATTGGTACATACCGCACCATGGCGTTTATCATCCTCAAAAGAAAAATCTGAGGGTGGTTTTTGACTGTGCTGCTAGATATCAGGGAGTATCACTAAATAGTGAGCTCCTACAAGGACCAGACTTAACAAATTCACTCATTTTCGTGCTTGCGCGCTTTAGACAAGAGAAGATTGCCATGATGGCAGACGTGGAAGCCATGTACTATCAAATGAGAGTCCCCGAAAAGGACACAGACCTGCTGCACTTCTTATGGTGGCCGAACGGAGACGTGAACCAAGATTTAGTTGAGTATAAGATGATAGTGTAGTTCACATGTTCATTCATTCATTCATCTTCTATACCACTTTATCCTGTATTTAGGGTTGCGGGGACCTGGAGCCTATCCCAGGAGACTCAGGGCACGAGGCAGGGTTCTCCCTGGACAGCGTGCCAATCCATCGCAGAGCACACACACACACACACACTCATTCGCACACTATGGTTGTAGGGAATATTTCATCTCCAGTGTATTTCATGATACTCTGTGTGCATGAGAACAGAATGCTTTCTGGCCGGGAATCGAACCCGGACCTTGGAGGTGCAAGGCGACAGTGCTAACCACTACACCACCATGCCGCCAATTTGTTGTTGTGTTTATTTTATTTTATTTATTTCATTCTATTGTATTTTGTTGATCATGCACTAAGCACCAAGCATCCATTTTGACAACCGTATTGTGTGTAATGTCTGTGATGTCATTCCACTGTTACACGTAGCTGCATGTCTATGTCACTGTAAAACCAATTCAGTTTTTGATACGGAATTGTGGAGACACAAGCTTTTAACCGTCATCCAAGATCGTAAGCCAAGATCTTAGTAAGATACAGCAAATAGGTTGTTGTAAAAGTAAGAAACTGTAATCTACAAGATGCAGCATATAACTTGTTGTAACCTGGATTTACTCAAGATAAATGTACAAAGTGTTGAATCTTTGATGCTGGAAAAATAAACAAGAGACAAAGAGATCATCGGACTTCTGTTGTGTGAGTGAAAATTCAAACTAAAGATACGAGTCAAAACGTGTGATAATATGACCGCAACAGAAATATTATAGTAAATATAAAAGTTGCAAAATGTAAAATACACTTCGTGAATTGAGCACAAGTCAGTAAAAAAATTAAGTAGACCAGAATAACTTTATTTAGTACAATGATGTTCAAAATTGAGTAAATGTAATTAAAATCAAAAGTTAATGCAATGGTTACCCTAAGTGAAAATGAGTAAAATAATTGAGTAGATATAATTGAAATGCAAGCTAGAAGAAACTGAAAATTAGACTATTCTTTTACAAACAAATGTACTACTGTGACGGTTTGCCACTAGAGGGCACTGTTTTTTAGTTTTTGTTTGTAGACTCAGTTTCCCAGAAGGCACATGGTCAGGTGATGCGGGTGCTCACCTGAACCAAGATAACTCATTAGATCTTTTTTTTTATAAATAGCAGTTTGTTCCTGGGAAACTGGGTCGAGCATTACTGATGGTTCCGTTAAGTGGGCATTTGTTTTGCCTGGTTATGTTCTGTTTGAGTTTTTTTTAGTTATATTTGCCATTTTTTTTATGGACCTGTTAAGTTAAGTTTTCATCTGTCTTGATTTAGTATGTCTGAAACTCTGTGTCTCCTAGCAGGATTAGCCTCTAGGAGAATTAGCCTTTTGTGTGTTTACCCTCATGTGTAAGTAACCTCTTCTGCATGTTTAGTTTTTAGTCTGTATAAATATTAATCATTGAACTACTAACCTGTTTAGATCCTAGTCTGTTTAGTCTCCTAATCTGTCTAGTCGACCCGTCTGTTTAGATCTTAGTCTATTTAGCTACTAACCTATTTAGCCACTAACCTGTATAGTTCTTAGTATGTGTAAAGTTTTCTAAAGTTTTGTAGTAGAAGAGGCGAGTTGCTCGGTCTGTCCGCTGTGCTTCGGTAAGCTTTTCTGGCGCCAGGAGAGATTCAGTCAAACACACACACACACGTTGTCTGTCAGAAAGGTCTCTGTTTATTAACAGCAAAAGATGGGGTTTATATATATTTGACCAAACGCCTGGGCTATAGGCATATGTTACTACAAAGAGCATGAACCACTGTAAATGTCCTGGTGAGATCCTGAAGAATCAAAGGAGAGGAAGATAGAGGTGTCCGTCCAGAGACAGATCACAAGATGTTGGCTCGAGTTAGGGGGAGAGGGGGAAGGAGACAGAGGGAGATAGAGAGACAAAGAGAGTATGGGAAGGTGAGTGTGGGAGCGTTCACACCTTTAAGAACAGATGCAAGAGGAGACAGGAAGATAGAAGCAGGAAAGATTTAACACGTTAATATCAAATCTATGAGGAAGAGAACAAGAGAGTAGAATCAACTCCTTTATATATAAAATAATTCTAACAGTATATTTCATACCTAGTCTGCTGTGTACCTAGTCTGTTCGTCCCTTGGGTCTCCGGCTACTAGTCTGTTTTACGACCATATAGCTTAGCAGCTAATGGGCATAGCTAGTAGACCTAGCCAAGTTTGTCTTGTGTGTTTAGTCCATTGTGTTTAGTCCTCAAGTCTGTTTAGTTTGTCTAGTCTTGTTTGATTGGTATCCCTTGTCTGTTTGGTATATTAGTTTGTTTAGTCTTGCTTGTTTAATCCCTAGCAGAGGCGAACCATGGTGAAGTGGGGGCCACAGGCAAAATGAATAGATGAGGCCCTTCTAAAAGATAATTTTGTTTATATGTTTGTTACCTAAATATACATTTATACAACATAAAAAAGTAGTCAAAACACATAATATAACATAAATAATTAATTTTTTTAAACAACGTGCATATTCTTTGACAAAATATTAATCTAAAATCTTAAAGATACAGAACAATCTTCTTATCTACAGTAATGAATTGTCACCAAATGCTGTCAAAGGTAACTTCTGTCTGAGGCAGTGATGATAGGGACTTAAGCAATGCTCCTATTTATAGAAATATATGGTAATCATCGTAATTTATCGTTTATCAACTGGCTATGTTGACTAATTTTCTAGAGTTGTAAAGTAAATTTATTGATATAGTAACAGTATATCTAACATGCTGCGCTTACCATTTTCACTGTCAGAAGGATGGACTGGGGGATCTCCTTGAGGTGGTGGTTGTGGTGACAGGAACTTAAGCAATGCTCCTGAATGCAGAAATATGATTAGCATTTTAATTTAATATTTTATTTAATTTACAGTTTAACTATTAGTTAATTGTTCATTGACAACTAATTATGTTAACTCAACTATTTTAATGTAGAAGAGCTAAATAAAAATGTCAACTGTAAATGTAATGATATTCATTTAAATTGTTTTGTGAGCTCTCCACTGGCAGCAAAACACAGTACCAAAACTTGCCAAGTGGTGATGTTCACCTCATTAACATTATCACGTATTGCAGCCTATTAATACCTGCATAACATGCATGCTGATGCTACAGTACATGTAACTCTAGCTACTAACCCTATTAGAAATTAGACAATCTAGAAACTTATTAAAAGAAAATAAGCTGGTACAACAGAAACACTGGTTTGTCATATAATTATCATTAAGTCATCAATGATAACTATCTCCATCACTTAACTTACCGCTGTCATGTTTCCTCTTCTTGTTCCCCCCCCCCCCCCCCCCCGCTTTTTTTTTTTCATTTAAAAAAAAGCCTAGTAATAAGTGCTGCTGTGCCAGTTTGAAAACCGCGGCTGACGCATCCCGAAGAAAACGCAAGGACATCCAGCATAACGTGAGAGGGAGCCCTCTAGGGGGGATGCGGATATATTGCTCCCTGTTGCGTGTAGGTTTTTAACAATTACATTTCAGATTGTTCATATGGTCAGCTGTTGGGGTCCCTCCAAATGCGGGGCCCCAGGCAATTGCCTGTCTTGCCTGCCCTATTGCTACTCCTCTGGGGCCTCATGTATCAACGCTGCGTACGCACAAAAACTTTGCTTACGCCAGTTTTCACGCTCACGGTCGGATTTACTAACAGTGAAATTAACGTGAGAATGTGTGTTCTTCCACACCAACTTCATGTCTGGCATACGTGTATTTCTTGTGTGTGTTTGTTTTATTTCCGTTGGTGACTCCTAGAGACAATTATGTTAATTTGCACACTACAGAGTATCGCACCAACACATGTGAAAAACATTGCTATTAATTTATAATTGATAAAATGGGTTAATTGACAATATTTTTCTACCAATTATTTGATTTAGAACATATAAAAGCATTTTCAAATGTATACAACCCTTAGTCTATGGCAATGGCAGTGTTGGCCTTATTAAAGGACATTGTCAATGGCCGAATCCGAAGGGAACGCGTTTTTAGGGATCACAGTGATTTCTGGCCCATGATGATGACTGGCTTATTAGCCGTTTCAGATTTCCAAGAACTATCCTCCAGCGAGGAGCCACGCATTACCCGTTCCCTTACAGGTGCTGGCAACTGGTTCTTTCCAAAGGGAACTGGCAGACCGCTCGGGGTTAAGCCAGTCGTCTTTGAGCCATGCAGTGCCAGCTGTATGGGACGGGATCATCCGCATGTCTAGCAGTAATATATTAAAGGACATTAAAGCGCAATTTGCAGCGATCTCCGGTTTTCCTAATGCAATCGGAGCCATCGACTTCACGCACATTGCTATAAAGGCGCCATCTGAAGACGAATTTGCATACGTGAATCGGAAACATTTCCATTTAATAAATGTGCAAATATGTGATGCTCAAACAGGTTGCATGATCTAACCCTAACCGTGCGCACACCCCCCCGCCCTGTTGCATGATCTGACTACGTGCCCGTTGCATGATCTGGGGAAAAAACAATGCTAGACCAGGTTGCCCCATTCAAATTTCTCAGTGCCCCTCCATATGGTCAGGTCCATATGGCCCTGCTCAAATGCGCCTAACAAATATTGTGGCAAGGTGGCCTGGGTCAACCCATGATTCATTCATCCTCACAAACAGCATGGTTGGGATGAGGCTCCAAGGTGGCAGGGTGCGCGATGGGTGGCTTCTTGGTGAGTGATGTATTTAAAGATATTATTCCAGCTAAGTTTTTTTATTTTATTTTGTTATTACTGTAATTCCGGAGGACAAACTTGCAAATAACAGTTTTTCTCCGGTCTACTTCCGATAGGAGCACTTCCAATTCACATTCTGTGAAGTTTCTCTTCTTGCTTGCTTTTGCCATTGCTTTCTCGTTTGGTTTTGCCAAAGTGGAGTCATTACCATATTTATACGGGGGATGAGGCAGGGAGGGGTTTTGCGCTCGTGCATGTGCGCTCAATTTCACGTTAATTCGAATGTACAAAGAGAATATGCGTGGGATTCCGCGTACGCAGTGTTTCATACATCTGATTTTTTTTGTGCGTACGCACGTTTACAGCTTTGTCCGTACGCAATGTTTTCGTATGAATTCAACGCAAGTCTTTGTACATGAGGCCCCTGGTCCCTAGTCTGTGTATTATTTGATTAATGGTTTTGGTTAAAGCATGCTCCAAAGTAAAGCCAACTTCCTCTGCCCATGTTTTGTTTATCATTAAAAAGACTCTTTATTTTCCATCATCCCTTCTATGCCTATGCCTCACCATCAAGCCCACTGTCCAACACCTACAGTTTATTACAGAATGCTCGGCCTTACCAAAGGCATAGCAGAACTCACCCCCCCCCCCCCGCATGTCCGATGAAGTAATATGCTCTGGTCCCATCCCAATGAGACGTGGCGACATAGCTTACAGCAGGTTATGGTCACTGAACCGCTGGATGTCCAGGTGGTGCTCCGAAAATAATGTGGGCTTCATAGACAATTGGAAGACCTTTGAGGACAAAGCTGGCCTGTAAGGGTGTCCATCCCACTCGGGAAGGTGCTGCTCTCATTT
Organism: Channallabes apus; assembly: GCA_030522415.1. Classification (NCBI taxonomy): domain Eukaryota; kingdom Metazoa; phylum Chordata; class Actinopteri; order Siluriformes; family Clariidae; genus Channallabes; species Channallabes apus. The sequence goes on along the minus strand of CM060116.1, from coordinate 34,745,207 downwards.
CCTGTAGTATAGCTCATAGTCTCAGAAGAGGTCTAGGTAATCGGTGACAATCCAGAGCCCAGGCTAACCCCAGGGAGCAGACAGACAGGCTAAACCAAGAGTCATAGTCATCACTCAGGGTTCACCATATTGAGACTGTCTGTTCCCCGAAACTAAAAAACGTAGAAAGACGTAGAAAGACTCAAAGTCTGTTTTAATAATTTAATTAACATAAAGACCACAAACTTGGATCATACTGAATGCGCAGCCGGCACCTCTGATCTGAAGCTAGGATTGTTAAATATTAGATCTCTCGCATCAAAAGCAGTTATTGTTAATGAAATTATCATAGATCAGGAATTTGAGATACTCTTTTTAACTGAAACCTGGATTAAACAGGATGACGAGGATGTAGCTCTAAATGAAGCTAGTCCTCCTGGATACAGCTACATACACCAGCCTCGGTTAACTGGTAGAGGAGGAGACGTAGCAGTTATTCACAATGATAATTTGACTATTGTACAAAAACACGGACACAAATTTAATTCATAGTATATAATTATAGTAATTATATAATTCTAGTAACAAGTGTATTTAAGTATATTAAATCAGCTCAGTCGATTCCACTAATTGTCATTTACAGACCTCCAGGGCCGTACTCTAAATTCCTTAGTGAATTTGCAGATTTCCTCTCAAACCTACTCGTTTCTGTAGACAAAGTGTTAATTGCTGGAGATTTTAATATTAATTTTAAGAATCCAGAAGACCCTCTGAGAACAGCATTTATGTCCATACTGGACTCAGTAGGAGTAAATCAGTGTGTAGTAGGACCCACTTATAAAGCAGGTCACACCTTAGATTTAATAATATTTTTGGGATTAAGTATAAAAATTTACTCACAATTCCACTGTCTGAAGTTAACTCAGATCACTATCTTGTCTGTGCCGAAACACATACCACTGAGCCACCATTAGTGATACGTTCTAAACGTTTCAGTACGTTATATATTTTATAATGTTATTAGTTTTTGTTTCAATAAATATTCTATATTTAATATCAGTAGCGTAATATTTCCACAGCAGCAGCGACAGGTATCTGAGGTGCTTATGTTACCATAACGGAAAGGTGAAGTTGTTCAGCTGTGGTAGATCTGATTTATTCAAACACAATAATAAAGCTTTATATCCTCAGGAGGGCTCATTACATTGTTTTAGCGATAATTTCACGGAAGCGAGTTCAGAACTAATCTAAAGCACTGTCACACTAAAAAAACATCAGAGAAGTTCAGAAGCTTCAAATAGAATCAACGAACTAATGAATGTTCTTAAAATGTTATACAATTAAGTAGACAGTTAGTGACTCCCCTTAGAGACTCTGTAGTAGGTTTTCTCAGTTGAATATGAAAAAAAATTACCGCTGATTATCAACGCGGGAATGAATGGCGCATTGCCCAAGTGCAAGTTAATCTTGGAGCTAAACAATTTGCTTTGGGTGAAAGCGCCATCTAGCGATCATCGTGTGTCAGCAACAGCTTCCCATTCAAAACAATAGGCGGTCAAACGGCCGGTGAACCTTTCTAGCCATCTAGCGATCATTGTATGTCAGCAACAGCTTCCCATTCAAAACAATAGGCGGTCAAACGACCGGTGAACCGCGTTATAAGTAGGTGACACTGGCGTGGCGCTTCAAGTGTTAATCGAGCTTATCTGGCAAACTACAAACCGGATTCCAAAAAAGTTGGGACACTAAACAAATTGTGAATAAAAACTGAATGCAATGATGTGGAGATGGCAAATGTCAATATTTTATTCAGAATAGAACATAAATCACGGAACAAAAGTTTAAACTGAGAAAATTTATCATTTTAAGGGAAAAACATGGTGAATCAAAATGTCATGGTGTTAACAAATCCCCAAAAAGTTGGGACGAGGCCATTTTCACCACTGTGTGGCATCTCCCCTACTTCTTACAACACTCAACAGACGTCTGGGGACCGAGGAGACCAGTTTCTCAAGTTTAGAAATAGGAATGCTCTCCCATTCTTGTCTAATACAGGCCTCTAACTGTTCAATCGTCTTGGGCCTTCTTTGTCGCACCTTCCTCTTTATGATGCGCCAAATGTTCTCTATAGGGGAAAGATCTGGACTGCAGACTGGCCATTTCAGTACCCGGATCCTTCTCCTATGCAGCCATGATGTTGTGATTGATGCAGAATGTGGTCTGGCATTATCTTGTTGAAAAATGCAGGGTCTTCCCTGAAAGAGATGACGTCTGGATGGGAGCATATGTCGTTCTAGAACCTGAATATATTTTTCTGCATTGATGATGCCTTTCCGGACATGCAAGCTGCCCATGCCACACACACTCATGCAACCCCATACCATCAGAGATGCAGGCTTCTGAACTGAGCGTTGATAACAACTTGGGTTGTCCTTGTCCTCTTTTGTCCGGATGACATGGCGTCCCACATTTCCAACAAGAACTTCGAATCGTGACTCGTCTGACCACAGAACAGTCTTCCATTTTGCCACACTCCATTTTAAATGATCCCTGGCCCAATGAAAATGCCTGTGCTTGTGGATCTTGCTTAGAAATGGCTTCTTCTTTGCACTGTAGAGTTTCAGCTGGCGACGGCGGATGGCACGGTGGATTGTGTTCACTGACAATGGTTTCTGGAAATATTCCTGAGCCCATTCTGTGATTTCCTTTACAGTAGCATTCCTGTTTGTGGTGCAGTGTCGTTTATGGCCCCGGAGATCACGGGCATCCAGTATGGTTTTACGCCCTTGACCCTTACGCACAGAGATTGTTCCAGATTCTCTGAATCTTCGGATGATATTATGCACAGTTGATGATGATAACTGCAAAGTCTTTGCAATTTTTCGCTGGTTAACACCTTTCTGATATTGCTCCACTATCTTTCAACATTGTGGGAATTGGTGATCCTCTACCCAATTTGGCTTCTGAGAGACACTGCCACTCTGAGAAGCTCTTTTTATACCCAATCATGTTGCCAATTAACCTAATTACTGTTAATTGGTCTTCCAGCTCTTTGTTATGCTCAAATTGACTTTTTCCAGCCTCTTATTGCTACTTGTCCCAACTTTTTTGGGATTTGTTGACACCGTGAGATTTGTAATCAACATATTTTTCCTTTAAAATGATACATTTTCTCGGATTAAACTCTTGATCTGTCATCTATGTTCTATTCTGAATAAAATATTGACATTTGCCATCTCCACATCATTGCATTCAGTTTTTATTCACAATTTGTTTAGTGTCCCAACTTTTTTGGAATCCGGTTTGTACTTGTACACACGTGTCTGAGATTCATTTCAGTGATCCAAAGAGCCCTGAGACACAATACCATCCATGAGTTTAATTTAAAAACTAAACATTTAATGTTTATGACACTTACATCCAATTTGCATAATAATTTGGAACGCTGTGTATGTGGGTAGAAAACTCTTATCTGTTGAGCGGGGGTTAGCTGTTAGCTTCTCTTTCTAACCCAGCCCGTGTACAGTATATGTGGTAAGGGGTTTTGGCTTTCTAAATTACCTGGGTTAGAGCCCAATTCGGACTCACCATTCTCCTTTTGCTGGCAGCCCCCACTGCCTCTGCCTGCCACGCACCTCCTGCTCCATGCGAGCTATGCCCCGTGAACAAAACCGCTATTCTGGTTCAGAGTGTAAAACTGACAACAGTGATTTATGTTTAAAGTTGCTTGCTTTTCTCTTGTCAAACCTGTTACCACTTAACTAAAAGAAAAAAAGCATTGTGTAGATGTGAGAGTGGCAAACAGACGAATATGCTTTTTTGAAAATTGTGTTTAATAGATTATGTTTCTGAGGAAATCATGCGAGGTAGTATGTCTAAAAAAGATATTTGTGCCACATTACTGCACTCGCAGTATTCCTGCTGTGTCCACTACAAAACGAAAAGTTCTTCCATCTTATTCAAACAATATCACAATCCTCATGACAAGTACGGTGGCCCAGAAGGGCAAATCATCTTTCCCGTATGTGTATTTTTTCCCCTTGTAAGTGTGTTTTTTTTCCCTCTTGAAAATATATGCTTTTCCCCTTGTAAATGTGTGTTTTTCCCTTGCAAGTGTGTGCTTTTTCCCTTTTGTGCGCAACTACTTCTTCCCGTGTGAGAACTCTATTTCTCCCGTATTTTGCAAGCTAAATGCTAATGCGCAAAGGACTTTGGGAGTGAGGTCAAAACGTAACTGAAGACGGAACCTTACACGGATTGTCCCCCTACATAATCTCTATCAAATATTATATTAGAACATAAATTCGTAGGTTTATGATTTACAAATCACAAATTACACCCAACGAATTTAATTATAAAATAAGCAATATAAAAATCCGTGTCAGGGGTTGGGGGCATTTTAGCGCATAACCCTGGCTTGATTCCGAGTGTTCATTTTGTCCGTGTTGGCCACAAAATCCCATAGTGCCTTGCACATTAGCTTTAGCGTTTAGCTTGCAACTTAAACGAGAAAGTTAGTTCTCGGACACAGGAGAGATGCTTTGCCTTTCTGGAGCATGTTTTTTTTTCTCCCTTGTGGTGCATTATTTTTCCCTTGTGATTGTATTATTTTTCCCATGTGAGTATATTATTTTTCTCGTGTAAGTGTATTATTTTTCCCTTGTAAATGTGTGCTTTTTCCGTGTATGTATATTATTTTTCACTTGTAAGTGTACTATTTTATCCTTGTAAGTGTATTATTTTTCCCTTGTGAATGTATTACTTTTTCTTTGTAAGGATATAATTTTTTCCTTGTCAATGTTGAATTTTTCCCTTGTAAGTATATTTTTCTCTTATGAATGTATAATTTTCCCCTTGTGGTCTGGCTTTTTTTCTTTCTTTCTATGTGCATGACGTTTCCCTTGTGAGTGTGTTTTTTTTTTTCCTGTGTAAGTGTTTTTCCCCTCATAATTTAAAATTTTTACATTTTTGCATGATCTAATTTTTTGAGGTAAACTGTATTTCAAATGTCACACTCATTGTTTACATGTGTATTTTAATTATTTGGCAATTTATTATTTATGGTGTTGCTTTTATTCTTGAACATTCCATTAACAGTACATAGATAAAACTACTATTCATAAGCCTACATGTTTTTATGTAACCAATTGCATTAAGCTGTTAAACATGACACCCTGGTTATGTTTCAAATTCAAATTAAATTTTTATTTGTCACGTACACAGTCATACACAGTACAATATGCAGTGAAATGGTTATACGACTGCCAGTGACATTAAAAATAAAAGCTTAAACATAAGAAATAAATATGAATAAAATAAATACATTAGAAAATAAAATTAACTAGTAAAATATACTCATTCATTCATTCATTTTTCTATACCGCTTAATCCTGTGTTCAGGGTCACGGGGGACCTGGAGCCTATCCCAGGAGACTTCGGGCAGTAGGCGGGGTACACCCTGGACAGGGTGCCAATCCATCGCAGGTACAAGTAAAATATACTGTAATAGAAATACGGTAGAAAATGAAATTAACTAGTAAGATATACTGTACAAAGTAAAATAAAATATACTGTACAAATAAGAAAAAAATATCAATATAACAATATAGAAATATAAAAGAAGAAAATAGAAATTTGTCCAAATCAGAAATGTAGAAATGACTGGGGTGTGCAAATATGCATAAAAGTGACTTCTTAAAGTGTCTTATTATTAAAGTGATTTGTGCAGTGGTCCATAAATGGAAATATAAATATATAAATTCAAATTCAAATTTTATTTGTCACATACACAATCATACACAGTATAATATGCTGTGAAATGTTTTATACGACCGCCAGTGACCTTAAAAAATAAAAAAAAATAAAAATAAAAGCTTGTACATAAAATAAATAATCAATAAAAAGGAAATACTAAAGAAATAATTTTAACTAGTAAAATTAACTGTGCATAAGGGCATAATAAAATATTGCAAAAATATAGGATTAAAGTGACAGTGGTTGTGCAAATATGCATGGAGGTGACATGTGCAATTGTCCAGATGTATGAGTATTTAGTGCAAGTGTGTATGAATGTGTCCATGATTGTCCAGTCAGTGTTGTGAGCTTAAAAGATGTTATTAGTTCTGTGTGGAGGTGTGATTGTGTGATTGAGAGACCTTATCGCCTGCGGGAAGAAGCTCCTCCTCAGTCTCTCTGTGTTGGCCTTTAGGGAGCGGAATCTCTTCCCAGACCGCAACAAAGAGAACAGTCCATTACTGGGGTGACTGAGGTCCTTCATGATCTTCCTGGCCTTAGTCCAGCACCGCTTGCTGTAGATGGAGTGTAGGTCAGGGAGCTCAGTGCGGATGATGCGCTCGGCTGATCGCACCACCCTCTGTAGAGCTCTTCTGTCCTGCATGGTGCTGTTCCCGAACCAGGTCGTGATGTTTCCCGTCAGGATGCTCTCTATGGTGCAGGAGTAGAAGTTCCTGAGCACCTTGGAGGGCAGTCTAAAGTCTCTCAAGCGTCTGAGGTGGTAGAGGCGCTGCCGGGCTTTTTTCACCACGGTGTTGATGTGACAGGACCATGATAGGTCCTGCGTGATGTGAACACCGAGGTATCTGAAGCTGTCCACTCTCTCCACTGGGCTCCTGTTGATGACGGGGGTCTGGTAGTTCCTCTCCTGCTTTGTACTAAAGTCCACTATCAGCTCTTTTGTCTTACTGACGTTCAGGAGGAGATTGTTCCTCTGGCACCAGTTCTCCAGATTTCCAATCTCCTCTAGGTAGTCCGACTCATCATTGTTGGTGATCAGTCCGACCACGACGGTGTCGTCAGCAAACTTGATGATGGAGGTGGAGTTGGTAGTGGCCACGCAGTCGTGGGTGTACAAAGAGTACAGCAGGGGGCTCAGAACACAACCCTGTGGGGCTCCAGTGCTGAGAGTGAGTGTGGCTGAGACATGTCCGCCCATCCTTACTGCCTGTGGTCTGCCAGTCAGAAAATTGGAGATCCACTGACATATAGATGAGCTCAGTCCCAGGTGCTCCAGCTTGGTGGTGAGTGTGGAGGGAATTATTGTGTTAAAAGCAGAGCTGTAGTCGATGAAGAGCATTTTAACATAATTCCCTTTCCTAGTGTCCAGGTGAGTGAGTGATGTGTGGAGGAGATGAGAGATTGCATCGTCTGTGGAGCGGTTCTGACGGTATGCAAACTGTAGTGGGTCCAGTGTGTCGGGTAGTGAAGAAATGATGAAGTCTCTGATAAGGCGTTCAAAGCACTTCATCACTACTGAGGTGAGGGCTACAGGTCGATAGTCATTGAGGGAAGCAGGATGTGGTTTCTTTGGAACAGGAACAATGATGGACTCTTTGAAGCATGTGGGGATCACCGACTGAGATAAAGAGATGTTGAATATCTCAGTGAACACAGGTGCTAGCTGGTCTGCGCAGGCTCTGAGGATACGACCTGAGATGCCGTCTGGTCCTGCTGCTTTCCTGGTGTTCACTCTCTTGAAGGCTCTCCTCACGTCGTGCTCGGAGATGATGAGCGCGTTCCCGGTGCTGGCTGTGTCTTCCTGTCTGCAGCCGTTAGCGCCGCTAGCATTAGCGCCGTTAGCATTAGCGCCGTTAGCATTAGCATTGCTAGCGTCTTTAGCTGCAGCCTTGAAGCGAGCGTAAAATGTGTTCAGCTCGTCTGCCAGAGTCGCGTCCGCGTTCATCATACCGGATGCTGGTGCTTTATAGTCCGTTATTGTTCTTAGTCCCTGCCACAGGCTCCTAGAGTCACTCTGTTGAAGCTGTGACTCTAGTTTTCTCCCGTAGCGCTGCTTCGCCTCTTTCACCGCCTTCCGGACGTTATATGACGCAGCCTTGTACGGTTCCATGTCCCCCGACGCAAGTCCCGTGTTGTAGGCAGCTGTGCGAGATCTCAGAGCGTCGCGGATGGTTTTATCCACCCACGGCTTCTGGTTGGGAAACGTTCTGATAGTCTTTTTCTCTACCGTATCGTCTGCCAGCTTTTCAATAAATCCCACAACCGCTTCCGTAAACACGCTGACGTCATCATCGGAGCTGTTTCTGAACATGTCCCAGTCTGCGTCATCGAGTGCGTCCTGTAACGCGGCCACCGATTGGTCCGTCCAGCGCGCGACCTTCCTCAGGACCGGAACTTCCTGCTTCAGCCTTTGTTTATATTTTGGCATGAGGAAGATGGCGGCGTGGTCGGATTTACCAAACGCTGGACGAGATTGTGCCTTGTAACCGTCTTTGACCGTGGTATAACAGTGGTCCAGTGTCCTTTCGCCCCTGGTGGGACAGGTGATGTGCTGATAAAAGTTCGGCGCTGCGCGTTTGAGGTTGGCACTATTAAAATCCCCCGCCACAATGAGCGCAGCGTCCCGGTGTTGTGTCTGGTGCTGTGTGAGTGCCTCATGCAGCTCGCATAAGGCAGTGTTAGTGTCTGCTTGTGGAGGGATGTAAACGGCACTGATTATGACCGATGTGAACTCCCGTGGAAGATAAAATGGACGACACATGATGGACAGTAGTTCCAGATTTGGTGTGCAGGAGCGTGTAAGAGGAACAACGCTCGCGCTGTTGCACCAGCTGTTGTTCACCATTAAGCACACGCCGCCTCCCCTTGACTTCCCCGAGTCCCGCGTCCTGTCCATGCGGTGAACCGAGAAGAACTCGGCCGGCTGTATGGCGTGGTCTGGCACCGCTGGGTTCAGCCATGTCTCGGTGAAGCAGAGGAGATTGCAGTCCCGAATGTCTCTCTGGAACTTTATCCTGGCCCTGAGGTCATCGAGCTTGTTCTCCAGTGACTGGACGTTGGCGAGCAGGATACTAGGCAGAGGTGTGCGGTGTGCACGGGCCCTGAGCCGGTTCCTCACACCAGCTCGTTTCCCTCGAGGTCTCCGTCCATTGTTCTTCCTCAGGATCTCACTCGGCCAGCTCGGATCCGGAGTTAAAAACGTCGAATTGTGAGTACATTGTATACCAATAGAAACAAGAGTGTCTCTATCATACCTAATGTACTCAATGGTGATGATTTTGCCGATTTTAAAACACTGAAAACTAGCTTAAAGAACAAAAACAAAGAAAAGGTGGTCGGAGCAGTCGTGACGGCAGCCGACCTCACCGGCGCCATCTTGTAAAAATATAGTATATATAGTGCAAAAGTGTGCATGAATGTGCAGATAACACTTGAAGTACTTGTAAATTTATCCCAAATTTCAGCTCATCTTTCCCATGAAACATCAGGTCAGGTGAAATGGCTGTCCAATCAAGCAACTAAATGGTCACCAAAATAGTTGGTGGTAGTGTTTGATCTTAGGGGCTTACACTCCTTCTGGAAGGTGTAGATGATCATCTTCTGGACAATTTGTTAGGTCAGCAGTCTTCCCCATGATTGCAGTGAAATATTCTAATATTTTGACATACTGGATTTGATTTTCATGGAGGTGTAAGCAGTAATCATTTAAATGAAAACAAAAAGTTTTACTTTTTGAATAACATAAAAAAATATATAAATTTTGGGAAATGCACTATAAGTAAATGTATGCAGAGGTGCTTTACAGTTGAAGGAGTCCTTTGCTGTAAAATGTTTAAGAACCTCTTTTTAACTACTGAACTTATGGTATTAATGTATTCATAAATATTATGGAATATGTTGTTCGAAGGCGGCGCGGTGGTGTAGTGGTTAGCACTGTCGCCTTGCACCTCCAGGGTCCGGGTTCGATTCCCGGCCAGGCTCGATTCCCCTCTCTGTGTGCATGGAGTTTGCATGTTCTCCCTGTGCTTGGTGGGTTTCCTCCGGGTAATCCGGTTTCCTCCCACAGTCCAAAGACATGCAGATTAGGCTAATTGGCGTTCCCAAATTGACCATAGTGTGTGAATGAGTGTCTGTGTGTGTGCTCTGCAATGGATTGGCACGCTGTCCATGGTGTACCCTGCCTTGGGCCCAGAGTCTCCTGGGATGGGCTCCAGGTCCCCGCGACCCTAACACAGGATAAAGTGGTATAGAAGATGAATGAATGAATGGATGTTGTTCGAACTGAAACAGAGATGTCACTAATATCTCCGAGGCATGCATGCTTCAGTTAGCAAAACAACATTAATGATGCTAAAATCACATAATGTATATACTGTAAGCCTGTACCCTTACATAGAGTGGAGTAACATCTGATTCTATTCAGTGTCATTTGCAGCAATGCTTTACATGCGCTTTAACTGTTTTGCTAAAGAATACAGTAAGCAAACTGGAAATAAATACTCAACTATGAATTACATTAAACCCTTTATTTACAAATTAATTAAATACATGCATGTATTGGTGGTGCAAGAAGGCAAATCATCAAGGGTCCGTCCTCTCCACGACAATCTACAACAGGGGAGAAATATAGACATGTTAATGTGTCTAGTATAAAGACTTCATGATGTTACTATGCAGGTTAAGAGAGTACACCCCTCACATTTCAGCAACTTATTATATGTTCTTAAGAGAATACTATAGAAATGAAAATTGGATATACTTTAGTCAATGTGTGGCTTTACTGTCCTCTAACAACAACTCAACATGCAGACATGAGTACACCCTAGGTGAACTCAAAACTGTGTCCTAAGTGTCAATAGCTTGTGTGAGCACTGTTGTTATATAGCACGGCTTTAATCCTCCTGGGTCTGGAATTCACCATGTACATGTTGTTGCTGGGATCTTCTCCCACTCTTCCATAATGATATCACGGAACTGCTGGATGTTAGACACATGGCGTTTCGCCACTTTCCGCTTGAAGGAAGAGCTCAGTACAGGTCAGATGGGAAGACATACTCGGTCACTGACAAACACATGAACATGATGAATAGGTCATGTGACTGTGTATGGTTAAAGATGTACAGCTGTTATCACTTAGTTTGTACTGACTTTTGTTGCCAGCTTTTTTGACAATGACTGTGTTCAGTTATTATCAGAGCACAGTAAATTTAAACTGTTATACAAGCTACACATTGACGACTATGAAGCTGGTTTTTTAGTCTCCACATTTATATAGTCCTGTAGTAATGTTGGCTTTTCTACTTTGAATAAACAACTTGAAGAAATGTAAAAATGAAAGTCTTGAAAATGCCTAAGATGGGGATCAGAGCATCACCAAGAATTAAAACTTTGTTTTATTGTTGCAATAAAACTTTATCCTTACTTTATCTAGATCTGCACGGAGTCCGGAGTCTTTCTTTAATTTCTTTTATTCAAGCAAATAGTTAATCTACAAAATCAACTTGCACTTGGACAATGTGCCATTTATTCCCGCGTTGATAATCAGCGATTTTTTTTTTTTCATATTCAACTGAGAAAATTCCTACTACAGCGTCTCTAAAGGGACAAAGGAAGAGAAAAAAAATGGCAGAAGAAAAACAAGTCATGTTTTGCATTATAACCCAAAACTTTTGCAATATAACTCACACTTTTGGCGCTATAACCCAAATCTTTTGCGCTATAACCCAAAACTTTTGCTTTTTGAGTTATATCGAAAAAGTTTGACTTTTTTGACACACAAAATTTGACTTTTTTTCTGCCGTTTTTTCTCCTCCTTTGTGCATCTAGGGGCTTCGTACTATAACAAAACCAAAATAACTTCTCGGATGTTTTTTTTGTGTGACAGTGCTCTAGGTGGAGCAGGAGCAGCGATTTAGTTCTGAACTCGCTTCCGTCAAATTATCGCTACAACAATGTAATGACCTCTCCTGAGGAGATAAAGCTTTATTATTGCTTTTGAATAAATCAGATCTACCACAGCAGATAATAAACTATGCTATGTGTAAAGTTTTTCTAAAGTTGCATAGTAGAAGAGGCGAGTTGCTCGATCTGTCTGCTATGCTTCGGTAATCTTTTTTGGCGCCAGGAGCGACTCAGTCAAACACACACACGTTGTCTGTCAGAAAGGTCTCTGTATATTAACAGCAAAAGATGGGTTTTTTATATGTTTGACATAGACATATGTTACTACAAAGAACATGAACCATTGTAAATGTCCTGGTGAGATTGTGAAGAATCAAAGGAGAGGAAGATAGAGAGGTGTCCGTCCAGAGACAGATCACAAGATGTTGGCTCGAGGTAGGGGGAGAGGGGGAAGGAGACAGAGGGAGATAGCGAGAGAGGGAGAGAGAGGGGGAGAGAGAGACATAAAGAGATTATGGGAAGGTGAGCGTGGGAGTGTTCACACCTTTAAGAACAGATGCAAGAGGAGATAGGAAGATAGCAGCAGGAAATATTTAACACGTTAACATCAGATCTATGAGGAAGAAATAACCCCTTTATATATAAAATAATTCTAACACTGTGTCATAACCGAAGCAAACACCACGATTATGCCTCGTTTCGTTCAGTGTTGCTAGGCAACGGACCACGCGCCTAATCGGCGGGAACATGGTGCACTTGGCCGCAGTGTATGATAAACCGGCGGAATGTTTCACTGTTAATGCGCACATACACCGTGTTCCAAATTATTATGCAAATTATATCTTTCTCTGATTTTCATAATTAGTCAATGCAAATGACAGTCAGTATAATTTTCAAGTCATCAACCATTAGGGTATAATTAAAATTTTATTGAACAAACCTCCTAATGATAATATTTATTTAAAAAAAATAATAATCAAATAAAAATGCACTGTTCCAAATTATTATGCACAACAGAGTTAAAACATTTAATGAAAATAGGCTTTTGTTGAATTTGCAGCATTATGAGGTCATATTTACTGAAATCAAAAGCTATTTAAATCAAAAACATCCTAACAGGGCATGTTACATCTTAACATAGGACCCCTTCTTTGATATCACCTTCACATCCATTGAACGTGGGAGTTTTTGGACAGTTTCTGCTTGAATTTTTTTGCAGGATGTCAGAATAGCCTCCCAGAGCTGCTGTTTTGATGTGAACTGTCTCCTATCCTAGATCTTTTGCTTGAGGATGCTCCAAAGGTTCTCAATGGGGTTGAGGTCAGGGGAGGATGGTGGCCACACCATGGGTTTCTCATCTTTTATGCCCATCGCAGCCAATGACACATGGGTATTCTTTGCAGCATGAGATGGTGCATTGTCATGCATGAAGATTTTGCTACAAACGGTACGGTTCTTCTTTTTGTACCATGGAAGAAAGTCAAAAACTCTATATACTTTGCCGAGGTCATTTTCACACCTTCAGGGACCCTAAAGGGGCCTACCAGCTCTCTCCCCATGATTCCGGCCCAAAACAAGACTCCACCGCCTCCTTGTTGACGTCGCAGGCTTGTTGGGACATGGTGACCACCCATAAACCATCCACTACTCCATCCATCTGGACCATCCAGAGATGCACGACACTCATCAGTAAACAAGACTAGTCTTCATGTATGCCTGGGCCCACTGCAACCGTTTCTGCTTGTGAGCATTGGTGAAGGGTGGCCGAATAGTAGGTTAATGCACAACTGCAAGTCTCTGAGGGATCCTACACCTTGAGGTTCGCGGGACTCCAGAGGCACCAGCAGCTTCAAAATTAAATCAAATTCAAATTTTATTTGTCACATACACAGTCATACACAGTACGATATGTAGTGAAATGCTTACACGACCGCCTGTGACATTGAAATTTTTAAAAAGAATTCACAAGACGTAAGAGAAATGGAAAAAGAAATAAATTAAATAGTTTAACTATAAGAAGTTAGACCAAAATATAAAAGTTTTCGAAATATATAAGAAATATAAAACTTTTCTGTACAAGACAAAATTTATTTAAATTTAAATGCAAGTAAAAAGTTGAATGAGTGAAAAATGTCCAGAAGTGTGCAAATGAGCATCGTGTGTGCAATATGCAATATTGTGCCAATGTGCAATGTCCATGGTTGTCCGGTCTACCGTGTATTGGGGTGTGTTTACAGATAAATGAACCCATTCACATCAATGGGATGATTGTTGAGCCTGTCTCATCCTTTAAGTTCCTGGGGACTCTAGCCTCTAGCCTGGTCAAGAAGGCTCACCAGCGCCTATTCTTCTTGAGAACACTTAAGAAGAACCAGCTGTCCTCAACTACTCTGGTGAACTTCTATCACTGCACAATAGAAAGCATCCTAACCAACTGTGTCACAGTCTGGTATGGAAGCTGCTCTGTTGCTGAGCACAAGGCACTGCAGCGGGTGGTGAAAACTGCCCAGCGTATTATAGGGACTCCACTTCCAGCCATCAAGGACATTCAAAAGAAACACTGTGTGCGTTGAGCACGCAGTATTATTAAGGATTACTCTCACCACGCCCACAAACTGTTTTCTCTCCTGCCTTCTGGTAGGCGCTTCAGGTGTCCCAGATCAAAAACCAGCAGACTGAGGAACAGTTTCTTTCCCAGAGCTGTTTCCTTCTTGAACTCTGCCCACCCCTCACACACCACTATACTCTTCCCTTTACCATTACACTATTCACACTTTACACTATTTAATATGGACTGCACTACATTGTACATACCTGTTTGGAAATACAAATATCCATGCACAATACATTTGTAAACTTCTGACTGAGTATATATTCGTACATGTCTACATTATGTTCATCTTGTATATTCCTGTACATTATCTGTACATGTCTACTTGTAAATTCCTGTCTATAGAAATAGCAACCTGTACATTATGCACATATCTATTTGCAAATTCCTGACTATAGTCAATAACAACTTGTATATATTGCTCATCCATTGTAAATTTATAATTACAGTTACTAGCATTGCTCACATAATATCCTTCTATAATAGATACCCATAGCTTCTCCCTGCACATATCCCTTTTAACTTATACACTGTAAGCCCAGACAAGTTGAATTTACTTGAAAAAATTTGAGGAAACCGGTTGCCTGAAAAAAATTAGTTATGTTTATTGAAAACTTAAGTAAGTTTAACTTAAATGCTAAGTTGACTTAACTTAAAATTGTTTGTAATATCAAATGCTTTACCCAATCACACCACTTAATATCTTAAGTTAAAGTGAATTTTTTAAATTTATATTAAACTTAAATTAGAGCATTTAAAGTATTTTTTTATCGAAACACAGTATATTCTTTTTCTTTTTTATTTAAACTTCAAACATGAAATTCAAGAACATGTGTCTTATAAATCTTTTTTTGTTTATTATTTAAACAGAGGTTTAATCATATTCTAGGTGCAGAGCAACACATCAGTCCATCACTACACTCCCTTCCAAGATGATGTCCACTCTGGATGGGCTGAGTTGAGGTTTTTCTTGATCAACACTCACACTGGTGTTTTACTGTACAAGTCCATATTAGTTACATCCTAACAGAAAAAAACAAAAACAGATTAACAAAGAAGATATCCTGTAATTAACCAGTTAGATAATGCAGTCTTGTCCAACAAAAAGTACCTCTTTTTACCTCCACCTATTTATATTTTTCATGTGCATAAAATTTACCACTTTGTAAATCATTGAAGTCAAAGTAAAATAGCAAGCAGTCCTCAAAAAGGCAAAGAGACAGTACTCCAAGAGAGTTGCCCATCGCTTCAGCGACAGCAGAGACAGACGGAGTCTGTGGCACGGGATACAGACCCTCACTGATTACAAGCCCCCACAGAGGACATGTGACAGCTCTATCTCTCTGCTGAATGAGCTGAATGCATTCTTTGCCCGTTTTGACACCCACAACAGCACCACGACACAGAAACACCCACCTCAGCCCGGCGACCAGGTGATGACGCTTTCCCCAGACAGCGTGAGAAGATCCTTCCGCAGGTTTAACGCGCGCAAGGCCCCAGGTCCTGACAATATTCCTGGCCGAGTATTGAGAGACTGTGCGGGGAAACTCACGGATGTCTTTACGGACATTTTTAACATCTCTCTCTGAGTCAGGCTGTTATCCCCACATGCTTTAAAACCACCACCATAATCCTAGTACCTAAGAAAACATCTCCCTCCTGTTTCAATGACTTCCGCCCAGTTGCACTTACTCCCATCATTATGAAGCGCTTTGAACGGCTAGTCATGCAGCAGATCAAGACTGCCTTCCCCCCCTCCCTGGACCCCTTCCAGTTTGCTTATCGGTCCAATCGCTCAACCAATGATGCCATTGCTACGGCCCTCCACTCAGCGCTCACCCACTTGGAAAACAAAGATTCTTATGTTAGAATGCTGTTCATGGACTTCAGCGCAGTGTTCAATACAATCATCCCACAACAGCTCACTCATAAACTGATTCAGCTGGGGATCAGCACCCCACTGTGCAACTGGCTGCTGGACTTCCTGACTAGCAGACCTCAGGCAGTACGGGTCGCCAATAACACTTCCAGCACCATCATGCTGAACACTGGGGCTCCCCAAGGATGTGTGCTGAGCCCCCTCCTCTTCACGCTGTTGACCCACGACTGCATACCATCACACAACTCCAACCTCTTTATCAAGTTTGCGAACGACACGACTGTGGTGAGTCTCATTAGCAACAATGATGAGACTAACTACAGGAGTGAGGTGAGCTGCCTGGACAGGTGGTGCACAGACAACAATCTCTCCCTGAACGTGGAAAAGACAAAGGAGATTGTGGTCGATTACAGGAGAACATACACCCAACACTCTCCGCTGTCCATCAATGGTGCGATCATGGAGAGGGTAAGGAGCACCAAGTTTCTGGGTGTGCACATTACGGAAGATCTCTCCTGGTCCACCAACACTGCAGCACTAGCCAAGGAAGCTCAACAGCGTCTCTACTTTCTCCGTAAGCTGAGAAGAACCGGAGCCCCGAAACCCATCATGCGCACCTTCTACAGAGGCACCATTGAGAGCATCCTGACCAGCTGCATCACTGTGTGGTTCGGCGCCTGCAATGCGTCCTGGCAGAAAACTCTCCAGCGCATAGTGAGAGCAGCTGAGAAGATCGTTGGTGTCTCTCCCCCCCACCCCCCACCCCTCCTGGACATTTACAACACCCGCCTCACACGAAAAGCTATCAACATCGCCCCTGACCCTACCCACCCGACTCAGAGCTTCTTTTGTCTGCTACCATCAGGGAGGAGACTAAGGAGTCTCCAAGCCAGGACAAGCAGATTGAAGAACAGCTTCATCCATCAGGCGATCAGGAAGCTCATCTCCCTTCCAGCTCTGCCTCCCCTGTGCTCTTCGGCCTCTCCAACCGTTATACTCTGACTCCTTCATTTCTCACACACACACACACACACACACACACACACACACACACACACACACACACACACACACATACATACATACACACTCATACAGACCCACACGCTCTCAGGCACACAACACTCACACAAACTCACACATACACACACTCACACATACACTTGTACCTGTCACTTTGTGCTCCAGGCACCATTGATACTTTCACTACCTCAAACCGGGAAATAACATTTTAAAAAATGGCATTCCTTGTTCATATTGGATTTATACCCCATCCCGTTTGTTTACTGGTTTATATAGCTCATTATATTGTCACTTGTCACTTTTATCAACTAAAATAAGCACATTTGCACTATTCCAATTGCACTGTACCGTTTCTCTCAGTATTTACATTTAGACATTTGGCAGACGCTCTTATTTAGAGCGACTTACATTTTTATCTCATTACACATCTGAGCAGTTGAGGGTTAAGGGCCTTGCTCAAGGGCCCAACAGTGGCAACTTGGTGGTTGTGGGGTTTGAACCTGGGATCTTCCGAACCCTGGCCCCGTATCTGCCTTCTGTGTTGTTAACTGTCCCTTTTTGCAGGACAGTAACTAAATTACCTCACCTCTGTTGTCTTTCTAAGTTTGTGTTATTTAAGGTTGTTTTTTTTTTACCTCTTCAATGTTATTTGTAACTAGGATGAGAGAAACGTAATTTCGATTCTCTATATGTATGCACTGTACATGTAGCAGAATTGACAATAAAGTTGACTTTGACTAAAAAACAATAATGAAGGAAGAGGTGGACAATAGCCTATCACACCGGTTAAAGCTTGTTTCACTGCCCACAAACAGACCATGAAATGATAAGGTGGTTAAATTATCGTATAGGTGACTAACAGGTAAAATGACCATCAAACTAATTAAAACACTGTACTGCTCCAAAGCAGCAGAAAGAGTGATAGGACAGCGTTATACAGGTTAGCTAGCTAACTTAGCGGGTGAAATTATGTTAAATGCGCGTTCGTGTTCCCAGTTAGCTAGCGAACTTAGCAGGTGAAAAATGTCCGTCAAATTGTTGAACATTACAACGAAGTTTCAATACTTCCACACTCAGCCTCTCCAGTGCAAAATACAGCAAAAAAAATGAGCAGGTTTATACTTCTCGCCAATATCACTCACCATATTCAGTAGACTGTGGTACAGCAGTCCGACCCGTCGCTCTCCGGTCTCACCGGCTGGAAGCCGCCTCGGCTCGGTCACCTGGCGGGAGGTTAATGCGGGCCAGCATTGGCCCACAGCGCCCGTTACACAGCTCCATTAACGGCAGTCAAAGTAACAGGTGATAAAACTTTTGTCGAGCTGATATTTAAACGGCTCACAATCAGCCTCTCGAGTGAAAGAAAACTAAATTAAAAGAAGAAGAGCTGGAAAATGGATTGTGGTCGAATCAGGTGAACTAACCTAAATGGCGCATTGCGCATTCATCTCACGTTATGCCTGACGAAACAGCCAATCATCAACTTTAAATTCGGTCGCTATGGAGATAAAGAGGTGTGGCCACGGCTAAAACTTACTATTTTTAAGCTATTAAACTTAAAATTATTTACATATCACATTACTATCAAATACAAGTATATTGTATTACAAATTAGTACAATTTACTTACCTATAATAGTAATGCAATCAAACTTAAAATTATTTAGTACATTGTAATTGATTGTTTAATTAGATATCAAATCCGGGTTTACAGTGTACCTTTATCCTGCACTTTCTGCTAATTGCACTCTGGTTAGACCTAAACTGCTTTTTGTTGCCTTGTACATGTGTAATGACAATAAAGTTGAATCTAATCTAATCTAATCTAATCTAAATAATGACCATGAGTGACCATTTCTGTGCAGTGTTGCAAAAACGTGGAGATGATTAGTCCTGTGTGTTAACCTGGTTGAGAGACCGTATTGCCACAAATGTCTTCACAGTATGATGATCACGCTTAAGTTTTCGTGAAATATCAAATGTTATCATACCTTTTCCAACGTATTGCACTATTTGACACTTTTCGGCAGCAGAGAGGTCCTTTTTCTTTCCCATATTGCTTGAAATCTGTGGCCTGCTTAATAATGTGGAACAACCTTTTTCAGTACTTTTCCTTTAATTGGGCTTATCTGGAAAACTAATTATCACATGTGTCTGAGATTCATTTCAGTGATCCAAAGAGCTCTGAGACACAACACCATCCATGAGTTTAATTTAAAAACCAGACATTTAATGTTTATGACACTTACCGTACATCCAATTTGCATAATAATTTGGAATGCGGTGTAAGAATCATTTAAGAAAAGCGAGAGAAATGTGGAAGTGATGTGTGGCCACTCAATGAGAATAATTACACTAAACAGCTGAACAACTTCACTTTTCCATTTAACTCTGAGGAAACAAGCTGTATTTTGTTTGTTTATATTTAGAATTTTTATAACAGTACAAGAAGATAACAGTTTGGTCTGTGCAGTTAGTGCCCTTGTAGAGAATAAATAAATGAGTAACACCTTCCAACCCCCTCTCAAGAGAGTGCCATAGTCCATTGTTAGTTTTAATGATTTGGCTGAAACTAATTAACACTAAATGTAGATGCGGTCGTGTTATTTCACTAGTTTTGACGCGTAGCTTTGGTTTGATCATTTACTCACAAGAACGGAAGTACGATGATTTTTTTGTCTTGGTATTTTATTTTCTGCATCAAAGATTCAACACTTCATACAGTCGTCTTGAGTAAATCCACTGTGGTTACAACACCTGTTGCTATATCTTGTAAATTTCTGGCTTTTACAACAACCTATGTTATATCTATCTGATTCGTTCAGCTCATGCATATAACAACACTTTTGTTGTATATATCTGCTTACGGGTAGCTCACGGTCAAAAGCTTGTGTTTCCGTAGCCTTCCGCATCTAAACTGAAACTTTCTATCATACGACAGTCATACAAATGTATGTAATAGGAGAATGACATCACAGACCAACTTACGATTGTCAAAATTGATGCTAATGAACAGAATAAGATAGAATGAATGAAATAAAACAGATAAAATAAATAAACACAACAACAAATTCTGCAGATCCATCTTACATAACAAATGTGATATGGCTCTTACACTAAATACCCTAACACCATGAGTTTCAGGTGAAACTAATTCTGTACATGTAACAGAAAATGTAGATGCAGATTCCAAATGTATAAATATGCATGCTATACTTTTCAAATAAAATCACTATTACTTGACCCTGAAGCTTAGTTTAGCACACAAAATACAGAAAAGTCCTTTCTGGTAAATCAACTGCATATGTAGTTTATTTACAGTAATTCATAAAAAAATTATATACATTGTACAGTACAAGGTAAACACGAGAAAGATAACAAAATGAAAAAAAAGGGAGGTTGTAAAACACAGCCACAGGCCAGCGCCAGGTGCCTCCCTTTATTGAATACAGCCGCGCCATTTGATCCATAACATCAATGCCAACTTTATTGCTATTGTAGTAGGAAATTGTTTCAGGCAGTTTCTTTTCGCCATTATCAGTTGAAACTGCCTTATGCATTGTGCTCAGAACGCATACATTTTTCTTTCGTTTTGCTTGGTAAATCATGAGCATTATATTTCTTCCTTTCCCCATAAAAGTCTCCACAATACTCATGACAACAGTGTCTGATAACCGCTGACCAGCCACCCTACTGTCGTCTTTCCCTAGATAGGGAATTGCGTTCAACATGTATTTTATTTCAACATTAGCAGCCACCCAGAATTTGATACAAAACTTGTCTGGTTTATTGGCCATGTACTGCGTTAAACAGGAGCACGCTTTATTAGGGAACAGTTGCCCATCTACTGTTATGTTCACACCAGGTGTGTAAGAGGCAATGCTGTTTTTCACAAATTTCTCGAATATCTCTGAGATCATGGCAAATTTATCATTTACAAGTCGGGCAGCCCTTGTGATCATGTCATGAAAGCGCAGATAGCGCATAATGTCTCTAAATTTTTGTCGAGACATTGTCTCTTAAAAAAAATAGGATTTCTCAAGTCAGCGGACCAGTAATCATCCAGATTCATATTTTTACCGCCTGTGATACCTCTCAAATCAATGAGATCAATGAATGCTTTAGTTCATCAACTGTAAGCTTGAACTTATCATCATTGTTTCGTTCAGCTTTCGCTTCAGTGTGTTTCTTAATCTTTCCCTGCATTTCTTTATCAAACTTAGTAAACTGCTCAATGGGCTTGTAATATTGCCCTTAGCATGAGGCGTGGGCCCTGGGGTTTCTTTTAGTATATAGCACTCTCGCGCTCTCCCCCGAGGGTTTCCAGCCTTTTGTTCAACCCATACTGTGCCATCTCTTGCCTCTTGAAATGAGTCCCCTGCACAATCAATTTCAGAGTCAACATTCAACATTCAGAACTAATTTGCTTTTGCCCTCTTGCTCATCTTCTCCATCTGACACCTCATATTGCTCACACTCCGATTCCATCTCATCAATATTCCACATAAAGTTCAGCACTTGCTGTGGGATATATCGCACTCTTTGAGTTATTGTAAATAATGCACCACGCAACCGTGCAATCGCCCAAACTGTGTAGCGCAGTAAAGGCCGAGGGCCTCGACAGACCAGACCCAGGCGGCAGAAGCTGGCTTTAGGGACGTGGAACTTCTCTGTGGGGAAGAGCCGGAGCTTGTGCGGAAGGTGGAGCGTTATCGGTTCGATCTGGTGGGGATTACCTCGACGCATAGCCTCGACTCTGGATCCATACTCCTGCATAAGGGCTGGACTTTGTTCTTCTCCGGAGTTGCCCAGGGTGTGAGGCGTCAATACTTACAAGTCCCCGGCTGAGTGAGGGGGTGAGGGGGTCACTTCTCAGGGCCATCCAGTCCCTTTACGCCCAAAGTGATAGCTGTGTTCGGATTCTCGGCAGTAAGTCAGGCTTGTTTCCAGTGGGTGTTGGCCTCCGTCAGGGCTGTGCTGTCCTGTTTGTGATTTTCATGGACAGGATAACAAGGTGCAGCTGTGGAGGAGAGGGTTTTCACTTTGGTGGGCTAAGGATTGCATCGCTGCTTTTTGCAGATGATGTGGTCCTGATGTCATCAGCAGTCTGTGACCTGCAGCGCTTGCTGAATCGGTTTGCAGCTGAGTGTGAAACGGCAGGGATGAGGATCAGCACCTCGAAATCTATGGCCATGGTTCTCAGCAGGAAACCGATGGATTGTCTACTCCAGGTAGGGAGCAAGGTGTTACCCCAAGTGAAGGAGTTTAAGTATCTTGGGGTCTTGTTCACGAGTGATGGAAAAATGAGAATCGGAGCAGCGGGGGCGGTATTGCAGTCACTTTACCGCACTGTTTTGATGAAAAGAGAGTTGAGCCAAAAGGCAAAGCTCATGATCTACCGGTCGATCTTCGTTCCAACCCTCACCTATGGTCATGAGCGTTGGGTCATGGTCCTAATGAGAACTCTCAGAGTTTCAGCCCTGATCTGGACAGTTTATCTGTCTTCAGATCATCACAGGTGCGTAACCTGGGTGTTCTAATTGACCAGCATCTAAAATTTGATAAAGCCTCCGTTATTGGATCCAGTTTTTATCAGCTTCGACTACTCGCCAAAATGAAACACTTCCTCACCCCCAAAACTCTAGAAATGGCGGTTCATGCATTCATTATGGCTCGTCTAGATTACTGCAATTCATTATATTGCGGTATCTCCAAATCTCAAATTGCTCGCTTACAGCTTGTCCAAAATGCAACAGCAATATTTCTTCGTAAATGTTGTAAACATGATCACATCACTCCGATTCTGAAAGATCTACACTGGCTGCCAGTCTCTCAGAGAATTAATTTTAAAATCCTCCTCTTTGTGTATAAATCGTTACACAACCTAGCACCAGTTTACCTCTCCGATCTTCTTCACCCTTTCTCTCCTTCTAGAACACTTAGATCATGTGATCAGGCTTTATTAGTAGTCCCACGTGTGAGGCTCAAGCGCAGAGGGGCACGGGCGTTTGCGGTAGCAGGGCCTCAAAGAGATCAGACTGGCACCTTCTCTATCCTCTTTTAAGTCCTTGCTCAAAACTTTTTTTTTCCTTAGCATATTAATTCCGCTAGGTTGTGCTACTTTTGTGTTTATTGTTTTTGGGGTGTGTTTTATGAGTATTTTTTATGTGAAGCACTTTGGTCAGCCTGACGGCTGTTGTAAATGTGCTATACAAATAAATTGAACTTGAACCGAAAGAACAAGGGTAGCTGGCTTTTCACTGAGAGATAAGATGAGAAGCTCAGTCATGCGTGAGAAACTCAGATTAGAGCCACGATTTCTTTACATGGAAAGGAGTCAGTTGAGGTGGTTTGGGCATCTAGTAAGGATGTCACCAGGATGCCTCCCTAGAGAGGTCTGATCCGTCAACGTCATGGTCTCAACTATCACTTTTATGCAGACGACATTCAACTTTATTCTATCTGTACACCTACTCCATCTGCCCAAATCGACAAAATCTCTGCTTGTGTGAAGGACATTAGAGACTGGCTTAGCTTAAACTTTCTGAAACTCAACATGGACAAAACTGAGATAATTTTCATTAGAACCCCAGCACTCACCAGCAACATTTCCACCGATTACACCTGCGAGATTGCTGGCTCTCACATCAAAACATCTTCTTCTGTCAAAAATTTAGGAGTAATCTTTGACTCTCCTTTCAGCCTCACATTAAATCTGTCACTAAATCTGCTTTCTTTCATTTGCGCCACATTACCGAACTGCATCCCTTCATCAGTACCAAAGATGCTGAAACTGTCATCCATGCATTTGTATCATCACGCATTGATTACTGTAATGCCCTTTTCATTGGTCTACCTGCCAGCTCCATCTCCAGATTACAATATATTCAAAACTCTGCGGCTAGAATACTCACTCATACCAAACGCTCTGCTCATATAACCCCAATCTTGTCCGATCTACATTGGCTCCCAGTTGCCTACCGTATTAAATTCAAAATTCTTCTCCTTGTCTTTAAATCTATAAATGGCTTAGCTCCCAATTATCTTCTCAAACTGCTCTCCCCCTACATTCTGACTCGTTCACTACGTTCCTCCGATTCTGTTTTTTTTTCTGTCCCTTGGCACCGCCTCTCTTCAATGGGATTATTCAGTGTCATTGCACCTAAACTCTGGAACACTCTACCACACTCTCTCCGTTCTGTTAACAACGTCTAAGCATTTAAATCTTTACTCAAAACTCACTTGTTTTCCGAATGTTACACCTGAATCCATCTGTCCTCTGCATTTTTTGTTGTTGTCTTCTACTTTATTACTTAAATATCTGTTTGTTTTATTCTTTTTTATGTTTGTTTTTGTTTTCACTCATTGTAAAGTGTCCTTGAGCTCTGGAAAGGCGCTATATAAATAAAAATAATAATTATTATTATTAGAGGTGTTCTTGGCATGTCCAGCTGGTAGGAGATTACGGAGCAGACCAAGGACTAGATGGAGAGATTATATCTCCACACTGGCCTGGGAACGCCTTGGGATTCCCCAGTCAGAGTTAACTGGGGTGGCTTGGTAAAGGGGGTTCTCTGCTGGAACTGCTACCCCCGCGACCCGACTTTGGATAAGCGGTTGAAGATGGATGGATGGAACTGCATATATGGAATGAAACCTGATATAGTTACATATACACACTGAATGACGCATAGATAGTATGCGAGATGCCTTGCGCCATCTGCTGAGAGAAATGAGAATCACAGGCAGAATCATAGGCAGGAAACGCCATGACCGGCGGGCAGCTGTCAGCAATTTCACATAAATAAGAGCAAAATAGCTTTATACTGGCTTTTACTGGTGCGATTTTGAAAATGTAAGCATGCTGCGTGATTAAGCTCACAGGAGGGTCATGAAAGGAGGGTTCTGGAATTTTATCGAGGTTGAAGTATTTTTTTTCCCATTGCGGTGAAATGACCGGTACTAGTGTTAAAGATTAATTTGATCAAATACAGATTCCACATACATTCAGTGGATTGTTGGAGAAACCATATTGAGAAAGTTATGGACCATGGGCTAGTGTGTGTATATATACACTTTATCTTTATATATATATATAAAATAAGTAACAAAATTTTGGAACAAAGATAAGTTTTTATGGTCTCTGAAACACACAAGAGATTAGGAAAGGAAAAACTTTCATCTTAAACTTAAGTTCACTGACTAATGGGTGGGATTAACTATTCAGGAATTGCTGAATTTTTTCATGCACACAGACACACACATACAGTGGTGTGAAAAACTATTTGCCCCCTTCCTGATTTCTTATTCTTTTGCATGTTTGTCACACTTAAATTTTTCTGCTCATCAAAACCGTTAACGATTAGTCAAAGATAACATAATTGAACACAAAATGCAGTTTTTAAATGTAGGTTTACGTTATTAAGGGAGAAAAAATACTCCAAATATACATGGCCCTGTGTGAAAAAGTGATTGCCCCCCTTGTTAAAAAATAACTTAACTGTGGTTTATCACACCTGAGTTAAATTTCTGTAGTCACCCCCAGGCCTGATTACTGCCACACCTGTTTCAATCAAGAAATCACTTAAATAGGAGCTACCTGACACAGAGAAGTAGACCAAAAGCACCTCAAAAGCTAGACATCATGCCAAGATCCAAAGAAATTCAGGAACAAATGAGAACAAAAGTAATTGAGATCTATCAGTCTGGTAAAGGTTATAAAGCCATTTCTAAAGCTTTGGGACTCCAGCGAACCACAGTGAGAGCCATTATCCACAAATGGCAAAAACATGGAACAGTGGTGAACCTTCCCAGGACAACATCTAAAGAACTGCAGGCCTCACTTGCCTCAATTAAGGTCAGTGTTCACGACTCCACCATAAGAAAGAGACTGGGCAAAAATGGCCTGCATGGCAGATTTCCAAGTCGCAAACCACTTTTAAGCAAAAAGAACATTAAGGCTCGTCTCAATTTTGCTAAAAAAAACATCTCAATGATTGCCAAAACTTTTGGGAAAATACCTTGTGGACCGATGAGACAAAAGTTGAACTTTTTGGAAGGTGCGTGTCCCGTTACATCTGGTGTAAAAGTAACACAGCATTTCAAAAAAAGAACATCATACCAACAGTAAAATATGGTGGTGGTAGTGTGATGGTCTGGGGTTGTTTTGCTGCTTCAGGACCTGGAAGGCATGCTGTGATAGATGGAACCATGAGGTTATATGCGCTGCGGAGGTCGAGTTTGGTGAAGATGGAAGCACCTCGGAGTTGGTCGATAGCGGCCGGAACCAGGGGCAGTGGGTGCTTATATTTCACTGTTACTGCATTAAGCCCTCTATAATCAATACAGGGGCGTAAGCCCGCCACCCCCCTTTTTTCTCTATAAAAAAAAAAAAGGGAGATGTGGACCTGATGATGAGCCCCTGCTGGAGTGCCTCACTCATGTATTCCTCCATTGCCCTGGTTTCCGCCGCTGACAATGGATAAACACGCGAGCAAGGAGGTGCTTTCCCCGGCAACAGCTCAATCGCGCAGTCCCACGTGCGGTGAGGGTGAAGTCGTGCAGCTGCTCTAACACTAAACACATCTTTAAAATGCATATACTCTGATGGTATGTTGATGGTTACTTGGGCAGTCTTGGCTTTCAATGGTTGTGGTTTGGACCGTCAATGTAGGCGGTCTACAGAGCTTTGAGCATCGTGGGGACCACGAAATGATGCAGGGATTAGTCCAATCGAAATTGGGGTTGTGGGCGCTAAGCCATGGGAGACCTAGCATGACGGAATGATCCGACTGAGGTAGCACGTAAACTTTTAGCTCCTCCCTGTGTCCGGGGAATGTTAACCGGAGGGGCGCAGTAATTAATTTAACAGGCGAATGTTCCAAATCTCGACCATCTAGAGCTTTAATAGATATCGGATATGGAAGCTTTGACACGGGAACTCGCAGCGAGGAAATTCGGGTAGAAGAAATGAAGTTTCCGGCCGCCCCGGGATCTATCAGGGGAAAAACAGACATAACACAATCATTCATCTTTAACTGTGCTTTTATACAAAAAGGGTGATGAGTGCGAGGTGGTGTGTGCAGCGTTACTTTTCGCAATGGGCAGTTTTTGATGCGGTGGTCATTCCCCCACAGTATAGACACGACCCTGATGCCAACCATTTTCTCCTCTCGGCCGGTTCGTTTCAGGCGCTACTGGAGGAGGTCTGCGGGGTTGTTCGCCGGTTCGTGCCTGGGCTGATCTAGTCCCCGGCCGGGAGCGTTGGCTGCACAGGTGCTGGTCCAGTTGGATCGCCAGGTTGATCGTCTCATTCAGGGAGAGACCGGTATCCGAGCTCGAGCTGGACCTCTGGTTGGAGTCCGTCCCTGAACCTGGTGAGGAGGCTCTTCTCACACCAGCCACTCTCCACAGCTATCACTCGGAACCTGATGGCGTAGTCGGCGACGGGAAGGTTCCCCTGGCGCAGCCTCATTAGTCTTTGTTCTCCCGAGCGCCCCTGATCCGGATGATCGAACACGGCCTTCATTGCCCCGAGGAAGCTGTCATAACAGTGAGCGAGCTCCCCGCCTGCGCTCCCGACTGCCGCCGCCCAATCCATGGCTGGTCCAGTGAGCTGTTGGATGATGAACCGAATCCTTTGTTGATCCGTCATCTTGGGGTAGTCCGTCAGGTACAGCTCACAGGCCATGATGAACCGCTTGCACCCCTCCGGATCACCTGCATATCTTTACGGGGGGAAGCCGCTCGGGGTGGTGATGGCGTGGAGCGCATCGACGGTCCGGCGGGTGGCTGGTCTGGCCGGGCGAGTTGTTTCACGCAGTGGGAGAGATTGCTCACTGCTCGCGCCATGCTGTCGATCTCCTTCCGCTGCATTTTTACGTACTGCATCAGGGTCTCATCTTCCGGCAGGGGAACACCTGCTGCGTCCTGATACAGATGTCGCCATTAAAAACGCACGTTTCGAGAAAAGGGATCCTGTGACTTGCATCGGCTTTGCGCGGCTGCGTGCGGGAAGCTGTGAACATGCCCTTCATTACCTGTAAGGGGCAGTCGTGTTTCAGTCTGAAGTATTGTGTGTCTACTGAAGCCGAAAATGTGTCCAAATTAAATCGCGCATGTGTGTTTGGAGACGCTGTGCTCGCGCTGTGGATCAGTCAGTTGGGGATCATCACGGAGGTACTACACGGCGTGGCTGGAGCTGAAGTTTGTCATGTTCGAGGTAAGTTTACCTTTCTGTTTTGGATGTGATTCTCGCTTTCATGACTCCCAATTAATGTTCATCTTAATCTCAGGACGTACAATTAGCAATATTTCAGTTTTTAATAGTGTGGATATTCACAAAACACCGTTTTCGTGTAAAAACCTGAACCTACGGAGCCCCCCAGGGGTCCTGTGGTAAATAAAGAAAGAAAGAAAGAAATAAAATAATAACGAACAGAGCGCGCAGATTAATAAACCGAGATGTATGTTTCTTACCCCCACCCCTCGTGAAAACGGCGTGTTCAGACAAAGGCTCGCCAGTGAGATGCCATTTCTGAACAAACTGAGTCGTGTGTGTTAAAGCATTAAATGGTAAAGGAGCACTAACAATAAACGTTTTTTTCTGAATCCGAATTTTATTAATAAGTTACAAGTTAAATTTCAACTGTAAAGAACCTGTACATATGTTCATACACTATTGACAGCAGCTCTAATTTGTCTAAATCGCATTGCAGACAAGAAAAAGAAGTAGAGTCATCCTGTGACCTTGCATGCTTAATCTTTCCACACATGATTCTTGCTTCTCACTTTTTCCTTAATCTCCGGTTCGGTTCAGGTTTCGGTCTGTTCTCATGAGTTGTGAAGCGAGAGGAACAAAGTATAAATATTGTTCATTTGCTAAATTAAGTATCATGAATTTTAATTGAATATCTATCTCTGTATTTTTTCACAGCAGTTTGTGACTGAAAGTGTGTCTGCATCTGACTTCAGGAGTTTCCTGACCAACGTATCTAACCGTCATATTTAAAAATCATAAAGTACAAAACGTTTCTGTTGGTGTTTAATTTTGTTTCTATGATTAATACTTATTTGTGGTTTATGTTTTGTACATCTTTTCAAATTGAGACCTCATTTGTAAGTTACTGTTATCTCGTTTTTGTATAAATTAATCAAATGTTTGCTTGTTATTAAATGTATTTTTTATAAAAAATAAATGAATCTGTTTTATTATTAGCTGAGAGTGTGGTTTATTTATTTATTATCATATTTGATCATTGTAACATGCATTAGGGAGCATTATCTCTGCGACGTGTGTGTGCTACAGTATCTGGGAATGAATTACCTTTACTTGATTATTTTAAATAAATCTAATTTGTGCATTAAATATAATTATGTAACTTTTACTTGATTTCTTTGATTGTTAATTTAATTATTAAGTAGATTTTACCTGACAATTACGGGTGAGTTTTACTTAATATTGGAGCAATAAAATTTACTTAAAATCTACTGTATGTGTGCAAATTGTTAAGAGGATTTTATCAAGTAAATCTTACAAGTTCTTTTTTTCAGTGCATGGGTGAACACGATGATTTAAGAATTTAATTAAGCACATTCATTCATTCATTCATTCATTTTCTATACTGCTTAATCCTGTGTTCAGGGTCGCGGGGGACCTGGAGCCTATCCCAGGAAACTTCGGGCACTAGGCGGGGTACACCCTGGACAGGGTGCCAATCCATCGCAGGGCTAATTAAGCATATATATATATATATATATATATATATATATATATATATATATAAATTTTTTTCTATGTACAGGTACAATCAGAAAAATGTATCCAGAAAACAGCATATAACTTTAAACTTACATTGATTAGCAATATAAACAACACACCTATGAGGCTGGACAATGGAATAAACTGTGTGGGTGCCAATAATATAAAATATTTATCTGTTAATTCTTTGACAATACTGCTGCTTTTTGTTGGAAACTGGCAGACATAAAAAATATGAAAAATACTTTAAATAAATTTAAAGGGGACGATGGGCTAAAGCCCCCCTAAAAATGGCCTAGCGATGCCCGTGTATATATAATGAAAATATTATGTGTAAAGAAAATATAATTTATATATACGTGTTATTTATTTTAAAAAAATAAACATTTTAATGGTTAGTGATTGTTGCAGACATTCACATTATTTTATGGGGAAGAGCTTGGCTTGTACAGACTAATATACGCTCATCAGCAGTCGGCGCCCCGCTGTAACCAGCAGATCAAAGGAGCAGTTATCGGCTGACACGTAGCCATCTGAGTTTGGAGACCCACAGAACCCCCACTGTATTATAATGCCACTTCTCACCTTTCATTCATAGGTTTCGCTGATGGGGGAATTCGTAGAATTGGGGGTTTTAAAAACAATTAACAAGGCCGAGTAGACGTCTCTGCCTAAAATGTTTTTCGCCAGCAAAACACCTCTCTCTCTCTCTCTCTCTGTCTGTCTCTCTCTCTCTCTCTCTATATATATATATATATATATATATATATATATATATATATATATATAAATTCACAATCACATTCCAGCTCTTATTCCCAGCCGTGGTCAAATAATGGATGAAATAATTATTCAATGCTGGACACAAACAGCAAAAAACATGAAAAGCCCTAAGCACTTTATTGCTTTTCATCATGTTTTTTGCTGTTTGTGTCCAGCATATATATATATATATATATATATATATATATATATATATATATATATATATATATATATATAGTTAATTCATGTCTATTTATGATCTAAAAAAAATATATAAAAACATAATATGATCTTTTTGAGTTGAGTTGTTGTTTTTTATTATTCATAAGACAACCTTTCAGTTTTGTAAATATTCTAGTTATAGTGTGTTAAGTCTTTCTTAAATGGTTTTGAGAATTAGACCATCCAGCTATGATCAATATTATTAATATTAAACATTTTATTTCTATTTATTCTATGTTTTGCTGAAGAAATACATTTTAGGCAGAGACGTCTCGGTCTTGTTAAATAGTTTTAAACCCCTCAATTGTGCCAATTCCCCCATCCGAAAGCCGTTTGATACCTTCTCACCTATCAAAGGTGAGAAGAGGGACTGAGCTGTAACTGAGCGCGCTTTCACGTTGTATATACTGTACACACACACACACACACATATACAGGCACGTGCAGAGGGGGGAGGGCGGCGGGTGCTTGAGCACCCGCCCCTTTCCTCCAGGATGCCTCAAGTGCCCTTTTTTCTGTGTATGTGCGTATGGAGCCCTGTCTTTGCCCCTCAACAATAAAATGTAACTATTAATCGCAATTTTGCTAAATAAAAGGATCTGGCGTCCATCAGTCACATGCCTGCCATTAACCAATGCTCGCCCTTGAGGGCAGAGCGCGCTCGTTACGAGCCGGGTACGAGCACGCAAAGTGCACACACATTTTCTGCAGGCTGGGCGGTGCGGAGCTGGAGGAGAAGCAGGCAAATTAACTGGAAGGTGCAGACTGTAGCAAAACAGTAAATAGGGTGTACAGCGTACACTATAGTCTATAACAATAAATTAATTGAAATAAATGAGCGTGCTGTTTGTGCAACAGCGCGACAAACATTACCTGTCCTTTTATGAACTGCACAAGTGGTGGTCATTAACTGCTAGCTAACTGGGTAAGGGGGTTACAGGGGGGGGGTCTGTAGCTCTGTGTCCACCGTTTTAGGGAACATGTTTAGTTTTAAAGTAAGTTACAGTTTTATTTCACTAAAAGCCATCTAATATGGATATCCACATAATTATGGATTATTATATTTATGATATAAAAAACACAGTTTTTAAAGAAAATATATTAAGTAACAGATAATATTAGGTTTATATTTCAAATTAGATAAAATGCTGATTTTACAGCAGTAAAATTATTGTATCTCTACAGTTTAAACATTTAATAAGCACTGCATGTGCATGTTTGTGTGTTTTATGTGTATAGATTCTTAAAAATTATTACTAATAATATAATAATTAACTGCAACATTGTACGCGGCGGCGCGGTGGTGTAGTGGTTAGCACTGTCGCCTTGCCCCTCCAGGGTCTGGGTTCGATTCCCCGGCCAGGCTCGATTCCCGTCTCTGTGTGCATGGAGTTTGCATGTTCTCCCCGTGCTTGGTGGGTTTCCTCCGGGTACTCCGGTTTCCTCCCACAGTCCAAAGATTTCAGGTTAGGCTAATTGGCGTTCCTAAATTGCCCGTAGTGTGTGTATGTGTGTGTGCCCTGCGATGGATTGGCACCCTGTCCAGGGTGTACCCCGCCTTGTGCCCTAAGACTCCTGGGATAGGCTCCAGGTCCCCCGCGACACTGAATAGAAGGATAAAGCGGTATAGAACATGAATGAATGAACATTGTACGCCATCAGGTAAAACATAGGCTACGTTTGCTTTGCATTGTCCCGACCTGATGACTGTCATACAGTATGATGGAATTCCATATTAGATTCGTTATGAATGTGAGTTGTTGTTATTCAGCATGTTCTATCTTTTTTAACTTTGAGCACCCGCCCCTTTAAACGTCTCTGCACGGCCCTGCACACACAAACATATATATATATATATATATATATATATATATATATATATATATATATAGAGAGAGAGAGAGAGAGAGAGAGAGAGAGAGAGAGAGAGAGAGAGATTGTAGCGTTTTTCGACGCTAGCAGGGATTTTGGAGGACGAGTGAGCTTGGTGGCTACCCAATGTAATGACTGGGAGTAGTTTATTACTCAGCACAACACACACGCACACACAGGTAAGCATACACATGCTTAAACTTGGCCGAAGCTGCTAACCTAAAACAAACGTCCCACCCAGGGTGAACACAAACAGAATGCTGGCCCAAAACCGCGGTCGCCAGCCCCGCCCACGCCACAATATATATTGTTCATTTATGTCTTCTGATGATGGCGACACATAGTTAACACTATCAGATAGCCTAATATCAGGAAATTAAATTAATTTCAAGACCATTTAAACCGAGGCATTGTCATGTCTTTCATTGTTTTGTAATGAATCTTTTTTCAAAAGAAAACTGAAAACACAAAATAACCAGAGCTGCACCGTCTATGCGAGAACGGACGGGATTTTGGAAACTAAAACAAAAAACTAAAGATGCTCTCGGGACTTATGGCTTTACTGAGGATTTATAGGAAGAGAGAGAGTAGTGTTTGTGCTTTGTGCACTTTAACCCGAGAGCGCGCGCTAAACTGATGCGAGTCGCTTTCCCTCACTCTCTCTCCGGTGTCTTAGACAGACAGAGGCTTGGGCTTTGCTTGTGTCTTCTCCAGTGCGCTTTGTCTTTGGCACTGACACCTTTTACTGGTGCGACCGAATGATCACACGGAGTGTCGCGGTATCACGACCCGGCCCATTCTGAACAGCTTATGCGCGGCTCCGCCCCTCGCGCGAGCCGCGTCGTTACATAGCCTACATATCCACAAATACTTTAACAACATACACTTATCATCAATTGCATTTTATATGAATGTTACATATGAGACACGCACACAAACAGATACTTATATAATATATGCACATACAAACACATATACATTGTTAATTCATGTCTTCTGATGATGTTGACTAATTTTTACATTTTAAATAAGACATGTTGGCATATTCACGAATCAGGACATTCGCATAGTTAACACGATCAGATAGCCTACTATCAGGAAATTAAAT
Organism: Channallabes apus; assembly: GCA_030522415.1. NCBI lineage: Eukaryota > Metazoa > Chordata > Actinopteri > Siluriformes > Clariidae > Channallabes > Channallabes apus. The sequence continues at coordinate 34,711,334 of CM060116.1, read as the reverse complement.
AAATTTCAAGACCATTTAAACCGCGGCATGGCCATGTCTTTCATTATTTTGTACCTGACTAAACTATATAAGAAACTTTTAAAGCACGAATTTGGGCATCTCATTTCATCATTATGAAAATAACATGAAGCACATATAAACACGTTCATTATGAAATATCTGTTGTAAAACAAAATAAAATTCATGTTTGCTACAGCATTGGAAACAATATTGTTTTAGGTTAACGGTTAACCTTATACATAATTCATTTGTACTTGGTCCGGCTTTTAGATAAAGTCCTTCCTTAGATAATGCGCCATCTGGCGGATTTTCAGTGAAGCACAACACATTTATTTTAAATTCCTGAATGTTGCCTCCGGCAAGTCGCGGCACGCCACGCGCTAAATTGCGGCCTCTCGCGGGAAAACACGCGCAGTCTTAAAGGCGACATCTGTATATAACAACACTCTTGTTGTATATACCTACTTACGGGAGCTTACGGTTACAACAACCTAGTTGCTGTATCTTACATTCTTAGCTTACCGGGAGCTTACGGTCAAAAGCTTGTGTTTCCGTAGCCTTCCGCATCTAAACTGAATTTTCTATCATGCGATAGTGATACAAATACATGTCATAGTGGAATGACATCACAGACCAACTTACGATTGTCAAAATGGATGCTTAACTAAGAAGTTTAAAGCTTATGGCTTATGTAACAAACTTAATGCTTAATGCTTTACTAATGAATAGAACAAGGTAGAATGAATGAAATAACAACAAATAAAATAAAATAAACACAACAACAAATTCATAACAAGTACGATATGGCTCTTACACACATGGTCACAGTGTTTATAGTTACATTATACGTGTGCACGGATGTTGACTATACCAGTAAGAGACGAGCACTAAGACCGAGCAGGGGAGACGATTACCCACAATTCAAGAAGAGCATGCGTGATACATGATGCTTGATGATATTCATGAAATCAAGGCATGCTCATTTTCATCCCTCACATTTCAGGAACTATTTTATTATATGTTTTTAAGAGACAATACTATAGAAATTAAAATTGGATATACAGTACTTTAGTCAATGTGTAGCTTGTACAGCTGTACAGATTTACTGTCCTCTATCAATAACTCAACATGCAGACATGAGTACACCGTAAGTGAACTCAAAACTGTGTCCTAAGTGTCAATAGCATTTTGTGAGCACCGTTGTTATCTAGCACGGCCTTAATCCTCCTGGGCCTGGAATTCACCATGTACATGTTGTTGCTGGGATCCTCTCCCACTCCTCCATAATAATCTCACGGAGCTGCTGGTGGTTTGACACATGGCACTTCGCCACCTTCCGCTTGAGGGCACCCCAAAAGTGCTCAGTACGGTTCAGGTCTGGAGACATACTCGGCCACTGACAGACACATGAACATGATGAATAGGTCATGTGCCTTTACATGGTGTTTTACGTTGCATTTGATAAACATTACCTAATCATCGACCCAGATAGGACGTGTGTATCTGCAAAGGACGAAACATATCTGGTGTCAAATTCTGTAAAGATCAGTACAAGACTCGCCTTAGAAAGCGTCTTTGGAAAAGTAGTCCCCGAGACCGTTTGTTCTCGAACACAAAGGCTCACACCTCTTGCACCGTACTGGGGCTAATTACCTCACAATGGAAGGCAGTCCTTTTATTATTTTATATTGCAAGCAACTACAACCTCACCAAATAAAATGAGGTAGATATACGGTGAAAATAAGAATAACTAACCAAAGAGTTCAAAGGAAAATAAAAGAACACTGTCATGTGCCAGCCAGATCAGTCAAGCACATCCAGGTTAGAATTTCACGTAAGAAAGTACAATTGCCTTCACACACCTGCGGCCCATCAGCAATCCAGCTCTGCCTTTAAAAGGAAGCTTAGAATTTCACTCAGTGCCGAAGTATCTTACTTGTGCGCCTCTAGTCAGTCTGTTATTTTCTCTAGTGCCCTGTATCTGTGTTTTGACCTTGATTGCTTCTGGATTTCGGTTTCGTTTTTGCCCTCTGGATTTTCTCGTTTGGATTTGTCTACGTGCATGACCTCGCCTGTTTATCGACTTTGAATTTGGATCACGCTTCTGGATTTCGCCTCTCTCGCTGCTGGATAACTGTCACTGACCCTGCCTGTCTCTCCGACCTTGACTCACGCTGTTTTCCTGCAACCTGTGTGTGCTTGTGAGCACTTCCGCGTTCGCGGACATCGCACAAGAGTGTTTTCACCGATACACATAGGCATTCAATCTCGGACGAATTCTCGCTCTAAACATCGGTCGCCGTGATCGCGCACACTCTGCCTTAGTCAAGGATTCACGCCTTTTTGGTGATTCTCTTTGACGCTCTGTGTTACGACCTCTACCTAGGGGTGTAATGGACATAACATAATAAGGCCTCTCACCACCTTCCCACTCTCAAGTAAAGGTAGTCACCAGGTTTAACAAAGTAAATGTAGCCTTTATTTAGATTCAGAGTTGAGTAATGCCCAAAACAACAAACAAAAATACTCTACCTGGGCTTGCCTAGTCCAAATCAAATACAAAATAAAATACAAACTTGTCTAACCTACCTTCCTGGACAAGAAACAGGAGAAAAATGCAAAGGTAAAAATAAAAGGGGCTTCTCACTTGTACAGTCATCTCAATTTTGGTCACAGCTCAGACTGCACTTTTTTTAACTTCACATCACATTAAGCAATGTTCACACACAAACGGTTTAGTTGGGAGTGGCATGGTAGTGAGGGAGAGCTCTGTCAAGTAGTGGGTTTTAAACATGTGGATCCCAGCTTGTCCAATCAGCTTGCTTCAATCTGTTTGAATGGGCCATTCACAGGAGGTCTCCTATAACTCCACACACACAACACTTTCAAAGCATACTACAAATCCAAAGCAGGAAAGAAAATAGTTAGTATGCAATACATTTCCATACTTATATGACTCTGGGTCAGAAAACTCTGCTTCCGGGGTTGTCGAATTTCTCCCACGTCATTGACCCTCCTCCTCTCTCGTCACAGGGGATTTCCCCATTCATTCTGCTCACTCACACGCCTCTCCCCCCTCTGCTCCTGTTGCATGGTAAAGATTCTTTGTGCCTTCTCGCTAATAAAGCTGTTTGTCTGCAATTGGGTTCACTTCCATTTAGTCACATCCCTGACAAACACAAAGTCTTGTGAAATTAACTTAACAACGCATGGTACCACTGCCTAAGAACATTATCGAAGTACAGCAGGACTCTTTTATACCCTGGTCCTGGGACTCATGTTCTCACAGCCTTACTCTACTAACCAAGTAGCAGGTTCTAGCCTTATAAGGTAAATACTGATGAACCAAGCTGCGCTATACTATTTCTATCTAGGCTTAACACTAGCAGCAGGATACATATTCTTATCTTGTGACTTGGTAACAGCCACCCAATAGCAAGAAGAGCGTTAACCGCAGACATCACACTACATCTTAGGTGTGAAGAACATCGACAGATCCTTTCTCCGCACGTGCTGCATCAATGTCAGAATGAGGGGTCTCTGCAGCATCACCTCTCGCCAGGCCTCTGCGCATCTTCTTAAGATTCCGTCGTTCCCGTCGAGCTGCAACTCGCCTATATATGTAACTCGGACATATTTTCTGCTTCACACAATACATCTCCTATAGTAAGCTGCAACATATGACAACTTAAAACATTGGCCCCTTCCACAACAATGGTTAAAGATGTACAGCTGTCATCACTTAGGGTGTACTCACTTTTGTTGCCACCTTTTTTCACAATGACTGTTGAGTTGTCAGAGCACAGTAATCTAAACTGTTATACTGTACAAGCTACACATTGACGACTGTGTAACTGTTTTGTTAGTCTCCACATTTATAGTCCTGTAGTAATGTAGGCTTTTATACTTTGAATAAACAACTTGAAGACATGTAAAAATGGCAAAGTTTAACTTTCAAAGAACTAAACCAAACGTATTTGAGCAGGAAAAATATTTTCTTTTTCAGGATGTTGTGCAAACTGGCATGGAAAATGTATAATAAGTTAAAGTATATATTTAACTTAATATCTCCTAATGTAAAATAGTAATTTCCAAAATCAAACAAAAAATTTTAATAATGTGCAGAAACAAACAAAAAAAAAAGTAGAGACAGTATGCAGGATGTTTATTTAGTTTAATGGGGGTGGGGGGGGGGGGGGGTAGTATTCCTGAAGTCACAGTTTTTATGATGTTAAACCAACAAATGAAATCATGGAATTATTTAGGGGGGAAAAATCAAGTAACTAATGTGTTCACAGAAAGGAAAAAAAAAAAAATATATATATATAAGCACATTTATCACCTTTTTGACTTTTCATTTTTTATAGCCATCTCACTCATTCACAGTACACACTATTAAGCCACAGGGTAGATGCCATGTGTGGCAATGCCACACTGGTTACTCTTGTTTCTGGACATCCTGATGTAACCATTTTCACCCCAGGCAGTACCCCAGCTGTTAAAAAAAGACATACATTTTGATAATTGACTTTATCTTTTAAGATATTGTATATAATAACTAGAAACTGTAATTCTATTGTGTGTGTGTGTGTGTGTGTGTGTGTGTGTGTATATATATATAATAGAATTACAGTATTCCAGTTAAGATTTTGGTTGTTTTTATGACAAAAAATAAATGAATAAACTTGTAGAAAATGTAGTTATTTCAAAAAGTTTAGATATAAACTTAATTAGTTGCTTTACCTGTTTTTGACCACCCAGTAGTCAGTAGTCGAGGTAGAAGACCCTCTGCCGCCTTTACCATAACCAACAACCAGGACAGCATGAGTCACATTAGTGCTGCTACACAATATCTCATCGTAGATACCTTAAATTAAGCAAATAATTGACAATGTTAACATGAACATGCAATTAATTAAAACTTGAAAATTAATGGTAAAAGAAAAATCTGAAATCTGTGCCATGCATTTATATTCAGCCTCCTTTACTCAGATACCCATAATTAAAATCCAGTGGAACCAACTGTCTTCAGAAGTCACTTAATCATTAAATAGATTTCACCTGTATTTAATTTAATCTCAGTATAAATACAGTACAGCTGTTCCGTGACAAGATGTGTAAAAGTTCAAAAAGTATGAATACTTTTTTCAAGGCCCTATAGCGTTACTTCATTCAATCTTCATTTAAAACTCACCTGATTCATAAAGTTGGAAAGAACAATGCCTTGCATCTATGGCAACTGAAATGGGTCCAATGGTGGCCACGGCTTTCTGTAGGCCATACTCACCTCCTTCTACATATACATAACTGGTGCAGGTGGCTCCTACAGCAGTTGGATTAAACCTGCAAGCCATATCCTGCAGAGAAAGAGAAACCCTATATTTCTTAAAATGCATATCACACATACTATATAACCATGTACCAGCTAGTTGAAAAAATGTTTTCCCAACTAAACAAACTTGCAATGTTACAAAATATATTTTAAAAAATACATGACTAAAACTAATGGCTCTCAAAACTTTTTGTGCTTGTTCTAAATTTTATGACCTACTCACACGGGCTTCATAAGGGTATGATTCTTCTGTGTCAATTCCATTGTTGTCTCTAATGTATTCAAAGGCCAAGTCGATGCTACCTCCTTCACAGCTCATGTTCCCATACTTCTTGGAGCAGTCCACCAACTGCTGCTCACTTAGTGACACCAGCTTACCTGTTTTCCTAAATGTCTGTCCCTCCAGTGAGCCTGTCTAGGAGAGGATAGGTTATAGAGTAAAAGATTGAGAACACAGTGAAGAGAGTGAAACAGTTAGGTTTATTCACACCTGAACCTATTGGTGCCTATATACTGTAGCAGTGATCGAGCAGGAGTACAGAAACCATGTTGAAACAAATACAGTATGTGTCACTCTGCCCTTACCGCACTGAAGGCCCAGCAAGAGTGACAATGCTTCTGATTTTTAACTTTAGTCACATAGCCCTTCTTCCTCCAGTCCACAGTATCTGGCAGAACAGCTCCTCCAGCTTGTCGGAAAAATTTATCTGCACTGTGTTTCTTGGTCCTGTTTAAGGATGTCAGGCAGCCCTTCAGTACAGACTCTCTGTACTCCTTGTTATCCTGTTATAGATGTAGATAAAGTGAATTTAGTTACCTTTTTTTTTTTTTTTACTTTTACGCCAGCAGTAAAAAGTGTACTTTTTGTCATAAAATGTTGCTAATTATTCACTTGAAGCAAGCATATTATACTTCTCATGGTTTATATATTGCTATCTGTGTGTGTCTGTGCGTCAAAAAATTACAGTTGGACAATATCAAATGCAATACATTACATAATTCCAAATTATTTGTCCAAAAAAAGTAGTGCATTGGGGTACATTCAAAATAATTTGGCTTAAAATAAGTTTAATTTGTCTTTAATTTGAAGACATTAGTAAACTTGCATGTAATCTGCTGTCAGCTCTGCCTGTTCCAACGGCTCTATTGACATAAAGACATCTGCGCCTCCTGAGCTTCAACCCGTGGACCCGTGCTGTTCACCTGTGTGCCACCAAAGCCACTGTGTTTTTATCGAGTGTAACTACACTAAGACTTCCTACCTTAATAAAGACTTTGTGATTGTGACATCTGGTTCCCTTATGTTCCTTCCATGTGTCACACCTGTTACACTCTGGGCCCGGTTTCTCGAAAGCTTCTTATCGCTAAGTAGTTCTTAAGTTGTACCTTAACCTCTCCCTTAACATTATGGCGCATTTCCCGAAACGTTCATATGCTAAGTATGTCTTAAGTAAGTCACACGTTCGTAAGGTTGGTCAGGTTTCGCGAGGTGGCCGTAAGTAGGGTTCATCATGATTCACCACGAGTGATTGCGCTGTGATTACGTTTCCATCTTTCCGCGTGAAAAATTAAACATGTTTAATTTAAACATGTTAAATTTTTTGCCGGCCCTCGCGGAAGCTTGCGGACCATGCAGAACTTCGCGGAACGTTGGCGGGCAATCGCATCACACCGTGAGTCAAACCGCATAGGTGAAATAGGCACAGTGAGCCGCTTTGAGTGACTGACCGACATTCCACGAAGATCTGCAAGGTCCGCAAGCTTCTGCGTGTTAAGCATGTTTAATTTTTTTGCGTGGTAAGATGGAAACGTAATCACGGCACCAAAACTGACGCTGAATCATTGCGTAGGTGAGATACTGTAGGGGTATTAAACCTCTACTCTGTCATCTCATCATATTCATTCCATAGTACGCTATACAACCCCAACAACTGACATACTTCACATTGTTTCTGAAGTTGGCTATGAGTGTCAGCTGTTTGTCAGTCAACTATGATTGTATACCCGGTTCGTTTCACCGCCACTATACAGTAGATTACATGAAAATATTAACGACAGTTTGATGATTTAATTTATATATTTGTCTATTATGGCATGATATTGATAAGTTAACCCATGTCGAAATAAACGTTTAATTTGCATAGAAAGTGCCGTCTTTCTTAACGCTGTCATGCAAAATGAGTCAAAATCGATTCCTGAGCAAACGATGTCAGTTAATTGAGTACCTACACTGTAGACAGCGCCTTGTAATGTCGGACGTAAGAGGCAGTGACTTAAGGAGACTCCTCAGGGACAGTTCAAGAAACACTCTTAGAAAAATAATCACTTTACTTTAAGAGTCTTCTTAGCGCGCTAAGAGTGTGCGTTATCGGGAAACCGGGCCCTGGTCTGTATAAAGAAGCATGCAGCAAATACATATACAATACTGAAATGATATTCTCACCATATCTGCAAAGTAGGTCATCCCAAGCCTATAGCTCTTTATGCCCTGGTCAGCCAGCATGTTGTGTTTCAGGACAAGTTTGCGATTTTCCAGCCAGGTCATCTTACGCTGAAACTCTTCCTTTACAGAATTATAGATCTTACCTATAAAAAGAAAAGAAAAAACAGAATCTGACAAAGCAAAATATTGAATGTGTATTCTTCTTAGTAATGACATTCTTATGACCATTGTGTAAATCGGTTTTGCTAAACATGTTTGACAGTTTAATTAGACTGAAGATGATTTCTCACCATGCTTTAATTTCCATTCCTTGAATTCCAGGTCCTCCAGAGAAACACTGGCTGTACTGGCCACAAGAGTCATGAATATAAGGAAAACCTTCACTCTGCAAAAAATTTGATTAACATTTCTGCTCTTATGTAAAGATGTATTTGTTGGGAATGTTTTCACTCTTACCTGTGTTTCCAGGAAACCAAAATAAAAATAAAACTGTCTTTTTTTAACTTGAATTTTTTTCTGGTTAGATAAAACTTTTTTTTATAGTTTATCCGTACCTAGCTGTATGTGTATTACTGTATATGAATTGTGTATATAATACTGATATATGTGGTACATACCTCATGTTTCTCTGATGCTGAATTCATCTATAGATGCAGATTGTGGATTTCCTTCCTGTTTATACTGTACCACTGTGTTACATTTGTTAGTCTCCACCCATTTTCTGATTAACAAACCTGTTTTTATTGTGCAACTGTACTTTTTAGAAGATAAGCAATGTCCAGCACACACCCATACAATATATTTTACATTTGACATTTTCAAAAATCTGCTTTTCCCCCCAACTAAAGCATTAAAGTCTGGTTTTCAGAAGAATTATTAAAGATTAATAGTTGAGTAATCAACTGCTTGCCCCAGACCTTGTTAACAAGTTTTTCTTTTTCCAGTTGTACATGCTGAACTTCAATTGAGTTTTGAAAATTAATTGATTGACAATAGAAAAGACATTAAAAGTCATTAGGCTTGAATAAATAACTACTTATTATTTATATTCAGTTATTTTCAGTGACCACTTTATCCAGGTATAGGTGACAATGAGGTAATCATAGAGGTATGCAGCAGTACTCTCAGCTATAGAATACGTACATTGGAAGTCCACTTTAAAATAGACTGTTTGTGCAAGGTGCACAAATGTGCCAAGGTGCCCCTATGGTTTAAAATACAAGTAAATTAAATAAAAATTAAAAGTTAGAAATTTCATTAATGTAACTTCCAGACTAGAAAGAACAGAAAGTTTTACTCTTATAATACATGGGATATATTGGCATTTGGACGGAAGCAGGTACTTTTTGTTTTTAAAAAGGGAACTAATGTTTAGGTATATATTTGAATCAATATATTAAAATATTAAAATAGTAATTTCCAAACATAAAAAATTTGAATAATGTGCATGAACAAAATGCATGATGTCTTTGTTCTTAGGGGGGAAATAGTATTGCTGAAGTCACAGTTTTTATGATGTTAAACATGTAATGCCTTGTCAATAACAAATGACTAAATCATCAAAGAAATCTTAGAGGTAAAAAAAAAATATACAGTATATATATATATATATATATATATATATATATATATATATAGTATATATAATATACACAGTACAGGCCAAAAGTTTGGACACACCTTCACTCATTCAGTGTTTTCTTTATTTTCATGACCATTTACATTGGTAGATTCTCACTGAAGGCATCAAAACTATGAATGAACACATGTGGAGTTATGTACTTAACAAAAAAAGGTCAAATAACTGAAAACGTCTTGGGTTACTTTGATATAACCCTGTTCCTTGAATCTTTTCGTGTTGCCAGTGTGTATCAAACACTCCAACTTTTGGCATATATAACCTCGGTCAGGTGACGTCATCTGATGAGATGCACCTGCAGGTTATAAATAGGAGAAACATTCCTCAGATCGATTTTGTCTGAAGGGACGTCCGGTCACGTAGGCAGTGCGGCATTGGAGCGCAGCATCTCGTTCCCGCCTTTTCAGGGAACAGGGATACAGCAAAGTAACCCGAGACATTCCATTTCAAAGGTTACACTCGATGCTGCGTGAAAACGCTATGGGAATGAGAATACCAACGCCGCTGCACTGCAAGTGTCTGGACCTCAAGGTTGTTTAGTGTGCGTGCACAAGGCCGAGGAGGTCTCAGAACTATCTCTGGGAGGCTGACTCGAGGACCCGTGAGCCCGGAGTAGCATGAACATCCAGGCTATAAAATCTAACTCACACAAATCACACAATCTAAATGTGTGCGGAGAAGATCAACCTGCCATGTCACACACTTGCTGCAGGGGAATACCTCTTGCCAGCGCAATAAATGAGGTGATCCCCCCTGGTTGAATGAGCCCTAGAGGCGAGTGAGCCCACGCGCCTCATAGGAGAGGGCAATAGCATCTCTCACCCAGTGTGACAGGGTCTGTGTAGTGACGGCCACCCCCGGTTGCGGACTCCATAGCATATAAAAAGCTGCTCTGACTTACGCCACTGGCTGGTGTGGTGGACATAAATCTGAAGAGCACGTACTAGACACAGTAAGTGAAGTCTCTCCTGCTCTGGAGCTGTAAAAGGCGGAGGACAGAAGGCTTCAAGAACAACAGGGTGCATGGTTGAGAATGGAACTTTCGGAAGATAGTTCTGATGAGGATGCAAATGGCCTTGACTAGCCAGGGGTAAAGTCTAGGCAGGATGGGGAGACTGACAAGGCGTGCAGATCTCAAATACTCTTCAGAGAGGTAATGGCCATCAGAAAAACCATCTTAAGGGTCAGAAACCCTTTCGAAAGGGGTGTCAATAAGACCTTCAAGCACGATAGATAAATCCTACAAAGGGACAGTGGCTCCACGAATGAAACGGGCAACTAAACGGTGCTTTCCCACAGTAACCCCATCAATCAGAACGTGGCAGACTGAAATAGCGGCTACGTACGTCCTGAGAGTACTAGGGAACAAGTATGCTTTGCCTCAGAAACTCCAGCACTGAAACAATTCGGCAGTGGACTGGGTCTACCTGCTTCGTCATGCACCAACTTTCAAATACGTTCCATTTGAGGGCATAAGCTCTCCTAGTGGAGAGAGCCCTCACACTTAGAATAGTGTCAATTACGCTGGCTGAAAGACCAGCTTGACTTAGTTGGTCCCGTTCAGGGGCAAAACGTGAAGGTTCCAAAGCTCAGGCCGGGGATGAAATATTGTCCCCTGCGCCTGAGACAGATGATCCCTCCTCACTGGAATCACCCATGGTGAGCCATCGAGGAGAGATATTAGATCTACAGTAAGAAACGCACTCTGGTCAACCAACGGGGCGCTATCAGTCAAACCCTGTTGACGATCCTCGCCAAGACTCCTGGGAGCAGAGCTATCGGGAAAAAATGCATAAAGGTGTAATCTGGACCATGTACGGGCCAAGGCATCCAGAAACAGGGGAGCTGGAAGAGTCAGAGAGTAGTAAAGGGGACATTTGCTGTTTCTTGCGATGCAAAGAGGTCCACCTCTGCTACATGAAATCTCTCTCAGATTGGCTGACGACTTCCGGGTGGGGTTTCCATTCCCCGTGTGTCAGAGCTTGACTGGACAGCACATCTGCTCCCACATTCATATGCCCTGGAATGTAAATCGCCCTGAGGGACAGGAACCTGGTGCGCTAGCTTATTCAAGCAGCGCGAGCACGGTCCGCCCTGGCGATTAATATGTGAGATTATCCGTAGTGTTGTCCACCCGCACTAGGACATGGTAGCCTCTCAACTTCTGGAGGAAGTGCTTTAAGGCCAGAAATAGAGCCATCATTTCGAGGCAATTGATGTGCCGTGTGAGAAGATGACCTCTCCAGCTCCCTTGAGCTGGACGGTGATCTAAGCCCGCACCCCAGCCCGTGAGGGAAGCATCTGTCGTTAGCATCTCGCGACGACAAAACGGACTTAGAGTGGGACCCAGAGTCGGAAACCGGGGTCTGAACCACGTAGAAAGGGTGCGAAGCCCCTGGCCCGTAACTCTTATTGGGGATTGGCCCTCGAGTGAAATCACCTGGTTCTTAGCCACAACTGAAATGCTCTCATGTGCAGCAGGCCCAAGGTATCACTCTGGATGCAGCTGCCATGAGAGCTAAGATCTCTGAAAGTGATGAACAGTCACTTTCTGGTCTAGCTTGATTTCCTTGAGGATGTTGAGAATGGATTCTACATGAGCGGGAGACAGCTGTGCCCACCTTACAATCGAATCCCATGTGAGACCCAAATATGTTGTCCTCTGAACAGGAAAGTGTAACAGGCAGTTGCCTAGTTATGCTCCTGGCCAGTGGGGGCGCTGCGACCGCTAATTAGGTAATTTCAATAAAAGAGGATGAGAGGCTGGGCCAGGTAACAGCAGCCATTTTCTCTGCCAAAGCTAAAATTGCAGATGCTAAATGCTATATGCTAAAGCTAAAGACTTTGGATAGGCATATCCGACACGCATGAGGGTTTTTGTTTATGTCTCTGCTGTTGTCCGTGTCTGCGTTTTCTGGAAGCTGCTGATTGTCAGCTGTTCCCCCGGGATTGAACACGTCAGCGGCAGTGTGCGCGCAGTGCCGAGGGCTCGGCTACTCCTGCGCCGCCATCAAAGGGATGTCACTCGCGGCGAGGACATCAGACTCGGAGCGGGACGTCCCGGGTTCTATCAGTTTACTTTTATGAACTTTTTGATTGAGAGAAAGGACTCTATATACACAATCACGAGCACGGACTGAGTGAGTGTGTGGTACGAGTGGCCAGCGTGTGTGAATGGTGTGATGTACAGCACTATATTAAATGTAAATACACTTTGAATATAACGTCTGTTTCTCTGGTGGTCCTTATCCTACGCCCTGATTCTGATAACGGCTTAGTTATTGTTTTGGTAACGGTGGCGAGTTTGTTACAAAAGAGCACGCTTTTCGTGGAGTTGGGTTTCAATCCTAAGAAACAAAGATGAGCTAGGACGACATCCTGATGTCGAAGCGCTAGCTACTGAGACTGGGCCAGCCAGTCGTCTATGTAATTCAAAATACGGATGCCCTTGTGTTGTAAGCGCCAGAACTGCATCCATGCATTTTGTGTATGTGTGGGTGAGAGAGCTGTTCAATAACCCGATACTCGTAAGCTTCGCCCCCGAAAGCGAACCTCAGGAACCTCCTGTGTTGTGGCAATATTTCTATATGAAAGTATGCATCCTTCAGATTGATTGCCACAAATCAATCGCTTGGTAGGCTTTGTCAATAGTGTGACCCGTTCCTCTTGGGAACCAAGAAATACTGACAGTAGTAGCCTGACTCTCTGTCTGGTAGGAGAACATGTTCTATGGCCCCTTTTCCCAGCAAATTCTGTCAGCAGATGCGCCCTTTCCGGTTTCATGGAAGTGGAGATCATGCCGTTGAAACGCGTAGGGTGGTGTGAGAACTGAATCCTGTAGCTTCTCTCTAGAGTGCTTAGTGCTGAAGGAGATATACTTGGCAGTAGCTTCCACGCTGACAGTTTCTCCAAAAGGGGCACAAGTCTTAGTACTTCGGCTGTATGGGGGAGGGGTGGGTGTTAGTGTTAGTTAGTTCGGCATCCTACATTACAGCAGGATATGACCGAAGGACTAACGTGCTGTTGGAGACCGGTGTTGTCCGAAACACCAAGGGCGGCAGAAACTGAATTGGAAAGAATGTTACGCGCCCCTCTCCGGGCGCATAAGTTTCAGGACTTCTTCGAAAAGAAGACAGTACGGCGGTCTGATCTCTTTGAGATGGCTTGTGAGAGGTGGCGAGCCGTTCCCCAGTCCTTACGAGGGCATGTCCGGCTGCTGACGCTTTCCTTCTGCGCCTCCCATCTGGCGAGAATCAGATCTGGTCGAGACTGGGTGGCCGACAGTCTTGACTCTTGAGCACGGCGTGGGAGAAATTTCCCGAAGGCCTGTTCATATAGCCTAGCTTCCCGAAACCTAGTGGCGACAGAATTAACAGCGTCGCCAAACAGGCTGGAAGGTGAGACAGGGGCATCAAGGAGGAAGGTTCGATCCTTATCCTTGATGCCTGTCATGTTTAACCACAGGTGCCTTTCTGCGAACACCAGGGAAGCCATAGAACGGCAGATAGCACGGGCCGTCTGCTTGGTCACGCGAAGGGACAAGTCAGTAGCCTGGCGTAATTCTGTGAATGCTATATCATTCACGGTGCCGCGCATGCTCAAATCCCTTAGCAGATCAGCCTGGTACATCTGCAAGATCGCCATGGTGTGAAATGAAGCGCCAGCCTGACCTCCTGCTTGGAAAGCCTTTCCTACCAGGGTAGAAGTTCTACACGGCTTGGAGGGAAGTGTTGGCTTCTTTAGTGAGGATGATGTCCCAGGAGAGATATAGCCCGCGAGCGTCTCTTCTATCTGGGGCATCATCATGTAACCTTGTGCTTTTGCATCAACGATATTCGCATAAAATAAAGTCGATGGTACAAAAATACGGGATGAATAAGGCTTGCTCCAAGAACAAGTTCAATTCAATTCAATTCAGTTTTATTTGTATAGCGCTTTTAACAATTGACATTGTCTCAAAACAGCTTTACACAATCAAAAGAACTATTTAAGTTTGTATGGAATGTGAATGTGTATGAATCAAAATGTTCAGATAGTCCCTGGTGAGCAAGCCCGAGGGCGACAGTGGCAAGGAAAAACTCCCTGAGATGGTAATAGGAAGAAACCTTGAGAGGAACCAGACTCAACAGGGAACCCATCCTCATCTGGGTGAAACAGATAGCAGGAAATTATCTGCATTTATACAGTGTTGAGTGTTAGGTTCAGCTATAATAGTTGATGTTAATTGATGTTATAATAGTTGATGTAAAATGGAGTCCAGTAGTTATTGGAGACTCAGATAGACTTGTAGAAAGTTCCAGTCCTGAACTATCGAATTGTCAAGTCCTCAGAGAAACAGCTGACAACACCAGTCGAGGCCAGAACCATCTTCTAAGTAGATAGAATCATCCCCAGACACCAGATGCATCCCAAAGAGACACACGGGGCATCCATGCGACGAGACCTCCAACCAGAAACGGGGCACCAGGATGGATCAGACAGGTCCAGAGGGCAGAGGGAGTCTGGATCACTGGCAGCTCAGGAACGACATGTGTAGCTCGACAGAGAGAGAGAGAGAAAGAGTGAAAGAGTGAAGGGTGGAGACAGGGGGAGAGAGGAAAGAGAAAGAGGGGGAGGAAGAGAAGAGGAGGAGTGAATGCAATTAGGTATGGTCACAGTCACAATGTCTAATGTGAATGTATATTTACTGTAGAGTGCAAGCAGGGACTCCGGCAGGACTAACTATGACAGCATAACTAAAAGGGAGAGCCAGAAGGAAACACAAACATGAGGGATCCCGGAGATGTAAAGCAAACAATCACCTCACCGTCAACAAACCTGAGTGATCAAATGAGACTGAGGAAGACAGCATCTAAACATACCAGTTCACCATAATACTCTACGTCCATGAGTCCCCCAGATCTGCTCCTTTACTTTATGGCAAATCTATTTATAAAAATGCTTTGCTAAATAAATAGGTTTTTAGCCTAGACTTAAACACTGAGACTGTGTCTGAGTCCCGAACACTATTTGGAAGACTATTCCATAATTTTGGGGCTTTGTAAGAAAAAGCTCTGCCTCCAGCTGTAGTTTTCATAATACGCGGTACTGACAAGCAGTCTGCATCCTTTGACCGAAGTAGGCGTGGCGGATCGTAAGACACTAGCAGTTCGCTCAGATACTACGGCGCAAGACCATTTTATGCTTTATATGTCAAGAGTAGTATTTTAAAATCAATGCGAAATTTCACGGGGAGCCAATGTAGTGAAGATAGGATACGGGTGATGTGCTCATATCTTCTGGTTCTAGTGAGGACTCTCGCTGCTGCATTCTGGACTAGCTGAAGCTTGTTTATGCACCTAACTGAACAACCAGACAGTAAGGCATTACAATAGTCCAACCTAGAAGTGATAAAAGCATGAACTAGTTTTTCTGCATCGTTTAGCGACAATATATTTCTTATCTTGGCAATAGTTCTGAGGTGAAAGAATGCTATCCTGGTGATATTATCTACATGAGCTTCAAATGAAAGGCTGGAATCTATAATCACGCTGAGGTCTTTTACTGTTGCACTTGATGGAACAGAAAGGCCATCTAAAGGTACGGTGTGATCTAAGATTTTACTTCTAGCTGTATGCGGTCCTATGACTAGAACTTCTGTCTTATCCGGATTAAGCAGAAGGAAGTTAATTAGCATCCAATTTCTTATATCCTGCACACATTGCTCAACTTTAGTAAGATGTTTTTTCTCATCAGGTTTTGTTGAGACGTATAGCTGTGTGTCGTCAGCATAACAATGAAAACTAATACCATGCTTACGGATTATGTTGCCCAGAGGAAGCATGTAAAGGGAAAAAAGCAGTGGGCCTAAAACTGAACCCTGCGGAACGCCAAACTCCACTAGAGAACATGCAGAATAATCACCATTTAAGTCTACATACTGATAACGATCGGTCAAATAGGATCTGAGCCAGGAGAGGGCTGTACCCTTAATTCCTACTACATTTTCTAATCTGTGAAGAAGAATAGCATGATCAATGGTGTCAAAAGCTGCACTGAGGTCGAGTAATACAAGCATAGTTACACAACCCTGATCAGAGGCCAATAGGAGGTCATTTACTACTTTAATGAGTGCTGTTTCTGTGCTGTGATGAGGCCTAAATCCTGACTGATACAGTTCATGTATGCCATTTCTATGTAGATATGAGCATAGCTGCTCTGCTACTATCTTTTCCAGAATCTTAGAGATAAAGGGGAGGTTTGATATTGGCCTGTAATTGGACAGCTGACATGGGTCGAGGTCAGGTTTCTTAATTATTAGTTTGATAACTGCTAATTTAAAAGATTTTGGAACATAACCAATTCTGAGTGAGGAATTAATTATTCTCAACAGCGGTTCTGTTATTACTGGTACTATCTGTTTAAGAAAATGTGTCGGTATAGGATCTAATATACAGGTTGATGAATTTGCAGAAGAGATGAGTGAAATTAGTTCATTCTCTTCAAGGGGAGTAAAGTATTCTAGGTTCCGATCTGACATGGCTAAATTAACATTTGCATCAATTACATTGTTCGGTTTCAAAGCCTCAATTTTATGCCTAATATTTACAATTTTATTATTAAAAAAGTTAATGAAGTCCTCACTATTGCATGATGTTGTTGTGGAGATTTCTGTAGTGGTCTTATTTATGGTTAATTTGGCTACGGTATTAAATAAAAATCTAGGATTATTTTTATTTTCTTCTATAAGAGTGGAGAGATACGTTGATCTAGCTACACTAAGAGCTTTCCTATAGTTCAGGATGCTCTCTTTCCATGCTATTTGAAATATTAACAATTTAGTTTGACGCCATTTACGCTCTAATTTCCGAGCGATCTGTTTTAAAGTGCGCGTGTGATCGTTATACCAGGGAGCGAGTTTCTTATCTCTAATAATTTTTCTTTTAGCTGGAACTACATTATCTAAGGTACAACGAAATGTCGACTCTAAATATTCAGTCGCCTGATCGAGTTCTGTGGGGTCAGACAGTGACCTAATCGAAGTTGGTAACTCTAGGAGATTACTGATAAAACTCTGTGTGGTAGTTGATGTGAATGTACGTTTAATACGGTAGCGCGGTGCTGTGCGTACATTATCACTGTGACACACTTTAATCAAGACAAGATAGTGATCTGAGATAACTTGAGACAGTGTAATTGTGAATAAATTTCTTATACTTAATCCGAAAAATATTATTAAGTCTAAAGTGTGACCTGCTTTATGAGTGGGTCCTACTACACACTGATTTACGCCTACGGAGTCCAGTATGGACATAAATGCTGTTCTCAGAGGGTCTTCTGTATTCTCAAAATGAATGTTAAAATCTCCAGCAATTAACACTTTGTCTACAGAAACGACCAGGTCTGAGATGAAATCCGCAAATTCACTAAGAAATTCAGAATACTGCCCTGGAGGTCTGTAAATTATAACTAGTGGAATCGACTGAGCTGATTTAATATACTTAAGTACACTTATGTTACTATAAAGAATTTCAAATTAGTTAAATTTGTGTCCGTGTTTTTGTACGATAGACAGATTATCATTGTAAATAACTGCGACGCCTCCTCCTCTACCAGTTAACCGAGGCTGGTGTATGTAGCTGTATCCAGGAGGACTAGCTTCATTTAGAGCCACATACTCGTCCTGTTTAGCCCATGTTTCAGTTAAACAGAGTATATCAAACGCCTGATCTGTGATAATTTCATTAACAATAACTGCTTTTGATGCAAGAGATCTAATATTTAACAATCCTAGCTTCAGATCAGAGGTGCCGGCTGCGCATTCAGTATGATCGGAGTTTGTGGACTTTATGTTAATTAGATTATTGAAACAGACTTTCTGAGTCTTTCTATATTTTTGCTTAGATCGGGGAACAGACACAGTCTCAATATGGTGAACCCTGAGTGACGACTCTATGCAGCTAGCAGACGGTTGGTTTAGCCTGTCTGTCTGCTCCCTGGCCAGGGCTCTGGATTGTCACCGATTAACTAGACCTCTACTGAGACTATGAGCTATACTGCAGGAAATGAGAGCAGCACCTTCCCGAGCGGGATGGACACCGTCCCGCCCTAACAGGCCAGCTTTGCCCTCAAAGGTCTTCCAATTGTCTATGTAGCCCACATTATTTTTGGAGCACCACCTGGACAGCCAGCGGTTCAGCGACCATAACCTGCTGTAAGCTATGTCGCCACGTCTCATTGGGATGGGACCAGAGCATATTACTTCATCGGACATCGCCTTCGCTAATTTAAACACCTCTGTAAAGTTACTCTTACTAACCTCTGACTGACGAAGGCCGAGAGCCCTAAGATTACCTGCTATGTCCGGTGCTCTGGCTCCCGGGATACACCTAACCACTGCCGCCCCTAAAGGTCTAGCTAATGTCACGTGTCTCAGTATAGAGTCTCCTATAACCAGAGCTCTTTCAGGTTTCTCAGCGGGTGCATCACTGAGGAGAGCAAACCTGTTGGACACGTGAGGCGCAGAGGAGGTGTGCTCCGGTGGGCTAGCCTTAGCGTTAGCTTTGGATGAACGAGTATGCCGCCGAGTCGTCACCCACTCGCCCCGCTGTGAGGGCTCTAATGCCGGAGTCGGGGGCTGTTTATCTCCGCCTGTGGCACCCAGACTGTCCGCTACAGGAATAACGCTGCTCTCACATTTTCTAACCCTCTCTAAAGTCTGGATGTGCTCCTCTAACGCTGATATCTTCTCCGTCAGAGTGCTCACTAACACCCACCTATCACAAATAAAATTATCACTAATGACGGAGGAAGAATGTCTAAACATCCTGCACTCCACACACTGAACAAGCTGAATGGTAGACATGATAACGTACCTCTGTGTCGGAGTTTTAGTTGTTTGGAGCTGAATTCCGTTTGTTGTCCTTAGACGAGGAAACTCGCGCGTTCTCAAAAATTGCAGAAAAAAGGCGAAGCCGAATAGTATGGAGATGTAAAAGCTGGTTGCTATTAATGTAATGTAATGTAACAAGTAAATTTGTTGTGGAGATCGTCAAAAAAGGGGAGAGAGCGGCGTTGTGGCACCATCTCCTGGCCACTCAACAGGAATCTGTCGTCTAATTTGGAATGTTTGGGGAAGGCTTGCTCCTGCGGCCAATCAATGTGCAGCCGCTCGACTGCACAAGTTATAACTTCAAGCAGCTCGTCATACTCTCTATCTTCTTTAGAGGAGCGTTCTGAGGTAGCTACTTCCATTTCCACAGAAGCAAGAACGAATCTCTTCTACACACACAGGAGCACCGGAGCGCGCTTGTGAAGTGGAAGGAGAGACTTCCCGATCAGAAGAGAGGGAGAGAGAAAGAAGAGGAGAATCCGTCTTGCGAAGCACTTTCGTGGGAAGAAGATCACAGTGTTCGCAGTCTCCTTGAAGCCCAAGGAGAGCGCGCTTTTCACCCAAACACTCAAAGCAAAAAGTGTGGAGATCGCCCTCTCCCAAAAGGAAATTTTCACAAGGGGGGGGGGGGGACATCTCGCTTTAAATTCTGCCATTCTATCAGTGAGTTAAACACTTTTCTTTGCATTTAATTTGCTTTTGTCTTGCTTGTATACACACGCGCACAATGCGGTCTGAAGACAAAAAGATCTGAGGAATGTTTCCGGTTTACTCCTATTTATAACCTGCAGATGCGTCTCATCAGATGACGTCACCTGACCGAGGTTATATAAGCCAAAATTTGGCGTGTTTGATACACACATGCTTCACAACCGGCAACACGAAAAGATGTTCCCATAGCATTTTCACACAGCATCGAGTGTAGCCTTTTAAAGGGAACATGATTTATATTCTAGTGTCTTAAAAATAGCCACCCTTTGCTCTGATTACTGCTTTGCACACTCTTGGCATTCTCTCGATGAGCTTCAAAAGGTAGTCACCTGAAATGGTTTCCAACAGTCTTGAGTTCCCAGAGGTGTTTAGCACTTGTTCGCCCCTTTGGCTTCACTCTGCGCTCCAGCTCACCCCAAACCATCTTTCTGGTGACTGTTGAGACCTTTGTTTGTTAAGCACATAACTCCACATGTGTTCATTCATAGTTTTGATGCCTTCAGTGAGAATCTACCAATGTAAATGTTCATGAAAATAAAGCAAACACATTGACAGATATGTGAGAAGGTGTGTCAAAACTTTTGGCCTGTACGACATATATATGTGTGTGTGTGTGTGTGTGTGTGTGTGTGTGAAAATTTATTTCTTTTTTTATCTTGTAGCTTTGTATGAAGATATTGTAAATAATAACTGGAGTACTGTAATTCTATTATATAATATGTGCATATGTATGTATGTGTGCTCCGGTTTCCTCCCACAGTCCAAAGATATGAAGGTTAGGCTAATTGCCATTCCCAAATTGCCTTTAGTGAGTGAATGAGTGTGTGAGTGTGTGTACTGTATGTGTGTGTGCCCTAAGCCTCCTGGGATAGGCTCCAGGCCCCGCGACCCTGAATACAGGATAAAGCGGTATAGAAGATGAGTGACTGTATATTTATGCGTGTATGTGTATATGTATATAATAGAATTACAGTATTCCAGTTGTTTTTGGTTATTTCTATGTCAAAAAATCTACTTGTGGAAAATGTCATTCTTCTTCATTCATTATTATTATTATTATTATTATTATTATTATTTTATGACTATATATCAACTTAAAAATGAAATTTTAATAAGCATGTTGTGTTTCAGGATATTGCATGGCTGTTTTGCAAGCTGATTTGCACAATGCTTATAAGAATTTGATTACAAAGAAGAACAGCCATGCAATATCCTGAAACACAACATGCTTATTAAAATTTCATTTTTAAGTTGACATATAATCATACAATAAGAATAAGAACTACATTTTTTACAAGTTTTTTTTTTACATAGAAATAACCAAAAATCAACTGGAATACTGGAATTCTATTATATACATATAAATACATACATACATACATACATATACACTCACTCATTTTCTATACCGCTTTATTCTGTATTCAGGGTCGTGGGGACCTGGAGCCTATCCCAGGAGGCTTAGGACACGAGGCAGGGTACACCCTGGACAGGGTGCCAATCCATCGCAGGGCACAGACACACTGCTCCTCTGCTCCTGATGTGCCTGCCTTCCTAGACCCCTGTGATTTTTAACAAGCTCTGAACATCACAGTTGTCTGCTATTGGGTTCACTCCCGTTTCAGCTCCCCTGTGACAAAAAGCTATTAGAAAATAAGAAAATTAATATGATGGCCAAATTTTTACAACCATGTCCTGTCATCAGAGTAAAGGATGCTGAATAGAAATGCATGCCTCTTTTTTCAGATTTTTCTTTGCTTAAAAATGTGGAAAACCATTCAATCCTTCAAAAAAATTTGAACCAAGTTCAAAATTATGTGCCATTTTGTGTTGGTCGATCACATAAAATCCCAAAGTGCATACGGTATGTTATAGCTGAGAATACTGTGGCACTATGTACTACAGTACTATGATTCATTGTCACCTACAGTATACCAGGATGAAGTGGTCACTGAAAATAGGTGAATACAAATAATAAGTAGCTATTTTTTTCGAGCTTAATGCCTTTTTAAATGTTTTTTGTTTCAACTTCCAAAGTATAATTATATATCAATCAATTTTTTTATTAATTGATTGGTGTAAATGGTGAGAAATCATCTTAGGTCTAATTAAACTGTCAAACAAGTTTTGCAAGCTGATTTGCACAATGCTTATAAGAATCTGATTACAAAGAAGAACAGCCATGCAATATCCTGAAACACAACATTTTTAAGTTGATATACTCTATAATCATAAAATAATAATAAGAAGAAGAAGAAGAAGAAGAAGAAGAGGAAGAAGAAGAATTATATTTTCTATAAATTTATTTTTTTTACATAGAAATAACCAAAAACAACTGGAATACTATAATTCTTTTATATACATATACACATACATACAAAATTTGGCTATAGTTCCAGTAATGAAAATATTACAATGCAGCTATGGACATATTATAATAAACAGAATGTTTAGCTCACCAATCATATCTTCCAGTCTGAGTCATTCGTTCTTTTCAATCTATGAGAGGTGAGCGGCATTGTAATATTTTCATTACTGGAACTATAGCCAAACTTTGTGTATGTAGACGTATTTGTGTATGTACGTAGGGATCTGTTTATTGGAAATGCAACATTTTATTTTATTTCTGATCAAAAGAACAAAATGAACTAAATGACTCAAAAAAAGATCTGTTCATTTTGATGAACAAGATTCAAAGAACCGAATCACTAAAATGATTCAACCTCCAAATCTTCCAAATCTTGGCATATATAACCTCGTTCCTGTCACGCTCTCAGTGCCTTCGCGCTGATCAAAGGCCCTTGACATTTCCTTTCCCACGCTGTCAGGCACCCATCACGTGACCATGTTTTCCCACGCTGTCATCGCCCCTCCCGGACCGCCCCGCCGGCACACCGGTTTCTCATCCAGCGCTGATTTCTTTCGGCTTATAAGGAGGCGCAGCGCGCAAGCGCGCCGCTGGATTATTGTGTGTTTTTTGGCCATAGTTTTCTCGCGTTTCGGTTCATGACTTTTCACGTTGCCGATCTCGCTTGTCTCTCGTTTTTCCCCTCGCCTCCCGATTTGGATTATTGCCACGCTTGGATTTAACGGCTTTGAACTTTCGCTTTCGTTTCTCGACCACGGCTCAGCTTCACGTTCGCTGACTGATCACACGGCTTTGATCTCTTGCTCTCTCCTCCTCGACTTCAACTCAGCTCCACGCTCAAGGCGCGTCTCCCGCCCCCGCGGATTTCCCGGCGCGACACGCCCACTCTCATTCATTCAAGCACAGTCAACGCCTCGTGCCTGCACCTGCATCTGGATTCACCTCCGCGAACTGACGAACATCGCAGCCCCCTGACAGTTCCCGTCATCTGATGAAGCGCACCTGCAGGTTATAAATAGGAGTGAACCGGAAACATTCCTCAGACCTCAATGCTGCTCAGCGTCGCTCTCTCTCTCTCCCTTCTTTCTTGGCAATCTTCATGACAAGTTAGCTCTTTCATGGAATAGCCTTATTTATCCTGTGTTTTTCGTGCCATCAAAATATTTTTCTTATTTTTTCACCTATAAGAAAATTATTATGATGGCCGAATTTCTACGACCCTGTCCTGTCATCAGAGTAAAGGAGGCCGAATACAAATGCATGCCTCTTTTTTCAGATTTTTCTTTCCTAATGTGTGCAAAACCATAAATTTCCCTTCCAGTTCAAAATTATGTGCCATTTTGTGTTGGTCGATCACATAAAATCCCAAAGTATGTACATTATTTTACTGTGGCACAATGTACTATAGTACTAGTAGCTATTTATTAAAGTAGCTATTTATTCAAAGCCAGAGACTTGAGGGAAATCTAATACCTTATTGTGTAGTGTCCCTTTTCTGGCGGATTTTTCCGCTACCGCAGATCATTTTATCAACTTGTAATATATTCATTTTGTGAGGATATTAACATGTGCTTTCTCAACATTTTAAAATTTTGATTTGAGGGGGCGCTGCCCCCTCTGGCAACCCCCCATCTTAATGCATGACAATGCACCATCTCATGCTGCAAATTGGAGGCAAGTGTCATAAACATTAAATGTTTAGTTTTAAATTAAACTCATGGATGGTATTGCATCTTATCGCTCTTTGGATAACTGAAATTAATCTCAGACACCTGCGATAATTAGTTTGCCAGATGAGCCCAATTAAAGAAAAAGTACTGAAGAAGGTTGTTCCACATTATTAAGCAGGCCACAGGTTTCAAGCGATATGGGAAAGAAAAAGGATCTCTCTGCTGCTGAAAAGCGTCAAATAGTGCAATGCCTTGGACAAGGTATGAAAACATTAGATATTTCACAAAAACTCATCGTACTGTGAAGACATTTGTGGCTGATTCAGAGCACAGACAGGTTCGTGCAGATAAAGGCAGAATGAGGAAGGTTTCTCCCAGACAAATTCATCGGATTAAGAGAGCAGCTGCTGAAATGCCATTACAAAGCAGCAAACAGGTATTTGACGCTGCTGGTGCCTCTGGAGTCCCACGAACCTCAAGGTGTAGGATCCTTTAGAGGCTTGCAGTTGTGCATAAACCTACTATTTTGCCACCCCTAACCAATGCTCACAAGCAGAAATGGTTGCAGTGGGTTCACTGATGAGTGTCATGCAACCCTGGATGGTTCAGATCGATGGAGTAATGGATGGTTGGTGGATGGCCACCATGTCCCAAGAAGGCTGCGATGTCAACAAGGAGTTGCCGGAATCATGGGGAGAGAGCTGTAGGGTCCCTGAAGGTGTGAAAATGACCTCTGCAAAGCATATTTGTATAATACGTACACTTTGGTTTGGTTTAGTATTTATAATTGTGTCGCGTCTTTACTTGTCCCGCCTCGATTGCGCAATCCCAGATGAGAAATTTAAAAACCCGTATTTTGATTCTCGACCCCGTAGCATAGTAACTAGTTATAATATAAAATCCAAACATTAAATAGTGGTGGCCCATACGTACGGGGAATTGGTGTGTTCGGGCATTTTCTGGTTTTGTGTGTCTTGGCAGAACAAAATGGACGTTAACATGGCTAATGCTAATGGTGCCATAAAGGCCGACTTTGCTGTTGCTAGTAAAGTGCTGAATGATGTAGATGATGCATTTGTGACACGCCATAACCCTACACCTGAAATAGATTAATTGATTAGTTCACTGTATATATCAGATACACATGATTCAATTCAATTTTATTTGTATAGCGCTTTTAACAATTGACATTGTCTCAAAACAGCTTTACACAATCAAAAGAATTATTTAAGTTTATATGGAATGTGAATGTGTATGAATCAAAATGGTCAGATAGTCCCTGGTGAGCAAGCCGAGGGCGACAGTGGCAAGAAAAAACTCCCTGAGATGGTAATAGGAAGAAACCTTGAGAGGAACCAGACTCAACAGGGAACCCATCCTCATTTGGGTGAAACAGATAGCAGGAAATTATCTGCATTTATACAGTGTGTTAGCTGGCAGGCAGTTCAGCTATAATAGTTGATGTTAATTGATGTTAAAATGGAGTCCAGGTAGTTATTGGAGACTCAGATAGACTTGTAGAAAGATCGAATTGTCAAGTCCTCAGAGAAACAGCTGACAACACCAGTCGAGGCCAGAACCATCTTCTAAGTAGATAGAATCATCCCCAGACACCAGACGCTTCCCAAAGAGACACACAGGGCATCCATGCGACGAGACCTCCAACCAGAAACGGGGCACCAGGATGGATCAGACAGGTCCGGAGGGCAGAGGGAGTCTGGATCACTGGCAGCTCAGCAATGACATGTGTAGCTCGACAGAGAGAGAAAGAGTGAAAGGGGGATACAGGGGGAGAGAGGGAAGAGAAAGAGGGGGAGAAAGAGCAGAAGAGGAGAGATGGCAGTTAAGTATGGTCACAGTCAAATAATGTACAGTATAGTGTGAATGCATATTTACTGTAGAGTGCAAGCAGAGACTCCGGCAGGACTAACTATGACAGCATAACTAAAAGCGAGAGCCAGAAGGAAATACAAACATGAGGGCTCCCTGAGATGTAAAGCAAACAATCACCTCACCGTCAACAAACCTGAGTGATCAAATGAGAGTGAGGAAGACAGCATCTAAACATCTAAACATTTGCCTTTACCTAAGGCAAATCTATTTATAAAAATGCTTGGCTAAATAGATAGGTTTTTAGCCTAGACTTAAACACTGAGACTGTGTCTGAGTCCCGAACACTATTTGGAAGACTATTCCATAATTTTGGGGCTTTGTAAGGAAAAGCTCTGCCCCTAGCTGTAGTTTTCATAATACGCGGTACTGAGAAGCAGCTTGTATCCTTTGATCGAAGTAGGTGTGGCGGATCATAAGACACTAGCAGTTCACTCAGTTACTGCGACGCGAGAACATTTAATGCTTTATATGTCAAGAGTAGTATTTTAAAATCAATGCGAAATTTCACAGGGAGCCAATGCAGTGAAGATAAGATAGAGGTGATGTGCTCATATCTTCTGGTTCTAGTGAGGACTCTCGCTGCTGCATTCTGGACTAGCTGAAGCTTGTTTATGCACCTAGCTAAACAACCAGACAGTAAGACATTACAATAGTCCAACCTAGAGGTGATAAAAGCATGAACTAGTTTTTCTGCATCGTTTAGCGACAATATATTTCTTATCTTGGCAATATTTCTGAGATGAAAGAATGCTATCCTGGTAATATTATCTACATGAGCTTCAAATGAAAAAGGCTGGAATTTATAGTCACAAGCTATCACCCACAAAATAACCTGACGGAACGAGTTAACAGGACTCTGAAGACAATGATAGCTTCATACGTCGGATACCATCAACCAAACTGGGACCAATGGTTACCAGAGCTCAGATTCGCCATCAACACAACCCAACAGGAAACAACCGGCAAAACGCCTGCAGAGCTCCCACTTGGCCGACAACTAAAAGGACCACTCGAAAGGCTCATCCATAACCCACGAACACTGGATCACACAGCATACTCACTACTGGACAGACAAAGACTTATCACAGGGGAGGTGAAACAAAGAGTAAAACAACATATATCCAAACAAGCCAGATAACCAGATGCCTGGAGGAAAGATGCCTGGTTTGGATAAAGACTCACCCACTCTCCTCCGCAGCGAAAAGATTTTCAGTCAAGCTAGCGCTCAAGTGGGAGGGACCAGCCAAAAAAAAAAAACAGAAAAGGACCGATTAACTATACAGTGTCTTGGGGCAATCCACAAAAAACTGATATAGTGAATGTGGTGAATTTGAAGTGCTTTTTGGGACGTTCTCCTCAGGTGCTGGAGGCTTGGGAGTGGGGATCTATGTAGCGTGGCCACATAAAAGGGCATAAAATAGCGGGCTAATTAATAAGGAGCTAATGCTGCTCACCTGCACAAAGAAATGCGTCTGATATGGTTTTAGATGTCCCATGACAAGTGCAAGTTCACAGGGGTTAAGCTCTCGTGAGCATGTGCAATTGCAGCGCGAGGGAACCTGGAAGTGAAATCGGGTCATGTGTGGCGGTATAAAGCCGTAACATGCCCTGTTAGGATGTTTTTGATTTAAATAATTTTTGATTTCAGTAAATATGACCTCCTAATGCTGAAAATTTAACAAAAGCCCATTTTCAGTTCTTTACAACCTATAAAATGTTTTAACTCTATTATGCATAATAATTTGGAACAGTGCGTTTTCAGTTTTTTTTTTTAAATAAATATTATTATTAGGAGGTTTGTTCAATAAAATTCAAATTATACCCTAATAGTTAAATTATCCTGACTGTCATTTGCATTGACTAATGATGAAAATCAGAGAAAAATATAATTTGCGTAATAATTTGGAACACAGTGTGTACACTAACCCAGTGTTTTTCAACCACTGTGCCACGGTACACTAGTGTGCCGTGAGAGATCTTCAGGTGTGCCGTGGGAAATTATTAAATTTCACCTAATTGGTCTAAAACATTTTTTGAAAAATATTAAGTCTGCGAATAATATGCCATTGCAGCTGCCACGATTGCCCGCCGACGTTCCACGAAGTGCATGGTCAGTCAAAAAATTAAACATGTTTAATTTTTCGCGCGAAAAGATGGAACGACACTCACAGCGCCAAAAACTCGTGGTGAATCATAATGAACCGCACTTACGGCCACCGCGCGAAACCAAATAGGTGAGATAGGGGTATTAGTGATTGAGCTTCACAACCCTGTGTCATGCACACTCAATCTGCAACCGGCACTAGGACCCGGAAGTAATGCGGTTGCCAACCAGGAAGTATAAGAGGAGTAAACAAGCCACAGTACAGCGCTCAGTCATTGAGTTCTTGGCCCATGTCGGTTCAGATCGCCTGTCTTCCATTTCGTGAGTACTCACTTTCTTGGGTCTACTTTCTGTTTAGAGTGTGTGTTTATAGGACGCGGGTTAAATTTGTGTTTTTCCCTTGCTCCGCTTATGTGAGAGTCCTTAGACCAAATCGCGTGGTTATCCTGCCTACTCGCTTGCTTCCGCGTTTGGGTTTACCATCCACGCTACAAAGGGCTAACCGCTAAGTGTGCTAACTCTTCTGATCATCTGGTTAGTTCGTGACAGAATGACTGAGCCACAAGCGATAAACCCAGCGGATTATGCGCACCTATGCGACGTGGTAGATCGGCACGCTGAGCTAATCAACCGGCTAGACGGAGAGCTTGCTACTCTTCGCCGGAGCGTCCAAGACGTCGCGGCCTTGCGCCGTGAGGTGGCGGAGCTTCGGCAGGAGAATGCGGATCTTCGCGAGGCCGTTGCTAGCGCGGCTAACCGGCCTCCCGTCGCGGCGGTCGCACTACCGTCCCCTCCCCCTCCCTCCTCTGATGTTTTCCTTGCTCTACCAGATAAATGGGACGGCACGGACGGGAGATGCAGTGTTTTTCTAACGGCTTTAGGTCTGGTGTTTGAGTTTAATGCCATCAAATACTCCACCGATCGATTGCGCATTGCTCTCCTCGTATCGTTGCTATCAGGGCAGGCAGCTGAGTGGGCCACGGCAGTCCTACATTCCGATTCTGATACCGCCCACTCATACCATGAATTCACCCGCCAA
The DNA here is from genome assembly GCA_030522415.1 of Channallabes apus. Lineage (NCBI taxonomy): Eukaryota > Metazoa > Chordata > Actinopteri > Siluriformes > Clariidae > Channallabes > Channallabes apus. The sequence continues at coordinate 34,682,264 of CM060116.1, read as the reverse complement.
TTACGACTCACCTTTGAACATCCAGCGGGCGAGGTGGAGACCGACTCAAAATTGTATCACCTACGACAGGATGGGTTGTCCGTGAGCCGCTACACTGCTAACTTCCGTACCCTCGCAGTTCAGACCTCCTGGGGAGACGCCGCGCTCCGGACTTCCTACTACGAGGGGCTGGCTTCTCGGATCAAAGACGAACTAGCCGGGCGAGAGATCCCCGCCACACTGGAGGGTCTAATCCAACTCGCCCTCCGCATCGACCAGCGCCTCCTCTCTCGCCCGAAGCCAGCTCCGAGAACCCTGCCACCAACACCTGTTTTCACCCATACCAATCCACACCCATCGACCACCTTCACCTCCACCACCCAAAGGCATGTCGGATCTTCACCTCCTGCCGTGGTTAACACCGGAGCCGGGGAACCCATGCAAATAGGACGCGCCTCCCTAACCGTAGCCGAGCGTGAACGCCGCTTCCGTGAGGGGCTGTGCGCCTACTGTGGGTCCGCGGCGCACCACCGAGCGATCTGTCCCATTCGTCCGGGAAACGCCCAGGTCCGGTGAGGAGGAGGAGAGACTCACCGGGCCATCTTCAACTCTCCACTACGATCACCAATGACATTCCTCATCTCACGGTTAAGGTAACCCTCCAATTTGGCCACAAACGGGTCCGAAGTACCGCGTTCATCGATTCCGGTGCCGCAGGTAACTTCATTGACTCTACCTATGCCAAAGAATTGGGGGTAAAAATTGAGGCGTTATCCCAGCCCGTTCGTATTACATCGGTCGACGGTCGCCCCCTATCCTCCAGTCCCATCACCACTCAAACCCAACCCATCACTCTCATAATCAACCAACACCAAGAACAAGTCCAATTTCACCTCACCTCCATTTCATCTCCTCCCATCATCCTCGGGCACCCTTGGTTACTTCAGCATGACCCTCTCATATCCTGGACACAGAACCGGATCTTACAGTGGGGGCCGACCTGCAACGAACTCTGCCTACGGGCATCGGCTGGGACGTGTTCTAGGGAGTCCGAGGCCCCCGATGTCGACACCAACGCCATCCCCGCCGCCTATCGGGACCTGGCTGAAGTCTTCTGTAAGAAGCGCGCCTCGCACCTGCCTCCTCACCGCTCCTACGATCTGGCAATAGATCTTCAGCCGGGTGCCGTTCCCCCCCGCGGCCACCTGTACTCATTATCCACCACAGAGACACAGGCGATGGAGGATTACGTAGCCAACGCCCTGCGACAAGGCACCATCCGGCCCTCCTCCTCACCCGCCGCCGCGGGGTTCTTTTTCGTTAAGAAAAAAGGCGGCGACCTTCGCCCCTATGTCGATTATCGGGGGCTCAACAACATCACCATAAAGAACCGACACCCTTTGCCTCTTACCAACTCAGCCCTGGACGCCCTCTCTGGTGCCACCATTTTTACTAAGTTGGACCTTCGGAGCGCCTACAACTTGGTGCGCATCAGAGAGGGTGATGAGTGGAAGACGGCTTTCATCACCCCTACAGGACACTATGAGAGTTTAGTCATCCCATTCGGCCTCTGCAACGCACCCGCCGCCTTCCAACAATTCATCAACGACGTCCTCCGAGACATGTTAGGGCGGTGGGTGTTCGTCTACCTGGATGACATATTGATTTATTCACGCACAACCGAAGAACACACTCAACATGCCAGGGCGGTTCTCAAGAGATTGCTCGCCCATCAGCTGTATTGTAAGTTGGAGAAGTGCGCTTTTCACGAGCGCTCCACCACGTTCCTGGGTTTTGTCATCTCGCCCCAGGGTGTGGCCATGGACCCGCAGAAACTTGAGGCTGTGCGTCTTTGGCCCCTACCCAAGACCCTCAAGCAGCTTCAACGATTTCTCGGGTTTGCGAACTTCTACCGTCGCTTTATCCGGGACTACAGTACGGTTGCAGCACCTTTAACCGCCCTGACCCGACCTTCATCTCACTTCACCCTTAACCCAGATGCTATCGCCGCTTTTCATGAACTTTGCAATCGATTCACCACAGCACCCATTCTCCTCCATCCAGATGCAAGTCAACCATTCGTTGTGGAGGTGGATGCCTTGGATGTGGGTGCCGGGGCCATCCTCTCCCAACGAGGTCCAGACCAGAAACTACACCCATGTAGTTTCTTCTCCAAAAAGTTCGATTCCACTCAGCAGCGATACGGGGTAGGGGACCGCGAACTGCTGGCCATAAAGTGGGCTTTGGAGGAATGGCGTCACTGGCTCCAGGGCGCCAGGGAGCCGTTCATCGTCTGGACCGACCACCAGAACCACATCACTATCCGGAACATAAAACAGCTCAACCCCAGACAGGCGCGATGGGCACTATTTTTTGAACACTTTAATTTCCACCTCTCTTACCGCCCGGGGTCCAAGAACACCAAAGCTGACGCCCTCTCACGACAACACGAGGAGGACATTCCCCGGGCGGACCCCGCGCCTGTCCTACCCACATCGAAGATCATTGCACCACTTCACTGGAATTTGGAAACAAGAGTCCGCCAGGCACAGGCCGAGGAGACCGAACCGGCAGGTGTGCCACCTGGACGAGAGTGGAGGTTCTTCAGTGGGGACATTCATCGCCCCTCTCTGGACATCAGGGCGCTCGCCGCACCATCCAGTTCATTCAGCGCGCCTTCTGGTGGCCATCGTTGAGGAAGGACGTCAACGAGTTCGTCCAGGCGTGCCCTGTGTGTGCCAGGGCTAAAGATAACAACCAACTGACACCAGGAGAACTCCAACCACTACCTGTTCCACGTCGGCCCTGGACACACATAGCCGTCGACTTCATCACGGGCCTGCCGGCTTCCGAGGGAAAGAACACCGTCCTGACGATCGTCGACCGGTTTTCCAAAGCTGTGCACCTGGTGGCTCTTGCCGGACTCCCTTCAGCAAAACAAACAGCCGAGCTGATATTAGAACACGTAGTCCGCCTGCATGGGTTCCCGAAGGACATCGTCTCGGACAGAGGGCCCCAGTTCACTGCCCGGTTCTGGAAGGCCTTCTGCCGTCTGATCGATTCAACCTGCAGTCTATCCTCTGGATACCATCCCCAGACTAATGGTCAGACGGAGCGGACCAACCAACAACTGGAGCGCTACCTGTGATGCTTCGTCGCCGATCGCCAGCACTCCTGGGCCCGCTACCTCATCTGGGCAGAACTATCACTCAATCTCCACACCTCGTCTGCCACCAACCTAAGCCCATTTGAGGTATGCCACGGTTTCCAACCCTCCATGTTCCAACACCAGGAACCGGAGGTTGATGTACCGTCGGCCCAACAGTTGGTCCGCCGGTGTCGACGGTTGTGGCGTCTAGCCAACGAAGCCATCCAACAAGCTAACGCCCGCTACGCTATCCAACATCGCCGTCGACACCCCCCGGGACGATTGTTCCACGTAGGTGACAAGGTATGGCTCTCAACAAAAAATCTTCACCTTCACACCGAATCGAGGAAACTCTCACCTAGATTCATTGGTCCATACCGTATCACACACCGGATAAATCCTGTCACCTACCGGCTCCAACTGCCTGCGGCGCTCCGAATTCACCCAGTGTTCCACACCTCTCAGCTGAAGCCCTTCATCACATCTCCCATGATTCCACCCTCCCCCCCTGCTCCTCCTCCCCGGGTCATCGACGGTGGTCTCGCCTACACTGTACGCCGGATCCTTGATTCGCGCCCTCGGGGCAGAGGTACTCAGTACCTGGTTGACTGGGAGGGCTACGGCCCCGAGGAGCGATCTTGGATTCCGGCCCGATTTATTCTCGACCCCGAGCTGATTCAAGACTACCGTCGTCGGGTATCCTCCACCCCAGGACCGTCAGGAGCCGGTCCTGGACAGGGGGGTACTGTCATGCACACTCAATCTGCAACCGGCACTAGGACCCGGAAGTAATGCGGTTGCCAACCAGGAAGTATAAGAGGAGTAAACAAGCCACAGTACAGCGCTCAGTCATTGAGTTCTTGGCCCATGTCGGTTCAGATCGCCTGTCTTCCATTTCGTGAGTACTCACTTTCTTGGGTCTACTTTCTGTTTAGAGTGTGTGTTTATAGGACGCGGGTTAAATTTGTGTTTTTCCCTTGCTCCGCTTATGTGAGAGTCCTTAGACCAAATCGCGTGGTTATCCTGCCTACTCGCTTGCTTCCGCGTTTGGGTTTACCATCCACGCTACAAAGGGCTAACCGCTAAGTGTGCTAACTCTTCTGATCATCTGGTTAGTTCGTGACACCCTGACAGAGACAGAGACAGAGAGAGACTAAGAGCTGTTGAGGAAGAGCTTCGTGTGTGTCTTTCTTCAATTCCTGCCAGGATGTCAGCTCTGTGTTCATCCAAACAGGCCCAGGTTTCACACTGAATAGGTAGAAATATGAAAGATCAAAAAAGACTGTTTTCTTTGTGTTTATTTGATTCCTGTTCAAGACACTTCGATAAGAATGGCTGTATATTGTTAATAGACTTACAGAGTTACATTTTTTTTACAGTTTTGATTGTTTGTGTGCCTTGTGACTTTTTTTCAATTAAAAATGTACCTTCGCTCAAAAAATGTTGAAAAACACTGCACTAACCTAAAGGCTTATTAGGAACACCTGTTCAATTTCTCATTAATGCATTTCTGGTTCAATGCATTTACTGTAGGAGTGTGGTCCTGGTCAAGACAATCTCCTGAACTCCAAACTGAATATCAGTTGAGCATTGCATGGTTGTTTGTGCCAGACGGGCTGGTCTGAGTATTTCACAATCTTCTCAGTTCCTGGGATTTTCACGCACAACAATTTCTAGGGCTTACAAAGAATGGTGTGAAAAGGGAAAAACATCCAGTATGCGGCAGTCCAGTGGCTGAAAATGCCTTGTTGATGGTAGAGGTCAGAGGAGAATGGGCCGACTGATTCAAGCTGATAGAAGAGCAACTTTGACTGAAATAAACACTCGTTACAACCGAGGTATGCAGCAAAGTATTTGTGAAGCCACAACATGCACAACCTTGAGGTGGATGGGCTACAACAGCAGATGACCCCACCGGGTACCACTCATCTCCACTACAAATAGGAAAAAGAGGCTACAATTTGCACGAGTTCACCAAAATTGGACAGTTGAAGATGGGAAAAATGTTGCCTGGTCTGATGAGTCTCGATTTCTGTTGAGACATTCAAATGGTAGAGTCAGAATTTGGCGTAAACAGAATAAGAACATGGATCCATCATGCCTTGTTACCACTGTGCAGGCTGCTGATGGTGGTGTAATGGTGTGGGGGATGTTTTCTTGGCACACTTTAGGCCCCTTAGTGCCAATTGGGCATCATTTAAATGCCACGGCCTACCTGAGCATTGTTTCTGACCATGTCCATCCCTTTATGACCACTATGTACCCATCCTCTGATGGCTACTTCCAGCAGGATAATGCACAAATGTCACAAATCTCGAATCATTTCAAATAGTTTTCTTGAACATGAAAATGAGTTCACTGTACTAAAATGGCCCCCACAGTCACCAGATGTCAACCCAATAGAGCATCTTTGGGATGTGGTGGAACGGGAGCTTCGTGCCATGGATGTGCATCCCACGAATCTCAATCAACTGCAAGATGCTATCCTATCAATATGGGCCAACATTTCTAAAGAATGCTTTCATCACCTTGTTGAATCAATTCCATGTAGAATTAAGGCACTTCTGAAGGCGAAAGGGGGTCAAACACCGTATTAGTGTGGTGTTCCTAATAATCTTTAGGTGAGTGTATATAGAGCATGCATATTTATACATTTGGAATCTGCATCTACATTTTCTGTTACATGTATAGAATTAGTTTCATCCAAATCATTAAAACTAACAATGGTCTATGGAACTCTCTTGAGAGGGGATTGGAAGGTGTTATTCACAGACCAAACTGTTATCTTCTTGTACTGTTATAAAAATTCTAAATATAAATAAACAAAATACAGCTTTTTTTCTCAGAGATAAATGGAAAAGTAAAGTTGTTCAGCTGTTTAGGATCACTATGCAGATGTTACACCCAGTGTAGTTACCAAAATCTTTGGTTTAGTTCTCCATTGAGTGGCCACACATCACTTCCACATTCCCGAATAGGCGTATGGTTCGTTGCCTAGCAACACCCAATTTGTTTTTGTTGTTGGGACAACAACAAAAACGTTATGGGAACGAGATTACACATGTTGCCGCACTGCAAGTGTCTGGACCCCCAAGGTTGTGTAGCGTGTGCGCACAAAGGCCAAGGTGTAGCGCGGCCACATAAAGGGACATTTTTATATATGGGTAAATAATTGAAGAGCTAATGCTGCTCACCTGTAGCCTAAGATGTGCCCGAACGGTTTTAAACTTCCCCTATGACAGTGTTGGTCACCGGGCAAGCTCCCACGCGCATGCGCGATCGCGCCGCGAGGGACCCGGATGAGAACTGATCACGTGATCCGGCATAAAGCCGGAACCGGCAAGGAAGCCGTTACGGAGAGATTTCCCCAGCGCGCTGTGTGATTTTGATGAGAGAGAGTTAGTAGGTTGCTTCCCTTTGGATGATCAGTTTTTGGATTAATCTCATTGGACACTCACTACATTTACATTTACATTTAGGCATTTGGCAGACGCTCTTATCCAGAGCGACTTACATTTTTTTTTTTTATCTCATTACACATCTGAGCAATTGAGGGTTAAGGGCCTTGCTCAAGGGCCCAACAGTGGCAACTTGGTGGTTGTGGGGTTTGAACCTGGGATCTTCTGAACCGTAGTCCAATGCCTTAACCACTGAGCTACCCCTGGCCCCTATTCACCTCTCATTCCGTTACTCTTGCTCCCAGTGGCGACATCAATCCTGGTGAGGCAGAGAATAAATCTCTCCAACTCATATTTCATTTCCGCAATACACTACACCCTGGACTTCCACTCATACACACTCACACACCCCTGCATACACCATACACATTGTTTATTATTGTATTATATTTGTATATATTGGTTTCGGTGCACCGTGTTTGTTTGGTTATTGGTTTGTTTTGTATAATACACTTTGGTTTATTTTCACTACTTGCTCTGGTGTTACGTCTATTATTGTCCCGCCGCGGTTGCGCAATACCGGAAGTGGGGTTTAACAGCACATTCCTAGATTCCCGAATCCGTATTTGTGTAACAAAAGGTTTTATAATAATCCCAGCGTTACATAGTGGTGGCCCGTACGCACGGGGAATCTATATTTTGGATATTTTCCGGTTTTGTGTGACGTGGCTGTACAACATGGACGCTAATACTAACGCTAGCGCTAAGGCTAATGCTAACGCTAGTGGTGCTGTAAAGGCCGACTTTGCTATTGATAGTAATGTGATGGAGAGAGATGATGCATTTGTAACACGCCGTAACCCTACTGCTGAAATAACATCATTGATAAGTTCACTGTACATATCTGATAGACATGATGATGACGATGATGATGATGTTATTGCTCATGTGTCTGATATTAATGTTGTGCAAACAATGGACAATGAACTAAATCAATGCAAGGCGGATGTGGAGGTGCTCACAGACAAAGTGAGCAAGTTGGAGCAGGATTTTAGACAATCCGTGAACAGCAGTCTAAACAGAGAAACCAGTTTCCGTGAGGCAGTGGACGCTGGCTTAGAAGGGCTGGAGCGCTACTGCCAAGAGGCCTTAGAGAAGCTGGAAAGAGCTGTTACTGACTGTTTTCTCCGACGTGACGTGATCTGGGAAAACCAGATGAAGAAACTCCGCTTCACGAGTACGCCCACCATCCAAAGATTACAGGCCTACACCCCTGCATCTCTCCAATCTCCGGTTCTACAATCTCCCAGCACTCCGATCACGACATCTATAACAAAGGTAAAGCCATCCATCAGTCACGAAACTTATGACATTCCTCCCGGTGTTCCTACACACTCTTCTGCTCAGCTTACCTCCTCAGTTTCTCCCTCTTCTTCTTCCTTTTATGGTCGACCACCCATCCGCCTGGAGTTTCCAGCCTTTGGTGAAGCTTCAGAGACCGCGGATGTACTTCACTTCATCAAACAGTGTGAGAACTATCTGGAGATCCGACCACTGCCCAGCCCAGAACTGCTAGGAACCCTCAGCACTGTTTTAAGCGGACCTGCTCTGAGCTGGTGGAAGGCAGAGAAAGGCAAGGTAAGGGACTGGATGTCTTTCAAACAGGCGTTTATGGCGGCATTCTTACCTGATGACTATCTCACGGAAGTGGAGGAAAATTTGAGGTCGCTGGTACAGCAGCCGGGTCAACGCCTGCGGGACTTCGCCTATAACTATCGCGCCCTCTGTCTGAAGTGGAAGCCGGATATCTCAGAGGAAGAACTGGTGGGGAGAATCCTGAACAATATCAACCCCAGAGTAGCTGGATGTCTGAGGGGAACGGTAACCACAGTGGAACAGCTCGTGAAGATAGGTTCGAGGGTGGAAAAAGATTGCAAGAGCTCCAGAGATTACTGGCAGAAGGTGGACTCTCAGCAGAACAAGGAGAAGAGTCATAAGAAGACAGGTGAGCGAGCTCCTTCAAAATTCACAGCAGGACTCTCCATAGCTCAACCTCTACCAGCTCCATCTCTCCTCCTGGTTCCAGTGACGGTGAAAGGAAGAAAGGTGAATGCGGTGGTGGACACGGGCAGTTCATATACGCTGATGAGGAACCATCTGTGGCAGACGCTCAACGATCAGGAGGACCAAGTTGGACTTCCATCTCCTCAGAAGTTCGTCATGGCTGATGGAAAGATACATCAAGCACAAACACACGCCTTGTTACAGTACAAGTGGCACACCATCGAATGTGAGATAAAGACATTCATCATGAGGGACGCTCACCTGGCCTTCTCTCTGATTGTGGGACTCGACTTCCTAAAAGCAACAGGAGCCATCCTGGACATCGCTGGAGGAGAATATGCACTGAAAACAGAGGAGGGGATCGTTTATCATCGATTTATAACGTCCCCACCCCACTGTGCACCATCGATGCTGACGCAACAAAGACCCATTCAGCTCCCAGCTACCGCCAATCTTTACCTCGCCTTGCCAGTGACACCCGACGAGCTCCAATCTGCGGAAAAAAACCCAGAGATCACGCCATCATGGGACACCGACAATGAAGAGGAGCTGCTGAAACTCATGGCTGCTTGGCCACTCACCACCTCCAACACACTAGGCAAAACAGCAGTAGTGAGACACACTATCACTTTATCAGATGACACTCCATTTAAATCCAGAGCCTATAGAGTATCACCCATTAAAAAGACCATTATAGAAGATCAAGTAGACCAGATGCTGAAGGATAAAATCATCCAACCTTCATGTTCACCCTGGTCTTCACCTGTTGTGTTAGTACCTAAACCTGATGGGACTTACCGTTTTTGCGTGGATTACAGAAAGCTAAACAGCAAGACCAAACCTGATGCTTATCCAATGCCGATTATACATGACATCTTAGAATCACTGGATGGCGCCTCCTGGTTCTCAACATTGGATCTGCAATCAGGTTACTGGCAGGTGGAGATGGAGAAAGACAGCTGTGAGAAGACCGCCTTCATCACCACCAAAGGGCTGTTTCAATTTCGGTCCATGCCCTACGGACTCAGAAACGCCGCAGCCACCTTCCAGCGTTTGATGGAGAAAGTCTTGGCTGAAATAAGGGGGAAATATTGCTTTGTATATATCGACGACATCATTATCTACTCCAAAACACCGGAGCAGCACATTAAACATCTTAATTCAGTATTCTCCAAACTTACCCAGGCCAACCTCTCCCTCAACATGAAGAAATGTCATTTCTTCAAAAGGCGGCTGAAGTTCCTAGGCCATATCATCTCCGAAGAAGGCGTGCAGTTGGACCCAGAGAAAACCCTGGCGGTGGCTGAATATCCTCCTCCACAAGACGTAAAATCTCTTCAGCGTTTTCTAGGTCTCGCCGGATGGTATCACAAATTCATTCCCCACTTTGCCGATATGACATCCCCATTAAATCATTTGAAAAAGAAGGGAGTAAAATGGGAGTGGACCGAAGAATGCCAGAACGCCATGGAGAACATCAAACACGCCCTTCAAAACCCACCTGTACTAATTCAACCAAACCTAAATATGCCGTTCCAAGTACACACAGACACCAGCGAAGTGGGCCTGGGAGCCATTCTCACCCAGAAATCAGCAGAAGGAGAACGAGCGGTAGCGTACGCATCGAGAATGTTGAGAGGAGCTGAGCAGAATTACTCCACATCAGAGAAGGAGTGTTTGGCTGTGGTTTGGGCTATAGAAAAGTGGAGACACTACTTAGAAGGTCGCGCTTTCGAGGTCTTTACAGACCATGCCGCCCTGTCATGGGCCTTCAACTGCCCGAAAACCAGCTCTCGTCTCACCCGATGGACATTACGCCTACAGCAGTTCATATTCTCAGTACATCACAGAAAAGGCTGTCTGAATCTGGGACCTGATGCGCTTTCCCGGGCGCCCCCGCCGCTACAAGTAGGCACAGCTCCATGTCTTGCCATCATAACCACAAAATTGTCATCCGACTTACCAAATGACCTGTGTGAGATAACCCAAGCGCAACTGAATGACACCAAAATCACGGAGCTGCTCTCGAAAGATCACCCAAGAGGCATAAAGGATCAGAGGGTCTCCTTCGAACATCATCAGGGCGCGTTATATCGCCGGGTACCCGTAAGAGACGGAGAAAAATTTCAGCTCGTTGTCTCCCAGTCACTAATCAAAAACTTTCTGCACTACTACCACGACAATCCACTGGGAGGACACCTAGGGCAACTAAAGACCTTGTTAAGGTTATTAGATGTAGCATGGTGGCCGACGGTGCGGAAGGACGTATGGCATTATGTGAGGACCTGCAGCGTGTGCCAACAATACAAAAATGACAACTCTAAACCCAGTGGATTACTACAGAGTACCATGGTTCCAGAGCCGGGACATACCGTGGGACTGGACATCATGGGTCCTTTTCCAAGAAGTAAAAGGCGGAATGAATATCTTTTGGTGGTGGTGGATTATTTCACCAAATGGGTGGAAATGTTTCCCCTTAGGGATGTAAAGACGCCAAAGCTGGTAAAGGTACTGAGAGAAGAAATCTTTACCAGATGGGGAGTCCCCAAGTATCTAGTATCCGATCGAGGACCCCAGTTTACGTCTCAGCTGCTGGCACACCTCTGCCAAACCTGGGGGAGCGTCCAAAAGCTAACTACGAGCTACCACCCTCAAACCAACCTGACTGAGCGAGTAAACAGAACTTTAAAGGTGATGATCGCTTCATATGTCGGGGACCACCACCAAAACTGGGACCAATGGTTACCGGAACTGAGATTCGCCATCAACACTGCCCAACAGGAAACCACTGGGAAAACACCTGCAGAACTCACACTTGGAAGACAGCTTAAGGGTCCTCTGGAAAGGCTCATTAACCATCCCCCAACACCCAATCATACAGCCTATTCGCTTCTTGAAAGGCAACAACGGATCACGGAGGAGGTGAAACTAAGAGTAAAACAGCAACAATCCAAACAAGCCAGATACTACAATGCCCGGAGGAAAGATGCGCACTTTCAACCGGGAGATCTAGTTTGGATTAAAACTCACCCACTCTCCTCCGCAGCAAAAAGGTTTTCAGCCAAGCTAGCGCCTAAGTGGGAAGGTCCAGCTGAAATTACAAAGAAACGAGGACCAATTAACTACACTGTGTCTTGGGGCAATCCACAAAAAACCGACACTTTTAATGTGGTAAACTTAAAGCGCTTTTACGGACGTTCTCCTCAGACGCCGGAAGCTTGGGGGGGGGGGTCTATGTAGCGCGGCCACATAAAGGGACATTTTTATATATGGGTAAATAATTGAAGAGCTAATGCTGCTCACCTGTAGCCTAAGATGTGCCCGAACGGTTTTAAACTTCCCCTATGACAGTGTTGGTCACCGGGCAAGCTCCCACGCGCATGTGCGATCGCGCCGCGAGGGACCCAGATGAGAACTGATCACGTGATCCGGCATAAAGCCGGAACCGGCAAGGAAGCCGTTACGGAGAGATTTCCCCAGCGCGCTGTGTGATTTTGATGAGAGAGAGTTAGTAGGTTGCTTCCCTTTGGATGATCAGTTTTTGGATTAATCTCATTGGACACTCACTATTCACCTCTCATTCCGTTACTCTTGCTCCCAGTGGCGACATCAATCCTGGTGAGGCAGAGAATAAATCTCTCCAACTCATATTTCATTTCCGCAATACACTACACCCTGGACTTCCACTCATACACACTCACACACCCCTGCATACACCATACACATTGTTTATTATTGTATTATATTTGTATATATTGGTTTCGGTGCACCGTGTTTGTTTGGTTATTGGTTTGTTTTGTATAATACACTTTGGTTTATTTTCACTACTTGCTCTGGTGTTACGTCTATTATTGTCCCGCCGCGGTTGCGCAATACCGGAAGTGGGGTTTAACAGCGCATTCCTAGATTCCCGAATCCGTATTTGTGTAACAAAAGGTTTTATAATAATCCCAGCGTTACAAAGGAGGTCTCAGAGCAAGCTCTGGGAGGCTGACTCGAGGGGTTAGAAGTTCGACATCCTGGACTACAGCAGGAGATAACTGAAAAACTAACCTTATGTTGGAGACCGGTGTTGCCCGAAACACCAGTGGTGGCGGAGCATGAACACCGACCTCCTGAGGGTGCCAGGGAGGGCACTTTGTTCTTAATGAAGAAGACAGTGCGCCGGTCTGAACTAATTGAGGCGGCTTGTGAAGGGCTGCTAACGCTTTCTTTCTAGGCTCTCGCCTGGCGAGAGTCACAGTGGGGAAGGAATTTCCTGAAGGCTTGTTCATATAACTTCGCCTCACAAACCTACTGGCGACCGAGTTAACGGCGTTACCAAACAGGCCGGAAGGCGAGATGGGGACATCAAGGAGGAATTCACGATCCTTACCCTTGATGCCCATGAGATTCAGCCCCAAGTGCATCTCCGCGGAAACCATCGCAGCCGTAAAATGGATGATAGCACGAGCCGTCTGCTTTGTTGCACGAAGAGACAAGTCTGTGGCCCGGCGTAATTTCAGTATCTTCAAGAGCCCCGCCAGTGCTCAAGTCTCTCAGCAGGTCAGCCTGGTAGGCTTGCAAAACCGTGATGATGTGCAGTGGAGCACCAACCTGACCTGCTGCCTGAAAAGCTTTTCCCTCCAGGGAAGATGAAAGTCTACACAGCTTGGAAGGAAGTGTTAGCTTTTCAGGGAGGATGATGTCCCAGGAGAGAGATAGCCTGCAAGCGTCTCTTGTATCTGGGGCATCATCATATAACCTCACGCTTCCACATCAACTATATTTAAATAAATAAATAAGTCGATGGCACGAAAACACGGGATAAATAAAGCTTACTCCATGAAAGGGTTAACCTGTCGTGGAGGTTGCTAAGGAAAGGGAGAGAGCGTCATTGAGGCTCCTGTCGTCTAATTTTGAGTGCTTGGAGGCTATTTCCATCTCAGCTGAAGCGAGAGAAAATGTCTATTCTGGCCATTTCACAAGCCGCGCTTGAGCAGTGGATGGAGGAATTTCCCGATCCGACGAGAGCACTAGAGAAAGGAAGAGAATCCGTCTCTGCCAGATGCACATCATGTTAAGCCCCAGGAATGCGCCACGGCTAGTAGCTTTCATTAAAGAATGCAAGCCGCATGCGAAGCACTTTAATCGAAATAGTAAGTGTGGAGATCGCCCCTTCGGGATGGATTTATCACGCGGAGAGACACATCTCGCTTTAAACTCAGCCATATCGGTGAGTTAAACACTGTCTTATTTTGCTGGTTTACACACACACACGCGCAAACACAAAACGTACTGAAGACAAAAAGATCTGAGGAATGTTTCCGGTTCACTCCTATTTATAACCTGCGGGTGCACTTCATCAGATGACGTCACCTGACCGAGGTTATATATGCCAAAATTTGGCGTGTTTGATACACACATGCTTCACAACCGGCAACACAGAAAGATGTTCCCATAGCGTTTTCATGCAGCATCGAGTGTAGCTTTTGAAAGGGAACACTGATGTCTGAGACATTTATGAAACTAATATGTTAAACTGGCTTGAGGCATATGCTGAATAAAAGATGGACATTTTCTATTATGCATTTTAATATACCTCAAGCTCTTTCAAATGCTCATCTGACACTGTTGCATCTCTCTGCCAATCCCTGTGCCACAAAATTAATTTGTCAGTGTTCAAGGCCACAACCTGAAACCCAAATTCATGTTTTAGTCTTTACATAACAAACTAAAAAGGTCATAGGTAAGTGATGAATTGTGTGTGAATAACTTATATCATTAGTGTCTTCGGCAATCTGAGCAATGCGACAATTTACAGCCTTTAAACCAAAATAAGCAGGAACAAATTGTTTGTAAATACTCATAAATAACCATAACTGAGGTTATTTTAAATGTATGAATAAGAATTTTTTTAAGACAACTGCTTTACAGCATTCAAACTTACATTATCAGTTAGCCAAGGCATTGCTGTACTGCTTGTGTCACTCATGTGATGTGGGGGGAGTACAGATTTCAGGTCTTTTTTTGCTGTGGGCGATTGTTTAGGTGTCTGGCAAAACGTCCAGCAACGTCACAAATGTGCAAACAAGCATGTGCAAAATCTGATCCTCGTCAATGTCCTTTCCATTTGTCCTTTCTTTACTGGTGCTGGCCCTGTCCCTTTGGGATAGCCCTTTGAAAATCTAATAATTAATACAATTAATATTAACATTACTGATAGAATACTAATGTTGCTAAATATCAACAGCAATTTCCCCAATATCATTTGTCAGATTTTACAGTATATTATGCTTACCATTACAGAATCCAGTGGCTAAAATTTCCTTCTCAAAATTCTCCCACCTTGCAGCCACGTTGATCTCTGTTGTCATTATGTTTTTCTATGAGTTGTATGGCACTGTAGTTGCTGAATGTGACTCAATTGTGCGCAGCATCTGCCCAACAGCAATGCGATTATGCAAAAAATAAAAAGGAGGATGTTTTTGTATGTGCTTTAGTAGTTTAGTACAAATAAACATCCCAGTTATACAGTAACAATCAGCTACTCACCAAAAGGCTGGTTGTCAGAAACGAACATAAGGGTATGGAAAGAAAGATCCTGTTGTTATAATTATAAAATCCTGGGGGGTATTCTTCGTATGTCGCTTGAAACATGAATGAATGAATTGACACATCTAAGATGAGATCATCGTGCTAATTACACTCTGGCTAAATCGGTTCTTCGAGCACACCTGTTGTTGATGATTAGAATGAATCATGAATTGAAAAGTATGAATTGAAATAATAACAATAGTGTTTTTCTTTACTGAATAGGCAGAGCCTCTGAATACAGTGCGCCTTTTTAACGGGGGTGGGGATAAGTAAACAGCAGGGAAACTGACTGACCATTTTAGTAATAACATACGTTATTCAACATACGTTGATGTCTTTGGTTTCGGCTGTGAGTGGATGCGCTGTAGTAATCCACGTTTTATACAAATTACATAACCTGATTTCCCCCCCATTAATTTATATAAAAGCAGACATTTTGCTTTCTGTATCTGTATTTCAGTCATGATAAAACTAACATATTTTTGCGTTCACACAGCTGACCAAATCGTCATTAGCGGGCCCCTCCCCCAAACAGCGCAGCGAGGAGCATTTACATTTAAACAGGTTTTACAGGTGTGCTTTGCAAAGTCAGACACATACAAATGCAAATAATACACCCCCCCCCCCCCCCCCAAGTGTGAATAGCTGTTCTCACCTACAGTATACACTCGGAGAAACTAAAATCACCACTGTTCATGGTTTCAGCAAACTGGGGAGGATCTTGGATCTTATATCATATCATATTATATTGATAAAATATCAATTTTGGAATCCATAGACGCTCAAACAGCAAAAGAACATGATAATAATAATCAAAAGAGTAATATTATTTTTGCTGTTTATGTCTACCATTAAAGTAATTAAACTGAGTCATTTACATAAATCACTGATCACATTTAAACAATTTATTCATACAGATGTACATGTTTTATACACCCTAAATGCTACGTCATATTTAACTATAATGCTGGGTTAATTCTACCACATAAATTGGTCAAATGTTCTACCCATATGTTTGGGGTTTGTTGGTTCATTTAACTGGAATGTTGGGTTAATTCTACCTCACAAATACAGTAGGTTGTTATTATTATTTTCATGTTTTACAGTGAATCTGTAAAAAAACAACAAAAAAAAACACCCATGTCTATTAAACAATTAAATTATTTTGATATACTGGTCTATTACAAAAAAACATACATATATGCAATAAACAACATCCTATTACAGGTTCTTAGAAAAAACATTTATTTTTCAAAAGCACAAGAACAGATAATCAACAGTGACATCATTACTATACTATTACTGATAAGGGCAGAATGGAGTAATTGCACAAATAGACTGAGGCAGCTTCTACAGAGCAGGATCTCTCTGTGACTTAAGATATCTTTTCTGCAGAACAAAACTACAGTATCCAGCCCTGGTCTCATTTTAACATACAAACACTGTCTATGACTTTTCAGGTAGGCCTCGCTATTTCATAGCAACATTACAACATTACTGAGAGCAGCGCTGGTCATTATCTCCCAACATCAGGATGTAGGGGTACGGCCTCGACACTTCAGCCACAATGTTGGTTCCAACCTTAGAAAGAAAGAAATGAAAAAGTTACAATTTTGCTGAATAGCAAAGATTAAACTGAATAAGACTATTAATTTAGTGTGAAATTGGATTGATACTAAAAAAATTACAAAGCTGCCCATTAAGATAGGGTATAGGTAACCTAAAACAAAAACATGAAAATAACAAAAATAAAACAGCAGAATAAGCATGGCTTTTAGGATACAGCTCTTTATGTCAGACTAGTTGATATTGTAGTCTGCATTGATTTTAAGCTAATTACCGAAAAAATGTCATAGCTGGTGTCATACTGGTACATTACAATCACCAAAATATTACCACTTCCATCTAGTAGTTATCTGTACCGCTGTGGTACTTTTTCCTGTAGTTGGCGCGCTGACTGATAGTTAATTTAACTTTGGTTAAAGAGAGCTACCTGGTTAGCTTACATGCTATTACTGGTGATACATTTGCATACTTGCCAAAGGGGGAAAGGTGTAAAATATTCCTATAACTCGGGAGAAACGCAGGAGAAATTTGACCGCAGAGTAAATTACTAGCTGGTGAAAAACGGGAGGGTTAGCAGGTCTGTATATTTGTGAGAGGGTCAGTGTTTTGTAACACACCAGCATTTTATTGTCTCAAGCAGTGAGATTAATAAAGTTCTAAAGTGGTTGCTAATGCTAGCAAACTAACTAAATGCCTGCGTCATTTAACATGCCTGCTACAGTTAACAGTTTAGCATTCATTCATCACTTCACCATCTTCGTATCCCTGCAAACATTCTACAGAGAAAGCTAAAAATCTCAGACATCTTAGCCGTTTCTTTCATACACAGGTGGGGTGGCTAGCAGCTATTCTCAGCTAAATTATCATCCAGTACCTCAGACCAGCCGGAACGTTTGTGTGTAACCTTAACACGGTAACAGTAATAAATGTTACATATAGTAATAATTTTTCAGTCATATGTGCATTAGGTGAGTGAACATGTGTATACAGACCTTGTATTTAACGCCATTTCCCCTTAAATGTCCGAGGAGGATGAACCGTCGTCAGCGGTGTGAGAGCTCAAGAGACACGAAGCTGAGTGACAGCCGCTGAATCCACCGGTGAACTTTGGGGGAGGGGCCAAGCAAACTTCAACCCAGCAGCTGGGTTACACAAAAACTACCCAACTCTCTGAAAATAATCCAGAAAAATGACCCAACAACGGCAACCCAGCGTTTGGGTAGAAAAAACAACCCAGCATTTTTTAGAGTGCAGGTTTGTTACTGAAGAACTTTGGCAGCGGGCACATCTAATAATAAATGCCGGATTATTATTATTATTTTATTTATAGTTTTATATAAATAAAAATGCTTTTATAAATGTGGGCTACTGTTATCTACTTCAAATATTTGTTAAAACAGCGGGGGAAATTCACTCTGACCATTTTAATAATTCATTGATAAGGTAGTGATTCCTTTGGTTACGGCTGTGCTGATCATGTCATCTCGTCGTCAGTGAGCACGCCTATAATTCACTTCTCATACGAATTACATAATCTAATATTTTTTTTTCATTAGTTTATATTAAAGCAGATATTTCTCTTTCTATAAGTATATATTTTTCACGTCTGTGAGGCGAGTATACACGGAGTTTGGGTTCATTTTCTGACGCGCTCAAGTTCACCAAAATCAATACAGAACCCCGTTTACTTTATTTATTTAACAAAATCATAAAGTTTTTTCGTCATTGTGAGTGCACCTAAATAAAAGTAGAGTCTTTGCCGAGTTTTGATCTAAAGTCAGATGAACGCGCGCGCCGATATGAGAGATTAGATATCTCTTTCAGCAAACACATATTAATGGTGTTAAATAAGCGCTATGCGGCGCTGGGAGAAACGCACGCCGATGTCAGTCCCTAGCATTTACTTACATCTAAACTGAGTCATTTACATAAATCACTGATCACATTTAAACAATTTATTCATACAGATGTACATGTTTTATAGGTTTGTTACTGAAGAACTTTGGCAGCAGGCACACCTAATAATAAATGCCGGATTATTATTATTATTTTTATTTATAGTTTTATGTAAATAAAAATGCTTTTATAAATGTGGGCTACTGTTATCTACTTCAAATATTTGTTAAAACAGCGGGGGAAATTCACTCTGACCATTTTAATAATTCATTGATAAGGTAGTGATTCCTTTGGTTACGGCTGTGCTGATCATGTCATCTCGTCGTCAGTGAGCGCGCCTATAATTCACTTCTCATACGAATGACATACAGTAATCTAATATTTTTTTTTCATTAGTTTATATTAAAGCAGATATTTCTCTTTCTATAAGTATATATTTTTCACGTCTGTGAGGCGAGTATACACGGAGTTTGGGTTCATTTTCTGACGCACCAAAATCAATACAGAACCCCGTTTACTTTATTTATTTAACAAAATCATAAAGTTTTTTCGTCATTGTGTGTGCACCTAAATAAAAGTAGAGTCTTATGAGTCTTATGAAAGCTCTAAGATGACACAAGACCCTACACGTGTAGCCTTTCTACTATAATTACACAGTTTACAACGTTTACGTTGCTTAAATTCGATCCTAAAAAACTGAATTTAATTTTAATTATAAATTTGTACTGTAATGTTACTACTGTGATTATGAATTCGTTTATTTACAATGTTTCACTTTATTTTATCTGCAACGACGTGCAGCTGTGGACGACCTGCGCCTCATTAA
The DNA here is from genome assembly GCA_030522415.1 of Channallabes apus. Classification (NCBI taxonomy): domain Eukaryota; kingdom Metazoa; phylum Chordata; class Actinopteri; order Siluriformes; family Clariidae; genus Channallabes; species Channallabes apus. The sequence continues at coordinate 34,662,811 of CM060116.1, read as the reverse complement.
GCCTGGAGAGAACGAGCTGATGCCTGAGGCGTCAGTCTATAGTTATATAGCGCCACTCAGTGGTAAAAGCCAGCAAACGCCCAAACGCAAATGCTGACGCCATACGCTGCGACGGTAGAAGTCGCATATTGCCTGTGCACCCACTGTATGGCCGGATTGAGTTGTCTAGGATTATTGCGCGTTCGTGCGTTGGTTTAAAAGGCGATATGCATCGACAGTAGAAACACTGATCACAAGCCCTTTGATTGGTTGACGAAATGACAAAAGAACAAGCTCAATTGTTTTGTAACACCTGTTATGCGTTGAAATGCCCCCCCACGTGCTCTGCGCTGAAATGCTTCCCTGCCATGGATCCCCCCCCCACCACCACACACATAATCGCTATCAAATATTATATTAGAACATAATATGCACATATGTCTTACAAATTACATGAGACAATAAAATAAAATAAGAAATATGAAAATAAATATGTTGTATATGGAAAAATAGAAATATTAATATTTTTTTCAAAAACATGTATACTTTTATATGTATACTTTATAATAAAATTAGTTTTGTCCAATTTTTCATTAGAATTTTTTTATTTTATATATATATATTTGCATATTCATAACGAACCCCTGAAATAAATGTGTTACAAAATAAACAATGGTCTTGAGGCTGTCTCGTGCCTAGAATTTATTATAATAATAAAAAACCTATGAATTTATGTTCTAATATAATATTTATATATTTTATATATATATATATATATATATATATATATATATATATATATATATATATATGTAATTGCTATCAAATATTATATTAGAACATAAATTCATAGGTTTTTTATTATTATAATAAACTCTAGGCACGAGACAGCCCTCAAGACCATATATATATATATATATATATATATATATATATATATATATGCAAGATACTTTTCTTTCCCCACGTGAGTCGGTCCACGTCAGCGCTCTTTAACCAATCAGATGTGACCTCACCATTTCAACCAATCATAACCCGGCAGGAGCGCAGCCTTAATCCTGTTTACATGAAATAAACCTGCTACCGAGCAGGTTCAAGCTTACGGACATGTTGCTATGACAGCAAATGCGAGATGAGCATCGAAGAACGAAACAATCCAAGATCAGGACAAATCCACAACAATCAAATCCAGCTAACTGAGTTAGGGACGTACGAAGAACACCCCCCTGAATTGTAGTCCTGAAAACTAACTACAATTCGGCACACTTGGCAGTCCTTTCATGAAAAAACACACATTTAACATACTTTTTTTTTATTTCACTTATATATATACATATACATATATATATATATATATAAAATAAAATGACAAACCCCGGATCCTTGTTGGCTCAGTTGCAACAGTCGACAGAGAAGGTTGTTCCCCATCTGATAATAAAAAGATCCATTCAATTTTAGACATGACTATTTAATTAATAAACCATTATTGAATATTTAAAGAGTATTTAAATGATTTAAATGATTGATGAACATACTATTTTCATTGGAATTTAAGTAAAATTACTAAGTGTAAACATAGGAGCTTTAAGTTTATGTTTTGTTTTTAAATGTGTATTTAAAAATATATATATTTCAGATGGCAGTTTAAATTTGTCAGTGTACTCACCAGAAGGGCTTGCTGTCACCGTCAGACCTGTTGTAGCAAAAAAAAGAACAATAAATTACATTGGTCAATGTTGTCAACTGGTCAAACAATACAAATTGGTCAGAGCTACAAATTGCAGTGGCTGCTGCTCTAAGACTACAAGGGAAGCTCCGCTTCCACTACTATGTCAGAAAATAACTGCTCATATATGCACTGTCGTATTTATATTGGTTTTAATAAAAGTGCGCTAGAATGCGTTCAACTTCATGTCTAGCTTGTTCAGAATCAGGTACTTATTGTAGATTGTTTGACGCGATTTTCTTGTCATACATTTCCGTGCAGCACAGCACATTAAACCCTCCGGAAGCCCAGCTTCACTGGAGCTCTATGGGCAGTCTGTAGAGTGCGCACTGCTTTGGTGAGCGTTGCTCAATTCAGTGACTGTGCTCTCGTTCGCAGGCTGCGCTCGGCTGTTGCATGTTGAGTTGGAAAGGTGAGAGTGTGCGCTGCTCGGGCTGCTGAATTCAATGAGTGCACTCTTTCTCTTGGGCGATCGGCTGTTGTATTTGCGATCTTGACGTTGAAGCACTCTTAATTTGGCATCGTGCATAGCGAGCGCCGTTTTGATTTCCAGCCTTTCCCTTTTTGCCTTTAGTTGTGCTTCCTCCATTTCTAGTCGTGCCTTTAGTTGTGCTTCCTCCATTTCTAACTCGAGACGTTCGTCCAAGGTTGCTGCTTTTGCCAGCAGAGCTGCTCTGCCGGCTTCTTCTTTCTTTAGTCGGGCTGAGGATGATGTAGAAGTTACAGACCTTTTGGATGCTGCCGTTATCTGTGACACGCTGTCATCCGGCGAGACATCTTCGCGTGTTCGCGACGTCATAGAGTGGCCCTTAGTGTCCGCTATCCAGCGACCCACCTTAGCTATGAATTCTGTGCGGCCTTGAGCCTCAGGTGCGCCGCAGGCGACCTGATCACATTTACACTAGCACATCAACGTTACTTCTCATAAAGTCTTCTCTCAACTTCCCGCATTCGGGTCTGTACTCAGTTTCAACGATGTCTAACTGAGCGTAAACGTGCATCGTTCATAGGCGTCTTTAATGCAGTAGACCAGTGGTTCTCAAACTTTTTCTGTCTTTCCCCACTTAAGGGGGTGAGCGAATTTTCAAGCCCCACTTGTCAACAAAATACAGTAATAACAAAATCGGCCAAGTTTACTGTTTATTGAAATATCAATTTCTAACCCAATAAGATCAAACAACACCAAGTTAAAAACAGATAAAATACACGTGCAATTGTTATAAAAGGTTTACGTTGTCACTTATTGCATAATTGACCCCATGTTTATTAGCTGCTCAACAATCGTTTGTAGTTTTTTTGCACTGGCCAATTCTGTATGCAACTTTGAATGAAGCCATTTGTGCTTTGCTGTCCACTGATTCAGATTTTACCATGCGATTATCCTGCTGTCTGTATTCTGCCAGCTTTCTTTGAAAGAAATCGAGTGGCTTATTAACGTGACTGGAGTGTGTTGTCTCCAAGTGTCTTCCTAATTTGTTGGGTCTCATGCGGTCCGCTGCCAGCGGTTTAAGACACAAAACACACATGAGTGTGCCCCCACCATCACCACCATGAATCCAAGCGCAAGATAGGCTTCATTACGGGTGGGCGATATAACCAAAATCTTCTAACACAGGAGAAGCAATTTTCTACCTCAATAATGATATATATCACAATATAGCAATTTGTATCTGAAAATACATAAATAAAAATTCAAACACAAAGAAACTGTTTTACATAATGTAATTTTATATAAACTGTGAATTGCTGAGGTTTGCAGCATTTTTTTTTTTACTTTGGCCATATTCGTTTGGATGCTTGGATTTCAGATGATAGAAAAGGTTTGACGTGTTTCCACCACTTGTAAAAACAGTACACTTGCGTACCTTCCAAATCACGTTCATCTCATTCGTATCACTTTTATACCCGAACCAATTCCACACCACAGACGATGCACCTTTTTTCTTTACAATCTCCTCGTTCTTGATTTCGTCACATGTAAGGAAACTCACTGCTGCTGCACCGTCTTCTTCCATTGTCGAAGTGTATGTGAAGCCAAACACATCAAAAGTGGGACGAAACCGTGGCACCCGATTGAACCAAATATCTGCGCAAATACAGCGCAGCTCGACTATCTGAATAGCGCAGTGATGATCTGGTTTATTTGCGCAGCCCGGTGGATCGCGCAGCGCCGCTCGAATCACAAACCTGCGCGACCCACTGTGTTTTATTTAAAAACAATTTAAAATGTCAGGACTGTTTAATATTGTTTCCGCCTTGCCATGCCTTTTTTTGTACGAGCGCATCCCAGCGGGGTAAAATGTACTTTGATGGTCGGCGCGGTCTATTTCTGTCAGTGTCGCGCAGCGCTGCCCAGTGGGTCGCGCAGGTTTGTGATTCGAGCAGCGCTGCTCAAGTTGGCCCGACGTTAAACCGTTATTGTGGTTAACCACTATATGGTTCCACTTTTTCTCCCGGCCCACAACTGATGTTATTTTAAATTTACTTGAATTAATGATCCATTTATTTGTGTGTGATTGTTTAGTTTTTTCCTATTATTTTCCACAAATTTCCTCTCGTTCATTGAGCCCCACCTGTCATGTCTGTATTCCCCACTAGTGGGGCGCGCCCCACACTTTGAGAACCACTGCAGTAGACATTGCATTCCGTTGAATTCGCTTGCCTTTTCTTGCTTCCAACGCCTCGTTGAGGTTCTTTCTGTTAGTCTCGTAGAGCACCGTTAGGCTCTCCAGCGAAGTGCTGGGAGCGTCGTCCTCGTTGTTCGGCATGGTGAAGTTCAAGTCGCGCTATTCTCTTTTACTTTCCCTTTCAGCGTTCACTTGTTTTCGTTCAAACAGCAGAAAGCTTTTGACTTGTAGATGCGGTCATATTATTTCACTAGTTTTGATGCGTAGCTTTAGTTTAAAGTTTCACTCACACAACAGAAGTCCGATCTCTTTGTCTCTTGTAGTTTATTTTGTCAGCATCAAAGAATCAACACTTCATACAGTCGTCTTGAGTAAATCCACTGTGATTACAGACACCAGTTGCTGCATCTTGCAAATCTCTGACTTTTACAACAACCTATCTGCTGTATCTTATAAATTACAGTCTTAGCTTACGAATATAACAACACTCTTGTTGTATATATCTACTTACGGGAGCGTACGGTCAAAAGCTTGTGTTTCCGTAGCCTTCCGCATCTAAACTGACTTTTTTATCATGCGATAGTCATACAAATACATGTGATAGTGGAATGACATCACAGACCAACTTACGATTGTCAAAATGGATGCATAACTAAGAAATTTAAAGCTTATGGCTTATGTAACAAACTTAATGCTTAATGCTTTACTAATGAATAGAACAAGGTAGAATAAATGCAATAACAACAAATAAAATAAAATAAACACAACAACAAATTCATAACAGGTACGATATGGCTCTTACATTCCAGCCCCTAATTGACAGGCATGGAGGCTGACAATTACAATTTGTATTTTTTTTTTTGACATCAAACATTCTTAACCTTCTACATTTACATTTAGTCATTATACATTTATGCTCTTATCCAGAGCGACTTACATTTTTATCTCTTTACACATCTGAGCAGTTGAGGGTTAAGGGCCTTGCTCAAGGACCCAACAGTGGCAACTTGGTGGTTGTGGGGTTTGAACCTGGGATCTTCCGAATCATAGTCCAATGCCTTAACCACTGAGCTACGCCTGGCCCCAGTATTAAAAGTATTATAGTATTAAAAGCGCTATATAAATAAAATTGAATTGAATGTTGGAAGAGGATATTTATATGCTGTAGAATTATAAATACAGTACATGCCAAACGTTTATTCTCATCTATGTCAATGTGTTTTCTTTATTTTCATTACATTTACATTTACATTTAGGCATTTGGCAGACGCTCTTATCCAGAGCGACTTACATTTTTATCTCATTACACATCTAAGCAGTTGAGGGTTAAGGGCCTTGCTCAAGGGCCCAACAGTGGCAACTTGGTGGTTGTGGGTTTTGAACCTGGGATCTTCCGAACCGTAGTCCAATGCCTTAACCACTGAGCTACCCCTGGCCCCCATCATTACCATTTACATTGGTAGATTCTCACTGAAGGTATCAAAACTATGAATGAATACATGTGGAGGTATGTACTTAAAAAAGAAATTAGATCACACTGTGTAAGAGCCATATTTTACTTTGTGAATTTGTTGTGTTTATTTTATTTTATTGTATTTTGTTGGTTGTGCACTAAGCACCAAGTTTATTAGTAAGTCTATTAGTTAAGCATTAAGCATTCATTTATGACAATCGTAGGTTGGTCTGTGATGTCATTCCACTGTTACAAGTAGTTGCATGACTATGTCACTGTAAAAAGTCAGTCTAGATATGAAAGTTGGGGAGAACACAAGTTTTTGACCGTAAGCCAACTTAAACCAACGTAAGCTACAGATACAGCAAATAGGTTGTTGTAACCGCAGTGGATTTACTGGATTTAATCAAGACAACTGTACGAAGTGTTGAATCTTTGATGCCGAAAATAAAACAAGAGACAAAGAGACCAATGGACTTCCGTGTTGTGAGTAACCAAATACGATAAAAAGATGCGGAAAAGATGATGTTAAAACCTGTGGAATAACATACCTGTACACACTGTAACTTTAGATGGCCTTTCTGTTCCATCAAGTGCAGCAGTAAAAGACCTGATGTGATTATAGATCCCAGCCTTTCATTTGAAGCTCATGTAGATAATATTACCAGGAGAGCATTAAAATTAATAAAAATTAAATATTTCAATATGTCCTCCGAGAAACACACACACACTCTCTCTCTCTTTCTCTCTCTCTCACTCACACGTATACACACACTTACCCACAAATGGCTGTTTTATCGAAACAGATAAATTCGTATTGACATGCCATGTAAAAAATGACCAACAAAGTTTGACTTTCAAAGAACTAAAGCAAATGTATTTAAGAAAAAATATTTTCTTTTCGAGGATGTTGTACAAACTGGCATAGAGAATGTTTTGCGGAATGTTTAAAATTAGATTTATTATAATGTCTTTATAATCGCAGTCGCATGAAGTTGCTAATTTTTTGGCCTGGTATTGAGAAACGAATGTGAAATGTGAAATAAATTCTACACTTTCTATTTGATAACTTATTAATTTAAATATTGAGTTAATGTCAAACCTGAACATATATATTAGAATATACTAATACTGTAAAAATTACTATTTTACATTTCCGACTGCTTTTAAAAAAATTAATTCAGGTGAGTTAGTTAAAACAAATAAAAATTTCTAGACAAGAAAGAACAGAAAGTTCTACTCTGGTACAAGGGATATATTGTCATTTGAACTTAAGCAGGTTCTTTAAAAACAAATACTAATATTCAGGTATATATTTAACTTAATATATCCTAACTTAAAATAGTAATTTCTAAGATCAAACATAACAAATAACAATAATGTGGGGGAGGGGGTCAAAATAGTATTGCTGAAGTCACAGTTTTTATGTTAAACCTGTAATTCCTTGTCAATAACAATTGAAGAAATCATGGGATTTTTTAGCAGGAAATCAAGTAAAATATTTGCTCACGGAAAGGAATAAAAATGCCAAACTCAGTAAACAACAAAGGATCCTGAGTTCCATGTCAGCAGTTTTTTTTTCTTTTTTAATGTATTAGCACAATTTTAAATTCAGAAAAGTATAGACCTGATTTGACCTTTCTTTTTTTATATAGGCATCTCATCACTCATTCACAGTACACACTATTAAACCACAGGGTAGATGGGTTGTGTGGCAATGCCACACTGGTTACATGTGTTTCTGGACATCCTAATGTAGCCGTTTTCCCCCCAGGCAGTGCCCCAGCTGTTAAAAAAAAAGAAATAACAATAATAATAACAGCAACAATAATAATAATAATCTTGTTTTTGATCTTCATACATTTCTAGTTGCTTTACCTGTTTTTGACCAACCAGTAATCTGTAGTCCAGAAGAAGAAGCCGCCTTTGCCATAACCAACAACCAGGGCAGCATGATTTACATTAGTGCTGTTACACAACAACTCATTGTAGATGCCTTAAATTAAGAAAATAATTGACAATGTTGTCATGACTATGCAATTAATTAATACTTCATTAATTAATTGGTAAATAAATGGAGTAGCGATTATGCCAAAGAACATAAACATTGGTACAGTGCCTTGCAAAAATTTTCATACTCCTTGAACGATTCCACGTAAAAAAAAATAAAATAAAATTGTGATACACCAACAAAAAGTGGCACATAATTTTAAAGTGGAAGGAAAATTAATAGTTAAAAAAATAATTACAATAAGAACTATGGCATGCATATGTATTCAGCTTCCTTAACTCAAATACCTCTACCTAAAATGTAGTTAAACCAACTGCCTTCAGAAGTCACTTAATTAGTAAATAGATTCCACCTGTGTGTAATTTAATCTCAGTATAAATACAGCTGTTCTGTGATGCCCTCGAAGGTTTGGTGGAGAACAGTTGTGAACAGGACCTTGAATCCCAATGAACACACCAGACAGGTCAGGAATAAAGTTGTGGAGAAGTATAAAGCAGAGTTAGGTTACAAAAAACATCCAAAGCTTTGAACATCTCACGAAGAAGCACTGTTCAAGCTGTCATCCAAAAAGGGAAAGAGTATCGAACAACTGTAAACCTACTGTACCAAGACATGGCCATTTATCTAAACTGACAGGTTGGGCGAGGAGAGTCTTAATCAGAGAAACTGCCAAGAGGCCGATGGTAACTCTGGAGGAGCTGCAGAGGTCAACACCTCAGGTGGAAAAATCACCAAAACATTATCCCTGACTGGTCTGGTGTGTTCCTTGGGCTTTAAGATGCTGTTTGTTCATTAATACTCTCTAACAAACCTTGGAGGGTTTCACAGAAAGGCTGTGCGGCAGTAGTAGCTCAGAAGCCTTAAGGCACTGAGTTACTGATCTGAAGGATGGCGGTTCAGTCCCCAGCTCCACCAGGTTGCCATTGTGGTGCCCCTGAGCAAGGCCCTTAACCCTGTCTGCTCCAGGGGCATTGTTTCATGGCTGACCCCAGTTATACTGGGATAAGCGAAGAAAAAATTTCACTGTGCAGTAATGTATAGGCTCAACTTAACTGTATTTATACTGAGATTAAATTAAACACCGGTGAGCTTTATTTACTAATTAGGCGACTTTTGAAGACATATCAGAGTAAAAGGGGCTGGATATAAATGCATGCTATTCTATTCAGACTTTTATTTGGAAAAAAAATTGAAAACCCTTTATACTTTTTCTTTCACTTCACAATTATGTACCACTGTGTTGGCCTGTTTGTGGTTGTAATGTGACCAGGTTTGAAAAAGTTCAAGGGGTATGAATACTTTTGCAAGACACTGTAGCCTCATTCAATCTTCATGTGAAACTCACCTGATTCATAAAGTTGGAAAGAACAATGACTTGCATCTATGGCAACAGAAATGGGTCCAATTGTGGCCACGGCTTCCTGTAGGACATGCTCACCTCCTTCTACATATACATAACTAGTGCAGGTGGCTCCTACAGCGGCTGGATCAAACCTGCATTCCTGATCCTGCAGAGAAAGTGCATATTACACATATTGTAAAACCATGTGCCAACTTGTGGTATAAACAAGCTTGCAATGTTACAAAATATATTTTAAAAAATACATGACTAAAACTAATGGCTCTCAAAACTTTTTGTGCTTGTTCTAAATTTTATGACGTACTCACACGGGCTTCGTAAGGGTATGATTCTTCTGTGTCAATTCCATTGTTGTCTCTAATGTATTCAAAGGCCAAGTCGATGCTACCTCCTTCACAGCTCATGTTCCCGTACTTCTTGGAGCAGTCCACCAACTGCTGCTCACTTAGTGACACCAGCTTACCTGTTTTCCTAAATGTCTGTCCCTCCAGTGAGCCTGTCTAGGAGAGGATAGGTTATAGAGTAAAAGATTGAGAACACAGTAAAGAGAGTGAAACAGTTACAGTAGGTTTATTCACACCTGAACCTATTGGTGCCTATATACTGTAGCAGTGATCGAGCAGGAGTACAGAAACCATGTTGAAACAGGTATGTGTGACTCTGCCCTTACCGCACTGAAGGCCCAGCAAGAGTTACAATGCTTCTGATTTTTAACCTTGGTCACATAGCCCTTCTTCCTCCAGTCCACAGAATCTGGCAGAACAGCACCTCCTGCTTGTCGGAAAAATGTATCTGCACTGTGTTTCTTGGTCCTGTTTAAGGATGTCAGGCAGCCCTTCAGTACAGACTCTCTGTACTCCTTGTTATCCTGTTATAGATGGAGATAAAGTGAATTTAGTAAAAAAAAAATAATAATTTAACTTATCAAGCAGTAAGGAGTGTGCTTTTTGTAATAAAATGTTGCTAATTATTCATTAGTCTGGATCACTGGCAGCTCGTTTGTCATTAATCTGAGGACATTAGTAAACTTGCGTGTAATCTGCTGTCTCTGCCTGCCTCACACCTCCCGCTTAGTGCTGCTTGTCTCGTCTGCTCCATCGCCACAGAGAAATCTACGCATCTTGACCTTCAACTCGTGGACCCGTACCCTTCACCTGGGCACCACCAAAGCCACTGTGCTTTTATCGAGTGTAACTAGACTAAGACTTTCCACCTTAATAAAGAGTGTTTATGATTGTGACATCTACTGTAGATCCCGTGTGTTCCTTACATGTGTCACACCTGTTACACTCTGGTCTGTATAAAGAAGCATACAGCAAATGCATATACATTGGAACCTTGTATTGCAAGCATGATTAGTTCCCGGAAGCGTGCTGGTGTATCAAAACACTCGAATATCAAAGCGAATTTCCTCCATAAGAAATTACTCGCATTATTCGTTCCACAACCTGTAAGGGTTAACCCCTAGAGGGCGCCAAAATGCCCAATGTTTTGGTTTACATTTAGGCATTTGGCATACGCTCTTATCCAGAGCGACTTACATTTTTATCTTGTAACTTGGTGGTTGTGGGGTTTGAACCTGGGATCTTCCGAACCATATTCCAATGCCTTAACCACTGAGCTACCCCTGGTTTGTTTTATTTCTGTTTGTAGTTTGATTTGAGTTGAACTTCGTTTCTCAGACTGCACCTCAGTCAGATGAGAGAAGCACTCACCTGAAGCAAGGATAGCAATTAAGTTAATTATAAATAACCTGACTGAAATTCAGTCAGGCATCTAGCCTTTGATGTGGTGAATTTTAGTTAGGGGGGCACGGTGGTGTAATGGTTAGCACTGTCGCCTTGCACCTCCAGGGGGTCTGGGTTCGATTCCCCGGCCAGGCTCGATTCCCGTCTCTGTGTGCATGGAGTTTGCATGTTCTCCCCGTGCTTGGTGGGTTTCCTCCGGGTACTCCGGTTTCCTCCCACAGTCCAAAGATATGCCGGTTAGGCTAATTGGCGTTCCTAAATTGCCCGTAGTGTGTGATTGGGTGTGTGAGTGTGTGTATGAGTGTGTGCCCTGCGATGGATTGGCACCCTGTCCAGGGTGTACCCCGCCTAGTGCCCGAAGTCCCCTGGGATAGGCTCCAGGTCCCCCGCGACCCTGAACACAGGATTAAGCGGTATAGAAAATGAATGAATGAATGAATACTAGTTATGTTTGAGAGAAATTTACTTTTGTTTTATTTTATGTTAAATAAAAGAGTCTATTCTCGCCTCCTGCATTCATGCCACGCACACACACCCGGCGTAAACGTGACACAACCCTAAAAAATAAATATCCCAAAAAAATTAATACAAAATATGAAGTAAAAATAAAACAAATTAATCTGCACTTTACCTTTGAAAAAAGTCAAAATAAATCTCAACAGATAAGTGCTTCCATTAGTGTGTTTGTGTGCTCATGCCCTGTGTGCGTTTGTATAAAGCTAATGTTAGATGAGAGGAGGAATGATCCCCTTCCATCTCCCTCCCATTTTATTTGAGTGGGCTACTGGGTGGGAGGATTTTCACACACATACACACCAGGGTTTGACAATGGCACCCACCCACCCGCCAAATGCGGGTAAAATTCGGCTGTGGCAGGTAATAACTTTAGTCTCACTAGCCACTTTGGCGGGTAGTTTATTCTTTGGTATGACAATATATTTTTGTTGTAGTTTTCTCTAAAGGCATCTGATATAATAAAAGCATTGCAACGTAATATTACGCGCATAAAACGCATGAATGTAATGAGGATATTTAATACCTCTCTCTACACATGCTCACACATGCATTGCACACATGGGTCGTTTATGAACGATTTGTTATTTTTGAACGACTCTTTAATATGACTCAGATGAACGTGTATCTCGGAGAGTGATTTGTTCATTTTCTATTGGGCGTGCATGCGCAAATCATCTCAAAACCTCCGTGTTATATTCAGGTCTCGAGTCGTTTGTTCTTTTGTCACGTGACTCCCATAGACGCTATGCGGTGCAATAGATTCAAAAGAACGAACGACTGGAAGATATGATGGTGAGGTACTCATTCTGTTTATTATAATATGTCCTTAGTTGCATTGTGATATTTTCATAACTGGAACTATAGCCAAAATTTGTGCATTTAGACGTATTGGGATATTTTTATTGATAATGTGTCAAGATGGACTAACCTGAGGTGACCAGAAGACGTAGCTTTAGCGGTTAGCCCAATGTAGCGTGGAGGATAAACCCAAACGCGGAAAGAAGCGAGTAGGCAGGATAGCCACGCGATTTAGTCTAAGGACTCTCACAAAAACGGAGTAAGGGAAAAACACAAATTTAACCCGCGTCCTGTAGATACACACACAATAGCAAAAGACAAACGGAACCAACATGTGAGTACTCACGGTTTGCTGAAACGACAACTGGAGCTGACATGGGCCGAACTCAATGACTGAGCGGTAAGCCATCGTTTGTTTACCTCTTTTATACTTCCTGGTTTGGCGCCCGCCTTACTTCCTGGTCCTAGTGCCGGGCGCAGATTGAGTGTGCATGACATAATGCAACATTTTAATTTATTTCTGATCAAATGAACGAAATGAATAAAAAAAAAGATTTGTTCATTTTGATGAACGAGATTCAAAGAACCGAGTCACTAAAATGATTCGAACTTCCCATCACTAAGTCACACACACACACACACACACACACACACACACACACACCTCCTGCTTGGTGTGTGTGCATCATTTCCTTAAAGGGTTATTGCTTCTCAACAGGATCAGAATGTTTGCCCCTTTCGCAGGTTATTTACTGATTATATAAAAAAAGTAATCACTATTAAAATCTATTTAGATTTCATGTTGAATGATAGAAAATTCATCAATTGATTGAATTACCTCACATTATAAAGAGTCAACACAACAAGATAGACCAGAGTCCATTGTCCTAACTCAGAATTCTGATATAATAATACATAATGAATAATAATACCTGATAATAGTACACATAATAACACACTAAAATGTTTTCAATTCATGTGGTAAGAGGCTTGAATTTATGTTCAATAAGCAGAATATACTGTTCATGTTTGCATGTTTTTATATTGGGAGCTATATCAGTACTGAATACTTGACTACTACTATAGTGATACAGTGTATGCTGTCATTTATAAGTAAATCTACATATAACAAACATTAACGTATCATGGTGAAGAAAAAAACTGCGATTTTCTGGTTAAAAAAATTGTGGCTAGTAAAAAGCCTGAATGGCTAGTGACGCCGGAAGTCCACTAGCCACATTGGCCAGTGAGCAGAAAAGTTAATGTCATGCCCTGATACACACACACACACAACGGAAACACTGCTTCATCGGGAAACTGAACAAGGAACCTCTCTAATGACATCCGTGTGCATGCACACACTAAAGAACTCACTGCTGTAAAGTGAAGAAAAATAAAACAATTTAACCTGCATTTACCTTTGAAAAGAATTGCGACAGAATCACACACACAAAATAAAAGATGCCTTATGTGCACACACGTAGTTACAGTGTTATAGAAAATAGTACACGCAGATGTTAACTATAAGAGTGACGCACACGCACTGAGACAGAGTATGGAAGACGATTACAAACAATTCCCCAGCACGCGAGAGAGAAGAACCATTGACTCAGTTGTAATCATGTGAAGCTCAGTGTCAAAAGAAGCTCATGCGTGCTACATGATATGATATTGATGATACTTGGTACTTGTATATCAAGACTCTCTTGTTTAAAAAGGCAAAATAATTATAATTTTGCTCGTCTTGCGGAACCCTCGTAAACCAGGTTACTCGTAATCCAAGATTCCACTGCACTGCAATAATCTTCTCACCATGTCTGCAAAGTAGGTCATCCCAAGCCTATAGCTCTTTATGCCCTGGTCAGCCAGCATGTTGTGTTTCAGGACCAGTTTGCGATTTTCCAGCCAGGTCATCTTACGCTGAAACTCTTCTTTTACAGACTTATAGATCTTACCTATAAAAAGAAAAGGAAAACAACCTAACTAAGCAAAATGTGTGTTCTTCGTTGTAATCGCATTATTATAAGCATTGTGTAAATCTGTTTTTGCAAAACTTGTTTGACAATTTAATTAACTAAGATGATTTCTCACCATGCTTTGATTTCCATTCCTTGAATTCCAGGTCCTCCAGAGAGACACTGGCTGCCAGAGCCATAAGAGTCGTGAATATAAGCAAAACCCTCACACTGCAAAAAAAAACAAAAAAACAATGAGATCAACATTTCTGCCCTTGTGCAAAGATTTGTTTTCCTAACTACAGTGTGGGAAATGTTTTTACGCTTTCAAAATCTTACTCACATCCTGTGTTACGAGGAAACCAAAAAGAAAAAAAAAAGTTTTTTTTAAACTAGTTTTCGCTGGTTAGATATTTAAAAAAATAATAATAACTTATCTGTTCCTAGTCCTATGTGTATTACTGTAGATGAATTATGTATATAACAGATTCATGTGGTACATACCTCATATTTCTCTGATGTTGAATTTACCTACAGATGCAGATTGTGGATTTCCTTCCTCTATATACCACTGTGTTACATTTGTTAGTTAGTCTCCACCTCTTTTCTGTTAAACAAACCTGTTTTTATTGTGCATAACTGTACTTTTTAGAAGATATTATAGAAAATATTTTAGATTCAAAAAAATTTTTTAACAGTCTGCTTTTACCCCAACTAAAGCATTTAAGTCTGGTTTTCAGAAGAATGATAAAATATTAATAATTGTAAGTAATTAACTGCTCACTTGTTTAGATTGTGGATCTGCTCATGTTCTCTACTGCTGGATTTGTTCAATTTACAATCAAATTCAAATTTTATCTGTCACATACATAGTCATACACAGTACGATATGCAGTGAAATGCTTAGGCAACTGCTCGTGACCTTAAAATAAAAGACTATGAATAGGAATAGGAAATAAATATGAAAAATAAAATAAAGGGTAAATTTAACTAGGAAGAATAAAATACAAAATAAAAATGAAAGTTAAAATAAAATAACTGTACAACAATACACAATATGGAAAATATTTGAAGAATATATGAGGAATATAGAACAATAAGAGCAGCTGTACAAGTAGGTGTATATTTATGTAATTTTTGTGTGGAATGGAGTTAGAATAAATGGTAATAAAAGAATGTTAATGTCCAGGGTTGTGCAATCCACATACAGTATTTAAAGTGTCTTGTGCAGTGCAAATATGCTTAAAGTGATTTATTAAAAGTGACTTGTGAGAGTGATTTGATGACCACGAAGTGTAGTTGTGCAGTGGCCACTAGTGTAAACGAATGTCCAGAATGTCCAGTGTGTGTGTGTAAAAACCATATGTGTGGGTCAGTACTATGTGGTGGTGTGATTGAGAGACTGTATCGCCTGCGGGAAGAAGCTCCTCCTCAGTCTCTCTGTGTTGGCCTTCAGGGAGCGGAATCGCTTTCCTGACCTCAACAGGGAGAACAGTCCATTGTTGGGATGGCTGAGGTCATGGCTTCACGATCTTCCTGGCCTTGGTCCAGCATCACCTGCTGTAGATCGAGTGCAGGTCAGGGAGCTCGGTGCGTATGGTACGCTCTGCTGATCTCACCACCCTCTGTAGAGCTCGTCTGTCCTGCATGGTGCTGTTCCTGAACCAGGTTGAGATGTTTCCCGTCAGGATGCTCTCTATGGTGCAGGAGTAGAAGTTCCTGAGCACCTTGGAGGGCAGTCGGAAGTCTCTCAAGCGTCTGAGGTGGTAGAAATGGTTGGTGGTTGGAGATCCACTGACACAGAGATGAGCTGAGTCCCAGGTACTCTAGCTTGGTGGAGAGTGTGGAGGGAATTATGGTATTAAATGCAGAGCTGTAGTCGATGAAGAGCATTTTAACATAATTCCCCCTTCTAGTGTCCAGGTGAGTGAGCGATGTGTGGAGGAGATGAGAGATGGCATCATCAGTTGAATGGTTTGGACGGTAAGCGAACTGTAGTGGGTCGAGTGTGTCCGGTAGTGAGAAAATGATGAAGTCTCTGACTAGGCGTTCAAAGCACTTCATCACTACTGAGGTGAGGGCTACAGGGCGATAGTCATAGAGAGAAGCAGGATGGGGTTTCTTCAGGACAGGAACAATGATGGACTCTTTGAAGCATGTGGGGATCACCGACTGAGATGTTGAATATCTCAGTGAACACAGGTGCTAGCTGGTCTGCGCAGGCTCTGAGGATACGGCCTGAAATGCCGTCTGGTCCTGCTGCTTTCCTGGTGTTCACTCTTTTGAAGTCTCTCCTCACATCGTGCTCAGTGATGATGAACGCGCTTCCGGTGCTGGCAGTGTCTTCCTGTCTGCAGCCTTTAGCGCCGATAGCATTAGCATCGCTAGTGTCTTTAGCTGCAGCCTCGAAGCAAGAATAGAAAGTGTTGAACTCATTTGCCAGAGTCGCGTACGCGTTCATCATACCGGTTGTTGGAGTTTTATAGACCGTTATTGTTCTTAGTCCCTGCCACAGGCTCCTAGAGTCACTCTGTTGGAGCTGTGACTCTAGTTTCCTCCCGTAGCGCTGCTTCACCTCTTTCACCGCCTTCCGGGCATTATATGACGCAGCCTTGTACGGTTCCATGTCCCCCGACGCAAGTCCTGTGTTATAGGCAGCAGTGCGAGATCTCAGAGCGTCGCGGATGGTTTTATCCACCCACTGCTTCTGGTTGGGAAACATTCTGATAGTCTTTTTCTCCACGGTATCATCTGCTAGCTTCCCAATGAATCCCACAACCGCTTCCGTAACCACGCTGACGTCATCATCGGAGCTGTTCCTGAACATGTCCCAGTCTGCGTCATCAAGTGCGTCCTGTAACGCGGCCACCGATTGGTCCGTCCAGTGCGCGACCTCCCTCTGAACCGGAACGTCCTGTTTCAACCTTTGTTTGTATTTTGGCATGAAGAAGATGGCGACGTGGTCAGATTTACCAAACGGTGGACGAGATTGCGCCTTGTACTGTAGTCCTTGACTGTCGTATAGCAGTGATCTAGTGTCCTTTCACCCCTGGTGGGGCAGGTGATATGCTGATGAAAGTTCGGTTCGTCCCGGTGCTGTGTCTGGTGCTGTGTGAGCGCCTCGTGCAGCTCGCATAAGGCAGTGTCCGTGTCCGCTTGTGGTGGAATATAAACGGCACTGATGATGACCGATGTGAACTCTCGAGGTAGATAGAAAGGACGACATATGATGGACAGTAGTTCCAGATTTGGTGTGCAGGAGCGTGTAAGTGGAACAACGCTCGCGCTGCTGCACCAGCTGTTGTTCACCATTAAACACACGCCGCCTCCCCTTGACTTCCACGAGTCCTGCGTCCTGTCCATGCGGTGAACCGAGAAGAACTCGGCTGGCTGGATGGCGTGGTCCGGCACCGCTGGGTTCAGCCATGTCTCGGTGAAGCAGAGGAGATAGCAGTCCCGAATGTCTCTCTGGAACTTTATCCTGGCCCTGAGGTCATCGAGTTTGTTCTCCAGTGACTGGACGTTGGCGAGCAGGATGCTAGGAAGAGGTGTGCACGGGCTCTCAGCCTGTTCCTGACGCCGGCTCGTCTCCCTCAAGGCCGCCACTTCGCGCCGCGTCCTTTGTTCTCCCTCAAGATCTCACTCGGCCAGCTCGGATCCGGAGTTAAAAACATTGAATTGTGAGTACATTGTATACCAACAGAAACAAGAGTGTCTCTATCATACCTAATGTACTCAATGGTGGTGATTTTGCCGATTTTAAAATGCTGGAAACTAACAAAAAAAAAAACAAGGAAAAGTGGGTCGGAGCCGTCGTGACGGCAGCCGACCTCACCGGCGCCATCTTACAAGATCCTTCTTTGCATGGTTTAAAGTTAACTTAATGCGTTGTTCTTCTTTTGACTGCTCCTGTTAAGGAGGTGCCAGAATCGGTGCCACCATCAAATCTGCACAGCTAGCATCAAACCCTCGACTCTGGAGGTGTGAGGCCACAATGCTAACCACTATACAACTGTCACCCCTGGTTAACACCAGTGGATTTTTTTTTTCATTTAACATAAATAATGTTCTGTTTTTTGGCTAGTTTTTCTTTTTTGAATTTTCCTAACAATACATTGAATTTTGGAAAATCGATGGATATATAATTATACTTTGAAAGTCATTAAGCTTGAATAAATAGCTACTTATTATTTGCGTTCACTTGTTTCCATTGGACACTTTATCCTGGTATACAGTAGGTGACAATGAATCATAGAGATATGTAGGGATATGCAGCAGTACTCTCATCTACTGTATAAAATACTGTACATATTTGGAAGTCCACTCTAAAACTATAGACTCTGGGTGCAAGGTGCCCTCTATGGTTTAAAACAAAATTAAATAAAATTTAAGAAGTAAAAATGTTGTGGTTAATGTGAACCACTGTTTTTAACTCCTCTGATCGCATCTTAAAATTCAAAGCTTATGTAGCTCACTCACGCTTTATCCTGTATTTAGGGTCACGGGGGTCTGGAGCCTATCCCATGAGACTTGCAGCACGAGGTGGGGTACACCCTGGACAGGGTGCCAATACATCACAGGGCATACACATACACACTTATTCACACACTATGGGCAATTTGGGAACACCCTTGAACCTAACCTATATGTTTTTGGACTGTCGGAGGAAACCCACCAAGCACGGGGAGAACATGCAAACTCCACGCACACAGAGACCGGAATCGAGCCTGGCCAGGAATTGAACCTGTACCCTGGAGGTACAAGGCGAAAGTGCTAACCACTACAGCACCGTGCTACCTCTGCTTATGTAGCTGTTGTCAATAATAATTGAAATGATACCTACATTCTGTATTTGAATGCATTTTACAAAATAAAAATGAAGCGTTGTTCTTGATGACCTTGACCAGTCATTACTCTTATCCATCTTTTGTGCCATAATCCACAACCAAATGCTGAATACTGAAGTGTTTGGATTCTTTTAGTAGTAAGGATGTACTATTAATACCAGTTCGACAGTGAAAGACCTGGGCGTAATTTATCCTTTGAAAATCATATTTCCAATATTATGGAAACAGCCTTTTTACACCTTAGAAATATGGGCAAGATTAGGAACATTCTATCCATATCTGCTGCAGTCCATGCATTCATGACCACCAGACTGAACTATTGTAATGCATTACTAGGTGGTTGTCCTGCATCCTCAATAAACAAGCTACACTTAGTCCAAAATTATCATATAACCCCAATATTATCATCCCTGCACTGGCTACCTTTGTAATTAATGTACATTACTTATGTACAAGGCTTTAAATGGTTTAGCTCACATATTGTATATCTAGCCAGTCTTCTGATACGCTACAATTCACCATGCTCCTTAAGACCGCAAAACTCCTGACATCTTGTCGTTCCCAGAATATCAAAATTTACAAAAGGGGATAGAGCATTCTCATATTTAGCTTCTAAGGTTTGGAATAACCTTCCAGGCAGTGTCCGGGGCTTAGACACAGTATATCAGTTTAAAAGTAGACTCAAGACACATCTCTTTAATCTGCTATACATATAATTCATTACATACCCTCGGACTCAAGTATATCTAAGTACACACTCCTATCTAGTGTTGCTAATATCCTGAATAACCCTAACCTGATAATTATTTTCTTTTCCACCTGTTTTTCATTTCTCTACCCATCAAGAGACAACTGGAGATTGTGCCAGCTCCAGTAGGCAGAGCTCAACCCTGCGAAGATCTTGAGGCATCCAAAGAAGGACCACCTCCAGCTGGATTCTGCTTCATGATGGTTTGGATCGACACATGCTGCTCCTGAGCTTCTAGTGATCCAGATCCCCCCTCTGTCCTCTGCACCTACTGACCCATCCCTGTGCTGAACTGGACTCCATGATAACTAGGACAACTTTTGTTATACTGAGCGTCCAGCAGCCTAACACATGATGTCGTTATAAAATTACTGTTATCTGTTATCACCCACATGAGGATGGGTTCCCTGTTGAGTCTAGTTCTTTTCAAGGTTTCTTCCTATTGCCATCTCAGGGAGTTTTTCCTTGCCACGTCACCCCATGCTTTTTTTTTCTCACTCTTACACACACACATAATTTTTCTTTTGTATTGAATCTTTAAAATACTGTTTAAATAAATAAGAGGGTGTAAACAAGCAAGGCAACTGAGAAATATTGGATTCACTGATTAGGTGGTGTCGCTTGAATAGCCCGAAGATTTAACATGCAATAACTTTACTTGGGGACAAATACTTTTAGTTAAAAAGTCTACTGAAATAATAAAAAATATTCTGTATCGCTATTATCCTTTTATTGTAAACAATCAGTTTTTTAATTTGAGTCTTATTCCTCTTAATGTTTCACTTACTCTTGCTGTGTTGAAGGAGCTTCCTTGCAACCAATGCACTTCAAACGCTGTGGTTGCCAGAAATTGACCATAAATTTTTTGTTACAGATTTAAAAAAAAATTTTACGGTTTAGAACTGTCTAAAAACAGTTTATTCCCGTCAAATTCCAAGGTTTACATTGTAACAAATACAGATCATAACCATGTTTTTTTACAGCTCAGAACTGTCTAATTTAAAGATTCATATTGTAATAATAATGGTTTATTTCCATCTTTTTTACAGCTCAGTACTCACACACTCTCACCCATCGTCTATACAACTTGAACCTGTATATAGTTGGGGGTGGGGACGAGTACCTGGAGGAAATGCACCAAGCACGGGGAGAACATACAGAGACATGCACACAGAGACAGGATTTGAACCTGGACCATGGTGGTGGAAGGCGACAGTGCTAACCACTACACTACCATGCTTGCTACACAGTTGCTGTCGTTGTTGGAAAATTTTTTTATTTTTATGAATAACCACAGTGAATTCATTCAGCAATTCTGTGAAAGCATCATTTTATCACACTAGCTGGGAGTTAAAAGAGATAGAAGCTACATTGCTAAGCATTCGGATTTTACTGTTAAGAAACTATTAAGAGTACTTTTATACTAATTGCTGAATACAAACATAAATCAAATTATCAAAAACCCATCAAAAACTATTCCAGACTTGGACATCAGCATGGTGCCATGTATTTTTTGGACAGACAATCTAAGCATATAATTTTATAGACTTTTAATGCAACTTTACACATAAATTTATTTTATCACACACATGTTAAAATTGTTTATGTCCTCTGTCCTGCATTGTGGTTTTTAAGTGCACACTGAACTAGTGTGTTCATGTATTTTGTAATGGGTTTGAGACAATGGGGGCAACAACAAACACGGACGAGGTCTTACGGAAAAGGGGTCATTTTACTTAGGGAAGGAAAGGGTTAAAGGAGGGAGGAAGGGAAAAAGGGAAGGAAAGGTGTGCACGTGCAGTTCTGATGGGCAGTGCCCTGCTGGCATGCGGGTACAGGCTGGTGAGTGGTGGCAGTAGGCAAGGTGGCGCGGGCTAGCGGCTGTCCTTGGTTAATGTAAATTAGACGGCTATAAACTGTGGAAAAAATTATTAATATCTGTAAAAAAATACAGTATAAAGAGTACAATCCCATACAACCAATAATGTTGCTACCGTATTTTTTATGGTAAATTTCTACCGTAGAATTTATGGTTTATTTTTTACAGAGCAGATATTTTTCAGATTTTTAAACTCTATCAACAAAGGTTTAATAAAATATAAACTGATGCCTCTTCATGATATTAGTAACAAATAAAATGTAACAAATAAATAAAATTTTACATTTTATATATAACTTTTTTCCATGTATTTCTATATTTCTATATTTTGTAATATTTTTATTATGCCCTTATTTGTATAGTCTAGTTTACTAGTTAAATTTATTTTCTTTAGTATTTCTTTTTATTAATATTTATTCCTTACATATAAGCTTTTATTTTCTTTCTAAGGTCACTGGTGGTCGTATAAGCATTTCACTGCATATCATACTGTGTATGACTGTATATGTGACAAATAAAATTTGAATTTGAAATACCTTCTCTGAAAGTTTCCTTTTTATAAATACAGTATATCATAAATCTTACTGCAATAAACCATATTTTCATATGTTATAACTGTTAAATTTAAGGTCTTTCTCTGTAAAACTAGTTTTGTGTTTTGTGAAAGTTGTAAAAACCCAGGTTTTGTGAAATACAGTTTTATTCTGTAGCATTTATACGGTATTTTACTGTTAGAATTACGAAATTTTGTTACAGTGTATTTGGATCTGAAAACTTACTGGAGATGAATTGTATTTCTGCTTTCAACTAGGAAAATTAAAAAATTTCATCCATACTTAATATATTATATTAGATATAAAAAAAAAAAAAACTTTGGATGTTTACATTGAGCTAAGCATTTACCTTTAATCATTAGTTAATACACTCTACACTACAGACTTCATGTTCAGCTCAGCAACCTGTCACCTGCAGAAGTTCTCTGATGGCTCCGGCACCGTCGGCCAGAATGATGACAAGGAGTACAGAGGACTGATTCAGAACTTTGTGGATTGGTGCCAATTACCTCCAGGTAAATGTGGGGGAAGACAAAAGAATTAAGGACATTGGTGATTTCAACTCATTGGTGAGTTGACTCCCGTGAACTCATGTCAGTTTTTGAATGTTTTAATCTCATACAGCACATTAATTTTCCTACACATCTAAAAGGTCACACACTGGATTTAATTTGTACAACTGGTTTACGCAATGTTTCTGTGAATGGGTCGCAGATTGGACTTTCTGATCACCTTCTCATTGAACTCAGTTGTGAAATGCCTCTCCCCTGCCTCAGGGTAAAATGAACCATTACTTTTCGTAAAATTACTTCTGTTGATCATTCACTGTTTACTGATTCTGTACAGACACATCTTTCAGATATTACTGAACACAGCTCTGCTCTTGATATTCTTGCCAAATATAATAACGCTCTTTCTACCGCCCTTAATATTCACGCCCCACTCAAATGCAGAATCTTACCTTCTACACATACATCACCCTGGTTTACCCCCTCACTTCGCAAATTGAAAACCACTGGTCGTCGCCTGGAACGCCTTTATAGGAAAACTGGCTTGACCGTGCATCTTCTTGCATACAAGGATCACATTCAGCTATATAAATTAGCTTTAAATAATGCACGCTCCAGCTATTATTCTACTCTGATCACAAATGCATCTTCCCGTCCTAAAACACTGTTTTCTGTAGTTAACAAACTCACTAGCCCTCCTGTCCCTCCTATGACCAACTCTGTAGATCTCTGTGAGTCATTCTTACTTTACTTCCAAAATAAAATAACTCATATACATTCTCTCTTTTCAACAGTGTACTCCCCTATTCACTCAAATGACTTCCCCATGGACTTTGCAACTGGTATTTTTACTGATTTCGATCCTCCAACTCCTGCTTTTATTTCTGAATTACTCAGTAAAGTCAATCCTTCTTTCTGTCACCTTGATCCTGCCCCTATGTCCCTGCTTAAATACTCTGCACCTGTTATTTCACGGCCTATTTCACTTCTCATTTCTAAAATCTTGAACACTGGTGTTGTTCCTCTTGAATTAAAACCTGCAGCTGTCACACCAGTCTTAAAGAAACCTGGCCTTGACCCGGCTGATATGGCCAACTACAGACCAATTTCAAATCTTCCGCTACTCTCCAAAATACTTGAAAAAGTTGTTGCTGTTCAACTGCAGTCCTATTTGTCATCTCATAATCTGTATGAATGTTTCCAATCCAGTTTTCACCCTCACCACAGTACAGAGACAGCGCTTCTTAAGGTTGTCAATGAACACCTTATGGCTTCTGATGCTGGCTCTGCTAGCATTTTGATTCTGTTAGACCTCTCTTCTGCATTTGATACTATCTCTCACAATATTCTCATCTCACGACTCTCTGCTCTTGGTATTTCTGGAACTGCCTTATCCTGGTTCGCTTCTTATCTGTCTGACCGACAACACTATATTACTATCCGCCAGTCTAAATCTTCTACCGCTCCTGTCTAGGGTTGTGTACCGAACACCGGTGCCAATACGGCACTGGTACCTATAGAACCGGTATGTACCGGACCGAAACAGAACGCGAATTTCGGTGCCTCCTTTCGGTGCCACTTAAATGCCTGAACTGTCGATTGAAATATTTGTTCTCTAGATTCATATATTTTTTGTAGATTAATAGTTTTAGATTAAATTAAAGAAATTAAAAGCACAAATCATCCGGAAATGAGAGACCATCCGACATGTGCGTGAATGCAGCAACTAACGTTACACTCGCTCTGATGGCAGCAGGCGGTCTACCGATAGCTTAGCATGCTAAATTAAACAACTTTCTTTAAAATGCCTAAAACTAAACGGTCGAAAGGGTGGCTATATTTCACAAGAAAGGATTCCGGCACCGCGACGTGCAGCAAATGTTTTACAGCAGTTGTGTGTAAAGGGGGAAACACGTCAAATCTAATGAAACATTCGGGAGTGCAGACGGAATAAAGTTAAAAGCATACGGAGGGACCGTGTTTAACAGCTTGTGGACAACAGCTGGCACTATCAGTGTGGACGACCCTCAGTCCCAGTCATACCAACTGTAGCAAAAAGGAGTCACCGATTATGATGATGACGTCAGCCTTTCCGCAGGTTAGTAATAGGATAATGTAATGTTAATACCAAAATGCAAATCTTGCATTCATGCTAACAAATAGACAAACGATTTGTAAAAAAACTAATGTAACATGGATTGTTTATAATTATGGCTTTCCAGCTAGTACTAGTAGACACAACAGTGACCCCATTTACCATTGTAAAGAAGGCTATACATGTCCTGTGTAGAGCAATAAGTCAGGAAAGGAGTCGTATTTTGACAGAAAAGGCAAATATGGTGAAATTTCTGCAAAGGAATTGCTAAAATTTTAAGCTTACATATTCATATATACTTTAAACTTTTAATATATTGTTCAATTTTAAGCATAAAATTTTTTGTTCAATAAAAATTAATTCTTGAGTCATCCACTATAATTTTATGGCTTAAAAGTATCGGTTCAGGCACCGTTTTGGCACCGGTACCGTTTTCAAAGTATCGATTTGGCACCGGTATCGAAAAAAAACACAAACGATACCCAACCCTACTCCTGTTTCTCATAGTGTTCCGCAGGGTTCTGTTCTTGGCCCACTACTGTTCATCATCTACATGCTTCCTCTAGGTAAAATCATCCGCCGCCATGGTTTCAATTTCCACTGTTATGCAGACGACACTCAACTCTAAATCAGTTTTCCACACTACCATCCCTTTCCCACTAACTCCGTTTCAGATTGTGTTGATGACATAAATGCTTGGATGACTAGTAACCTTCTCAAGCTCAATACTGACAAAACAGATTTTTTACTTGTTGGTTCACCTAAAACCATTGCAGCTCTCTGTACTGATACTGTTAACATTTCCGGGACCTTGGTTAGATCTTCCACCACCGTTAAAAATCTGGGTATAACTTTTGACTCTCATCTTTCCTTTCTACCTCACATTTCTTCACTTACTAAATCTGCCTTCTATCACCTCCGTAATATAGCTCGTCTACGGCCCTTCTTAGACATCAAGGATGCTGAGACACTGGTCCACGCTTTCATTACTTCTCGACTTGACTACTGTAATTCTCTTTTCTATGGTCTACCAAATACAACATTAAATAAGCTTCAATACATTCAGAACTCTGCTGCTAGGGTCTTCACTTATTCAAAGAAATCCTCACACATCACTCCCATCCTACACAAACTTCATTGGCTACCCATTCGCTCCCGCATCCAATACAAGATTCTCCTTATCACCTTCAAAGCACTCCATGGTCTTGCCCCTCCATATATCTCGGATCTTATTCATACTTACTCCCCTGCTCGCACACTCCGATCTGCAGATGATGGTCTACTGGTAATTTCTTGTCATAGATTAGCATCATTTGGTGGACGAGCATTTAGCATTTCTGCCCCCACACTCTGGAATTCTATTCCCAAACACATCCGTGATCTTTCTTCATTACAGGATTTCAAAACCCACCTTAAAACATATCTTTTCTCATCCTGTTTTTGCACTCTTTGAATATGTGTTAGATAAACACTACCAGTTTTCATGTTTATCTATATTCTGTTCTGTCGTTTTTCAGATGTCTCTTTCTATGTGTAAGCATTTTTGTTATTGTAAAGCGACCTTGAGTCTCTTGAAAGGCGCTATATAACATAAACTTATTATTATTATTGAGAGAGTGGACTCGTATAAATACCTGGGTGTTCTTCTGAACAGCAAAATGGACTGGTTAGACAACACAGACACTACAGTATCTGTCATGAACTGTTAGATGTTGGACTGTGGGCAAGGTGTTGAGGCATAGACGCAGAGGGGGATGATGTATAAAACAAAAAAAGTCTTTAATAAATACCAAACAAGCAAAACATGAACAAAGGAAGTTGGCTTGAACTTGGAGCAGACTATAAAGAGAACTCATAAAACAATACTCAACTAATACACAGACAAGGGATTACACAAACTAATACAGTACAGACAAGGGATACAAACCAGACAAGACAAGATGCACTAAACAGACTAGAGGACTAAACACTTGGGACTATACATGCAGGGGATAAACACACACAAGACAGGCTTGGCTAGGCCTACTAGCTGTTCTGCACATTAGCTGCTAAGCTAGCTAGTAGCTAATCAGACTAATGGCTAAACAGGCTAGTAGCCTGAGACCCAAGGGATGAACAGACAAGATACACAGCAGACTAGGTTTGAAACAGACTAAGAACTCTAAAGGTTAGTGGCTAAACAGGTTAGTACCTAAACACACTAAGAGCTAATCAGACGATGAGACTAGACAGACTCGAAGACTAGACAGACTAAGATCTAAGCAGGTTAGTAGTGCCCTCATTAGTATTTATACAGACTAAGATCTAAACATCCAACGGAGGTTACTTACACAAAAGGGTAAACACAAAAGGCTAACTCTCCTAGAGGCTAATCCTGCTAGGAGACACAGAGACACAGCAACATACTAAATTAAGACAAATATAAACTTAACTTAAAAGCTCCAGAAACCAAAAGGCCAGCTATAATTAAACCAACTCAAACAGAATCAGATAAAACAAAACCCACTTAACAGAACTGAAATTAAATTAATGCTCGACCCAGTTTCCCAGAACAAACAGTATTTATACTAACAGTAATGAGCTTCCTCGGTTCAGATGGGCATCCGCGTCAGCTGACCGAGGTGCCTTCTGGGAAACTGGGTCTACAACCGAAAACTACAAAACTAACACAGTGCCCTCTAGTGGGCAACCCTCACACTATCTCTAAAAAAAAGGACAGAACAGACTCTTTCTGTTGAGGAGACTAAGGACTTTTGGAGTTTAGAGAGCACTACTGAAGGCCTTTTTTGACTCAGTGGCGTCAGGACGTTTAGGACTGTTACATCCCAAGTGTCTGAAAGAGCGATATCGAAGGTCATTTCTCTTCCTGCTGCTATTAGACTTTACAATCACAGCTGGTCCCAGTGAACATGTCTCCATATTCCACACTGTTTTATAACGTTATGTAATATTACAATATCTGAATTTTTACAATAATTACAATATTTTAAATATGACATTACAATACTATCTTACAATACAGTTATAATATCTTAGATTTGAGTGCAATAACACCATTTGAAACTGCAACATTATACAAGTGTAATTCATTGCAACATAACTGTATCATTTTAAACCTTGCAATATTATCATAGTGCAACTCAATGCAATGGAAACTGTGCAATAACAACTTTTTAAATTTTGAAAAAATACCCTTGGGCAATTGGTTGGAACTAGTGCAATTTGTTCGTTTGAAAGTGCAATTATTGTATTGTCTTTACTTTTTATTTTTTATTTATACACTCTACTTTTTTTATTTACACAATTTTTTTCTTCGCTGCTGTAACAAAGAAATTTCCCCACTGTGGGACGAATAAAGGTATATCTTATGTTAATATAAAAAAAGAGAAAAAGAAAATATTGTTCACACCTTGGAAAGTGGAATTAAAGATGCCAAGTGAACATGAACACAGATCCATAAAAATGTTATAACTAAGGTCAATTAATGTATATCCAAAATGACAAAACCCTTAATCCATCTACAGTACTTTATGTAATGATGGTGTTGCTTCAATTGGTAAGGTATAAGATGATCGATGTTATGTTGCAATAAACAGAGGTGGAAAGTAATGAATTACATTTACTCGAATTACTGTAATTTATGGCGTTATATTCCTGTCACAATTCTGAGCGGGTGGTTTGACATTTTGAGAGCAGACAAAGTACTCTATGCGCGTACAATATCTCCCCTGTGCGCTCAACAGCTCAATTCTGCGCATGCAGTGTCTTCCCTGCTCGCTCAACGTGTTCTCCACGCACGCGTGACTTCTCGATTCTGTGCACGCTCGACTCTGGCTGTACGCTCGCTCAATATTGTCCAGCGTAACCACATTGTCACAAAACCAGCCAATCACAGACATCCACACACTACTTCTGATTGGCTGTTCCTTCACTATCAGCTGGCAATATCGACCGTATAACACATACTATAATTTGTATAGTGCTTTTAAAATGGCCATTGTCTCAAAGCAACTTTACAAAATCAAAAGAAAATCACAAGAATTTAAAATTATATTATTATATCTAATTACATACAAATGAAAAGTAATTATATAAGGGAAGCAATGTAAATAAAGTAGTATTTATTTATAAATATTATAAACAAATATAATAGTATTTATTTTTTATTTAATAAGTATTAGTATATACCAGTTTCGTTTGTCCATTGTGTGTTTTTATTTACTTATCTAATTATCCATATAGCTCATTGTTAGACTACATCGACTAAAATTCAAATCGGACAACTTGGTCGCTTTACTTATACATCTTTATTTACAACGCTTCCGTTAAGCGGCCGATAGTAGTGCCACTTGATTGGAGGAGAAACAGCCAATCAGAAGTAGTGTGTGGATGTCTGTGATTGGCTGGTTTTGTGACAGTGTTGTAACACTGGACAATGTTGAGCGAGCGCGAAACACATGTTGAGGGAACAGAGGAGACTACTTTTTAAAGTAGTTTTAAAATTCGTAATTTTACTTTTACTTAAGTATGTTTTGTTTAAAGTATTGTACTGTACTTCACTACATTTTAAATCATATTCGCTACTGAGTAAAAAATAAATTAATGAAAATGAAAAATAAAACAAATAATACAACGGGGAACAAACACGTTAAATTCACAAGAATGATGGAGACGGACAAAACAGATGCCAGTGATGCAGACACAGCTGAAAGTGAAATGCCAACAAATTCTTATGAAGCAAAACCCCTGGTCATATATAAGCGACCACTTTGATTTCAAGCACAACCAAGGGAAAAGATTTATTATGCAAGGGTGTTCAATCCCCCATCCCACCCCCGCTGTTAAAAAAAAAAAGTAACTCAGTAACTTTTACACTGAGTAAATTTTTTATTTTTACTTTTACTTGAGTAGATTTTTATAAGGGTAACTTTACTTGTACTTCAGTAAAAGTTCACTAAAGTAACAGTACTTTTACTTGAGTACAAAACTGTATTACTCTTTCCACCTCTGGCAATAAAATGTCAGTTGACCACCTGAACGTATGAAGGTTATGTTATCCATGGATTTTCTTTTCTTCCTTTATAGCACTCGCATATTTAAAAAATCAAATTGTGGACAAAAGTGGTAGTAGGAGCATGAGTAATCATTTTCACAAGTTTTAAATATAAAGGAGGTCAAATTAAATATAATTATTATATGGTTGAAATTACCAATACCTCAGTAAAACAACACCAGCACTGTCAATATATACTGTTTACTCCTTCTACAAACATGTTAACACCATTCAGTTTATGAGCAGAAAAGTGCCAGGTTTTTCTCCCTGTTTTGGATCCAACATTATTAATATAATAAAGTAAAAAAATATATCATTAATAATTAAATAAGCATCAAACAATTTATGTGCACACAAAATGACAAAACCCTTTAGTCAATTCATTTTATTTATTTATTCTATTCATTTTTTCCATCCCAAAGAGTAGAAAATAAGTTTCAGTTACAATATTCTGTTTTGAGTAATTTATTATACAAATTAGTGTGCAATGTTTTACATAATTAAGCCATGCTGATGCTGCAGATTATGTTTGCCCACCTGTGGAAAAATAGCAATACAATTTTAGCATTTATTAATGTAAAAAAAAAACTGTTACAGTAGTAAATATTGATACATATTTTTAAAAGATTATAATTTTATATCTGAAATCTCTTAATGCCAGTTACCATTAGTTTAAATATAAAAAGAGGATTTAAAATCTGTGACATCCCTGATATACTGTGTCTATACACACACAAACACACACACACACACACACCTTTAAACAAGAGGGTAGCTGGCTGCTGTGGCAATACCACATTGGTTTTTCTTGTTCCTGGACATCTTGATGTAGCCTTCATCACCCCAATCTAAACCCCAGCTGTATTGGGGGAAAACGACAGAATGAAATTTAGTGATCAGTGTGATCTACTGGCTTTAACAATGTTTGGATTGTACTTTGGATTGTATCTTGGCTTTTTAATAGTAACTTATCTAATGCATCTGTTTTAAATATGAATTTGAATATTTTTTTATTTGAATAAGTTATTTTCAGTGTTTCCTCTGAGCCTTTAAATCAGTAGTGTCGAACTCTAAAAGAATAACTGTAAAGCATCAACCTTTGCAGGAGAAATGTGGAAAAAATAATAAATGAGGAATAAATTTCAAAGATAAATTAGCTGCCGCATTGCACATAAACAGGTAATGGACATCAAACAATAGTATATGTGACATTGTTTCATTTCCCAAAGCAAATGTGTCACCTGCATAGATATCGGTATTAGATTAGATTAGATTAGATTAGAATCGTTAGATTAGAATCATTACTATATGTTTATATTTGTAGCTTTGGAAAGAAAAGGCCATTACAAGCCAAAATAATGAAGTTTCCATATCAATGTATCTGTGTATCTTTATTTATTTATTTATTTATTTATTTATTACCTGTTCTTGACCAGCCAGTAGTCTTTTCCATTGTCTGTGCCATAACCAACGGCCAGAACACCATGATCCAGATCCAAGCTGCTGCACTCAGGTTCATTGTAGATTCCTTTAATCAATAAAAAAAAAATATGGACCCAATTATTTAATCAATTAAATAAATGTAAACCACTAAACATTACCATTTCGACCTTGAAGCATTAGAAATAACCAGTAATGTTTACATTAGACTCACCAGATTCATAGAACTGGAAGGATTCGTGGCCTGCATCTATAGCGACAGAAATAGGTCCGATGGTTGCCACGGCTTCTTGTAGAGCATCCTCATCTTCACTATTGATATCCACATAGCCAGTGCATGTGGCTCCCACAGTGTCTGGTTTAAACCTGCACTTACCATCCTATTAAGAATAAGGGAATGTAAGACTTTGTTCTCATTATAAATGACTAACCATTGTAAACCTAAAAGCCTGCTCGGTAAAAAAAAAAAAAAAAACTTTTTTCCAGCAAATTCAGATAGGGGTTTTAAGCATTTTTTTAAACAAAAAAAATGGCATGCTCAAGACCCCAACCGTTTGACTGAGGTACAGTAGTTAAGTCATATGTTTTTCTGTTCCACTTACCATGGCTTCATAAGGGTAGGATTCCTCTGTGTCAATTCCCTTGTTGTCCTTAATATATTCAAAAGCTTGATCCATCAAGCCTCCCCCACATCCAAAGTTTCCATAATCATCGGAGCAGTCCACTAACTGCTGCTCACTCAGTGACACCAGATTCCCTGTCTTCCTAAAAGTTTGGCCTTCCAGTGACCCTGTCTGAGAGAGGATAAGATTAGAGATTAGATAAGAGGGCAAATGAAGAAAACAGACAGTCTATTTACACCGAGACCTGCAAAAGTGGCAGGTTCTTAAAACTAACACTGATTGACTGTGCAGGAAGAGTAATAACGTCATGTCGCAGTAACCATATATTAAGCTCGCCTTACCGCACTGAAGGCCCAGCACGAACCGCACGCCTTTTGATCTTTAACATCAGTCACATAGCCCTTTTCCCTCCAGTCCACAGCAGCTGGCAGAACAGCTCCCCCTGCCTGTCGAAGGAATGTAATTGCACTGTGTCTCTTGGTCGTGTTGAATGATCCCAGGCAGCCTTTGAACACAGACTTTCTGTACTCCTGGTTACTCTGTCAGAGAAAGAGACATAGTGAATTAGTGACATAGTGAAGTCGTTGTTTTAAAGGAGACACTTATTAACTTAACTGTGTCTACCTGTCTTGTGTTTCCAGTTGTTCTCACAAATTTTATATTTAAGGTTTTTTGGATACCAGTCCATTACTAAGCATCATTTACAAAGATTTAATTACATATCTACAGACATTATTATTATTATTATTATTATTCATTCATTCATTTTCTATACCGCTTTATCCTGTATTTAGGGTCGCGGGGGACCTGGAGCCTATCCCAGGAGACTTCGGGCACTAGGCGGGGTACACCCTGGACAGGGTGCCAATCCATCGCAGAGCACACACACACATTCACCCATCCATTCACACACTACGGGCAATTTGGGAATACCAATTAGCCTAACCTGCATATCTTTGGACTGTGGGAGGAAACCGGAGTACCCGGAGGAAACCCACCAAGCACGGGGAGAACATGCAGACCCTGAACCCAGACCCTGGAGGTGCAAGGCGACAGTGCTAACCACTACACCACCGTGCCGCGATTATTATTATTATTATTGGATTTAAAGGTATGGCTTACAATAATGCTTGCATTACCAATTTAACTCATGAGAGAAGTGTATTGAATACATACAAATGAATAAAATTGTATTGTATACATCTAAATACCCAGCAACAGACCTCAAGATCCTCCATTTTGGAGATCTCACCCAATCATCTAGACATTACAAAATGTTCTCCAGTCAAAGTCAATCAGGGCCTTACACTTGCCCATTTTTCCTTTGAGAACTCAAAGCTTTGAGACTAATGAGATCTCATTAGACTAATGAGACTAATGAGCCTGTTCACTTGCTGGCACATATATATCAATTGTATTCACTTCACCTCTAGTTTGAATGTGATGGCTCTGATATACTGTATACTGTACCATGAAGTCAATATATATAAATGTGCAAAAATAAATGTGCAATATCTTGTGTGTTCACAAGATATTGTGCCCAATATCTGATACCCATTTTCATTCATTCATTCATTCATTTTCTATACCGCTTAATCCTGTGTTCAGGGTCCCAGACCCTGGAGGTGCAAGGCGACAGTGCTAACCACTACACCACCGTGTCGCCGATAGTATGTATAGTAAATGTATGTATTACTATGTATAGTAAATGTAAGCAAATTTGCTATATTCACCATGAGAATTTCTTTGTACAAAAATGTAGATTTTCTGTAAGTATTATCCCTTCCTTGGAAATACATGCTCAGATGACAAGGGGGGATGGGTTTGATCAAATTGAGTGCACAATTTGTAGCACAAGGGAGACATACCAATACTAAGAACTCCTGATGAGCTCCTTTGTACTAAAAAAGATACTGTACTGTTTTGTTAAATAAATAAAAAAAAAATAATGCCAAACATAAACTTTTTTCAAACAAACCCTACAGTATTCATATTTTTCTTCGTACCATGTCTGCAAAGTAGGTCATGCCGAGTCTGTAGCTCTTAATGCCCTGGTCTGCCAGCATGTTGTGTACCAGGACCAGTTTGCGATTTTCCAGCCAAGTCATCTTACGCTGAGACTCCTCCTCTACAGACTTATAGATTTTACCTGAAAGGAAAAATAAACAAACGATAACCATAATTACTACTAAAGCTTGTTCAAACTATCCCTTTTTAACATTTACAAAACATGTTTTAAGATTTTATTATGTACAAGAATATTTCTTACCAAACTTCAGTTTCCAGGAATGAAACTCCAGGTCTTCCAGCGAGAGGCTGGCTGCGCTGGCCAGAGCCACAAATGCGGTGATGACGATCAAAACCTTCATTCTGCAACCAATAAGAAAGAAGAAAAAAAAATCACATTCTGGTTTCAATTCCCCTACATTTGCATATTTCTTCCCTCTGTTGTCATAAAATACAACTGGCTGATTAACCAGATTTGCAGGTTGTTTCAAACTAAAACATAATTAATCTGTGCAAATCCAATTCACAAATGTGTACGTTGTACATACCTGTTTCTGTAGAACTCTCTGTGAATGTAAACTTTTCATGGTCGTCTATGTTTTATATGCTACTGTGTCATGACCCATTCTGATCATGTGTTTGTCACACACAAAACACAAGAGATAGTAGTTAATCTTATACTCATTTATTGCAGATTGCATAATTTAACATGTGGTAATGCCACAGTCAGGCGGTGAAGACTATTTGAGATGATTTCCTCAAATAGTATAGTTTGAACAAGGTGAAAAAGCAGAGAAAAAACAGTAAATATTTATATATATATATGAAATCTAAACATTATATTATATAATAAGCAGTATATAATAAACAATAAACATGTTATATAAACATTTCCTTACCTGTCTCCTCTGTAGAGATCCCATTCATTCCCATTCTGGAAAAATGTTTACCACATTGTCACTTAAAACCAACTCATATAGTCCGACCCGTAGTCGCTCACATACTGTACCGTATCTACTGTATAATAATTCCAATCAAACAGAATACAAAGTCTGTGCATGAATACAATCTATTCCACTGCTACACTGTAGCCATCATGCCATTCTTGTAAGGGTGGTGCCATACCTCTGTGACAGTACTGAGCAACTTGCCAGGGCATTCCTCACAATAGTGAGAGTTACAGTGGGAATCATGGCTTTGCTTGACCACCTTAGGACAATGACTAGGGACAGTTATTGGTTAGACCTGATGAGGAACTGTGGCCTCATGCTCAACAGTACATTAACTTGGCCTTGACCAAACGTTTCCTACATCTGCTGCACGACAGCTAGTGGTAGTGCCATTTTTGCAAACCGAAAGGTGATTCACATATAGTGCAAGTAGACACATATGGGGGCTACAATGTGAAACCATGGGCATGTTCAGACCTCATGCCAACCTGATCTATATGGATAAAATCAAGATAATGACATATTCTATAGCCGCTGGTCACTCTTAGGGTGAAGCCATTGGTTAATGATCCAGCTCTAAAACTTTCCAAACCTCTACATGATTTGCAGATATGTTTTTGTTCCTGTACTGCTACACTTCAGCATTTTACATTGACATTTTTATTAGAGTTTACCAATTTCTTAACAGAAATTATGACTGACTTTTTAACCAAAAGGTTATCTGCTTTAAAACCCAAAGACACAGTTTGAAGTCTAATGCTCACCTGTTAACACACACCGGCAAGGCTTCCATATACTGTAAGCACATACTTTTTAATCGTCAGTCAAGTCAAGTCAAGTAGGCTTTTACTGTCCATATACAGTTAGTACACAGTGAAACGAAACAATGTTTCTCCTGCCACATTAAATTAACAGAAAACTAACTAGCTAACTAAGAAACCTAAGTAGCTGACTAGCTGAGACAACAGATTGAAATGGCAACAAAAATTAACAACATAAATTAACAAAAAACTAACTAGCTAACTTTAAGATCTAATTAGTTGGCTAGCTGTGACAAGACATTTTAAGTTAACAGGAAACTATCTACGATAGAGACAATATAAAGTGCACGTGCAAATGTGCAAGGGTTAGAGAGTGCGAGAGCAGCATTATTCCCGTAGCGGACAGCCTGGGTGCCGCAGGCGGAGATAACCAGCCCCCAACTCTGGCTTTAGAGCCCTTAGGTGACGACTCGGCGGCATACTCGTTCAGCCAAAGCTAACGCAAAGGCTAGCCCACCGGAGCACACCTCCTCTGCGCTTCACGTGTCCAACAGGTTTGCTCTCCTCAGTGCTAGACCTTTAGGGGCGCCAGCGGCAGTGGTTAGGCTTATCCCGGGAGCCAGAGCACCGGACATAGCAGGTAATCTTAGGGCTCTAGGACAGCACAGGTTCTCTAAGATAGTGGTACATGCTGGAGCTAACGATATACGCCTTCGTCAGTCAGAGGTTATTAAGAGTAATTTTACAGAGGTGTTTAAATTAGCGAAGGCGATGTCCGATGAAGTAATATGCTCTGGTCCCATCCCAATGAGACGTGGCGACATAGCTTACAGCAGGTTATGGTCGCTGAACCGCCAGGTGGGCATAAATAATGTGGGCTTCATAGACAATTGTAAGACCTTTGAGGGCAAAGCTGGCCTGTTACGGCGGGACGGTGTCCATCCCGCTCGGGAAGGTGCTGCTCTCATTTCCTGTAGTATAGCTCATAGTCTCAGTAGAGGTCTAGTTAATCGGTGACAATCCAGAGCCCAGGCCAGGGAGCAGACAGACAGGCTAAACCAACCGTCTGCTAGCTGCATAGAGTCGTCACTCAGGGTTCACCATATTGAGACTGTGTCTGTTCCCCGATCTAAGCAAAAATGTAGAAAGACTCAGAAAGTCTGTTTCAATAATTTAATTAACATAAAGACCACAAACTCAGATCATACTGAATGCGCAGCCGGCACCTCTGATCTGAAGCTAGGATTGTTAAATATTAGATCTCTCGCATCAAAAGCAGTTATTGTTAATGAAATTATCACAGATCAGGCGTTTGATATACTCTGTTTAACTGAAACATGGGTTAAACAGGACGAGTATGTAGCTCTAAATGAAGCTAGTCCTCCTGGATACAGCTACATACACCAGCCTCGGTTAACTGGTAGAGGAGGAGGCGTCGCAGTTATTCATAATGATAATCTGTCTATCGTACAAAAACACGGACACAAATTTAATTCATTTGAAATTCTTTATAGTAACATAAGTATAGTTAAGTATATTAAATCAGCTCAGTCGATTCCACTAATTATAATTTACAGACCTCCAGGGCCGTATTCTGAATTTCTTAGTGAATTTGCGGATTTCATCTCAGACCTGGTCGTTTCTGTAGACAAAGTGTTAATTGCTGGAGATTTTAACATTCATTTTGAGAATCCAGAAGACCCTCTGAGAACAGCATTGATGTCCATACTGGACTCCGTAGGCGTAAATCAGTGTGTAGTAGGACCCACTCATAAAGCAGGTCACACTTTAGATTTAGTAATATTCTTTGGATTAAGTATAAGAAATTTATTCACAATTACACTGTCTCAAGTTATCTCAGATCACTATCTTGTCTCGATTAAAGTGTGTCACAGTAATAATGTACGCACAGCACCGCGCTACCGTATTAAACGTACATTCACATCAACTACCACACAGAGGTTTATCAGTAATCTCCCAGAGTTACCAACTTCGATTAGGTCACCATCTGACCCCACAGAACTCGATCAGGCGACTGAATATTTAGAGTCGACATTTCGTTGTACCTTAGATAATGTAGCTCCAGCTAAAAGAAAAATTATTAGAGATAAGAAACTCGCTCCCTGGTATAACGATCACACGCGCACTTTAAAACAGACCGCTCGGAAATTAGAGCGTAAATGGCGTCAAACTAAATTGTTGGTATTTCAAATAGCATGGAAAGAGAGCATCCTGAACTATAGGAAAGCTCTTAGTGTAGCTAGATCAACGTATCTCTCCACTCTTATAGAAGAAAATAAAAATAATCCTAGATTTTTATTTAATACCGTAGCCAAATTAACCAGAAATAAGACTACTACAGAAATCTCCACAACAACATCATGCAATAGTGAGGACTTCATGAACTTTTTTAATAATAAAATTAGAAAAAATCAGGCATAAAATTGAGGCTTTGAAACCAAACAATGTAATTGATACAGATGTTAACCTAGCCATGTCAGATTCAAACCTAGAATACTTTACTCCCCTTGAAGAGAATGAACTAATTTCACTCATCTCTTCTTCAAATTCATCAACCTGTATATTAGATCCTATACCATCACATTTTCTTAAACAGATAGTACAAGTAATAACAGAACCGCTGTTGAGAATAATTAATTCCTCACTCAGCATTGGTTATGTTCCAAAATCTTTTAAATTAGCAGTTATCAAACCAATAATTAAGAACCCTGACCTCGACCCCTGTCAGCTGTCCAATTACAGGCCAATATCAAGTAAATATACATTCACATTATACATTATGTGACTGTGACCATACCTAACTGCCATCTCTCCTCTTCTGCTCTTTCTCTACCTCTTTCTCTTCCCTCTCTCCCCCTGTCTCCCCCTTTCACTCTTTTTGTCTCTCTGTCGAGCTACACATGTCGTTCCTGAGCTGCCAGTGATCCAGACTCCCTCTGACCTGTCTGACCCATCCTGGTGTTCCGCTTCTGGTTGGAGATCTCGTCACATGGATGCCCCGTATGTCTCTTTGGGATGACAGTTTGATAGTTCAGGACTGGAACATCCTACAAGTCTACCTGAGTCTCCAATAACTACCTGGACTCCATTTTAACATCAATTAACATCAACTATTATAGCTGAACTGCCTGCCACCTAACACACTGTATAAATGCAGATCATTTCCTGCTATCTGTTTCACCCAGATGAGGATGGGTTCCCTGTTGAGTCTGGTTCCTCTCAAGGTTTCTTCCTATTACCATCTCAGGGAGTTTTTCCTTGCCACTGTCGCCCTCGGCTTGCTCACCAGGGACTATCTGACTATTCTGATTCATACACATTCACATTCCATACAAACTTAAATAGTTCTTTTGATTGTGTAAAGCTGTTTTGAGACAATGACAATTGTTAAAAGCGCTATACAAATAAAATTGAATTGAATTGAATACTGTATGTGCAGATATACTTTATTAAACATAAACTGAAACACAGGTAACTAAAAAAATAAATCACAGTCACCAGACAGAGAACAAAGATAAAATAGTAGCTTAATAAAGTTTCCCAAAAGCTTAAAAATTCAATAAACCCTCACACATTTAAAGATAACATTTGCAGTATATTAGTGATATGCAGAGATCTATTAGTCATGCGATTTGGGTATGGGAAGTTAGTAATGTGAATATTTTATGTCACATATTCTATACTTTAACACTTTAAAGCAAAGACACTGCGTTATATGATTATTATTCCCAAACAAATATTCACTAATGACCAAGACAAAAAACACATTTTACATTTTTTAAATATATTTTTCAAGTCATATTTCTTTAGATTACACTTCCCACCTATTCACAAAAAAATACACAGCACTAAGAACTCCAGTACAAGGATGATGGAGAAAGTTTTATGTTTAACATTTTTGGAAACCAGAGGATAGCTGGCTGCTGTAGCAATGCCACACTGGTTATTCTTGTTCCTGGACATCTTGATATAGCCTTGGTCACCCCAGGCAGTACTCCAGCTGTAAAAAAAAAAAAAAAAGGAACTTTTTTAAGCATTACAGAACATTTATAATTATTTATGTCTACTTATCAGTGGAATGATAACATTTTATAGTTAATAGTTACCTGTTCTTGACCAGCCAATAATCTTTTCCTTTTTCAGTGCCATAACCAACAACCAGGAGAGCGTGAGTCAGTGAGTTAGTACTGCTACATTTTGGTTCATCATAGACACCTAAATTTCTCAAAGCAATCCATTATTTAAAAACTAAATACATTTTATGTAATTATTGACCCAAATGATACAAATAAATCTGAATATTTATACCAACAACATATGTATATGTCTCTACTATACGGTGACATTGCACTGATTAGTCAGTAATTGGGTGAGACTCACCTGATGAATAGAGCTGGAAGCTTTCCTGCTCTGCATTTATGGCAACAGAAATGGGTCCGATGGTAGCCACAGCTTCCTGCAAAGCATCCTCATCTTCACTCTTTATGGTCACATAGCCAGTGCAAGTGGTTCCAACAGTGGCTGGATTGTATCTGCAGTATGACTCCTAAAGAGAGAGAGAGAGAGAGAGAGAGAAATGACTTTTCGTTATAGTAATAACAACTTTGATATTTCTGTTCCACTGTATACAATATCTAACACAAGGTCTAGCTTGTTTTATAGATGTTCTCCAACAAATGTAATGACAAACTATAAAAATGTTTAAAGAGTATAACATATTTTAACAAAAATTAATCATACTGTATGACCAAGTTTAATTCCATAATCGCAGGGTGGTTACTCAGCTGTGTGTGATAATGGCACATTTAACTCGTATAATAAGATGACTGAGAAAACACCACTAGGTTTGCTGAATGGCAAGTTTCAATATTAAAAAATTCCAGGTGGAGGTTTGGATAAAAAGTTGTTTGCTAAAACTATCTTCAAGGGGAACTATTTTTACAAGAATACAATAAATATAAGATCATTTGAAAAGGCTATAAAAGTTAGCCAGTTGGCAGAAGCTACATTTATTGCACTTACTATTATACACTTATTACTTTCTAAATGCTGGCCTCATATACTTCTGATTTTTCCTTTATGTTTAACATAATAGGAGAAAAATTGTCACAATCTTTCAAAGACATCTGTTTGATATGTAATTTTGTTTTGTTGATCTTGATCTGTTTCAGCTTTCCACTCACCCTGGCTTCATAGGGGTATGAGGCCTCTGTGTCCAGTCCTCCAGTTGTGTTCAAATATTCAAAGGCCCAGGGCATCCACCCACCCTGGCAGCCATTGTTCCCAAATTTTCGTGAGCAGTCCACCAGCTGCTGCTCACTGAGTGGCACCAATTTCCTAGTTTTCCTGAAGGTCTGACCCTCCAGTGCCCCTGACTGAGAGAGCATTGATGGAAACAAGCAAATGGAATAAATGAACATGAATGAGTTCAAAAGATGGCAATGGAAGATAAAGGTGAT
Organism: Channallabes apus; assembly: GCA_030522415.1. Lineage (NCBI taxonomy): Eukaryota > Metazoa > Chordata > Actinopteri > Siluriformes > Clariidae > Channallabes > Channallabes apus. The sequence goes on along the minus strand of CM060116.1, from coordinate 34,621,692 downwards.
GCATACAGTAGCATCCTACATTATATTCATTCCAAGGCAGTGCAAGTCTAATGTATATTAGAAACTGAAACTTGTAATAAATGAAAACTATGTGCTGTATCATTAAATAAAACATGTTCTCCTGTTTTTCCTTACTGCACTAAAGGCCCAACAAGAGCCACACGAGCTCTGGTCTTTAACATCAGTCACATAGCCTTTGTCCCTCCAGTCCACAGTTTGTGGAAGAACAGCTCTGTCTTCCTGCTTGAAGAATGTAGCTGTTCCATGTTTTATGGTCCTGTCAAAAGTTCCCAAGCGGCCCTTAAACACAACTGCTCTGTACTCTTGGTTATTCTGTTGAACAAAGAGATGGTGGGAGAAGATTACTTAAGTGGAATTGCTCTCACTGTATATGTATAACTTATAAAGACTTATTGTAAAGTCTAACGTAAAGAATGATGCTTTTGTAGTGGGTTTAGGTGAGTGACAGTGGTGTTGGCCTATCTGAGAAAAGCACCTCCCTATTTAAGGGCTGATTGGCTGTTGCCTGGGTGCTAATCGCTGATAGTGAAGACGCTGCCAGTAACCTCACGCCAGTGTTGCCGTGACCAGTATCAAAAGGGGACTGTTTATGTGTCGGTGTTGTACTGCTTTGTTGCCCCGCGTTGGATGTATGGTTTATTTATTTTTCGTTTTCTTTCTTCTTTTGAGTTCAGTTTGATGCCAAGTTCTCTTGCTGAAGTATATTTGGTTTACTCTGGTTCTTTTGTTATTTTGATGTTATGATTCTTTTCATTATTTTAATTTGGATTAATGTATTTCTTGATGGCCAACCTGTAATAGAGACTATTCAGTACATTCAATGTCTTCTGACCCTTCTTTGTGTACTTCTGTCTGCTCCTGACACCCATTGTAGTCAGAAGATGTCTCATTAAGTAGTGACTGTAATATTGTTAGAGCTTTTCGTTTATTTTCTTTCTGGTTGTTTTGCAGGAGCTGAGGTTCGGTGACCGAGTGTTTTCTTCGCTGTGGTGGTGGTTCTTCCCAATTGTGTGCAGTGTTACACTTGGAGTGTTTGAGCGCGCGATCATTGTGCACAGTGGTGTGTGTGGAAGTGTGTTCCGGAAAAAAGACCACTCTACTTGGTCTGGCCCTTGTGAACCTCAGCTCTCAGCATTTTGTTTATTTGATTTTATCCAGCGGCTCGGTGGTGTAGTGGTTAGCACTGTCGCCTTGCACCTCCAGGGTCCGGGTTCGATTCCCCGGCCAGGCTCGATTCCCGTCTCTGTGTGCATGGAGTTTGCATGTTCTCCCCGTGCTTGGTGGGTTTCCTCCGGGTACTCCGGTTTCCTCCCACAGTCCAAAGATATGCAGGTTAGGCTAATTGGTGTTCCTAAATTGCCCGTAGTGTGTGAGTGTGTGTATGTGTGTGTGTGTGCCCTGTGATGGATTGGCACCCTGTCCAGGGTGTACCCCGCCTACTGCCCGAAGTCTCCTGGGATAGGCTCCAGGTCCCCCGCGACCCTGAACACAGGATTAAGCGGTATAGAAAATTAATGAATGATTTTATCCAAGAATATATACATTTCAGTCCGGTCTTTCCATTTAGTTCTTTCTTTTTCTGTATTTTGTGTTTACCTGTTTGATCTGGGGTTTCTTTTGTTTTTAGTGTGTTTTAAATAATTGTATTAATAAAATTCCTTTTTTTTTTTATCTCATCCATGTCTCCTGCCTACTGTGAAGTAGACGAACTTGTGTGCTTGATCTCTAAATTGAGTGGTTTAAATCTTTTTGTTCCTGGGGTCCTAGAGTCCTAGGGTGGCGTAATCGGATCTTTAGTGCTAACCTTAACACTTAGTTGCCCTCGGAGAATCGAGTGCGCGCCCTCGTGCCGCCGGCCCCGCCACACTTTATACAATATTGCATAATTATTGCTCACAGATGAAGAGGTGTATGTGTGTGTGTTTTATAGATAATTATATTTCTTGTTCGATTTTTGGGATTAAATTAAATAATTGAATGGAATTAACCCTAGATGCAAGGCTTAGGTGTAGAGGCTTAGAGGTTATTGTCATCTCATCGTCTATACCTCTTTATCCAGGGTCACAGGGGGCCTGGAGCCTATCCCAGAAGACTTAATGCATGCAGCGGCGTACACCCTGGATGGGGTACATCGCAGGCCACACACTCACATGCTTATTCCACACTACGGGCAATTTGGGAACGTCAATTAGTCTAATGTGCATGTCTTTGGACTATGGGAGGAAACACACCAAGCACGGAGAGAAGATGCATTCTCCATGCACACAAACCCAAGGCGGGAACCAAACCCAGACCCTGGAGGTGCAAGGCAATACTGTTAATCTAAACCACTGTACCACCATGCTTAGAGGTATACAGATATACTTAAATGTAGAGTTTCCTATGCTTTTATTATTATAATCACCATGTCTGCAAACTTGGTCATGCCAAGTCTGTAGCTCCTAAGGCCCTGGTCAGCAAGCATGTTGTGTTCCAGGACCAGTTTCTGATTTTCCAGCCAAGATATCTTGCGCTGGGATTCCTCCTCTACAGACTTATAGCTCTTACCTAGGAGAAAAAACATACACACAGGTTGGAGGAAAATAATTTCTCTCATTCTTCCCCTTTATATTTGTAACATCTGTGAAGGTGACGTTGGAGATGTTTATTTAAAACCGGTTCCTGAAAACCACTATTTTTGAATAATGATCTATACTGTTTAAAGGTAGTACCTTTTGTTATGTGGTGTAGGTTAGGGAGCCGCACCATGGGATGTAATAATACCAAAGGTGTAATAAAATCTTGAACTCAAGTACTCAAGTACTGTTACTTCAATAAAATTTTACTGAAGTACAAGTAAAATTACCATTATAAAAATCTACTCAAGTAAAAGTTAAAAGTAACTCAAGTTACTTTTTTTAACAGCGGGGGTGGGATTGGGGATTCTAGTGTAGTTTAACAAAAACAAATGGATATAAATCTTAAACTAGTTGGTTTTAATTGAAGGAACACCTTTGCATAATTAAGCTGTTGCCTTTCTTGTGCTCAAAATCAAAGTGGTCGCTTAAATATGGCCAGTGGTTTGTTTCATAAGAATTTGATGGCATTTTGCTTTTTTCCTTCCCAGTTGCATTGTTTTTATTATTTTTAATTTTCATTCATTTATTTTTTACTCAGTAGTGAGTATGATTTAAAATGTAGCAAAGTACAATACTTCAAACAAAACATACACTGTAAAAGATTTTCGTAATTCTAACAGTAAAATACCGTATAAATGCTACAGAATAAAACCGTATTTCACAAAACTTGGGATAACCGTAGAATTTACAGTGGAAAAACTGTAATTAGTTTTACAGCGTAAGACCTTAAATTTAACAGTTAAAAACATATTAAAATATGGTTTATTGCAGTAAAATTTATGATATACTGTATTTAGAAAAAGGAAACTCTCAGAGAAGGTATTTGATACTAATATCATGAAGTTCATATTTTACTAAACCTTTGTTGATAGAGTTTAAAAATCAGAAAAATATCTGCTCTGTGAAAAATAAACCGTGAATTTTACAGTAAAAAACTCACAGCTGTGCCATAAAAAATACGGTAGCAACGTTATTGGTTGTACGGGACTGCACTCATTATACTGTATATTTTACAGATTTTAATATTTTTTCCACGGTTTATAGCCGTCTAATTTACATTAACCAAGGACTTCAAATTCGTGAATGGTATTCCGCCCTTTGATGACTGTGGCAAGGACAGCCGCTAGCACTGCCCACCAGAACTGCACGTGCACACCTTTCCTTCCCTTTTTCCCTTCCTCCCTCCTTTAACCCTTTCCTTCCTTCCTACCCTTTAACCCCTTTTCTGTAAAACCTCGTTCCTGTTTGTTGTTGCCCCCCTTGTGCCAAACCCATTACAAAATACATGAACATATTTAGCACCTGTGGTGGAAATTCTGAAACCAATATTATTAAGACAAGTAATTCATACACTGGGTAAGAGCAAAGTAACAAAGGTTTTATTTTAAACTTCTGCAGAAGGACCAGTCTCATACAGCAAACAGTTGCAGCATAGAGAAAGGTGATCTCTTCCTCTAGCTGACCTATTTTATACACAAAGATCTCTGTTAACATAATCAACGCCCCGTACATGAAGTTCCTACATTCAAACTCATGACTCTTTATCTGACCCAGACCAGATGTCCATACCTTATCATTTATTCAGGGACAACTACAATCAGGTTGTTTCTATTCTGTTCTCGGCCTTGTCTCTAAGCTTCGACAACCAAGTTCAAACTTCTATCGTCTACGTGACACACTTACTTCAAGGATCAGAATTAATACATAATTAAAATATGATTTTTCCATTACAATTTCCCCCTTTTGTCATTCTATGACAACCTAAATATTTTAATTCTACAATTCAAAACAATACTAATAAGCTATGCATTAAGTAAATTTCATCAGATATTGTCTCTCCCACCTGGGTTTTTAAACATCATCACCACTGGCACTCTAATGCACACAGAGGACACTACATCTGTCTTTATGGAGACAGACCCCTGACACAAAAGCATTAAAAAATTTGCAACCTACTTAAATATACATGCTTTACATTTCTCTAAAGATTTACATTATGTCTTCTTCCATATCATGATCTAAACATTCAAAATGATAGTCACCGGAATTTTGAACTCTGTCAGAAGTCGGGTTGTCCCAGTCCGTTTTCCGTTTTATATTGTCAGTCTGTCTTAACATTTAATAATTTACTGTGTTCAGAACTAGTCCCTGTATACATCTGCAAATACAGGGTGTTATACAGAGGCCTAACAAGATTATAATCCCAATTGGTAGAACACTATAAACCAGCCAATAACCCCAGCCTCGCCACAATTGCGTTAACCACGAGATCCAAGACTCTACTTGCGGAGGTGGTTGCAAAGCCTTCTTCATGTGGTTTATGATGTTGCTGATATTCTGATGATCGTCAGGAATATAAAAACAACAAGAGGTGTTTAGAACTTTACACGCTCCACCTCTCTCGGCCAGTAAAATATCCAGAGCCTGTCATGTTCCACGCCCTGCCTGCCGTCTTTTTCCCACGCTGTCACTCCCCCACGCGCTCATGTTTTTGTCTAGCCGTCACGTGCACTCTCACGCCCCCGTTTCCACCCCGTCTGCTCACCTGTTTCTCATTCCCTGACTGATTACTCCAGTGATTTAAGCATGCGCGGCGCGCTGCTCAGATCGCTGGATTATTGTGTGTGTTTTCATGTCTCAATGTTCTCGCGTTTTTCTTTCTCTCCGATCTTCACGTTGCCGAACTCGTTTTGTCCCTCGTTTCCGCCTTTTCGTTCTCGATTTGGTTTTGTTTGCCTCGCTCTTAGATCTTCCCTTTTGACTACGCCGCCCGCCTCACGTTTTTGCCCCGACATTCCGCTGCCTGATCATCTGTTGCCGACTCCGCTTTCGCCCCTCGACCACGCCCCCTTCGCCTGCCGTCATCACTCGCGCTTGGATTCATCATCACCCTAGTCAGCCCATGACAGAATAATCCAGCGACGAAATGGATCCAGCGAGTTTTGACCGCATGAAGACAGCACTGGAAAGCCAGGGCGCACTGCTTGGAGCACATCAGCAGGAGCTGCTCACTACGAAGCAGTCACTCGCCGATGTCACAAGCCAGATCCAAAGACTCTCTCCAGCGCCAGATGGATTTTCCAGTGAGCGACGAGAGCCACGCCTCCCCGCCCCCCCCCACTTACGAAGGAGATCCAGGTACCTGTCGCTCGTTTCTCTCCCAGTGCTCGCTGATCTTCGAGCTCCAGGCCTCCACGTTCACCACTGATCGCTCCAAGGTGGCATACGTCATCACACTCCTCACAGGAAGAGCCCGGGAATGGAGTACTGCGCTCTGGGATGCTCATGATCCTTGCTGCTCTGAGTATGAGAGTTTCGCCCAGGAGATGAAGAGAGTTTGATCGCTCATGTCATGGAAGGGAGGCTGGACGTAAGCTGCTGACACTAAAACAAGGCACGCGTTCGGCCTACGATTACGCCATCGAATTCCAAACTCTGGCGCTCCCCAGTGGATGGAATGAATGAGCCCTATGTGATGTGTTTTTGGAGGGCCTGACAGAGACACTCAAAGATGAGCTGGCTTCTCAAGAGCTACCCTCCTCACTCCAGGGGCTCATAGACTTGGCCGGACGAGTGGACTCACGTCTCCGCCTCCGTAAAGCTACTCGGGGCCCCCCACTCAGGTTTCCCCCCCAACCCTCTCCTCCACGAGTCGACTTCCAGGAAGAAGCAATGCAACTGGACAGAACGCACATCTCCCCAGAGGAGAGACGACGACGCCAAGTGGAGAGGGCTTGTTTTTACTGCGGGAAATCGGGTCACCAGCTTAGGAACTGCCCAGCAAAAGGAAGTGCCCTCTAGTCCAGTTGGGAGCACTAGAGGGCGTGATTCCAAAAAGACTCCCAGACCAACGTCGCCTGCTCCCCGTCTTTCTCCTCTATGAACGACACACCCACGTGGTACAGGCGCTGGTTGACTCAGGATCAGACCGCAACCTCATCAACGCAGCCGCGGCCAAGGCTCTGGGTATCCCCGCACTGCCTTTGGAGACCCACCTAAAGGTCCAGGCCCTCGACGGGAGTCCGCTCCCATCTATCACCCACAAGACCCCTCTCATCAACCTCAGGATCTCAGGCAACCACACAGAACGGACGTCACTGTTTGTCATGGAAGGATCTCACGCCACGATCGTTCTGGGTCTGCCCTGGCTAATCCGGCACAACCCACAAATGGATTGGGAGAGGAACACAATTTTGGCCTGGAGTCCATCATGTTCCAGGACATGCTTACGAGCTGCTACCACACCATGCCTCAGCCCCGCCCCCGCAGGGGAACTACCCGATCTCATCCACGTCCCATCAGAATACCATGACCTTAGAGAGGTCTTCAGTAAATATCGCGCCACCTCTCTGCCCCCTCACCGTCCATACGACTGCGCCATCGACCTTCTCCCGGGCACCACACCACCCAAGGGTCGCCTATACTCGCTGTCACCAAAGGAACGTGAGGCGATGAACCAATACATCACGGAATCCCTCGCCGCAGGAATCATCCGCCCTTCCTCCTCCCCAGCAGGAGCAGGTTTCTTCTTCGTGGGCAAAAAGGACGGGTCTCTTCGCCCGTGCATAGATTACAGGGGCCTAAATGACATCACTGTCAAGAACCGCTACCCTCTGCCGCTAATGGCTACCGCCTTTGAACTTCTCCAGGGAGCCAAGATATTTACCAAGCTGGATTTACGTAATGCTTACCACCTCGTCCGCATTCGGGAGGGAGACGAATGGAAGACTGCCTTCAACACCCCAACGGAGCACTATGAATACCTGGTGGTCCCCTTCGGCCTGACCAATGCCCCCGCAGTCTTCCAGGCCCTTATCAACGACGTTCTCAGAGACTTCCTCAACTCCTTCGTATTCGTTTACCTTGACGATATCCTGATCTTCTCCCGAGACCTGGAGGAACACCAACACCATGTCCGACAGGTGCTTCAGAGACTATTAGAGAACAACCTATTTGTCAAGGCTGAGAAATGCGAGTTCCACTCCATGACCACCACATTCCTTGGGTTCGTTATTGGTTCCGAAGGCATCAGGATGGAACCAACCAAGCTCCAAGCCGTGGCCAGCTGGCCCACTCCCTCCTCACGACAGGCACTCCAGAGATTCCTGGGGTTCGCCAACTTCTACCAACGCTTTATCCGGAACTACAGCTCCATTGCTGCCCCCCTAACAATACTCACCTCTCCCAAGAACCACTTTCACTGGGCCCCGGAAGCAGAGAAGGCCTTTACGGAACTGAAACAACGGTTCACGTCCGCCCCAATCCTAACCATTCCAGACCCTTCACGCCAGTTCACCTTGGAGGTCGACGCCTCCAGCACGGGGGTAGGGGGCATTTTGTCCCAGAGAGCCCCACACGACAAAAAACTGCACCCCTGCTCCTTCTTCTCACACCGCCTAACGCCTGCTGAAAGGAACTATGGCATCGGCGATCGTGAGCTCCTGGCCATTAAACTCGCTCTGGAGGAGTGGAGACACTGGTTAGAGGGGACGGAGGTCCCCTTCATAGTATGGACTGATCATAAGAACCTGGAATACCTTCGGAGCGCCAAGAGACTCAACGCCCGCCAAGCCCGATGGGCCCTGTTCTTTAGCCGATTCAATTTTACCCTCTCCTTCCGCCCAGGATCCAAGAACGGCAAGCCGGATGCACTCTCGAGACAGTTCGCTGCCACTCACGACATCCATGTCAACGACACTATCCTGCCTCCGACCTCCTTACTCGCCGCCGCAGAACTCGACATCGAGACCAAGCTAAAGCAGGCTTCGACCCACGAACCTGGGCCCAGCAACGTTCCCCCTAATCACCTCTTCGTCCCTCTCCACCTGCGTTCCCAGGTCCTGGAGTGGGCCCATAGCTCTAGACTTTCCTGTCACCCGGGCATAACCCGCACCTTGGCACAGACTCAGCAACGATTTTGGTGGCCCACAGTTAAGGAGGATGTCTCCAGCTTTGTTGCGGCATGTGACACCTGTGTGAGGGCTAAACACACCAACACAGCCCCAGCGGGCCTTCTCAGGCCTCTACCCATCCCACACCGCCCATGGTCCCACATAGCCTTAGACTTCGTCACGGGGCTACCCACATCGAACAGCCACACCTGCATCATGACGGTGGTGGACCGATTTTCTAAGGCCGCCCACTTCATTCCCCTACCACGACTATACTCCGCCAAGGAAACCGCAGAACTCATGGTCAACCACGTTTTCAAGCTACATGGCCTTCCAACAGACGTTGTCTCGGATCGAGGTCCACAGTTTACCTCTCAATTTTGGAAGGGTTTCTGCAAACTGATCGGGGCCACTCCCAGTCTATCATCAGGATTTCATCCCCAATCTAATGGTCAGACTGAGAGGAAGAACCAGTCCCTCGAGGTTGCCCTGAGGTGTATGACCTCCCGGGACGCTACCTCGTGGAGCAAATTTCTCCCCTGGGTAGAATACGCTCACAACTCCCAGATCACGTCATCAACTGGTCTGTCTCCGTTCCAATGCTGCTTAGGTTATCAGCCGCCCCTGTTCCCTTCTCAGGAAGAGGAGGTCAACGTTCCCTCTGTTCAAGCCTTCATCCGACGCTGTAAAAGGACGTGGCAGGAAGCAAGGAAGACCTTGCTGCGAGTCAACAAGAGGTACAAGGACCAAGCAGACCGCAGGCGCTCTCAGGCCCCCAAGTTCAGAATAGGGCAGAGAGTCATGTTATCCACCCGAGACATTCACTTAAAGGCCGCCTCTCGTAAGCTCTCTCCCCGATACATTGGGCCTTTCACCATCACCAAGATCGTCAATCCATGCGCCGTCAAACTTTTGCTCCCTTCTACAATGCGGCGAGTTAACCCCACGTTCCATGTATCCCAACTGCGCCGCCTCGTCCCAAGCCCATTAAGTCCCCCCACCCACCCTCTACCTCCTCCCCTGATCATAGACGGAGGTGAAGCCTACACCGTCCGCAGACTCCTGAAAGCCCGTCGCCGAGGCAGAGGTATCCAATACCTGGTAGACTGGGAGGGCTATGGACCTGAGGAGAGAAGCTGGATCCCTGCCAAGTTTGTACTTGACCCCCAGTTAATATTGGACTTTAATAAACGCTTCCCAGAGGCCCCACGCCCTAACGCCCAGAGGCGTTCATAAGGGGGGGGGTACTGTCATGTTCCACGCCCTGCCTGCCGTCTTTTTCCCACGCTGTCACTCCCCCACGCGCTCATGTTTTTGTCTAGCCGTCACGTGCACTCTCACGCCCCCGTTTCCACCCCGTCTGCTCACTTGTTTCTCATTCCCTGACTGATTACTCCAGCGATTTAAGCATGCGCGGCGCGCTGCTCAGATCGCTGGATTATTGTGTGTGTTTTCATGTCTCAATGTTCTCGCGTTTTTCTTTCTCTCCGATCTTCACGTTGCCGAACTCGTTTTGGCCCTCGTTTCCGCCTTTTGGTTCTCGATTTGGTTTTGTTTGCCTCGCTCTTAGATCTCCCGGTTTCCGAACTCTCGCTTCCCTTTTGACTACGCCGCCCGCCTCACGTTTTTGCCCCGACGTTCCGCTGCCTGATCATCTGTTGCTTTCACCCCTCGACCACGCCCCCTTCGCCTGCCGTCATCACTCGCGCTTGGATTCATCATCACCCTAGTCAGCCCGTGACAGAGCCATTCTATTTTGAATCGTGATCTCTCTAACCTGCTTAAGTTCATCATTTACTAACTGAAAGGCAATCGCGGTGTCATTTTTTAGTATCAGTAACATGCTAAACCATTTACCTTGTTTAGGCCTACAGCTGTTCCTCCGCCGAGGAAGAGTGACCAGCCTACATTTGCTCCTGGGCTAGTCCATGGGTTTCCTAAAGTGTAACCATGAAATTTAATAGGGACATCTCTTTTTCTTCTATTCTCTGACATCCGTGGCCCCCATGGATTTTCTGTGTGTACTGACACACTAGGAATTACATATGCAGGATATCATGAGCCTGTCCAATTGAAATTTCTTAACAGGCAATGGGGAGCAATAGCAATCCTGCCGACAACGCCAAGTTGTGGTGGAAATTCTGAAACTAATATTATTAAGACAAGTAATTCATACACTGGGTAAGAGCAAAGTAACAAAGGTTTTATTTTAAACTTCTGCAGAAGGACCAGTCTCATACAGCAAACAGTTGCAGCATAGAGAAAGGTGATCTCTTCCTCTAGCTGACCTATTTTATACACAAACATCTCTGTTAACATAATCAACATGAAGTTCCTACATTCAAACTCATGACTCTTTATCTGACCCAGACCAGATGTCCATACCTTATCATTTATTCAGGGACAACTACAATCAGGTTGTTTCTATTCTGTTCTCGGCCTTGTCTCTAAGCTTCGACAACCAAGTTCAAACTTCTAACGTCTACGTGACACACTTACTTCAAGGATCAGAATTAATACATAATTAAAATATGATTTTTCCATTACACACCCCAATGCAGTGTGCACTTAAAAACCACAATGCATGACAGTGAACATAAAAAATTTAAACATGTGTGTGATAAAATAATTTTTTGTGTAAAGTTGTAATAAAAGTCCTTTTATAAAACATATATACTTAGATTGTCTGTGCAAAAAAAAATGTCCACCCTGACGTATATTTGATTTTGAGAATTTAAATATTGTTTTGCTGTCTTTATTAAAAAATACATGGCACCATGCTGATGTCCGAATCTTTAATAAATTTTGATGGGTTTTGATAATTTGATTTACTGTAGGTTTGTATTCATCAATTAGTATAAAAGTACTCTTAATAGTTTCTTAACAGTAAAATCCGAATGCTTAGCAATGTAAATTCTATCTCTTTTAGCTCCTAGCTAATGTGATAAAATGATGCTTTCACAGAATTGCCTTCCACCACCAGGGTCCGAGTTCGATTCCCGTTTCTGTGTGCATGGAGTTTGTATGTTCTCCTCGTACTTGGTGGGTTTCCTCCAGGTACTAGTCACCCCGCCCCCCCACCCCCATATACAGGATGAAGTTGTATAGATGATGGGTAAGAGTGTGTGAGTATTAAGATGGAAATAAACCATTATTATTACAACATAAATCTTTAAATTAGACAGTTCTAAACTGTAAAAAACATGGTTATGATCCGTATTTGTTACAATGTAAACCCTGGAATTTGATGGGAATTAACTGTTTATACCAACATAAACATGTTAATTAGACAGTTACTGTATAAACCATAAAAAAAAAAAGTAAAATCTGTAAAAAAAAATAAATAAATTTACGGTAAACTTCTGGCAACCACAGCTGCCATTTTTTACCGTAAAATGTACTATTAATTTTTTACAGTGTACTTAAGTAAAAGTAAAATTACAGAACTACTTTAAAAAGTGGAACTACACAAATAACTACTCAATTACAGTAACACGAGTAAATGTAATTCGTTACACTCAAAAAAAAATGCTGGGTTGTTTTTGTAAACACATTGTTGGGTTGTTTATGATGGGTCAAATTTCTAGGTTATTTCAGGTATTTTAAACATATTGTTGGTTTGCTCTATGTTGGGTCAAATGAAATGTAGTGGGTCATTTACAAATGAACACTTGGTTGGGTTATTTTGACCCAACAACTGGCGCCATGCTCCCAGACTCCATTTTGTGTTCTTGAGTGTTTTTCTTTAGTTTGCACTTAATTTCCCAGAGTGCACCTCGGTCAGGTGATGGGAGCGCACCTGAACCGAGGCAGGTAATTACGTTTGTTATAAATAGTCTGTCTCACTTCAGTTTCTTTGTCTGGCATTGTCAGGATTCAGATTAAACAGGAATGAACCCAATAGGAAATCCGGAAGCGCAATCTGTAGGCAGAGTCGTTAAACAGGCAAGGTCATAAACGACGAGTAATCCAAAGAGATAGCGATAATCCGAAGGGCTAGGCATGAGACAAAATCTAAAAAATACAGGCAAGGTGAAACATGGAAGTGAAATACTAGAGTCGCAGGAGAAACGGACGAAATAGGCACGCAAGTGAAATACATCGGCAAGGAGTGAGATCTCCGGGTTCTAGTTAAAGCCACCAATGTGTTGCCAAATTAGGGACAGGTGTACTCAGGTAATCAGCCCGGGAAGTACGGAAAACCTTGGGTGGAGTTAAGACCTGGATGTGCTGGGTAGATTGTGCTGGTTCGTGACAGGCATCTGTTTAAGTTACCAGTCTGTGAGTTTCTCCATGTGTCTTCGTCATGCTATTGTTCCTATAGTTCCTAGTCATTGTATCTCCCTGTTTAGTCTAGCTCCTGGTTATGTGTAGTTCAGTGGCGGCTGCTAGCTTTTGAAACAGGGGAAGCTCATACTAGGCCTTCATCATAAAATTCATTGTTATTTGTACGTAAATTCTGCCCTCCGTTCCTTTTGCAGTAAATGGTCTGTGACCCTGTCATACCAATTGGCCCGCATGGGACGGAACTCGAATCTCTGTAGCGCTGATGTATACTTAAGACATGCTGTCAATCAAAAAAGGGGTTCCGCCCTTTAAACAGCTCCTCCAATCATCATGCAGCAGCCCAGCGTCCTGGCCCACCCACTGCTCCATTCATTCCCAGAGAAGCTGAGCTTCCCTGGAAGTGACAATTTTCGTGCATTTATCCAATTAACGTTCAGCTTTTCTGCAGTGAAAAAAGCTACTCTGTGCTGCCCATAGAGCTCCAGTGAAGCTGGGCTTCAGGAGGGTTTAATGCGCTGTGCTGCAAGGAAATGTATGACAAGAAAATTGCGTCAAACAATCTACAATAAATACCCGATTCTGAACGAGCTAGTCATGAAGTTGAACGCGTTCCAGCGCACTTTTATTAAAACCAATATAAATACGACAGTGCATATATGAGCATTTATTTTCTGACATAGTAGAGGAAGTACAGCTTCCCTTGTAGTCTTAGAGCAGCCGCCACTGGTGTAGTTCCTTATAATGTTTGGTTCTTTGTGATGTTAATTCCTTATGTTTAGTTCCTTATGGTTAGTTCCTTGTTCTTGTTTATCTCCTAGCCTTGTTTATATCCTTGCCTTGTTTATCTCCTAGCCTTGTTTATATCCTTGCCTTGTTTATATCCTTGCCTTGTTTATATCCTTGTCTTGTTTAGCTTATAGTCTAGTTTAGCTTATAGTCTTGTTAATGTCTTAGTCATGTTTAGCTCCATGTTATGTTTATTCCCTAATCATGTTTAGCTCCATGTTTAGTTTGAGTCCTTATGTAGTTTAGTATCTTGCTATGTTTAGTTCTAGGTTATGTCTAGCTCCTTGTGTAGTAGAGCTCATGTTTAGTTTAACTCTTGTTAGGTTAGATTCTGTTTTGCTTAGCTCTTGGTTTCCCTTAGGCCCAGTGTTATTGTTCCATAGTTCCCATATGTAAGTGTCTATTTATGTTCAGTTCTCTTTATTAAAAGATTCTTCCAAATGATCACCTCTGCATATATGCATTCTCCAAAGCCCACACACAGCAACCGTTACACTCTGTTATATTGCAGCCATTTGCTAAAATTAAGTTAATTTTTTTCCTCATTAAATGTACACACAGCACCCCATATTGACAGAAAAACACAAAATTGTTGACATTTTTGCAGATTTATTAAAAAAGAAAAACTGAAATCACATGCAAACCAAAATGTGCATTTGTTAGATATGTTCTCAATTTGTTTATTAATCAAATTATTTATAACAACTGTAAAAACCCACTTTAGATCTTTCTTTAACAAAGATTTGTGCTTTTTCAAATTTACACTTTACATTTGCGACTACATATTTTTCAATGTGGTTTTGCTGTAGTTGCTGCTTATTGTTCTTTAAGATTAACAGCTGAGAAACTAAATGAAAGGAGAATAGACCAATTGCAACACCCTAGATATTCCAAGAAATCCAACAGAACTGACATAATTGAAGTATTCTGTATACTTCAAGTATTCTGTATATATTTGTATACTGTAGCTGCATTAAGAACTATAAGGTATTTAGGCAACTAAGTAAAATGAGTTTAAGTGAAACTATATATTTATTTTTCTAAATATAGATGTAGAATATACTATATTATACGTATAATCTACTCTACAATGCAGACCTATTTCTATAATTCAATTATAGTTATAACTGTTTGTCTTAACTCTTGCAATTGAATAAATGAGTTGATCTGCTGCACGGAAAATTCAGGATCATCCTTCTTTATCTTAATTTTTTATTTTTTAAGCATATTTTCTGCATATCAGTTTATTAGTACAAGTATAAATATTTTATGAAATACTTGATAACAAGAAGAGTGTGTACCAAGATTTCTCACCAAATTCCATTTTCCAGTCATGAAACTCCATGTTGTCCAGAAAGATGCTGGCAGCACTGGCCAGAGCCACAACAACGCTGATGACAAGCAAAACTCTCATTTTGCAAAGACTGAGAGGACAATGTGGTACTCAAAAAACACTTCCACTTTTTATTTACTGTGGTTCCAGTGTTTCCTGTTCGTTCACTATAGTCATGATTACAGTATTTTCATTTTGGACATCCTCCTAGGATAAATGTCATTTATGTTCATTGACTATGCAAGACTCCTTGTACATCATTACTATATGATGTACAGAACCTCAGGACCTTCCCTTCCCTCCCTTAGCAGAATTCTCCAACCTGTCATCTGATGAGATTCAGCAGATCATCTCGTCATCTAACCTCACTATCTGTTCATTAGACCCAATCCCTTCCACAATGCTCCAGGCCATCTCATGAGACCTCCTTCCCTTCACCACAACCATCATCAACCATTGCATATCATCTGGTCATGTTCCTGCTGCTTTTAAGAAGGCAAGGGTTATTCCCATCCTCAAGAAAACATCTACTCAGCCTCCCAGATGAACAAAGCGGTGGTGGTTTTTAAAACACAGAGGAGTCCGAGTCCGCCGCGGGCCTCAGTGGCACACCCGAGCCAGCACTCACGGAGGTCAGTCACACACACACACCGCCACCACAGAGACACACACCGCACCCGGCGCTGGCCCGAACACCGCCGGCACCGAGGGGGGAAGAGGAACCTCAGCCCTGCACACCGACACCCAAAGAAAAAACTGCAATAAAACCCAGGAGAATGCGAGACGACACTACAGTACCACTACAGAACACATCAACAAACGGAAAACCCGCAGGCAAACACTGAACACAACACAGGACACAGAAGAAGCAGGATGCAGCACCGCACACACACAAGAAGAACCGAAAAAAGACATAGAGGACCAAATAAACCAATTCTTACAGCTAACGGAAAAAGAAAAAAGACAAGTTGTCACTAAACTGTTCCCGGGAGACAATAAACTGTTAAAAAATCTCATATCGACAAACAATAAAAATTTTACATAAATAAACCAGACTATAAAACATAACAGGGTGACACAAGACTTTAAAAGACGTTGGAGTTGTTGGTGGGGTGAAGGGTCACGGGGTTTTTGCTTACTAAAAAATAAATAAAAAATTGTCCATATGTTAATACATTGTGTGTATGTGTGCATGTGAGTGTGTGTATGTACTGTATGTGTGTACACATAAGAATGTGTGTGTATATAGTGCGTCTGTGTATGTGTATATATATATATTTGTATATAAAATTGTAAAACAGATCTTTCCTTAATTTGTTATAATAAAAGTGAGTTTAAAATCTCAAACCTCTCTCTGTCGAGCTACACGTCATTCCTGAGCTGCCAGTGATCCAGACTCACTCTGCCCTCCGGACCTGTCTGACCCATCCTGGTTGGAGATCTCGTCACATGTTTCTCTTTGGGATGCGTCTGGTGTCTGGGGATGGGTTTCTCTACCTAGAAGACAGTTCTGGCCTCGACTGGTGTTGACAGATGTTTCTCTGGGGATTTGACAATTCGATAGTTCAGGACTGGAACTTTCTACAAGTCTACCTGAGTCTCCAATAATTATCTGGACTCCATTTTAACATCAATTAACATCAACTATTATAGCTGAACTGCCTGCCACCTAACACACTGTATAAATGCAGATCATTTCCTGCTATCTGTTTCACCCAGATGAGGATGGGTTCCCTGTTGAGTCTGGTTCCTCTCAAGGTTTCTCCCTATTACCATCTCAGGGAGTTTTTCCCTCAGCACCGTCACCCTCGGCTTGCTCACCAGGGACTATCTGACCATTTTGATTCATGCACATTCACATTCCATACAAACTTAAATAATTCTTTTGATTGTGTAAAGCTGCTTCGCAACAATAACAATTGTTAAAAGCACTATACAAATAAAATTGAATTGAATTGAATTAAATTAATCGTTCTAACGTCCCAACATCTCTGATAAGTTTCGAAATGGGTGCGTTCAACCAAAAGTTATCACATTTATACACTGTAACAAATTTTTTACGGCAAAATTATACAGAAACTTACCGTTTTGCCATTTTACAATTTATTGCTGTAATTTGCAATGCATTATGGGTTGTACAGGGTTTTACAAGTGTTAACTGTATATTTCACTGTTAGCTGTAATTAATTTACAGGTAGGAGGTGCTTTCACTGTATCTTAAATATTTTTACAAGAATTTCCTGTGCTGTTGCATTATGGTATTGCGCGGGCTGATATGGTTTGAAATCTGCTGGACTGAAGCACAGCGACAACAGCCGAAGAAGTTCAATTAAATTTACTTCCATAAGTATTCATTATTTCTTTTAATGTAAAGTAATTCATATATATGGGGAATATCCTGATAAAACTTACATAACGTTATATAAGTTTTATCAGGATATTCCCTCTAAACGTTATATTTAGCTATTTTGTAATGGGATGTTTAGTTAACTTTATTTATCTGTTGCTTCAGGCGAGGAGGAGAAATACGATGCGCAACATTTCAGAAAGCAGCCTAAACTAAAAGGTAAATTGTTATCGTCATGTTAATGTTGATATATGCTGCAGTTTGTTAGCTTTATTTGCCTTAATTTTCTAGAGAGTATTTGTAGTTTGGCAGGAACAGCATTGCTATGGAAGTGCGTGTGAGACAAAATTAATGTTACATGAAGTGCTCAATGGCGGCGCGGTGGTGTAGTGGTTAGCACTGTCGCCTTGCACCTGTTCGATTCCCCGGCC
Organism: Channallabes apus; assembly: GCA_030522415.1. Taxonomy (NCBI): domain Eukaryota; kingdom Metazoa; phylum Chordata; class Actinopteri; order Siluriformes; family Clariidae; genus Channallabes; species Channallabes apus. Next base: position 34,603,978 of record CM060116.1, on the reverse strand, counting down.
AGGCTCGATTCCCGTCTCTGTGTGCATGGAGTTTGCATGTTCTCCCCGTGCTTGGTGGGTTTCCTCCGGGTACTCCGGTTTCCTCCCACAGCCCAAAGATATGCAGGTTAGGCTAAATGGCGTTCCTAAATTGCCCGTAGTGTGTGATTGGGTGTGTGAGTGTGTGTATGTGTGTGTGCCCTGCGATGGATTGGCACCCTGTCCAGGGTGTACCTCGCCTAGTGCCCGAAGTCTCCTGGGATAGGCTCCAGGTCCCCCGCGACCCTGAACACAGGATTAAGCGGTATAGAAGATGAATGAATGAATGAATGAATGAAGTGCTCAGTTGTCTTTGCTGTTGAAAAATGTAAATATTAACATCGTTGGATGAGTATCTCTGAAACCTGGAGTATATTTTGTAAAGGAATGTGTCGTTAATTTCTTTTTTTTTTCATTAATTGTTTTGTCAGGCAAGCTGAAACATAACGGAGCTAAAAGGTAAAAACGTAATGTCATGCCGATGAATGCTGCTTTTTGTTACCGATTTATTCACCTACTGTAGCTCTCGATAGAGTATTTTTGAAATAATTGCATATAAACAGACACAACAGACTGAAATGCTGACCATTTTTATTTATAGGCAAACAGTCCCTTTCACTTTTATTTAACTATTGCTTTATGCTTTAATCTTGAGTTGTTTGTAGTTGTTTTGTAACAGCTGATTTTTTATAAGTTTTTCTGTAGTTGAAAAAGTAAAATTATGTTACCAGTGACGGTGCTGAAGTGTTGTCAGGTGTCAGCTTTAATAAACAGTTTTCTTACAACAGCTTTGAATTTGAGTGATTATTTTTCAAAATCTTTATTTACATTTAGGCATTTGGCAGACACTCTTATCCAGAGCGACTTACATTTTATCTCATTACACATCTGAGCAGTTGAGGGTTAAGGGCCTTGCTCAAGGGCCCAACAGTGGCAACTTAGTGGTTGTGGGATTTGAACCTGGAATCTTCCGAACCGTAGTCCAATGCCTTAACCACTGAGCTACGCCTGGCCCCTGGAGAAATACGATGCGCAACATTTTACATCAGTATAATAGTAAAGTACAGTTACAGTTCACAGCACAGTACAGGTCACAGTTAAAATAGTTATTTACAGGAATTTCATAGTAAAAATGTTACAGCTACATCTTGGCTTTTGTTGAATTCACAGGATTTTATTGGCAACTTTTGTTGCCAGGTAAGTACTGTAATTTAGCGTAATTACAAAAAAAACTGTAATGCCTTTTTACAAGTTTAATTTTATAATCCTGTAAAAAAAATTATAAAATACTGTATTCTGCAAACATCAATTTATTGTAAATTGCTAAGCAGTATTATACTGTAATCCATTTTACAGCAATTAACGGCTATTTTACAGGATTTTATTGGCAACTTTTTTGCCAGTAAATTATTGTAAATTCTACAGTATGTTCTTTACATTAATATGATAATGAAATGAAAGCTGACACTGTTATCAATTAACTCATAATCATCTTTTAAACTTACACATAAATGTCATTAGTATATAGAAGGAAAAAAACAAAAACGGGCTTTGCTGTTCCGGTGCTTTGAGGAGTTCTGTGCATAGAACTGACCCCATTGATTCATTTATATAATGACCATAATTCCTGATTGTTTGGGGCAGGAATATTATTATATGGAACTATTATGAATATTATTATATAGAACTAACCATTTACATATCTTATAAACAACACATTACTTATTTATTTATGTATCTACTGTATATTACATTATACTGTTACTATCATATAATAGACACACCCATAGTATGACTGATGAAGAATCATGCCTCCTTCTAATAATTAAATTTTTTTTATATTTAAGCATAATCTAAAGCTATAGAGAAAGAACTGAAACTGAAAGTTTACATGCATATAGTAAATAACATCACACTTTTGTGTTTGACAACATTTGGTAAACACATCAATAATGTATTGTTTTGAAATCACCCATCCCGGTTATCATCATTCCTAAAATATCAACCTGCATGTTTAGGTTAATGAACTGATTCCTATATTATACCAGAATTTCATGTACTGTAGCTCCTCATGAAATTCCTAAGGAAGTGCTTTTGACCAGTAACATTAGGTCATCTCTAGAATAATTTCTCTATATGTTCAATTTTATCATACAATTCAAATATGTTACCCTACTTCAACATTTAACCTACATAGTAATTTACTGTATAATAATTTATCATTATGTTTATTTCAAGATATTTCGGATAATGTAAGGTGCAACAGTCTGCTGAACATTGACTAGTGAAACATTCCAAATATTTCATGGATGTGAATCTGGAATGAGGAAAAAGTAAAAACTTCGAATAAAACTTGTTTATACTCATTTGTATCAAGCATTTAGTTTATTTGTAAAGCAATGTTTACAGAAGAAATGCATGAATCTTATATCTATTAGCAACTACTGTATAATATAATTATATCTATTAGCACCTATTCCCTTGCAGTGGTTTTCTCCAATGTATTTGTAAAAACAAATATAACAGCTACATTATAACATACAGTATACACATTAGAATTTGTTAAATCTATATTTGTTCTTACATTTATGCAGGTATACATTTATTTTTATAAAGTAAAGTACCACATTTGTATTAAAATGATCAGTTGTGATTACTGGGAGGGAAATCCTGTAGATGGTCGAGTCACTACGTTCTTGAACATACTGTAGTTTCCTCTTTGAGTTAGTCATGAAGATTTTGTTTGATGTCTCTCATCTGTAGAATTATTTAATAGATGAAATCCATTCATTATTTCCAAAAACAAAAATCTGTCAACATTCATGAGCGATTTTATTAAATGATAGTTTGTTCAAATACTACATACTACTTATCTAGAGGTCTTTAATAGAATATCACAGAAAGAAATTATATCTTTAAGAAGGATTGATTAGTTGGGGAAATTAAGTGCCTCTGATTCCTGTTTCTGTTTTAAAATAATTATCCTTTATTGTACACACCTTTTATACCAGAGGATAGCTGGCATTTGTGGCAATGCCACACTGGTTATTCTTATTCCTGGACATCTTGATGTAGCCTTCATCACCCCAGTCAAGACCCCAGCTGTTAAAAACAAGTCATAGTCAGTATTTAATGTAGAGCCATAATTTGCACTTTATATCCTACAGTACATACTGAACTTCACATAAGGAAATATAATCACTTGTACTATATTATTCCCATTGAAAAAAAAAACAATTACGAAAAAATAAAGCAAGTAAACTCATTTTTTAAATATGATTTATTTTGATTTGGGTTTTTTTTTTCTTTCTCCTTTTTGAATCTTTACCTGTTCTTGACAAGCCAGTAATCCTGTCCCTCTTCAGTGCCATAACCAACAGCCAGGACACCATGATCCAATAAAGTGCTGCTACAGTCAGGTTCATCATAGACACCTACAACCATTGACGCAATAAATAAAAAAATTTAAATCATTATGTAATTTAGTTTTTGTAATTAGCAACTAAAATGAGTAATGACAATTTAGAAAAATGCCCCAATCTCATCAAGTTTCAGTGATTGTGTGAGACTCACCTGATTTATAGAGCTGGAAGGACACATGGCCTGCATCTATGGCAACAGAAACAGGTCCAATGGTAGCCACAGCTTCCTGTAATGCGTTCTCATCATGAATGTCCACGTAGCCGGTGCAGGTGGCTCCAACAGTGGCTGGATTATATCTGCAAGGTCTATCCTGCAGTGAGAAACACAAGGGAGAAAGTCAATTATAGGTACTTATAGATAAGTGGGCAAAGTGCTCCTAGTGGGCAGGAGCAAAAAGTCTTCCACTAACTTGGGCCTCATAGGGGTAGGTGTCCTCTGTGTCCAGTCCTCCATTTTCTTTTATATATTCAAAGGCCCAGTCCATCCAACCTCCACCACAGCCCAGGTTACCAAATGGACCAGAGCAGTCTACCAGCTGCTGCTCGCTGAGAGACACAAGTTTTGCAGTTTTCCTGAATGTCTGACCCTCCAGTGCCCCTGTCTGTGGGAAGACCGATGAATGCAGAACAAATTATGGTCTTTTGAAAGACACCATACATTTAGAAGATGACAAACAAGTGGTAAAGCTAAGCTTGAGAAGAATCATTGAATTATTATTATTATTTGGAATTTCGGGCTAAATGGCATTAAGCAGATAAAGTGGGAGTATATTAAAACCTGAAATTGTCTTGCTTTGAATTAAAATTGCTTGCAACATTTTTAAATATAAGATCAAACTCTCCTGTTTCTCCTTACCGCACTGAAGGCCCAGCAAGAACCGCATGCCTTTTGGTCCTTAACATCAGTCACATAGCCCTTGGCCCTCCAGTCCACGGTTGCTGGTAGTACAGCTCCCCCTGCCTGTCGGAGATATGTAACTGCACTGTGCCTCTTGGTCCTGTTGAAGAATCCCAGACAGCCCTTAAATACTGTCTGTCTGTACTCCTGGTTACTCTGTTAGAAATAAAAATGGTGGGAGGAGATTACTACACTAGGTTTAAGTAAAAGAATACATACTTGACTGATATGATTAGGTATCTGGCCAAGCAAGCCTTATTCAGAAGATATGCAAAATTATTTTTAACTACCATGTCTGCGAAGTAGGTCATGCCAAGCCTGTAGCTCTTGATGCCTTGGTCGGCCAGCATGTTGTGTATCAGGACCAGTTTGCGATTTTCCAGCCATGTATTTTTACGCTGAGACTCCTCCTCCACAGACTTATAGCTCTTACCTAGGAGGAGGGGAAAAAAAACACAGTATTTATGGATGGTGCATAAATTTGATTAGCAGATTCTGAAATACAAATACATTAAATACATATAAATTGCTAGACATTTCATTTTTCTAGTGGCAGAGATTATAATATAATATAATATAATATAATATAATATAATATAATATAATATAATATAATATAATATAATATAATATAATATAATATATAAACTCATATGAGTTCCAAATGATACATTCTTGTGAGTACATAGCTTTTCTGTTTCCTTCTGTAATTACTGAATAATGTTCACCAATGAGGAATTAAAATATCACTTCTCTCCTCTCTCAACATGTGTTTACATTGTCTATGCAAAAAAAACTAAATAAAAAATAGCAATCTGTGCAATATGAAACAGCATTGTATACTTGTAATAAATAGATATAAATAAACCGTGTATGTATCTAGTAAACATCTGAATGGATGTAAATAATGAATTCTTTTTATATGCAAATATGTGTACACTGTTTGTTATACTCCTTATTAATCCAAGTATACATATCCTTCATGAAATGCTCTCATAAGTTTTTAAAAGCTACAGTTTAAGAAGGTTTCTTACCAAATTTCAGTTTCCAGGCATGAAACTCCAGGTCCTCCAGAGAGATCCAGGCAGAACTAGCCAGAGCCAAAAGAGCGCTAACAACAAGCAAAACCTTCATTCTGCAAAGACTGAAAAAAAAAATGGTTTGTGTGAATTAAATACCATGAAGTTTTTCCATTCCCCTAAATATCACTCCTCCGCACCCTTACTCACATACTTTTCCACTCATTCACCAGTTTCACTTTGTTCAGATAGTCACAAATAGGAAATACCAAAGTGAAACTAAGTGCCTATACAGTATGAATGAGTGTCATTCTATCGTATCTACATAAAATATGGGAATAAAACCCAGTTGGTTTGTGCCTCCTTAAGACAATATAATATACAAGTGTGTGTATGAGAGGAACAAACCTTGACTTGGGTGTCCTTCAATGAAGAGCTGCCACATTGATCGTGTGTTTATATACTGCTGTGTTACAGATGTTGGTCAGGTGCCTGTCACACACACAGCCACAAAAACTCATTTTTACTGTATGTAAATCGATCATGTTTTATTTGAGGAAATTCCACAAACAAGGAAACTTTATAGGTGACTCACTACAGACTTTACAGAGAAATTCCTAAATAACATACAGTAATCTTGAGAATAGGTTTCCTCCATTGCTGGGAATTGTGTGTAGAACAAACAAACAAAACAATAAATGTATGGCATAGTAGAAAATATGAACTACTTTAATTAAAAAATATATTTACATAGAGAAACATTGTTTTACTTTTAACTCTCAGGTCTTTAATTATAGCTACAAAGTGATTCATATATTCACATATGGAACTCCGTTATTCAAATTCTTGAACAAAATGTTCACAGATTGTAGAACTGGTTATGAATAAAAAATTACAAACTACTTATGAAATACATGTAAATACAATAGTTTGTCATTTGGGAAATACAGAAGATTTCTTTACATTTAAATAATGAAAGTTTAATAAATGATAATAAAACAAATAATGAAATGTTTAATAAACTTAATATTCGATATTCAAGACTTCATTATTTCTAGCTCCCTACTTCAAATTAAACCAAAGCAAAGCAAAAGCATTAGATTGACTATACAGTGCATTTAGTATTTGTAATGATAATATAGTATATATCTAAGTGTTAGATTTACCAATAACTGATTTATAAAAAGTCGGATTGCTCCATATGTACAGTATAACAGCTTTTTTTATACTAAGCATTTTGGTAAGCACAATAGTGGTTTTTGAGGTCACGGGCGGTCGTGTAAGCATTTCACTGCATATCGTACTTTGTATGACTGTGCATGTGACAAATTAAATTTGAATTTGAATTTTGAATTCCCACCTGCAGTGTGTGTGCTTGTGTGCCCTGTGATGGATTGGCAACCTGTCCGGGGTGTATCCCGCCTCATATCTCGAGTCCCCTGACCCTGAACATGATAGGCAGTATGGAGAATGAGTGAGAGTGAGTGAGTAATATCTCTTACTGAAGTATATTATTATTTTTTTTGCACAAACTTGTGACATCCATGCCAGATCGGTTCTATTTTTTCCTGAAGATTCAACTGCTCCCTTACATTATAGTCACTAATGTGATTTGTAATGAAACAAAAACACACACTAGTGATCCTAGTGTTGTTATGCTCTATATTAGCACTCACCTCTATCTTGATTACTCATTTGGAAATAATTAATCAAGATTAATAATGAATTAATCACTCTTTGTAGTAACTTTACTATTGGAATGTTCAAACAAGTTCATGTAAATGCATGTATGGGTCAACTATTACCCACTATTACCTATCACCGTATAATATGTAAACATTAGTGACTGACTGGCTTCAAATTATATCATTGTTCAAATAAGTACACAGGACATACATTATTTCAACTGATCTTTAAAATATACAAGAATACACGTGCTTCAATGAACAATAGAGACATGGTGGCACTTTCTAGGTTTAAATTTTATTTTAGCACCATTGTCACAGCTGTAAAAAACCTTCTTGAGAAAAAAACATACAATAGTGATACATATAATTAAACATCACAGTGCTCTTATGCTGTATATCGTCACTCATGAAATGCCTTTGTCTGATTAATTAATGATTAACAATTAATAATTCTCTGGAATAACTTGTCTCTTGGAAGTACACAGACTTGTTTTTTTTTTCAACGAACATGTTTTAATTAAATTCAACAGCACATTCAACATGATTTGCAAATCAAAGCAGATTTCCTTTAAATAAAATTTTATTACAGTTTTTTTTTTTCATTCAACTTTTTTGAAACCAAAACCAGACATGTATTACAAGCCCTTGTGCTATATTAGTTTAAATGTAAAGGAATAACTCTCTTGTTATAGCATGGCTGCAAAACAGGGCATTGAAACACTTTTTCTACAACACCTCCTGTCTAACAGCTCAGTCTGTGCAGCTCAGTACAGTGCAGTTGGAATAAAGATTCCTTAACGGCCAAGACTACAACCAAGACCATTTGACATTTTTAGTATTTTTTCCATTTTTTTTTATTTACACACTTAGTAAAACATGCCCAAAAATAAGCACGCCAGTACAAAGACAGTAGAGTAAGTCCCACACTGAACATGTTGAGTTTTATTGAGAACCAGAGGATAGCTGGCTGCTGTAGCGATACCACACTGGTTATCTTTGTTCCTGGACATCTTGATGTAGCCTGTTTCTCCCCAGTCAGTACCCCAGCTGTGAAATATAATATCATGTTTTTCAAAAACATTGGCTTTACTAAAGAAATATAGTATAAGAACTTAAATCTACTTATCAGTGTTAAGATATTTTCGAAATGCCATTTTACCAAAAACATAACTTAACATAAGATTTATTTTACCTGTTCTTAATCAGCCAGTAATCCATTCCATTTTCAGTGCCATAACCAACAACAAGGACACCATGACTCAGGCAAATGCGGCTACATTTAGGTTCATCATAAACACCTAGATCCATTGAAGCAATCATTTATTTAAAAAAATAAAAAAAATAAAAAAAGAACTAATTGAGGGTTGTTTTATTTTGTAATTAGTACAAACCCTCACAATTTCAACAAGAATAAGAGGATCTTCATGTATCTATACCACACACACACATATATACTACATTGGAATCATTGGTTGTATGAGACTCACCTGATTCATAGAGCTGGATGGAGGTATGGTTTGCATCTATGGCAGCAGAAATGGGTCCAATGGTGGCTACGGCTTCCTGCAAAGCATTCTCATCACTACTGTTTATGTCCACATAGCCAGTGCAGGTGGCTCCAACAGTGGTTGCATTAAACCTGCATTCTCCATCCTGCGTTAGAAAAAAAAAGAAGTGAGAGCTCTATTTTTAGAAGGAAAATAGGACATTTCAGTTTTTATCAAACGGACAGGACCAAGGCTATAATATCTTTAGGCTGTCACCACATAATATCATACTACTGATTGATTGTTGATTGATGGTAAATCATTGATCAGGTTCCTATAACAGCAAGTGTTAATTCTTTAGACAAATGTACACATTAACAAACAGCTGCTGAGGTTGTAACAATTTTTGCAGGGTGCCTTGGTTGTCACTATGAAGTTTTGTAGGATTTTTGTCATATAGCTCTCTGAATACTGCCTTTAACTAAAGGTTATTCGTTTTTCTTTTTTTTCTTTTTTTTTTTAGAATGAAGTAAGTATTTTACAACAATTTGACATATAGTTTAAAGCCAAGTTGAAGTGTTCTACTTACCGTAGCCTTATACGGGTACGATTCCTCTGTGGCTAGTCCATTATTTTCTTTCACATAGTTAAAAGCCAAGTTCATCTGGCCACCCTTGCAGCCTTTGTTCCCAGATTGTGTAGAGCAGTCCACTAGCTGTTGCTCGCTAAGTAACACCAGTTTCCCAGTCTTCTTAAACAGCTGTCCCTCTAATGCCCCTGTCTATGGAAACAGTGCAGAGAACGACAGCATGAATATAAGAAATTTGCAGAAGGTAACGGATTAAGTAACACAATCAGATTAATTACTCTTGGGATTAAAAAACTAAATTGCAGACTACTGAGCTGAAATTGCTTGCAGTATAAGCAACAATTTACATTCTTCGATTTCTCCTTACCGCACTAAAGGCCCAGCAAGAGTCACAATTCTTCTGGTCTTTAACCCTAGTTACATAGCCATTTTTAGTCCAATTCACAGATTTCGGAAGAGCAGCTCCTCCTGTCTGTCGGAGAAATGTAGCTGCATTGTGTTGATTGGGTCTGTTGAAGGGTAGGCAGCCCTCATCCTGTTTTACATACTGTAACGATATTGGAAGGATATTAATGCAGAAGGAATACTTGTACAGTCTTTCTGTCAATGATCGTACTGTATAGTAAAATATCTTTATAATACAACTCGTGCCTAAAAAAGCCAAGACAATAGTAAGTGTGTGTGTGTGTGTGTGCTCACAAAAAACAATAATGTGATTATTTGTCATAATATGGCTATGTACAGCACAGTGAAATAATTTTTCATCGCATATCTCAGTAATGACGCTGGGGACAGCCAGGAGACAGCAGTAAAATAAAGCTGAATTTGTTCGTTACTCATTGGGTCAGGAACAGTCTGAGGAACATGACAAACTGTTCAAGGGGTTGACTCAACCTTCACATTCCCCAGATCTCAATTCAATTGAGCGCCAATGGGATGTCCCGGACAAACAAGTCTTATCCATGGAGACCCCAACTTGCAATACGTAAAGGACATCTTGTTGTCAACATCTTGTTGCCAAGTACAACAGTACACCTTCAGAGGTGAGGTTATAAAGTCCAGGCCTCAATGGGCCAGAGTGGTTTTGACAGCACAAGGGGAACTGACAATATTAGGGGTAGGTGGTTTCATTGTTATGACTGATCAATATACAGAAGTCATAAAATATTGAATGGTGAATGGCCAAATGTCTCTGTATAAAGTCATTTTTGTGTCTCTGCTATATAGAGATGCATGTGGACATTGAATCATTCCTGATGTGGGTATGTTCTGGTGACCTGTTCGCTAGATTGTAGAATAAGGACGTTCAGCAAATACACATATACAGTACAGTTTGTCAGTCTTTGAATTCCAGGGTATTCTATGTTGACTCTCTTTTATGAGAAAATAAATGTTTTTTTTGGAATTTCTATTAATACCATGTCTGCAAAGTAGCTCATGCTGAGTTTGTAGCTCTTAATGCCCAGCTCAGCCAGCTTGTTGTGATCCTGGACAAGCTTTAGATTTTTCAGCCAAGTATTCTTATGCCAAGATTCCTCTTCTACAGATTTATAGGTCTTATCTGGAAGACAAAATGCACTAGAATTAGAGGTGTATAGATTTTGATTGGCAGATGAAATTGAAAACATTCTGCAAATTTTCTGTATATAAATAAAAAAAAGTTTTGTTCTTCCGTTATAAAATAATAATTATAAAGAATATTTTTCGTGAACCAATACTTCCTGACTTCCTCTCATATTCACATTCATCCCTACATCTCCGACTCATCCTGTTGGAATGAAATTTTTTTGAATGAAAAATTTTTGTCTGTCTAGGGTGATTTATACTGTATAATGATAATACTACAACATGCATACAACATATTGTTAATACATTATTTAGAGTACTAATTCACATAATAAAGGGCCACCTACTGTATAACTCAGTGATATATTTGTGCTACAGTCAATGTGAAAGGTTATTGAAGGTGAAACGAGATGCAAGAGCAGATCTTTTATCTTGTGAAAAACAAGGTGAAAACAATTTTTCTTGACATTTACAGGATTTTTAAGGCAGAAACATACATACAGACTATGAGCAAAATTGTGAAACGTACCAATGAACAATATACATACCAAAAGCTTGATAAGTAGAATCTAAAAGCAGAGTCATCCACTATCACTGATGTAGATGATTCTATTTACTGATTTTTTTTTTTTTGTCCCAATGACGTTTAAAGATTTTATACAGTAGCTACTGTTGCATTTCTATAATGTCTATAACCATTTTTAAAGGTGTACTCTGTTTATTACTATCTGTTAAGTATGTGTAAGAAGATGTCTTACCAAACTTTTTTTTCCAGACTTGAAATTCGTCATCTTTCTCATCTTGAGACACAATGATTCTTGTGGCTAGAGCCATGAAAGCAGTGATCCCACGCAAAGTCTTCATTCGGAAAAAGAGTAAAGTTTGGCCTATTTTTTGTGATGAAAAATATTGTGACGCCAGTACATTAGCTTATACTATTCTCCTAGGTGTAACCCTTCCTCGTTTTCACTCGCATCCTGTTTCAAACGTTCACTGAATTTAAAAACAGGAAACACAAACATTTTAAATGATCTAACTAGCATCATTTAGCTATATGAGCTAACTCTAGCCTACTGCATTTACAATGCTTGAAATTTTTGGCAATGCAAATTATTGTTGTTGTGTATTTAAATTCTTCAAAATGTAATTAAAGCATTTAAAAGTCAATACAAATACTGTATATTGACCTTACTATTGCTATGTAAAATATTTTTTAATTGTTAAAATTTCCACCTACAAATTCAGGCAGTCAAAATCTTTTAAAAGTCTTAAAATTCCCTTATTTATTATTATTTTCAACATTGAATCTATGAAAATGTGCATTTAGCCTTTTAATTCATCACCTACAGTATCTCAGTTTTACAAGCCATCAATCTTTCTCTTTACAGGGTTAAATCAATCAATCTGTGTAAATCATTCTGGTGTATACATGTAATATACATGTAGTTGAGGGGTGGGGGGTGTACATATCCTCCTAGAGCTACTGAGCTGTAAATTCATTTACACTGATGTGTGAATGTACAGTATGACCTTTAGAAGCTCACTACTGTAAACATGTGCCAGTGACAGGCAAGGCACCATCATCATTGAGTCATGTGATCGTTACTTAATGTAAATTTCTGCTGTTGTGACCTGGATTTAACAGAAGACAACATATTTTTCAGTTAAACAACTATGTATTTACAATGCCTGTATAATAGCTGGTAGTGTGAAAAGGCATCCTATATATTAGCTTAAAATAATGCTTTTTATATAATATATAGTGGATTAACTATGGCAATTATACTGTATACTGGATCAGAGTTGCCACAGGCTTTCTGAGTGGAGCATGGTGTACAGTAAGCAACAACACAGACAGCCTGGAATTGGGAGCTGCCTTGGGGGGGGGGTTGATAGGTCCTAGCATAGTAACTAGGCTGGAACGTAGCATAGGAGCTGGACCTGGAATGATAACTTAGTTTTTATGTTTGTTTTTAGTATTTCACAATTAAATATAATTTCCCCAGCAATATGAACAAAAACACAGACTTTGTAACTAAATAAACATAAGGCTTCCAGAGCTCTAAAGCAGTCACATGTACACTACCGTTCAAAAGTTTTAGATCACTTTCTAACTCCATGATGGTTCCTGATGTTTATTTCTTTCTACATTGTAAAGTTTTGCTGAAGGCGTCCAAAAACTGCATGAATCTCCTTTGAACAGTTGATATTGAGATGTTTCTGCTACTTCTGCTCTGTAAAGACTTCATAACGCCTCTAATCTGAGCTGCTGTTAATTGGTCATTTTTCAGGCTGATAACTCTAAATGAACTTCTCGTCTGCAGCAGAGGTAGGTTTTGGTCTCGTCCTCCTGGGACGGCCTTCATCAGAGACAGTTTCATTATGGTGCTTGACGGATTTTGCAAATGCACTTGACAATACTGTTCTTGCAGGAACTATTACAGAAAGGCCGACCTCTGTGTCTTAAAATAACAACTAACTGTTTTTTTTCTTGTTGTTACATAATTACCAAATCCCATATTGTCAAATGTGGACTAACCTGAGGTGACCAGAAGACGTAGCTTTAGCGGTTAGCCCAATGTAGCGTGGAGGATAAACCCAAACGCGGAAAGAAGTGAGTAGGCAGGATAACCACGCGATTTAGTCTAAGGACTCTCACAAAAACGGAGCAAGGGAAAAACACAAATTTAACCCGCGTCCTATAGATACACACACAATAGCAAAAGACAACTGAACCAACTGGTGAGTACTCACGGTTTGCTGAAACGACAACTGGAACCGACATGGGCCGAACTCAATGACTGAGCGGTAAGCCATCGTTTGTTTACCTCTTTTATACTTCCTGGTTTTGCGCCCGTCTTACTTCCGGGTCCTAGTGCCGGGCGCAGATTGAGTGTGCATGACAGTACCCCCCTGTCCAGGACTGGCTCCTGACGGTCCTGGGGTGGAGGATACCCTGTGACGGTAGTCCCGAATTAGCTCAGGGTCGAGAATGAACCGGGCCGGGATCCAAGATCGCTCCTGGGGCCATAGCCCTCCCAGTCCACCAGGTATTGCGTACCTTTGCCCCGAGGGCGCGAGTCGAGGATCCGGCGCACGGTGTAGGCGGGACCGCCGTCGATGATCCGGGGAGGAGGAGCTGGGGGGGTGGGTGGAATCATGGGTGAGGTGATGAAGGGCTTGAACTGGGATAGGTGGAATACTGGGTGGATCCGGAGCGCCGCAGGCAGCTGGAGCCAGTAGGTGACAGGGTTAATTCTGTGGGTGATGTGGTATGGTCCGATGAATCTGGGGGAAAGTTTCTTTGACTCGGTGTGGAGGTGGAGGTTCTTTGTGGAAAGCCATACCTTGTCACCTACGTGGTATAGTCGTCCCGGAGGATGTCGGCGGCGATGTTGGTGGGTGTAGCGGGCATTGGCACGTTGGATGGCCCAGTTGGTCGTAATCCAGAGCCGCCGACATCGGCGGACCAACTGTTGGGCCGACGGTACATCAACCTCCGGCTCTGGGTGGTTGAACACGGAGGGTTGGAAACCGTGGCATACCTCAAATGGGCTTACTGTAGGTTGGTGGCAGAGGAGATGTGGAGGTTGTGTGACAACTCCGCCCAGATGAGGTAGCGTGCCCAGGAGCGCTGACGGTCCGCTACGAAACACCTCAGATAGCGCTCCAGTTGTTGGTTGGTCCGCTCCGTCTGACCATTAGTCTGTGGGTGGTATCCGGAGGACAGACTGCAGGTGGAGTCGATCAGACGGCAGAAGGGCTTCCAGAACCGGGCTGTGAACTGGGGCCCTCTGTCCGAGACGATATCCTTGGGGAACCCATGCAGACGGACTATGTGCTCTAATATCAGTTCTGCTGTCTCCTTTGCTGACGGGAGTCCGGCGAGAGCCACCAGATGCACGGTCTTAGAGAACCGATCCACGATCGTGAGGATGGTGTCCTTTCCTCCGGAGGCCGGCAGGCCCGTGATGAAGTCAACGGCAATGTGCGTCCAGGGCCGTCGAGGGACTGGGAGCGGTTGCAGTTCTCCTGGGGACGGTTGGTTGGCGCACACTGGGCATGCCTGAACGAACTTTTGGACGTCCCTCATCATGGACGGCCACCAGAAGTCCCGCTGGAGAAATTGGAGGGATCGTCGTGTGCCCGGATGGCCTGAAATTGGTGAGGAATGTCCCCATTGGAGGACCTCGGGTCTCATCACCTCGGGCACGAAGAGTCGTCCAGGTGGCACACCTGCCGGTTCGGTCTCTGTACCTCGTGCCTGGCGCACTCTCGTTTCCAGGTCCAGTTGCAGGGGGGCGATGATCCTGGAATAGGGGAGAACAGACGCGGGGTCTGCCCGGGGAAGGTCCACCTCTAGTTGTCGGGAGAGGGCGTCCGCTTTGGTGTTCTTGGACCCCGGGCGGTATGAGAGGTGAAAGTTGTAATTCTCGAAGAAAAAGCGCCCACCGCGTCTGTCGTGGGTTTAGCTGCTTGATCGTTTTGATGGTGATGAGATTCTGGTGGTCCGTCCAGATTATGAATGGCTCACTGACGCCCTGGAGCCAGTGACACCATTCCTCCAGAGCCCACTTTATGGCCAGCAGTTCGCGGTCCCCTACCCCGTATCGCTGCTGAGTGGAGTCAAACTTTCTGGAGAAAAAGCTACATGGGTGTAGCTTTTGATCTGGACCTTGCTGCGAGAGGATAGCTCCAGCGCCCACATCTGAAGCAGCCACCTCTACAACTAATGATTTACTGGCATCTGGGTGGTGGAGAATCGGTGCAGTGGTGAAGCGGTGACAAAGTGACCGGAAAGCGGAGACGGCTGCCGGGGTGAGGTGAAAAGGGAGAGAGGAAGGACGGGTCAGAGCGGTTAGGGGGGCGGCAACTGTACTGTAGTCCCGGGTAAAGCGACGATAGAAGTTCGCAAACCCGAGAAACCGTTGAAGCTGCTTGAGGGTCTTGGGTAGGGGCCAATGACGCACAACTTCTAGTTTCTGCGGGTCCATGGCCACACCCTGGGGTGAGATGACAAAACCCAGGAACGTGGTGGAGCGCTCGTGAAAAGCGCACTTTTCCAACTTACAGTACAGTTGGTGGGCGAGTAATCTCTTTAGAACCGCCCTGACGTGCTAGGTGTGTTCTTCTATGGTGCGTGAATATATCAGAATATCGTCCAGGTAAGCGAATGCCCACCGACCGAGCATGTCCCGAAGGACATCGTTGATGAGGTGTTGAAAAGCGGCGGGGGCATTACACAGTCCGAACGGGATGACGAGGGTTTCGTAGTGTCCGGTGGGGGTGATGAATGCCGTCTTCCACTCATCGCCCTCTCTGATGCGCACCAAGTTGTAGGCGCTCCGGAGGTCCAACTTCGTGAAGACGGTGGCGCCAGAGAGAGCGTCCAGGGCTGAGTTGGTAAGAGGCAGAGGATGTCGGTTTTTGATTGTGATGTTGTTGAGCCCCCGATAGTCGACACAAGGGCGAAGTTCACCGCCTCTTTTTTTCACGAAGAAGAACCCCGCGGCGGCAGGTGAGGAGGAGGGCCTGATGGTGCCTTGGCGCAGGGCGTTGTTCACATATTCCTCCATCACCTGGGTCTCGGTGGATGTGAGCGAATAGAGATGGCCGCGGGGTGGGACCATACTGGGGTGGAGGTCGATGGCGAGATCGTATGGACGATGTGGAGGAAGGTGGGTGGCTCGCTGTTTGCAGAAGACCTCCGCTAGATCCCGATACGGCTCTGGGATGGAGTTGGTGTCGACGTCGGGGGCCTCGGACTCCCTAGAGCACGTCCCAGCCGCTGCCTGTAGGCATAGTTCGTTGCAGGTCGCGCCCCACTGGAGGATCCGATTCTGGGTCCAGGAAATTAGAGGGTCATGCTGGAGTAGCCAGGGATGTCCAAGGATGATGGGAGGTGAAGAGATGGAGGTGATGAAAAACTTTAGCTGTTCGTGGTGTTGGTCAATGGAGACGGTGATTGATTCGGTTCGGGTACTGATTGGGCTGGTGGATAGGGGGCGACCGTCGACAGATGTGATACGAACGGGCTGGGATAATGCCTCGAGTTTTACCCCCAGTCTTTTGGCATATGAGGAGTCAATGAAGTTACCTGCTGCCCCGGAGTCGATGAACGCAGCACTTCGGACTCGTTTGTGGCCAACCTGGAGGTGTACCTGAACCGTGAGACGGGAGGAGTTGGTGGTGATGGCGGAGAGACGGAGGTGACCCGGCGAGTGTCTCTCCCTTCTCACCGGGCCTGTGCGTTTCCTGGTCTGAGAGGACAGGCTGCCCGTTGATGTGTGGCTGACCCGCAATAGGCGCAGAGTCCTTCGCGGAAGCGTCTCTCCCGTTCTGCAGCGGTCAAGGAGGCGCGTCCTAATTGCATGGGTTCCCCGGCTCCTGTGTCAACCACGGCAGGAGGTGGAGAACCGACATGTCCAGGGGTGGAGTAGGTGACGGAGTCTGCGGGTCGTGGGGTGGTGACGGTGAAGGTGGGTGCAGACGGCAGGGTGCGAAGGGCTGGCCTCGGGCGAGAGAGAAGGCGCTGATCGATCCGGAGAGCGAGTTGGATCAGGCCCTCCAAGGTCGCAGGAAGCTCTTGCCCGGCTAGTTCATCCTTGATTCGAGACGCCAGGCCCTCGTAGTAGGACGTCCGGAGCGCTGCATCGCCCCACGTGGTCTGTACAGCGAGGGTACGAAACTCCGCTGTGTAGCGGCTCACGGGCGATCCTCCCTGCCTCAGGTGGTAGAGTCTGGTGTCGGTCTCCACCTCGCCCGCTGGGTGCTCGAAGGTGAGTCGGAGTTGGTGGGTGAATTTATTGTATGAGTGGGCGGTGTCCGTGTCTGCTTGGAGAACTGCCGTGGCCCACTCAGCTGCCTGCCCTTTAAGCAACGAGACGAGAAGAGCAATGCGGAGGCGATCGGTGGAGTACTTGGTGGCATTGAACTCAAACACCAGATCGAGAGCTGTCAGAAATACACTGCACTTCCCATCCGTGCCGTTCCACTTCTCTGGTAGAGAAAGAAAAACATCAGAAGGGGGGGGGGGGGAGGGGTGATGATGCGGCGCCGCGGCCTCCGCGGCGTGCGATCGAGCAGTAACGCCATCAACAGCCGCGCGGAGATCCGCATTCTCCCGCCGGAGCTCAGCGACCTTGCGGCGGAGATAAGCGAGATCCCCGGTTAGCTGATTGATTAGCGCGGCATGCTGATCCACAACGTCGCAAAGACTCGCATAATCCGCTGGGTTCACCGCGGAAGGCTCAGTCATTCTGTCAAAGGTGGACTAACCTGAGGTGACCAGAAGACGTAGCTTTAGCGGTTAGCCCAATGTAGCGTGGAGGATAAACCCAAACGCGGAAAGAAGCGAGTAGGCAGGATAACCACGCGATTTAGTCTAAGGACTCTCACAAAAACGGAGCAAGGGAAAAACACAAATTTAACCCGCGTCCTATAGATACACACACAATAGCAAAAGACAACTGAACCAACTGGTGAGTACTCACGGTTTGCTGAAACGACAACTGGAACCGACATGGGCCGAACTCAATGACTGAGCGGTAAGCCATCGTTTGTTTACCTCTTTTATACTTCCTGGTTTTGCGCCCGTCTTACTTCCGGGTCCTAGTGCCGGGCGCAGATTGAGTGTGCATGACACATATGTGTTATTTTATAGTTTTGAAATCCCCAGTATTGTTGTAGAATGTAGAAAATAAATCACTAAACAAAAACAAAGAAATTTGCAAGTGTTCTAAAACTTTTGCACGGTAGGGTGTGTAGACAAAAAATAAAAAATAAAAACGGAATATGAAAACAGGTAGCACTTTGCAAAGCAGCTTATGACAAAGAAAGGTGTAAACATATTTATGTAATATGAAATTAGTACAAATTTGAGTCAGATGTTGAAAGAATTCATTTTAAAAAATTAAGGGAGGAAACCAGAGTACCCAGAGGAAACCCACTAAGCACAGGGAGAACATGCAAACTCCATGCACACAGAGACAGGAATCTAGTCTGGTCTGGGAATTGAACCCAGACCCTGGAGGTGCAGGGCAACAGTGCTAACCACTACACCACCGTGCCATCTTTGTACCTTTTCCTTCACTGCTAATATGGTTCAGCTGCAACAAGTTATTTCACCCTAAATGAAGCAGTGAGGAGCTTCTCATTTCTTAAACAAACATGTCAGAAGACACATCCTGTGGCCATGGCAAAGATTAATTTTGCTGCTCCAAGCAAAGGAAACAGCTGTGTAGACTGAGGAAAACCACTTATCATTGAGGCTATGGAGGCAGGGTTGCTTCCGTTGGTCAGGTCTAGGTTCAGCAACATTATGAGCCAAAAAAATTAGGTCAGCTTGGATGTACTGAATATAAGGTAAAAACTTTCTTATACCTCCAGTCAGTGAATGGATACTCCATATGTGGATTTTTTCATCAGGCGTATTCCAAGATGACGATGTCAGGATTCATCAGGCTCAATTTGTGAGATGTTCAGAGAGTATAAGACAGTATTTTCATACATGGATTGGCCACCACATCCAGATCAGTCCAGACTTTAACCCAATTGAGAATACTGATAGGAAGTGATAGAAAAGGCCTTAATCCTCCCATTATCAATACAAGATCTTGGAGAGAAATTAATGGCTCAGGATGGAAATTAATGTTATGCCATTGCATACGGTAAGCTTATTAAAATGCCATGCCTAATGAAATATTAGCTTGTGCACTTTTTTTGGCTGGGCACAGCTGTTTTGTCCCAATCCCTTGAGTTTTCTTTGCATTGAAAAAAAAAGATTTGGGTTCAGCTCAGGCAGAGCTTGGCCTTATAATTGGCTTTACGAGTAGGAGAAAGCCATACCCTCGGTTCTGAGTCTTGGTACCTACTGTTCTCTCAATTTCAGGTGAAAAATATAGGAGCATTTCCCACATCAAACCTGTGCTCCATCTCTTGAACAAAAGCAACCCTCATGATTATCATTCCCAAAACAAATATTCACTAATGACCAAAACAACAAACATGTTTTTCATGTCTGATGTTATTTTCCAAGTCATGTATTTTTTTTTTTTTTAACATAACACTGTCTGCTTATTCAGTAAATCTACCCAGCACTAAGAACCCCAGTACAAAAATAATAGAGAAAGTCTCACATTTAACATTATTGTTGACCAGAGGAAAGCTGGCTGCTGTAGCAATTCCACATTTTTATATGGTTTACAGAAAATATATAATTATTTATGTCTACTGGATTGATAGCATTTTCTATTACTTTGTCCTGTTCTTGACCAGCCAGAAATCTTTTCCATCTGTAACATCTGGGCCAGCACGGTCTCAGGGAAGAAGATCGGGTTCCCCGGACTACTGAGCTGCCGTCTCCCCCTAGTGTGTCTGTGTGTGTATGTCATGTCACAAGCACTAATTAGTGTCACCTGTATCTTCCTGATGTGTGTGTCTATTTAAACCAGCCGACCCCGTAGCCCACTGTTCGTCCACAGTTATAATCGTTTCCGTGTTTCATGAATGTTCGCTGTGTTTCCTACGTGTT
Organism: Channallabes apus; assembly: GCA_030522415.1. NCBI lineage: Eukaryota > Metazoa > Chordata > Actinopteri > Siluriformes > Clariidae > Channallabes > Channallabes apus. Next base: position 34,583,759 of record CM060116.1, on the reverse strand, counting down.
CTGTTTCGTACGTGTTCTCGCGAGTGCCTCATTATCGACGCGACTCGTCCCCTTGTGTGTTCTGGCTGCCTTTATGTTTGTTTTTTATATGTTTTTTCCAGGACTGAGACAGCCCCAGTTACGCTGCCGCTGTGGACTCCGGTGCTCAGCACACCAGCCGCTTGTTTTGGGATTAAGGGTCACGTTCATTTTTGGGGATTATTGTGTGAGAGGATCTTCTGTGCGTTGAAAATAAAACACTTGCTTTCAGTTTACCCTGCATCTGCGTCTATACTCTGTGCCGACATGACAGATGGACGAACCCATCCAGACGCAGCAGGGATTCCGTTACCAACTCGGGATCACACGATGAGGTGCATACAAAAACAGCAAAAGGAGATCGAAGGGCTGGCGCGCGCCGTCAGCGACTTGGCGCACTGTGTCAAACACTTAGCCGACCCCGAAGCTGCATCAGCTGGAGCACCGAGACGGGCCACGCCCTCGCCGCCGAGACCCGCCCCCCCCGAGAGGTATGCCGGCGATCCGGAAGGATGCAAACATTTCCTCCTGGCATGTGAGCTCTATCTTTCCGAATACCCGGACATGACGGACCCGCAACGCATCCGCTTCGTGATCCAACAGCTCACCGGACCGGCCATGGAATGGGCCGCGGCCATCTGGAGCGACAGCGGAGAGCTCACGTGCCGGTATTCAAAGTTTGTAGCCGCGTTGAGGGCAGTGTTTGACCATCCGGACCAGGGTCGTTCAGGGGAACAACGCCTGATGAGACTGAGACAGGGGAGCCTTCCAGTGGCGGATTATGCCATAAAGTTTCGCGTGATGGCTGCGGAGAGTGGCTGGTGTGAGAGGAGTCTGCTCGCACGGTTCCGGGATGGGTTGCAGCCGGAGATCCAGCTGGAGCTGTCGTGCCGAGACACCGGTCTCTCTCTGGATGAGACCATTAACCTCGCCATCAAGCTCGACCAGCACCTCCGCAGTCAGCGCCCACGCACATCTGCCAGGGCGGTACCATCACGCTCCTCTGACTCACGACGACCACCCCCTCGTGAGGTCGGAGATCCTGCCCGGCCAGAGCCCATGGACGTGAGCACTTCCCGCCTCTCGGTCGCAGAGCGGAGAAGACGCCTCACCTCGGGGCTATGCCTGTACTGTGGGGGGGAAAATCACCAGATCAAAGACTGCCCCTTGCTGAAAGTAACGTCGCACACACCGCCCCGTACACATCACCCATTTGTTCTAAAAGCACAGTTGCAATGTGATAATAATGTTTTGTCTGTCTTCCCCTTAGTAGATTCCGGGGCGGCTGGGAACTTCATCTCTTCCTCATTAGCTTCCTCGCTGCGAGCTCCCGTGTCGAAGCTACCACAGCCGATATCGATTAAAGCTCTAGATGGCCGAGAATTAGAACAATCGCCTATTTCTTCCATAACAGCGCCACTGCGATTAACCTTCCCCGATCACACTGAGGAGCTAAAATTCTTTGTGCTCCCACAGTCTGGTCATTCCGTCGTGCTAGGGCTGCCATGGCTCTGTGCTCATAACCCTAATTTCAATTGGGCTCAATCTCGTGTCTCATCCTGGTCCCCGAGATGCGCAAAACAATGCAAACCGCCCACGTTGGCGGTCCAAACCACCACTATAGAAAGTCCGAATGCCCAATGTGAAATTAATGTGCCATCGGAGTATCAGCGGTTTAAGGATGTATTTAGTGTTAGTGCAGCAGCACGACTCCCCCCTCATCGCCCGTGGGACTGTGCGATAGAACTGTTGCCGGGGAAAGCACCTCCTTGCGCACGCGTTTACCCACTGTCCCTGGCAGAAACCGGGGCCATGGAGAAATACGTGAGCGAGGCACTCCAGCAGGGGCTCATCAGCCGGTCCACGTCACCAGCATCGGCAGGTTTTTTTTTCATAGAGAAGAAAGGGGGGGGCTTACGGCCCTGTATTGATTACAGGGGGCTCAATGCCATCACAGTGAAATACAAGCACCCGCTGCCCCTGGTTCCGGCCGCAATCGACCAACTCCGAGGCGCTGCTCTTTTCACCAAACTCGACCTCCGCAGCGCATATAACCTCGTTCGTGTGCGCAAGGGTGATGAGTGGAAGACTGCGTTTAGCACTACATCTGGGCATTATCAGTATAACGTAATGGCATATGGATTGGTAAACGCACCTGCGGTGTTTCAGGGGTTCATGAATGACGTGTTCCGGGATATGTACAACCGCTTTGTCATAATCTATCTGGATGATATCCTGGTTTATTCGCGGTCATATTCGGAGCACGTCCTTCATGTGACAGCCGTCCTTCATCGCCTGCGCAAACACGGGCTCTATGTGAAGGCGGAGAAGTGTACATTTCATCAGCGGGAGGTGTCATTTCTCGGCTACCACATAGGGCCACTGGGGGTCGAGATGGAGCGAGCTAAGGTCACGGCGGTGCAGCAATGGCCCGAACCCAAGACAGTGAAGGAGCTACAGAGATTCTTGGGGTTTGCTAATTTTTATAGGCGTTTCATTCGGGGCTTCAGCATGGTGGCAGCACCGCTCACTTCACTACTGAAAGGTAAGCCGAAACACCTGCGCGACTTCCCAGTGGAAGCTCGCGAGGCGTTTATACGTCTTAAAACTGCATTTACTACGGCGCCTATCCTAAAATTACCGAACCCAGACAAGCCCTTTTTAGTGGAGGTCGATGCGTCCGAGGTAGGGTTAGGAGCAGTGCTGTCACAACGCCATGGCCACCCCGAGAAACTCTACCCTTGCGCTTTCTTCTCTAGGAAATTAACACCTGCCGAGCAAAATTATGATATCGGTAACAGAGAGCTGCTAGCAGTCAAAGCGGCATTAGAGGAGTGGCGACACTGGCTAGAGGGGGCGAAACATTCATTTACGGTACTCACTGACCATCGCAATCTCGAGTACCTCCAACAGGCAAAGAGACTGAACTCACGTCAAGCCCGATGGGCGCTTTTTTTCACGCGTTTCCAGTTTGTTATCACATATCGCCCCGGCTCTAAAAATATCAAAGCGGACGCGCTCTCCCGCTGTTATCCGTCGCCGGAACCCATTACGGAACCGGAACCAATTTTACCATCGTCGCTCGTCATGGCACCGGTCATGTGGGATCTCGAGTCGGAGTTAACTCAGTGGGCGCGGTCCAATCCCGCGCCTAGGGGTTGCCCCCCGAATCGAACCTACGTGCCGGAGTCATTTCGTTTCGGGAACGAGTGACGATCGAGGCTCATACGAGTCTAGCTTCTGGACACCCCGGCGTTACACGTACTTATCACCTCCTGGAACCAAAGTTCTGGTGGCCAAAAATGCGGGAAACCGTGAAAAGGGTTGTTCTGTCTTGTGCCACCTGTGCGACTACCAAGAGTCCCCGTAACCTACCAGTTGGAAAAGTAATGCCCCTCCCGGTACCGAATAGGCCGTGGGCCCATGTCGCAGTGGACTTTGTCACGGACCTGCCGGTCTCGAACGGGTACACCACCATTCTCGTGGTAATAGATCGATTTTCTAAGGGATGCAAGTTCATCCCGTTTCGCTCCCTTCCGTCAGCCCTCCAGGTGGCACACGCGCTATTCACTTCTGTATTTCGGAACTACGGCATACCCGAAGATATTATTTCCGATCGTGGTCCTCAATTTATCGCAAAGGTCTGGAAAGCTTTCTTTCAGAAGTTGGGGACCACAGTTAGCCTAACGTCGGGCTACCACCCCGAGTCTAATGGACAGGCAGAGCGGACTGTCCAGGAACTCGGGAGATATCTTCGAGCATATTGTAGCAGCCGACAATATGAATGGGCTGACTGTCTACCCTGGGTGGAATATGCGCAGAATTCGCTTCGCCACTCCTCTACTGGCCTCACACCGTTTCAGTGCATATTGGGCTATCAGCCTCCGCTTTGTCCCTGGGATGCCACTCCCACCGATGTGCCGGTGGTGGATGAGTGGTTCAGGAAAGCGGACAGTGTGTGGGAAGACGCACACGCAAAAATTTCCAGAGCAGTGCAGCGATTTAAAAAATATGCCGATAGGCGACGACGGGAGAGTCCTCCGCTCCAGGTAGGCGATCGGGTGTGGCTCTCGACACGGGACCTTCACCTTCACCTTCCCTGCAAGAAACTCTCTCCCAAGTTCATCGGTCCTTTCTCCATTGCAGCACAAATAAACCCTGTCTCATACCGCCTCACTCTCCCCACACATTTACGCATTAACCCCGTCTTTCATGTCTCCCTTCTCAGGCCAGTGGTCCGGGGCCCGCTGGACGAAGGAGCAGCGGAACCTTCCCTCCCTGGGGCCGTGGACATAGGGGGCACCCCTGCGTTCCGAGTCAAGCAGCTATTGGACTCACGGAGGAGAGCAGGGGCGTTGCAATATTTAGTCGACTGGGAGGGATACGGTCCGGAGGAGCGGAGCTGGATGCCGGCACGAGATGTACTGAGTCGTGAACTCGTGACGGACTTCCATAGGGCCAGGCCGGATCGCCCCGCTCCGCGGCCGCCGGGTCGCCCCGCCCACCGGCGATGCCGGCACACAGGTACAGCCTCACTCCCTCCTACAGCGCGGGGGGGTCGCTCCCGCCTCCCTCAGGAAGCCGGTCCTGGGGGAGGGGGTACTGTAACATCTGGGCCAGCACGGTCTCAGGGAAGAAGATCGGGTTCCCCGGACTACTGAGCTGCCGTCTCCCCCTAGTGTGTCTGTGTGTGTATGTCATGTCACAAGCACTAATTAGTGTCACCTGTATCTTCCTGATGTGTGTGTCTATTTAAACCAGCCGACCCCGTAGCCCACTGTTCGTCCACAGTTATAATCGTTTCCGTGTTTCATGAATGTTCGCTGTGTTTCCTACGTGTTCTGTTTCGTACGTGTTCTCGCGAGTGCCTCATTATCGACGCGACTCGTCCCCTTGTGTGTTCTGGCTGCCTTTTCGCAGAGGACCTTTATGTTTGTTTTTTATATGTTTTTTCCAGGACTGAGACAGCCCCAGTTACGCTGCCGCTGTGGACTCCGGTGCTCAGCACACCAGCCGCTTGTTTTGGGATTAAGGGTCACGTTCATTTTTGGGGATTATTGTGTGAGAGGATCTTCTGTGCGTTGAAAATAAAACACTTGCTTTCAGTTTACCCTGCATCTGCGTCTATACTCTGTGCCGACATGACACCATCTTCAGTGCCATAACCAACAACAAGGACAGCATGAGTTCATCTCTACAGCCAGGTTCATCATAAACACCTACATTCATAGAAGCAATCCATTATTTAATAAACAAATAAAAAAAATTTTAATTAGTGACCTAAGTAAGTCAAAATAATAATAATAATAATAATAATAATAATAATAATAATCAGTGTTGCAGTACATTTCACAAGTATGTCACATACAACAAGTATGTCTCTCTATCATGCATTCACTCTTCACTGATTAATCAGACTCACCTGATTGATAGAGTTTTCATGCTCTGCATCCATGGCAACAGAAATGTCAGAAATGGCCACGGCTTCTTGCAAAGCATTCTCGTCATCACTATTTATGCGCACATAGCCAGTGCAGGTGGCTCCAACAGCGACTGGAATAAACCTGCAAATACCATCCTGCAGTGAGAAAAAAAGGAGGAAATGTGCTTTTTAAAAGACCTAACAACAGTGCACACAAACCCTGAGATGGAAATCAATGGTTTTATTTAAATTATTTTCTTAAACATAACATTAAACTGTTCATGAAAATGAGAAGTGGTTATCCAGGTGTGTCCTACCACTGATATTATGGATCAAAATAGGTGCACATAATCAGACAGCATTCCTACATCATTAAGGTCATCAGTCTATATGTCACAGAGTATTCATATGGTTACACTTTCATTCTCAACAGCACAATTTTCAACAAAAAATCAATAAATGGTAGGTATGGAGCTCAGTTCTGAGTCAGTGGTGAGGAAAAAGAGTGGCACATGCTGAGAGCCCTGTCATGCGCCCCATGAGCTCTAAACATGTGGATTGCACAACACCGCTCACCAGCCTGCCGAGGGTTTTTTGCCTAAATATTAATATGCCTATAAATATTATAATGATATAATATATATATCATTCCTGTTACCTTCCTGGTGCTGTTAATTTCCTCGCTGGTGTTTGGTTGTGACATTTCGCTCGAATCGAGTCTCTATCATGGACAGCTTCGTCTACTTATCACAACGAAAATGCTAATTTATTCAAACGTCCTTGCTGGAGTGTGTGACGTAACGTCATGTGCAGGTGCGATGGATTGCGTACCAACCAACAGGGTGTCGGAATGGTATGTTTATACTTCTCATCCAACCACAATCAAATTCACTCCATCCAGATGACGCGATTTTTGTGTTTTTGTTTTTTTAATGACAAGCTGAAATAAAATAGGAGTAACGAGGCTATTTTTAAAATGCAAGGAGTAGAAAGTACAGATAATTGCGTGAAAATGTAAGGAGTAGAAGTAAAAAGTCGGCTGAAAAATAATTACTCCAGTAAAGTATAGATACACAAAATTTCTACTTAAGTAAGGTAACGAAGTACTTGTACTTCGTTACTTTACACCTCTGGTATACAGAGTGGAATGTTAACATCTTCTGCAGTCTGTATCAGAACCCTACCCCCTGCATCTGGCCCAATAATAAAATAATGGACTCCTTCAACATCAAGACTAGCATACAACAAAGGTTAGAAATAGATCAAACCACCTTTGGCATGCCATGGAGGGAGATGCACCATCTTGACCTCAACTTGATCAAACAGAGGCAAAAATCTCAAGAATCAAACAAAAAGCCTAGAACACAAAGAAGCCAGAGTGGGGCTATGAATTAGCACTTCTAAGATAAAAGTCATGCACACTGGATATGCCCATGGACACTTTTATATATCGGGAAGCATCCTGTCAAATAAGTAGATCAATTCACCTACTTGGTAGCAGCGGATGGCAATGTGGAATGTGATAAGAAAGGCAAGGTGTTGGCTGTCCACCAAAGTCTCTAACTAATCTGGTGCTCCAAAACCATCAATCTGCCAATCAAGATATGGCTTTTCAACTCTGCTGTCGTCCCAATGTCAATCTACGTGAACGACACATGGAAGATGACAGCAAGCATTGCACAATGGCTCAACGTCTTCCAGAGCTACTTGCAGCATATCCTGTGGACACCAGACGACGACTAACAAAGAAACATTAACGAAGAAATCCACCACCATGCACTAACACCCCCTTTAGTGGATACTGTATATAGTTATGCAATTTGAATGCAATTTTAAAGAATACTTAGTTGAGTTGTCAGCCAGAACCAGTCTAAGAATTATCTATTGATCTCTAATGTGATATTTTAGCATGCAGACCCCCATCTTTCTTCTGCTCGCTTGTGCATTGGCTGGGGCTTTTGGCATTGTTGGCATGGTTCTGTGTTCGGTGCTGCACTGCATGGGCGTGCAGGTGCCCCCATATCTTTTCTTCATTCATTTATTTTTTGCATCTTCCCTCTCTCTTTTTCTCTCTCTCATACGCACACACAGACCCACAAACTTCCGCAACATATACACATGCCCCCCCCCCCCACCCCGACCCCCACACACACATACATTTCCTGCCTTGATTGGATTGTTGACAACTAGAAAAGTTATCACTATTGCTTTTGATAGAATTCAGTTATATTGAGGAGTACATTAATGGAATTTAGGAAAATGCCTACGTAAATATCAGATGTATATACAGTATAGCAAAGGTTACCTATTTGTGATACCCACAGACAAGGATGGTGGTGGTAGTGTGATGGTCTGGGGCTGCTTTGCAGCTTCAAGATGTGGACGACTCGCCATAATAGAGAGACCCATGAATTCTGCGCTCTACCAGAAAATCATAAAGGAGAATGTCCCTTCAGTTCATGACCTCAAGCTCAAGCACATTTTAATTATGCAACAAGAGATTGATCCAAAATCCACCAGCAAGTCCATCTCTAAATGGCTCAAAACAAAAACTAAATTAAAGTTTTGGAGTGGCGCAGCTTAAGTCTGGACTTAAATCCAATTGAGATGTTGTGACATGACCATGGAAGGCCCTCCAATGTGGTGGAATTAAGTGACGTGAAAGACTCATATTTAAAAGTTTTCTCTGATGACAAAAAAATAAGATTCATTACAAAGAATGATAAAATAAAAATTTGACCTTTTCAATATTTTTAAATTCCTTTTTGTAAAACACTGATAAAGAGAATTATTTTCTTATTATGCACTTTGGTTAAAGCACAAGTTGTAATGTAGATGTACTGTAGTAATTTTGTGACTAAGTTCTTGACTGATATTTGACACAGCTTGGTTAAACATGAGAAGATTGCTCACCAAACCTCAGATTCCAATCACTGACCTCCAGAACTTTCAAATTCCTGTAAGCATGTGTTTAGTGGTAAGGGGACAAAATCTTCAATTATCACCTTCAGAATGCATATTTCCCTTCTTCACCAGTTTCATGTTATACAGGTATACAAAAAAGGGAAGTACAAAAATTAAATTAACTATATTACAGCTGTATTACATGTCAAATCAGGTGTTTGTGACACACAGCCACTAAACATGAGATTCCTTAGTCAATGAAACATTATGAAAATTATATTACCTCATTTCATAAATAAATAGTATAAGAAAAAGCATATCTTTAGCATGGTGGTGAAGTGTAGTGGTTAGGACTGTCGCCTTGCACCTCCAGGGTCCGGGTTCGATTCTTGTCTCGGGTCTGTGTGCATGGAGTTTGCATGTTCTTCCAAATTCAAATTGTATTCCTCACGTACACAGTCAAACACAGTATGGTATAAAGTGAAATGCTTATATGACTGCTGTTTTCCGTGCTCGTTGGGTTTCCTCAGGGTACTCAGGTTTCCTCCCACAGTCCAAAGACATACAGGTTAGGCTAGTTGCTGTTCCCAAATTGCCCGTATCCCACCACAGACGTAAAAATGAGAAAAAATACAATGGTCACCAATGGCCTCCACTATTATTTATGCAGTTAATATTAGTACATTATACTGTATGACACCTTTAACACTGGAGGATCAGTGTGTACTCAACTCTCCTTAGGGGATATTAGTCATTTTGTATGGTGGGTTTATATGTATCTGGTAACTAAAATCAAGCTCATAAGATACTAGAGTTTTGGTATGACCATTAATCATGTCTTGTTTTGAAATCAGTGGGCTAAATTGCACAGTGGCTTTCAAAAGATGTTAAATTACATTAGGTTGACATATGGCCGAGGACATTTCCATTTATTAGTCATGATTTCGTGCAATTTATCAGAGTGCCTAGGTAAATATTTCTGTGATATGCCAGATAATGGAAAGCAAACACAACATCTATGGTAAATTTTAAATACTGTAAATCTTAAATACTCCATTTTCTAGCTACCCTAGACCACAGTATTTGCTGATCTGAACAAGAACATGACATTTTAAGCTACAGGACATAGTTATATGTCAATATTCATATTGGATGTGGTGTTAACCTCTTAAGACCTGAGCTTTAATTTTGCAATTTTTTGTTTTTCCAATATACTTGGGATCAGTAGGACTTGATAAGTATAAAATCTTTAACAGGAACATGAGTTTGAACAGGAAAATTAGTTTGACACCCTTTTGTTTTTCTACTAATTAGTGTATTATGCTTTTGCTACCATTAGATGATGTTATAAAGTACCTACTAATGAGGACAAAAGCTCTAAGTTAGACAGAATGAAGTATAAGGATGCAGATATGAATTAAGTTGTATCCACTTAACAACTGCATTATCAAGACTAGCCGTGATCAGGCTAAAACCCAGCCTTAAGGGGGTTGAGACCAAGTCAAGACCAAAGTCCAAATGAAAGCAAAAGTGCAAAACTGATCATATATATATATATATATATATATATATATATATATATATATATATATATATATATATATATATATATATATAAAAAGCATTATATACAGCCTTGAAGCATTATTTGATTCGTATACATACAGTATATCATGACAAACAAGTACACAAAACTGACAGTTGAAACATAGGAGGTCATATGTAATGGAAAACATTAAGATTATAAAAATAGAGATTTGATACAATACAAGAATGTAAACGTGAACAAAGGTGAGCTACTTTAAATAAAGTATCCATAAAACTTTCAGATAGTTGAATACTGCATAAATGGTGTAACATTGTGCGGTATGGAGAGCCACACCACGAGATGTTATAATATTAATAAGAGCCCTAACACAGGGCTTCTGAGGGTGTGAATGAAACAGGCGGCTGTGCTTATAATACGCACAGGAAGACCTTTCCATTTGGAGATATTGTGGGATTATTAATTAAGGAACTTAAAAGGAAACAAAAGGAAACTGAAAACAAAATAAACAAAGCTCCGGCATCTGCGTGAGACCGTGAAGGGCTCTTGTTACTAAAAATAAAACGTATCTCCTCTTGGGGCCTATGCCCTTAACGAGGATTTATGGGATTTATGTTTTTAGTGTATACTTTATACTTAACCTGAAAGCACACATGCTCGCTCTCTCTCTCTCTCTCTCTCTCTCTCTCTCTCTCTCTCGCTGGCATCTTAAGGAGACAAAGGCTGGGTCTTCGCCTTGTCTCTTGAGCACGCTTTATCTTTGTCTTTATCTTTGTCTTTTTCTTTGGTCTTTGGCCCTGATACCTTACCGGTGCTACTTAAATGATCACATGAAGTGCTGAGGTATCAGGGCCCTTAAATAAACACGCCGCCAGGTGTGGCATGTGCAGGCTGATTGCTGTATTGCCTGGCAGCCGCGCCTTTGCCTGTTCAGAACTCCGCCGTGTAGCAGCCTGTGGATTTGCACATTCCAAACAGTGCAAAGCATTTTCGTGTGGTTCTGCCCCTCGTGAGACCCGCAACGTTACATATGAAATATCTTTTGGTTAAAAACTGGTTCAGATTTAGCTAAATTCTTTAATGGGCTTCTGTCATCTGTGAAGAGTTAGATTGTCCGAGCGTATCTGTAACCAGATGAAGTTTTTGCTGGACTCTCTGACTTAACATCATTTATCAACAGCATGTGATTGCACGTGGTTAAAAATCCTGTTTTTCCTTGGTTATTCATTGATTTTTCTTACTCAATCAGTAAAAGACTTTTTGCTTCTGCAGTGTCACAAGATACTACATGAGTAATGATTACTACTCACTGACTCACGACATTTGATTATTAACAGTAATAAACAATCATTGCTCCTAGAAATGATCCTCTTGCATGAATTTAGCAATAACTGTACAATTATTTATTTAATTGTATGTATGACTAGATATACAGTAGTTATTATGATTTCATATTAAAGGTGTTTTTCATTCATTTTTGTGAACTAAACCTGTCGATGCTAAAGATGCGAGTAACTGAGTAAATACCTGGCTCAGGGCCTTGGTCATGTATCATCACTACACACTTATCATTTGCTTATCAGGGAGGAGTAGACTATGGAGCCTGGTGAATTAGAGAATTAGACCTTGACAGTAGATTTAGTTTTTCAACATTAAACAGTATATACAAAAACATAACTACATTCAAGGTATTTTTTTATTTATTTTTTTCAATTTCATTCAAAGATATTAAGTGAGTCTAGCATATATTTTTTTTATCTGTTTATGGAGACAATTAGCACAAAACGTAGTACTTATGGGAGGGGGAATGTTGTATACATATGTTCTACTTGTCATGGATCTGGGATAAAGTTTTACCAAACACTTTTAGCATGAGACACATACAGTATAAAAGGACTGGCTGCTTTTATTTAGAAAGCAAATCTGTTTCAAAAGGGTTAATTTACTGCACCTAATCAGCCTGCTGTTATACTTAAAACAGCAATGTAAAAGTCTAATATGGGATGTGCTTATTCAGAGGTTTCATCTGGGTGATTACAGCTGGATTTTTTTTTTTATGGCCTCCTGTCATCTTCCAGTAATCACTGATTTGTCTTAGCCCACTGTAACCAGATGACGTTACTCTGTACTGTCTAATTTAGAAGCAGATGGAACTTTTTAAACCTCTCATGTTTCGGTTTCTTAGAAAGAGTTTTGAACAGATTCGTACTTCCTGTTTTTCTTCCTTGTGCAATCTCCAATGGTGTTTGTTATAAGTGCTTCTGGGGTGATTTTGCACAGAGCAAAAGCAAACATACAGCATAAAAGCTGGTCATGTAAATGTAGGAATAAAGAGTCATTGATCCTACAAAGTATGCTCTTGTCTGAACTTTACAGTAACTTAAAGAGTGAGGGACTCAAAAAAAGATGGAAAACAAACAGACAATGATTTCATTGTTTTTAATACTGTAAAAGTAAGGCATATACAAAGATAAAACATATTTAATAAAAATGTACTTCGTTTGTGATAGAAATAAAAATAGTTAACTCTCCATGTATGCATGTAAATTGTTGTGCGTGTAATTAATACTACAAGTTGTTACATGGCTCATTTAAATAATATTTTTGAATAATCTATTGAACATAATAAACATGTTTAATAAATACATAATGAATATGTAAAGGAAGGTGAGAAGGGCTAAGATTTGTCTTTAAAGTGACTTAACTGCAACATATCTGAAAATGTCTGGACCAGAGGTGGAAAGAGTAAAAAAAAATTTGTACTCAAGTACAAGTACTGTTACTTCAGTGAAATTTTACTTAAGTACAAGTAAAGTTACCATTATAAAAATCTACTCAAGTAAAAGTAAAAAGTAGCTCATTAAAAATTTACTCAGAGTAAAAGTTACCGAGTTACTTTTTTATTTATTTTTTTTAACAGCGGGGGGAGAGGGGGGGGGGGATGAGGCATTCTAGTGTAGTTCAAAAAAGATGAGCAGATATAAATCTCAAACTAGTTGTTTTTAACTGAAGGAACACCTTTACAGAATAAAGCTGTTGACTTTCTTGTGCTTGAAAATCAAAGTGGTCTCTTAAATATGGTGTTACGTCCCAGTCTAGGGTCATACAGCAAAAGACTGGTTCAGGGTTCTATTTTAAACTGTATGGAAATGGTGGTATATGGCAGAAAGAACTAGATCCAATCATTAACTGATGAAATAATGAGGTTTGTATATCCAAAACACACACACACACACACAATAGGAGGAGGAGGATCAGATTCAGGGTGGACCCAGGCCAAAATAATAAACAAAATGGTATTTATATTTAGTAGCTAGATTACCTGCAAAAACAAATAAATAAATAAACACAAACAAAGGTACCTTCCCGGACTCCCTAAACCAAAAACAGTGAATAAATTCCCTCTTCCCAAAATAAATGTCAGCCACGCCCCCACTACTAGTGAGTGTACAAACATACAGTGAAATTATCTACAAATATATACAAAGACCAACCAAACCAAAGGGACAAAGCAATAATCAAAGTCAATTGGAGGCAAAAAGTCAAAACCGGACTACACAACCAAATATCAAAACGCCAAAATCACAACCTCTTTCCTCTTTCCTCAGTCTCCCTCTGGGTTATATACTGTATGGTCGCGCTAGTCGATGACGTCACTCTCAGGGCGGAAGCGACCGTGTGGAAGGTTATGTCTCCGGGAAGTCAAGCGCGTGCGGAAAACACGTTGAGCGAGCAGGGGAGACACTGCACGCGCAGAATCGAGCTGATGAGCGCGCAGGGGAGACATTGCATGCGCATAGAGTGCTTAGTCTGCTCTCAAAATGTCAAACCACGCGCTCAGAATTGTGACAGGAATATAACGCCATAGAAGGTCAGGTAGACGCCGATGTGGCACTGTCCCCGGGACAGTCAGAAAACCTGGAGTGGAGTCTGGAGCGGCGCGCGACCAGGACATGATACACACACGCGGAGCAACAGAGCATTTATACAAAGCATAATATTTTCATTACTTTAGCATTTTCATTCATTTATTTTTTACTCAGTAGCGAATATGATTTAAAATGTAGCGAATTACAATACTTCAAACAAAACGTACTTAAGTAAAAGTAAAATTACAGATTTTAAAAACTACTTTAAAAAGTAGAAATACACAAAAAGGCTATTCAATTACAGTAACGCGAGTAAATGTAATTCGTTACTTTCCACCTCTGGTCTGGACCAGGTCATATCTGGCATGATGTGTTTATGGCTGCTATAATAATTATTCCCTTGTAACTCTATTATGGCCTTGCTGTACACCTGGAAATAAACTGATGTGTCACCTGATAAGGTTATGGCACAGTTATACTCTATATGTCTCATGATGCAGAGCTCAAGTAGATGCCTGTTTATTAAAAGGGACAATGAAGCCACCAGAGAATGATTCAGCAGTGTTTTTTGCACATGCTTCGAAAAATGTGACAGAGATTAGCAGGTTATCATAACATGTGTGCATATTGTGTAGGTTAAAAACACAGAGCATGAGATGTAAACACAGTATGACATCAGGGACAGCAAATACAAAACTAAGGGTTATGAAATGCTAAATCATTATGAAAGCACATCTTTGCTTTCATATAACCTGCTTAAGGGAAGTGATTTGTTTTCATTTCTGTAAGTTTAGAGTCATGCGGTCATCTGCTGAGAGTTTATCTGCCTCACAGTTAAACACATGTCTTGCAAAAATTCTGGACAATAAAACAAGACTCTGCATAGTGGTAAAGACTGGCGAATGAAATGAGTAGTGAATATTTCCATTTGATGCACATGTGTGAGAGAAGACTACTGTATGGAACAAGTCTGCACAATTATTTTCTGTTTCAGTTTGAATCAATAATTATGATGTACATTGCAGACTTCATAATTTCCCATACAACATCATGCATATACAGTATATGCATTTTGATCAAGTGGCAGTATTACCATATTCTCAGTGAGTTGTACACATTATTGCAGATATAATGTTAGAAAAACAATCATTGATTGTACTATTTATTGTAAAATTAACCAAAAAATTATATAGTCTTTATACTTGAATATACTTTTAGTGCTAAATCATTTAACATAACAAAAAATTCTATCATATGGTATATGTTAACAATGGTTTAACTGGTTTAACAATGGTTATTCCAATATTTAAAAAAATATATATATATATAATTCTATGATCTTATGCTTCAGTTACTTATAATCCCTGTTTATACATCAGAAGGGCCAATTCTTTTCTGGCTCTCTGCTGACACCTTCTGTTAATCTCAACAATCTGAGACACCTCTGAAACAAGATGGAGTTTTGTTATAGTTGTGTTGCAGGTCACACTCTTGTTCTCCCCAATCTTGCATGCACAAGGTGTGTGTACACAACTTACATGTAAGGAAAATAACCCTAGTAAAATACTTACAGATCCATCTTTTTTTACTTATCAGGCACAAATTTCATATAAATATCTCCATTAGGAGTGGATGGATTTGTTGTTGTTGTTGTTGTTGTTGTTGTTGTTTTTAAAACAGAAATTCAGACATGTGATTAAGTTGTGTAAGGATGTAAAGAAGCCACAGTTTAGTTGTGCACACTTGAAGAAAGCAAGGATGTTACAACTGTGCTAACTTTCCTCTGTATAACAGGGTTAAGTGTGCGTCAAACCACAGTCTTACAGAAACCACATGTGAAAATAGGCATGCAAGAGAGAAGATGACAATATTCCAGTATCTCACAGAACCTCACATTATTTGTTTATGCAATTTAACATTGCTGTGGTTTCAGATCCTGTCACAAAACAACAGGGCAGAAGGGCATCACGCACACGCACACACACACACACACACACACACACACACACACACATCTCCAAACCTACATTCTCAAGCTCAGTCCATATAGTAAAATAATAATAATAATAATAATAATAATAATAACGTTTTTTTTATAATAATGTAGTATTAATACAAAATGGGTGTAATAGAGATACATGTTGATGCTACATATTTTCCTGATGTGCCTATATAATAGTATAATAATATTTTTTACATGGGAAAAAACGTACATTATCATCAACCACTTGTTGGTTTCGGGGGCTGTTTAAACTAATACCAGTCAGACGCCTATGTCTTCTCTTTCATTTTCTTGGAAAGGGTTCTAACCTACGTCAAACATCCTGTTTGTTTCCCCATATGTCAAACTTACGCCTTTCTTTCTGTCTCTGAGAGTCAAAGGGAAATGTTGTCTGTTGTCACACCCTATTTTTAAAAGCTAAAAATAAATCTGTGTCTCTTTTATTAAATAATCAATTAACATGTAAAAGTGTTAGCCATGTAGAAGTTACCTAGAGCTTTATTACACAAAAAAATTTAATGTTAGCAAGCATGTAAAAAATTCAGGCTAATAGTGAGCTAACCTTTTAACAACTAACTAACTAACTAACTAACTAACTAACTAACCACAGCAAATGTACTACAAATGTTGGCTAGTACGATACAAACTAACTGCATGCTAATAGTAAGCTAACCTTTCAGTGACTAGGAATTAGCTGAGGCTAACTCCCAACAGCAAATACATACTGTAGCTAGCAGAGCTGCCAACTCTCATGCATTGAGTGTGAGACTCACGCAGTCACTCATCTTCACATGCTCTCATGTCACATGTCAAGTTTCTCACACTTTCATGTTCAAAAGAATTCTCTGAGGAAGATGCAAACAAAACACTTACTAGAGTCAGCTATTAGCGTCTATGATTAGCATGAGGGCAGAGACATGACCAAAAGAAGGAAATACATGTGAATATTAACAGTGACGTTAAAATATTTGTATCGAGTTTAATCACGTTTAATCTCTTTTATATTAAATAGAGCACACAGATTCATACATGCAGCACAATCCCACTTTATATCCGCTATCTTAATTTTTCCTTTTTATTTCTTCTCCCCTTCTTTTGTATCAATAATGATTCTTCTTTGACTAGAAGAATTTATTATTATTATTATTATTATTATTATTATTGGCGGTGCGGTGGTGTAGTGGTTAGCACTGTCGCCTTGCACCTCCAGGGTCCGG
Organism: Channallabes apus; assembly: GCA_030522415.1. NCBI lineage: Eukaryota > Metazoa > Chordata > Actinopteri > Siluriformes > Clariidae > Channallabes > Channallabes apus. The sequence continues at coordinate 34,566,781 of CM060116.1, read as the reverse complement.
GTTCGATTCCCCGGCCAGGCTCGATTCCCGTCTCTGTGTGCATGGAGTTTGCATGTTCTCCCCGTGCTTGGTGGGTTTCCTCCGGGTACTCCGGTTTCCTCCCACAGTCCAAAGATATGCAGGTTAGGCTAATTGGTGTTCCTAAATTGCCCGTAGTGTGTGATTGGGTGTGTGAGTGTGTGTATGTGTGTGTGCCCTGCGATGGATTGGCACCCTGTCCAGGGTGTACCCCGCCTAGTGCCCGAAGTCTGCTGGGATCCCCAGGTCCCCCGCGACCCTGAACACAGGATTAAGCGGTATAGAAAATGAATTAATTAATTATTATTATTATTATTATTATTATTATTATTGATGCTGTGGTTGTTATTATTACCTTTGCCTTTTGCTATATGGCTCCTGCACTACTGCTGTATTTCACATCATATTTCCTGTGTTTTGTTGTATTCTCTCTTAATCAAGTTTGTTATGCCTGAGTGCTTTTATGAGTTTAAATCGTGATATAGTTTGGGTGTGACTTCACTCAATGCAAATATGGTAATTTTCTCTGTAAATTTTACTGCCCTGAGGAGGCATCAAAACAAGGGAGGGGGACTGACTACGACGATAGGACCCTTGAAATATGCGACATTTGGATTAAGGAAGGAAGGTCCAAATAAGGCCCTTTTATGTACAGGGCCCAGAGTTCTGTGCTATGCCCTGCTACACTACATGGAGCTGCTGGAAAGCATATACAGTAGGTAGGTGGGTAAGGAAGGTAGGTTTTGTTTGTTTGTTTAAAATGTCAGTTCAACTGAAATGAATACAGTCTCAAGTCCTTGTTGTTTCACTTTAACACTGCAAGGCTTAAATATAGTATTATAGAACCCGAGCCAGGCAGGTTAAGGTGTATGGTTAGTGTTAAAAAAATATATCTGGCCATGCACAATGGGATTTCTCCAATCTTTTCGCAAAAGTTGGCAGCTATGAGCTAGTATGATATCGAATCTGATGATACAAACTTACTATATGCTAATATAGTGAGCTAACTTTTCAGCATGATTATTTTTGTGAAACTCCATCAGGATTTCCCTTTTTAAAGACACGCATGGATTTTACAAAAAAAAAAAAACAATAATATGAGTCTGACTGCATGTGAACCGAAACTTCTTTCAGATTCTTAGACTAACAGAGGGGGACGAGACCACCACGATGTCTCACAGGAAAACCACTCATTCACAGATGGCTTTGTCCTGCTACTGTAGCTCATGGGGAAAAGGAAAAGTAGTAACTTACTCATGTTTTACACCTATGTTTCTATTTTTATTTTTTTTATGGCAGCACATAAAAGACTTTTTAAACACTTTTTAGACGTATGGTTTTTAGACTCTGTCTAAGATCAGCTGATATACAGCATGTGCATTTATTTGCCCAATTAAAGCTCAGTGAAATGCACAGAGGCAGATTATCTCTCTTGTCGTAATCCTGTTGTTGTTGCACATGAGTCTGGTAAAGTGTGAGAAACGCTGAGTCAGCAGTCATGTGTATGCAGTGATTTTATGGGAAATAAGCTATGGAGAAATAGTCAGCAGTAAATCAGGATTACAATATGTGTTTATGATTATAACCAACACATGGTTTTTGGCATGTTGCAATGTGCGTATCAGGATTATTGTTGTAACGCTGTCACAAAACTCTTACAATGTTTGAGCAAAAACTAAAAATACAAACAAACAAAAAAAAAGAGTTTGACTATTTTAGGGACTTAATTTATATAGCATAAAGAAATATTAAAGATTTTAGTTTCTTTAGTAGGAAATTGTTGTAATAATAATAATATTAATAATAATAATTAAATTCAGTTAAATCTTATTTGTATAGCGCTTTTAACAACTGCCATTGTTGCAAAGCAGCTTTACACAATGATAAGAATTATGGAAGTTTGTATGAAATGTGGATGTGTATGAATCAAAATGATCAGATTGTCCCTGATGAGAGAGTCGAGGGCGACGTCGACAGTGGCAAGAAAAAACTCCCCCAGATGGCAATAGAAAGGAACCAGACTCAACAGGGAACCCATCCTCATATGGGTGATAATGAATAGCAGGGATTGATCTGCACTCATACTGTGTGTTAGCAGGCTGGAAGTTCAGTGTAACAGGAGATTAATATGGATGAAGATAATATGGTGTCCAGTTCGTTTTTGGAGGCTCAGATAGACTTGTAGGAAACTCCAGTCCTGACTGCAGTCATAAGTCCTCAGAGAACAGCTGTCAATATCAGCCAAGGCCAGGACTGTCTTCATGGAAAAGTGGAACCGTCCCCAGTCACCACACGCATCCCTGGCAGACCACACGGGGCTGCATGCGATGAGATCTCCAATCAGAAGCGGAGACCAGGACACATCAAACAGGTCCAGAGGGCAGCGGGGGTTTGGATCACTGGCAGCTCAGGAGTGACATGTACAGTATAGCTCGACGGAGAGACAGAGAGAGTTAAATAAAGAGAGGAGGGGAGGGAGAAAAGAGGAGAGAGCAGAAGAGTAGGAGAGATAACAGGATGGTCGCATAAAGTACTGTATGGGGTGAATGTATATTTAGTGAGGAGTGCAAACAGGAGGACTAACTATAACAGCACAACTAAAAGGGAGAGCCAGAAGAAAACAGAAATATGAGAGCTCCTTGAGATGTAAAGTGACCAATCACCTCACCGTCAAAAAAATAAATAAAATAATAATAATAATAATAGTGGCGGCGCGGTGGTGTAGTGGTTAGGACTGTCGCCTTGCACCTCCAGGGTCTGGGTTCGATTCCCCGGCCAGGCTCGATTCCCGTCTCTGTGTGCATGGAGTTTGCATGTTCTCCCCGTGCTTGGTGGGTTTCCTCCGGGTACTCCGGTTTCCTCCCACAGTCCAAAGATATGCAGGTTAGGCTAATTGGCGTTCCTAAATTGCCCGTAGTGTGTGATTGGGTGTGTGAGTGTGTGTATGTGTGTGTGCCCTGCGATGGATTGGCACCCTGTTCAGGGTGTACCCCGCCTAGTGCCCGAAGTCTCCTGGGATAGGCTCCAGGTCCCCCGCGACCCTGAACACAGGATTAAGCGGTATAGAAAATGAATGAATTAATGAATAATAATAATAATAATAAATTTGTATTATTAAATAATAATTCCTGTACTACTTACTGATTCTACTGCACATTTGGTGTTGTCAGTGTAGCATAATATGGGCTTTATTCATCCACCTTGGTCAGGGTTAGGGTCTGTCTTCGGTCTGGAGTCATCATTATGGTTAAAATGATTATTTTTGAAAAAATGTAAATAAAATTTCTTCATTAAGCTTTCTTAAAAATTGTGAAGAATGATAAGGCCAATAAAAACATGCTGATAAATGTGCTCAAACTAAAATGTACTATATTATGGGTACTAATACTAAAACTTAAACTGTTTAAAAAAAAAAAAGAGTGTTACTAATTTTAACTAATAGTGTAGGGGAAATTATTTGCTTTTGGCAAATTCTAGTTAGTTAGTTAGTTAGTTATTCTTTCAGTCATTCTCTGTTTTTCAGTCATTTTTCTGTTTCTTGTTTAGAACATGAGCGCCACCAACAGGTCACTGCAGGAACACTGGCTTAGCTTTATGTACTTTTGGTTAATGTTGTACACCTTATTTAAAATGGTTAAAATTACACCTCAACAAGAGAGACTAGCTCACACCATCTAATAACATTTTCTGTACATGCTGTGGAGTAAAAGTACTAATCCATGAAGTTTAAAGAAACTCTTATCACTTTTGAAGTTGGATGCTGCTGCTGTATCTGCAATGAGGAGGCGATGGAAGTTATTACCACCAGAGGGCAGTGTTTTCTCACAAAGTATTTCCTGTAATTCTGCCAAAACTAAATTAGGGAGCTTCTAATATGTGTTGTGTGGTATCATTTTAATTATTGATTTATTGATTTCTCAACATCTGATCAAAATGGGGAAAAAACTGGCAACCTACTTTAAAAAATAAAACTGTTTTAATCATTGTTTAGCAGTTAGCACAAGGAATTGAATCTCACCGCTCTTATTTGAGTTTTGCATGTTCTCCTCATGTTATGTAATTTTCCTCTAGTAACTCTGGTTTCTAGCACAGTGCAAAGACTTGCAATCATTAATTTCATTTATGCAGCACTTATAACTAATTGCTTTAAATTAAAGATAGATAATATTAATTAAAATGTATCCTTAATGTCAGAATCAAGTCAGAGGTGACACAGACAAGGAAGAACTTCCTAAAGATCAATCGAACCTGAACCTTAGAACCACAATAAACCTTGAAAGGAACCAGACTTAAAATGAACTGTGATTAAATGTGATCATTCAAGAACACCACTTGTACACAAACACACACACACACACTCGGATAAACAACATCTTGCGATGTCGCACGCCAACCTGCACAATAATTTTTCGCACAATATTTATTGCTGCAAAAAGTTTACTGCATTTACCATCTCATGGACAATTTATTTGCACTACCTCAACTCAGCTCTGTGTACTAGTCTGCACTACATCGTAGCAGTGTATTGCATTGTTTGTTCCTGTTTGAAACAGGTGCATTTTATGTTGTTGTTTTTACTTTTTATATATGAAGTTCTTAGAAAGTTTTGTTAATTTATGGTATTAATGTATGTTCTATGTTGCATCTTGGTCCAGGAGGATGTTGTTTCTTTACACTGTGTACTGAACTCTATACGGTTGAGTACAGTCCTGACCTCGCTCCAAGCCATTTCCACATGTTTGTGCCACTGAAGGAGTTCCTGGGAGGCCGGCGTTTCAGACGTGAAGCAGCCAGTCCAAGCATGGCTCCAGCGTACCGAGAAAACTTTCCACCTTAATGGTGTCCAAGCAACAGTTAAAACTCTGGGATAAGTGCATTGGTGTACAGGGGATTATATAGAGAAATAAAGTCAGGTTTTACTCTCATAACTGTGTTCTGTTATTCTGCACAATCAAAAGTCCCAGCATAAAATGAACAACTTTCTGAACCTTCATCATACAGTTCAAGCCAATGGCATGTTCCTGTCGATGCCAATAAAACACATACACATCCATAACATCTTGCTCAACAGCAGTGACAGATTCTCACTACATGCCAACGCTTCACGGCATTCACACACTCTAAAATTTGGCAACCAAACGCATTCATTCATGTTTGATTTATAGCATGTTATAGTACTTGTTAAAGTCACTCCCACTTTATCTGAGAAAAGTATCATTTATTGTTTTACAGCAGACTGAAAAAAACTTTATTCATGTCAATATAAATAAATAGAAGCAAACACAAATATTAATCGTCAAACTGCAGCTGAATTCAAAAGACCGACATCATTTTTGTTAACACAATAGCCCTAAAAAAAAAAAAACTTTTATTAAATCACATATTTTCAGTTTGTTCATGTTCGTCATGCATTCTTTCCTGCTGATAAAGACAACGGCAGCTTTACAAATGTACAAATATTCTTGTGTTGTGAATGTTGAATGAGATTTTTTGAGTATGAACTGTTGATAAGTGTGTGCTTACATTTTTTTTTTTTTTTTGTATAAAAAGTCAATTTAATTTCTCAATCTAGGAAGAACTGAAGAGGATCAAAGCTTCCATAAAAAATTTCATTATGACGTTTTTTTCTGAGAATTCAGACATTAAACTCTAATTTGTGACTTTAATATAAAAAATTCCGATTTTTTTTCTTAAACTTTTAATTAAAAAAATTATTACGTTTTTCTCAGAATTCCGATTCAGAATTCCAATTTTTAACTCTGACTTAAATCTCAGAAAAAAAAATCTGAACACAAATATTTCTTGTGATAGACCTAATTTAATGGGAAATAAAAACCAAGAAGTTAATTTCACAGAGAAGCAAATTAAATAAAATATGTGAATTTACGGAAAGTTTTTTTTCATGGTAAATATATATGAAAAATGCCACATACTTACATACATAATTAAATTACTTTTATATACATAATTTTCCAACTGAAACATCACATCAACAAATCACTGGCCTTCAAATGATGTCAAGTCAGTCAATACAGTGTAATATTTAAAACAAAATAATACACTTAATGAATAAGAAAAACAAACAACCATAAACATCCTTTGGCGACATACAGTATATTTTCTCCGTATCCCGCATAATCAAAAGTGTGATAAATACAGTATGAAAATCCCATCACAGACCTGTACTACATAAATAACCTGCTATTATCTTTACTTATTTCATGCTTGTTTGTTACTTCATGTCTTCTTCATGATTCTTTTTATACATCCTGGTTCTCTATTTTTTATTTTTTTTTCTCAAGTCTCTCAAGTCAAGCGACTGTCCTGGCAGTAGGATGGGCTTTTTGTTAGACCAAACAAACAAAAACACAGGAGACATTAAAAAAAATTTTTTTTTTAAATGGAAGGATTAGAGGGAAAGACAGATGCACAGAGCTGGAGCTCTCTCATTTTCTGCTGTTCTTTCTCCATCCTCTTTTTATCTCCATGGTGCACAGATAAACCTGGCAAGGCCGAAGGGGTCTGATAGAGAGGAGCTCGGTTACAATGGCTCGGTCTCCAGCTCTCCAGAGCTTTAATTGGACGAGTCGATGATCAAGATGGTCGTTAAAACCAGTAGAGCTCCTTCCCTTTCTTATGAGGCTGTAGCCCTGGAGTGCAAAGCAGACATGGGCACAAAAGACAAGACAATGAGGACACAAGAAGACACGGGTCTCCATGGATGCTTGATGACACTGAGCACAAACACTCGCTTGGACTGGTTTGTACCTGTTCTCTATTAAATACTCTCTGCATGTCAGGGTGGTTAACAGCAAATGGAACGACATATCTGTCAGATTTCGTAACAGCAGAGCAAAACACCGAACAGTCAAGTATTACTCATAACTCACTCACACACACTGGACATCTGGTCAAGTAATTTTTGTTGTAAGAAAAAAAAAAATGTCTGAATTAGTCATGTAAGTAACAAAACATTTGGACGCATGCCGTTTTAAAGGAATTATCAACTAGGGGGTGGCGTGATGCAGAATGATGGGAATCTGTTACCAAAACAGTGCTGAATAAGTTCCCATAAGGCATATCGCAAAAGATTTTCTTTCCATTATACCATGACAATTTGCCAACACTAACAAAGCACTCCATTTATCACTTAAGCATAATGTTGAGGCCAATCATGAATTTAATTAGGTCACTTCCCGCTCAAAAATCATGAATTCCACTTTAATGCATTGGTCAATCTGTATTTTGAAATGTTATTTTATAAAATCAATAGTTATACATAGAAGAATCTTTTCAACAAATATAAAATTAAATACGAGTACATGATTCATAATGAACAGAAGTTTTCGAAATGGGCAGAAATACAGGTAGGAACAGGAGATGCACTACTCATTGTTTAACCAGATGCGTATCTAATTGAGACTAGGTATGTACGAGGCGGCGTTCAAGTCAAACCTGGACTAAATGTCAAATTTCTCGTGAATGAAGGTGTAAAAGCGAAGGACATTTATAGAAGACTTCAAGCACAGTACGGTGATGAGACTCTTAGCCGCGGTAAGATATCTGAAAGATGCAAACATTTTAAAGAAGCCCATACGTCCTTTATTGACGATCACGGCCGAGGTGGCTCGGAGCACACTGTAGTCGTTCCTGTGAACAATCAGCAACTATGATGCTTTAGAAAAAGTGTATTATTGTAGCAGAGGACTATATAGAGAAATAAAGACTGTTTTTCAACTCATTAGTGTGTTCTGTTATCCTGCACAATCATAAGTCCTGGTTTGACTTGAACATCGAGATTGTGTCCCAGGAAATGCAACAAAAAAAAGGTTGCACAACAACCAGGTCACAGGACAATGAAAGTTACACTGTGCTTTTACAGTGTCCTTAATAACTGCCTGGTCATGGTTGCACTGAAGTGGGTTAAATTAGGTAATTAATTATTTAATTATTGTGATATTTCTAATTATCTGTACAACGTGTGTGATATAGCTACGGTGTAGGAACTTTCAGAGAACTAATTCTAATGAAACATTCAGGTTTTACCACTGTGGGCTTCAGAAGGACGCAGGGAAGTGATCTTACCTGGGTCCATATTTAGGGCAAGTGCCATGTCTCCTGGTGGTAGCAGGCCAGGCCATGTGGGTGTAGGTTCCAGTTTTGCTACATCATAATGGCCAGGCAGGGTATGGGGTAGATGAGGTGGCCTGACAGCAGGCATAAGCAGGGGACTATAATGTGCCTCCAGCCCTGGAGCAGAGTAGAGTTCATGAAGGGACCGCGGGGGTCCGTACATCTGACTTTGTGTGTAGCCCCAGGAGTCAGGGGGGTGTGCGTGTGGATGGGCATGAGGTAAACCTGCATGTAGGGCTTGGGTGTAGGGGTCCACGGAGTACGCTGGAGTCCCTGATGGGTCACAATGGGGTCGACTGGGAGGTGATGGGTAATTACTGTCCCAGAAGGATGGAGGGAAATTTCTCCGACTGTTGGGAGATATTGGTTCTAGAGACAGACAGAGGGAGAGAGTGAGAAAGAAGGTTGCATTTAAAAGAGGAAATAAAGAGATGGATACCTGGATATAAATTAAAATCATATGCAGCTTCGTTTTAATTCAGGTGCTTAGAAATAGGAGGATTAAAATGACCAAATACATTGTATTTTATTTAATTGACTTTTCATCCTGGTGCAATGTAAATAAATGTTTTTTTTTTAATAATATAAGTCATTTAATGAAAATGGAACATTTCACAGGTGTTCCAATTATTTTAGAAATGAAATTTAATACTAATTTAAATACCAATGTTGCATGTTTACGGCTTTTATTTGAATAACTCTAGCATATTCATCATTTGCTTGGACATAAAACCCATTTTCTAGTTTCTGTAAAAAGAAAGAAATGCACATGCATTATTGTGATGACTTATGGCAAACTAACATATAAACATATACCATTTAAATTGTAACATCGCCTCCAATTGTCCTGATTTTAAATCAGTCTAAAATGTCCTTCCTCATTTCTTACATCCACTTTGCATGGCATGACATACTAATATAGGATTTTGTTAGGGGGAAACAACAACGGGCGGTTTCAGAAAGCAGCTGACTATCAGTAGCAAAGTGTGTCCACATTAGGACCCCTGCTTCTGAGGTGAAGTCATCCGTGTCACATGATTGCTCTCCATTTCTTTTGGGTTGGATCATATGGTGTTGCATGTACCTCCAATGTTCTTATAATAGATCACATAAATAAACAGTGCCTCATGACAGACGGAGACGTTGAAGCGGGAACACGACACTGACTGACAGAATATGAATGGCTTGGTAAATAAGCAACCGAACAGAGATCGAACAGGACACAGGGACACAGAGAGGGGCTTGTCCTTTCTTTCCATGGAGCCCAAGCTTAAACTATATAAGGTAGCAGTTTCATGCTGCTTGCAACACAGCACAAGGACAGGACTCTGGCACTTTAAATCACCTCCTGTGATGACATCTTTCACTCTCAAGCTGAGAGAGTACACCCCAACAATCCCCTCCTACCCCCCCCCCCCCCCCCCCAACCTCTATTACCACATAGCACCTCTCCTCTTCTTCTGCCACCCTCCCCTGTTCGTGCCTACCGCCTTCTCACCCCACCAGTTGTTTTCACTAGCCTCCTGTCAGCCCTTGTAGAATGTCAGGGGGCATTTTATGTTTTTAGCCATTACATTTATATTTAGAATTCTTCCGAAAAAAGACACCGGGGATGTAGTGTGAATCAGAGTAGAGGGCGTCAGCCATAAATCTTGTTATGGGGATAGCTAGGCCGCCTGAGCTGTTTGAAGGCGATACAGCTTCGAGCCTCGGAGCTTACCACCATATTTAAACATAGTATCTGTTGGGAGGCAGGAAGTCACATTAAAAGAGTAGAAAGTAGATGGCAAAAAGAGCGACGTAATCAGAGAGGGCAGTGGTATTGTCATTGAGGCCAATACCCGGGCTATATGGGTATTGCTTAGGGAACGATTGTCCTCCACCCACGAGCACGAGAATGGTTAAGGACATTAATATATTTTAGAGACATTTGCAGTTGCCAGGACAGCTTGCAATTACCATCACTGGAATGAGAAATAAACTTAAATTATAGATCAAATAGAAAGTGTAACACTGGCAAAATCATCTATAACTTATCTTTTTTACATTTCATTTTGCAAATGTACACTCGTGAACCAATGCATCTAAAAAAAACATGCTACATTTTAACATTCTACAGATGTTCATCTGCAAACTGACTCACTGACATGCCTAATGCTCCAATTATTTACAGTCCATTTCATGCGTCAAGAGTCGAACACACATGAAACATTTTTTGGTTCTCACCTGTGACGGCCTGGCTCGCTCTCCTCTTGCCTTCCATCGACGTGCAGGAGCTGAGCGCTCTGGAGAAGTGTTCGTCCACCACGCTGCTGATGTCCCCTTGGTAGTAGGTGAAAAGGACGCATCGGGAACTCAGGTACTCAGCTTCCCCCACCTGCTTGTCTTTCTGTCCGCCCGAGGAGTACGCGGATGAGGACAGGCTTCCCGCCACTGGGTTCCCTCCTAAAACCGGGACCTCCTCTGATCCAGAGGCGTCCATTAGGTTCCTGAGCCGAGACGATGGACTGCTGCTGACACAAGTGGGAGTCTGGAAGAGAGTTGAATGGTGGAGAGTGCCAAACAGTGTCGTAATAGCCAGCCCATCAATGTGCATGCGTGCATGACTGACTGGTGAGAAGTGCTGTGCAGTCATTAAAGTACGGATGAACTGAGAACATGCACGATCCAGATGAAAAACCCGGAAAAAGACCTTAAGTCTGTAGAAGCATGGACATGGACCTTTTGGATCAAATGGATAAAAAAGGACTAAACAGCAGTAAACTAACTGATTAAATAGATCGGAGTCAATAAAGTTGGGATAAACTCACCGGAAAGCTGTCGACGAATGCGGAGGCTCCCGGCGCGTGAGGTGCGTAGTGTCCATAAATCGGGCGCATCACATCTGGGCAGCTCATGATAAACGCCGGCGCGCGCCGCTCCCGCGTCCGAAGCGAACACGCGCGCTGCTCTCAGTTTCGCGCCTCGTATCTCCGGGGAAAAGAGGAAACCAGGACGCCGAGTAAATCCGTGCAGCGGCGGTCGTTTTTGGCACCGACTTCCAGGTAATACACTGCGGCGTAGAGACACACACACACACACACACACACACACAGTCGGAACCGGTCTTCTTTCTTGAGAGACGTCGGTCATGTGCTTTTGGCCAATCACAGCCACATAGGGGTGTGCTGGAATAAGAGGAGGGGATTCAAAAAATTTTTGTTTTCATGTACGTCTTGTACACACACACACACACACACACATTTTTTTGGAACGATTATGACATTCTTCTGAAACCAAAAACAAAAAAATACACATCTGGGAACCAACCAGATACCTGCATTAATTCTGTGCAGAAGTGCACTGTGGCTGCTGGAGTGTTGAATAGGTGGAGTGTTGTATAGGTCATTGCCTCCTCTCCAAAAGAAAAAATGAAAAAATAAACTTAAGGACACCCCCCCCCCCAATCCTGGTGCAAAATCGCCCCAAATATACAAAGTTCAATTAACTCAATTAACTCCACAATTCAATACTGTATGTAAAAAAAAAAAAAAAACTGGTATAGGTTTTGCACCTGCCATGTGGTAGGCCTGCAATTTTTGGTGTGTATCTTTTTTCTGCAGATAGAGATTAACATTTTTCCTGGTGCAACATTGCCATGATTAGCTCTACAATGTCCAGCCTACTGTCAACGGTGCTAATATTAAAGCACATGGTTTGCATTTTGCCCACCAGGAACTTTGCAACTTTGCACACTGTTCCGCTAATCACTGGATATTGGTTTTCTATTTCTATTCTATATACAATAGTAAACCTCAAGAAGTTAAACCTTTTCTTGGATTATGACTGTACATCTGAAAACATGCATATACATACACAACCGTTCAAAAGTTTGGGGTAACTTATTTTAACAAATTTCTTTGGAATTAGGTCATTACGTAACAACAACAAAAACATCAGTTAGTTGTTATTTTAAGACACAGAGGTCGGCCTTTCTGTAATAGTTCTTGCAAGAACAGTATTGTCAAGTGCATTTGCAAAATCTGTCAAGCACCATAATGAAATTGGCTCTCATGAAGGCCGTCCCAGGAGGACGAGACCAAAACCTCCCTCTGCTGCAGACGAGAAGTTCATTTAGAGTTATCAGCCTGAAAAATCACCAATTAACAGCAGCTCAGATTAGAGGCGTTATGAAGTCTTTACAGAGCAGAAGTAGCAGAAACATCTCAATATCAACTGTTCAAAGGAGATTCATGCAGTTTTTGGACTCCTTCAGCAAAACTTTACAATGTAGAAAGAAATAAACATCAGGAAATCAACATGGAGTTAGAAAGTGACCCCAAACTTATAATACTTATTATTCATTCATTCATTCATTTTCTATACCGCTTAATCCTGTGTTCAGGGTCGCGGGGGACCTGGAGCCTATCCCAGGAGACTTCGGGCACTAGGCGGGGTACACCCTGGACAGGGTGCCAATCCATCGCAGGGCACACACACATACTCACACACACACCCAATCACACCCTACGGGCAATTTAGGAACGCCAATTAGCCTAACCTGCATATCTTTGGACTGTGGGAGGAAACCGGAGTACCCGGAGGAAACCCACCAAGCACGGGGAGAACATGCAAACTCCATGCACACAGAGACGGGAATCGAGCCTGGCCGGGGAATCGAACCCAGAAATACTTATTATATTATATTATATTATATTATATTATATTATATTATATTATATTATATTATATTATATTATATTATAATAAATAAAAACAATAAGCCATGTCCATTTTCAGTACACCAGTAATTGAAGTACTCTGTGGCTGATAATTTGGTCATATTACATGTTTGAAGGTCGGGAAGTTAATGCAGCATTTTCTCTTCATATTTTTATATTTCGTATATTTAGTGGCGTGTGAATAACACACAGCATTTATAGCATTACCTCTTTTTTTTTTTTGGAAAAGAAAAAAAAGGAAAAACTTTATAACTCCAAGATTTTGAGTTGCGTCATTCTCAGAAAATCACGTGGGTGTGAAGTGCATGTCACCAACCCTGAACATACCAAGAGCAAAGCAAAGAAATTTCTGTTTCCAAACTCACCGTGTGCACTTTCACGAGCAGAAAGACAGGCATCAGTTTGCAGTCTTGTTCGAGAACCAGTACAGTATGACACCAGGATCATTTTACATAAATACCTAAAGAAAAGAAATCATAATAAATCCTAATAAAAGATACTAAATGCTTATATTATACAAATTTTGTGCAAATCATAATTATCATAAATGTATGCTAAATGTGTGTGTGAGAGCATTATAATATTTGAGAATCAGGACTGACCGAATTGAAAAGAAAACCATAACAGATTCTACAAAGAAGAGACTTTTTAATCAAAGTAGAATTCACAAACGACAGCAGTCTGAAGAATGACATCATGTTATTTTCCTAAACTTTCTGCAATTCCATCAATCTAAAACATTCTGTTTTTATTTCTGTGTCATATTTAAAATCATTTATGCTTATTAGTAGTTAATGTTTAAGCTGAAGTTAAAAAAATTGATAAGCTGAATATAATCTTTATCTTTTTTCTTTGGTTAATATGTACAGCACTTTGTGACAAGTTGTCTGACAAGCTTTATAGACCGTTAAGAGAAAAGTGCAGAATTTTAGGTCTTGTTGTTAGTTGAGGTGGAATGTCTCTGATGTGGGTTTTTTTGCAGTTAAAACAGGAAGTGTTGTGATTTGAACTCAAAATGACCCTTACATCATAAGAATTTTTTTCAACCATAAAACAATCTCATTTGCAAGTGGTTTAATCTTCAAAACATAGAACTGTTAGATACTGTATGCATGTAAAAACATTTGTTGTACGCCTATAGAATATTATATTTAGAAAAAAAATCATCAGTTAAACTTAGTTTTCCCCAACCCCCACCCCCCCACCCCCCAGGGTTACAATTCTAATACAGCTAAACCTCTACATCCGAATTTAATCCGAGTTCTTATTTCATAATGCATTTTCCCTTAGGAAATAATATAATGGCAGATAATCCACTAGCCATCCCAAATATTAACAATATTAATATCCCAATATCCCTTCATCCCAAGTTCTGACACTATAATTATATTTTTGCATTTACTGTAAAATACTCATACATAAAAAAGACATGTAAATATGAAATAAATAGACATTAAACCTCACTTAACCTTCATTTGTGTTTCTTCTTGGCACCGACTGTGCTTGCCTTTTTGCACAAAATGCACAAAAGAAAACGCAAAAATATTTTTTTAACTTTCCACTATTAGGTGTGTAATGATAAGAGGATCTTGAATCGATAAGCCAGGTGATGAACAGTTAAACAGACTGCATACAAAAGTTATTTACATATAATAGCACAACACCAGCCCTTGATAGTAACATCTGCAGGATTGCCAGGTTCAGACTTTTATAGCAAATAGAGACAGTTTTGATGCAAGCTAATTTTTCTGAAAAGCTTGGAGTGATATACTGAAAATAAAGACATTGGTTCTGCATGTACTGTATATGCACATGACATCCCCATTGTCCAGACATTTGGTCTAGCAGTAACCATACACCGACATCTGCATAGTGTTTAGTGTTTACAATTTAGTGTTGCAGTGTGTTGTTGTGTTAGTGGTGTCCGCTGACAGAATAAGGAAGAGTAAGACAAACCTTCTTTTCACATTAAAATTTTTTTAATCACTTTGAAGATTTGATAAGTGGCTCCTACTTGAAGTAGGGCTCAGGATCAGACATCTTAACTGTTATTATTGATGAGATGGTTTTAAGGCCAAGCTGTTCCTCATGTTGGAAAACTACCTCTCTGGATCTACATTGAAGGAGGGCAGAACAGTTACCATCGGCTTAACCCTGTCACCTGTGAGGAATGCCAAGACTAATCACTTGCAAAATTATTTTGATGGTCTACCTTATGCCTTTAGTCACCAACTCAGAATTTTGAAGGGGGTCCATTGAGAAACGAATATCTCTTTATTTTTCTTGGGTATCCATTTCAGCTCAAAAGCTCTCCATAACCCTCCTCTTGGCCCTGGAGTGGCGGTATCTGCATGGTCTGGTGTTCTTGCCAGATATAGAATCTCCTTGCTCAGCAGGTCACCACTCATGTGGCAGAGAACTTTTTATCTTTATGATACAAAGTTAGTTTTGAGACATTGTGGGGTGGAACACAGTGAACATAGTTGCGTTCTAGTTACATACTTAGATATCGTCATCATAAAGGTGATCACTAGGTTACAGCCAGATGAACAGTTTATAGGTTACCTTTCAAATGTTGAAAAAGGTAAACTTTTCTAACAAGCCTTTTGTCAACTTTTTGTTTACTATTTTCTTTTAATAATTATTAGTATATTAACACTATGAAATAAAGCATTGATTTTTTTGCAGTGACTATGAAATGTGTTAAACAAATCAAAAAATTTTAATTCATTCATTCATCTTCTATACCGCTTAATCCTGTGTTCAGGGTCGCGGGGGACCTGGAGCCTATCCCAGGAGACTTCGGGCACTAGGCGGGGTACACCCTGGACAGGGTGCCAATCCATCGCAGGCACACACACATACACACACTCACACACCCAATCACACCCTACGGGCAATTTTTAGGAACGCCAATTAGCCTAACCTGCATATCTTTGGACTGTGGGAGGAAACCGGAGTACCCGGAGGAAACCCACCAAGCACGGGGAGAACATGCAAACTCCATGCACACAGAGACGGGAATCGAGCCTGGCCGGGGAATCGAACCCAGACCCTGGAGGTGCAAGGCGACAGTGCTAACCACTACACCACCGCGCCGCCCAAAACAATTTTTATACTCTTGTCATCTTCTCAACCAGCTTCAATTTGAGCTCCGAGTGAACCCGAGCCCAAGCTCCTTACTGATTTCCTTAAAATTCTATGTAAAATCTGTTGGTTTGGATCCAAATAAAACTCAACAGAAAGTTGAAATAAAAAAATATTCTTGTATCTACATTTGATCCAGCAAAGTTACATTATAATTTAAAAAGACATTCAAAATCCATGTTAAAGTTACAACACTGACGATATTCTCCAGGAGTGTAGTGTGTAGTTTCTTGAGGCAGTTTTCTATCCAGTCTATTTGACCTGTCAGTACATCCCAAAGGGATGTAAGCTTCCTGAGTAGGCAGCCTTATGATGGGTTGGTGTAGAGTGAGTTGGCCTCCCTCTCTGGCTTTTTTTGGACATGGTGGGGTGATGCAACACCACAGATACAGTGTGACAAACAGCTTCTTCTGGTAGAGCATGCCGAGCTGCGAGCACACCGCTCCTCTCACTCATGACAATTGATTACAGTTAGAAAATGATGCAATGCATGACACAATAACGAGCTCCTGTTTATATGTTAACTAAATTGAGGGGTGGGGGGGTAATGCATTAGAGGTCTCTAATACCTCAACCTATACTATACAGATGTTATTTTGAGGTTATATATCCAGTCTGTGTGTATTTGTTTCTGTATTTCTGATTGGTCATTAAATCCTGCTTTTATTTTTTATTTTTTTAATAACTTGCCATGATGCATTCCGTACACTACCACTAGGTTTTTCTGCTGCTTGTCCAAGAAGAATATTTTGACATCATAAATAGCTAAGAAATTTTGGTTGAGCTTCAAAAAAAAAAATAAACGTACAATAAAACAGTAAGTAACTAGTAACTCGTGCCATTAGTTATTAAAAATTAGTTATTTGTGCTCGCCTCCAAAAAAATCCACTTCATCAGTTAACATGGAAATGAAAACTTTACAGAATTAAAATTTTTGCCTTAATATATGAAAGCATGTCAGATGAAGATAAAAAAAAGGACAACAGGATGCCAGTTTTACTCAAAGCATAATGAGAATGTACAAATCCATGCATACTAGCTAGCCATCTAGCTGATACAGTATGCTATATAATAAATGTGGCTTCTTTGGGATCGACTTTCATGAACAAAGCAAAAATAACCAAAATATTTGGCCATATTTTATCTAGAATTTTAGTTAGTCTAAAATGTTACTTTCTTACTGAATATTTGTACTTTTCCAGTGATTCTTATAGACACTGATGTTTTATGCATAGAGAAAATAGCTGTATCTCTACTGTATGTTCCATCAACCAGCTGTGCTAACTTACAGACCACTATCTCGTTACTACCATATTTTCATCATCGTCACCCACACATTTCATGACGTTTGTCACAATACTTTGTCAAGCATCTTGCTGAGTTTCTAAGTCTTGTTATGGCTCTGTATTCTGTTCTGGATTTAATCCACAGTGTGTTCATATTGATTATAAACATTAGCTTTTCTGTACCTGGCTGCTGTTGTTTAACTTTGGACATCTTTGAGATTTCTTTTTAAAGAAAACTTTTTCCAAAAGCAGAGGCAACAGATTCCAGCAAGGGCAGAGGAGTACTTTACTAAACTAGGACCCATACATCTATCTAAGAACCTCTGAAGTCCAACAGTGACCACTGTATTTATTCCCATTTGTTCAACCGTGGAAGAACCTCCAGTCCAAATTTACATACTACAGGCATTTTGGAAACGCCGGTTAGCCTAATCTGCATGCTTTTAAACTGTGGGAGGAAACCAGAGATCCCAAAGGAACCCACAAAGCACAGGGAGAATATGCAAACTCCATGCACCTGATGCAGGAATCAAACCCAGGAGCTGGAGGTGCGAGGCGACAGTGCTAACCACTAAGCCGCCATGCCGCCGCAACACTATGACAAATCTTCTCAATCAGTCCCTCCACTGCTGGCTCACTCTCTCTTTCTCTTGTCAGGATACAACTGGAACGGACATTTCCCTGTTACAATAACCTGCAAAAAATAGGTTCTACAGAATTCCTTAATTATTTAATTAGAGGATCTAATTAGAAAATAAAGTACTATAGAAAGGTTTCTCTTCTGCAGTGAAAAACCAAAAGGTCTTTAGAACAGGTTCTACTAGGGGTGTAATGGTATACAAAAGTCAGGATTCGGTACATACCTTGGGTTTTGAGGTCACACTTCAGTACATTACATAATTTTTTAAAATTTATTCTCATTTATTATGAAATATACTTTTAAACATATAAACTTGTACAAACTTGCAAAAGTGGCAAATAGCAGTATAGCGAATAGAACTATATAAACTATCTATAGCAAATAGTGCAAACAATGGTTCTTTTAAATTAATTAATTAATTAATTATAATAATACTCGATTTTTTAAAAAATTATTTGACCTTTTGCAACTGATAATGTTACTATTTTTTTTTTTTAAAGTCAATAAATCCTTCTTTCTCAACAGAGTAAAGCGGAGAGTGTCTTTATACATAAAATGCCATGTCAGCAAAATCACCTCGGAGTATAATTCCCAAAAAAGTGTTTGTTTTAATTTAGTGAGCAGATAGACGTATTTATTTTTGTTAAATCTTAAACACTGACTATACAGTTCACTTTTTGAGAAAGAAAATGTACATCACTCATCCGAGTTAGACATCATTCCGACTGGCGAATTATTGCTTAGGGAGTAACGCTGAATTGAATGTTAAAAAAAGACCTCACTGAGTTTTTGAAACGTGTATTAATTACAAATATCCAAAGTAACAATCAAATGTTTTGCTCCAAGTCTTAGGCAATGTGCTGCCTGTTCGCAAATTAATAGGATTAATTGAGAAAATCACCGAGCACTAGTTAAAGCCACACTGTATTCACTCTGATCACAACACACACTGAAACAGAACAAATTTGAATGCATGTACCGTTACACCTTTCAGGTTCTACTGAAACCTTACAGTATATAAACCTTGGATCCTAATATTCTATAGGATTTCCATTTACATTTACGCATTTGAGAAATTTTTGCAGGGTTCCGACATGTTTCTATGAAAAACTAATCATGCTGTACAGACCTCTTCAGAATTCTGATGTGTGATTTATTGTCCAGGGAGAAAACATTGACCAGTTTAATGGATTATTTGGCTGTTCTATGTGGGATAGCGTACAGCCTAGTCCATACACCTTCCTGATTACCTCGCTTCTGTTTCCTCTTGCACTGCTTGCTGTGTCTCATTGCCAGTGTGACTATTATGGGCGATTTGGAACCTAATTCATATATCAAGCCAAGTCTGATCAGCTCCTTTGTTAAAGCTTTTTTTGTGTAATTGCACTGATTTTTATCCTTGATTTACATTAGGAGTATAGCAGTCATATTTAATGTTGTAACTCTCATGCACACTCTGTCTCTATTTGATAACAAATTATGATAAAAGATTTCCAAAAAACACCATATAGGCAGATCTTGCAAGAAATGAACAGCATACAGTATGCCCAGCACCTGAAAGGTTATGTTGTACAGAATCTCAATTTAAAATCCATCACAGACAAAGCAAAGATTTGTAAATTATTGGCAAGCACAAAAGTAAGTCCTGGATATTGGATATTTTGTAATTGTATAGAGTTCTATAGTTCTATTGCATGTCTATAGCATTCTAAATGAGTGAGTAAAAATTCATTAGTGCATTCACCTGGAAGTTGGAGTTGTATAGCATTCTATAGAAGTTTTTGAGAATGTGCATCTCGAAGCAGAAGTTTGGTGGAGTCCTACTGAAATTCTCTACACCTCTGTAGAAAATATGTAGGGAACATTTTTCAGGGTGTGCATGGCAGAACCCCAGAAGTCCTCCATATACACCTTATGAGAGATTTAATCCTTACTGTATGTGCTTTGTCTTGTCTTGTTGCACTGCTTGCTTTCAAAACTTCAGGGAAATTCAACACGAGCCTCATTTACACACCCAGCTACTCCAAAATATTCCGTCTCCATTCTTAGTCTGTATAATCTCACGCAGCGATGGATAAGCAAAGCCTTCCTTTACTATCTACCAATTTGTCCCATGTTAGACATGATCTAGTCGCTAGACATGATCTCCTGGTAGCCAGTTCCAGATTAGCAAATTAGCTTGTACATCCACCCTCATTGGTATCAAACAGGTCAAGACAGCTAGTGCTGCCCTCAAATTTCATTGACTCAAACATGTGTAGATTATTAGTCTTGCCAGAGATATTCTTTACACTGTAAAAATTATTAAGACAAATTAATAAGAGAATATGCCCAGACTTAGACCAAAGTACTGTAAAGGCCACAAGTGATCTGTAAACAGATCAGACATTTTAGGTAAGATCAGTACAGTAAGTGCAGAAAATCTCCTGGAGCATGTTAGCCATCGTCTTTGGACATTTTGACCATACCAGAGGTTACCTACTTTACCAGTAAAAGGTTTGGACATGACCTCTCGTTCCATGGTCTTTGCTGATTTTTATTTCTTTCTACACTGTAAAACAATACTGAAGGCGTTTATTATCCAAAATCCACAATAATCTCCTTTGAACAGTTGATATTGAGATGTATATCTGCTACTTCTGCTCTGTAAAGCTTCATAATGGCTCTAATCTGAGGTGCTGGTTGTTAATTGGTGATTTCTGAGGCAGGTGACTCTAAATGAACGTCTCCTCTGCAGCAGAGGTAGTTCTGGTCTTGTTCTCCTGTGAAGGTCTTCATGAGGGACAGTTTCATCATCATGGAGCCTGATGGAGTTTTACAAACGCACTCGACACAATAATGTTCTTGCAAGAACCGTTCCAGAACAGCTGATCTTCATGTCTTCAGCTTTTCTTCTCATTCTCTTCTTCTTTGTTGTTGTTTAATGGCTCATTCTCCCTCATCTTCCCAGCCTCTAAAAAAACTATTTCCCAGTCTAGACGTCCTTTGAAAAAGTCTAATGCATCCGTCCCTGATCTTCATCAACTTTTTGATTGTAAGGGCTACTTTAGTATTCGTAAAATCATCATGACCTTGTCACCATGTCTGACTCACACCGTCATTGTGACCGATGCATTAAAGACTAATACAGTACATACAGTAGTATTAGTACAATAGAAATCATTTCATGCTGGTGGCTGAACATAAAACACATTGACCTCCTACCTCTATGATCATTTGAAATGGTTTTAGGATTTACCTTTTTTGACCCATTTGACTCATTTAAGTCTAATGCATTAAGGGTGAAGTTATTGATGGTCAGTGAGAGCTGAATGCAGTGTATAAGTACAGTATACTGGATGTATTAGGACAGTAGAGCTCACCCTGACTGACTGACTAGACCCTATAGAACCCTAATCCTAGTTTAATGTCCCATTCTACAAAGCAGATAGACACAGCCCTAACTTAGGTTTTAGTTATATTAAGAAACCATGCAGGTTACAGCTCAAACCTTAGACTACTTAGAGCTTTTCTATAGCTATGAATTTGTATTTGCATTGCATTTCGTTCTTGTTCTTGTCATGTTCTGATGAAAATAAAACATAATTTTTTTCCAGTTCAGTTGAAACACTGGATCTCAATTTTTCCATTCATTCGTCTTCACTAACCCGTGCATCCATGAGTGGGTGCACGGTGATAACCGCGGTTGTGAAAGCATGTGCAGGCGACCATTTAGCATAGCAAAGCCACCTAATGGCATGTTTGTGGACAGTTGGAAGAAACCAGAGAACCCAGAGGGTATCCAAGCAGACACTAAAGGAAAATGTAACACTCTGCACTGACGGTAACTTGAACATGGGATCAAGTGAGGAGAGTCTTGGGATGTGCTGAAGAAGAATTTACACAAGGAACTGACTCTCCAATCATCATTCTAATAATGCATTTTACTGTACATTCCTTAACACAATTTTAGTAGTTACAGAAATCCCCTTAGTTGATTTCTTTGCTTGATGCAGGACAATAATTTGACCCTTCTGAAACAGAGTAACGTCTTCGCCACGACTACAGGACGTGTCTTCTGACATGGCTGTTTATGAAATGAGAAGCTACAGTACTCACTGCATCAGTTCGGGTTAAATAACTTGTTGCAACCTATTAATCATTGCCGTAATTATCCAATGGAAGACTCTTAACTACTTGCTTAATTAAACTCAGGTAGTGACTTTTTTTTTTCGTGTATAATGTCCTTGTTTAACAGCTGAGACTTAATAAAATAACATTAAATAAAAATAGCATCATAAAAGCTTAACATATCTTTTCATAAGACCTTTGCTCTTACACTTGCCTGTTCAATAAGTTTCAGAGCTGGGCAAACATATGCCTGCTCTTCTGTTACCTATTTATTAAAAGCTAACCCTCTTAAATTGACAGCATGCAAAGAGACAACATGACAGAAGTGGCCCATGGGTGCGACATTCCCCTTTTGGCCTTTGGCAGGCTGGAACATCCTAGCAATGCAGACTAGCCACTGATGTCATTTTGTGTGTATGTGTGTGTGTGTGTGTGTGTGTGTGTGTGTGTGTGAGAGAGAGAGAGAGAGAGAGAGAGAGAGAGAGTGTGTGTGAGTGTGTAAATGATGCACTACAAGATTGTCACACCACTGTTGAACATTCCTGTTGTACAAGCACACAGGGGTACTGCTGATGGAGAGAGAGAGAGAGAGAGAGAGAGAGAGACCAGAGAGACCAGAGAGGATGAAGTAGCAGACCAGTCATGTGACATGATCAAACAGAGATGATTGACAGGGTATACTGTAGTGGGAGAGAAAAAGAGAGTGACAGTGGTAGAAAGAGAGAAAGCTTTATTTAAGTGACATGAAAGACCAATCAGTGGAAAATAAGTCACCTGACCGTGCATCCAAAACCGAGAAGTACTTTTATACGTAACAGTAGAGCAGAATGAATGTTTGTTAGTTAGTTTTGTTCCAAATGGTAGTCACATGCCTAATCCCAATAAGGTTAGTGGCTGGACTTTTGCTCATTTTAAACCCTAAAACGTTAAATAAAATATAAACTTTAAATTCAATTATAAAGTAAAAATATATAAATAGCATAGATATACTATGCAGTGCCTCCTTCCTGTTTTTTTTTTTTTATTTCATATTTAATATTACACAAAGATAACCCAAGTAAATACAAAATGTAGTTTTAAAACAGTGATTTCATTTATTAAGGGAAAAAAGCCGTCCAAACCTACTTGGCTGAATTGTCCCCTAAACCTAATAACTGGATGTTCCACTATTGTTGGCAACAACTGCAGTTAAGCAGATACGATAACTGGCAATGAGTCTTTCACATCGCTCAATTTGGCTCAATCTTATTTGAGGAATTGTTTTAAATCTGCCACATTGGAGGGTTTAGTCTTTTTAAGGTCATGCCAAAGCATCTCAAGTCCGGATTTTGAATAGGCCACTCCATTTTTCTGGTATTTCTGAAAAGCGGCTCCAGACCACCACACTACCACCAACATGTTGTTTGACTGTTGATACAGTATGATGTTCTTTTTATGAAATGCTGTGATAGTTTTTTGCCAGATGGAACGGGACACACACCTTCCAAAACGTTTTGTCTCATCAGACAATAGAAAATCATATAAAACCTCAATCATATACTGTAAGTGTGACAAATATATAAAAAAAAAATAATAATAAAAAATTCAGGAAATACTTTTTTCACGACATTGTAAGTAGTAAACCTCCAAAAAATGGGAGTGCTACAAGTATAGTAGTGGAAATGTTGTGAATGTGAATAAAATATAATGAAATATAATCATTTCACTAAAGCTATTATGTTTTTGTTTCTTCACGGATTGATTATGCTAGCAAGAGAGAATGTGTCAATTTTCAATAAATCACAAAAATAAATAATAAATGATTAAAGGAACTAACATGTTGTAATTTGAGAGAGCAGTTGGGATGAAGTAAGAGAGATGTCATGTCACATGGTCAAAAGAGCAACGATTTACAAGTTATTATACTGTAGTGATAGAGAAAGAGTGACAGTGGGAGAAAGAGATAGCGCAGAAGAAGGCTTATCTGATTTCACATGAGTGAGATAGTGAGAGTGCCACAGAATGTCAGCTATGAGAATCAGCTCTTCCACTATATCAAACCGACACCCAGCTTTTAGGGGAACGTCCACTGGACATTTCAACATCACTGTAAATTTTTACTCACATTCAGAAGCCATCGTGTTGATTTCATACCTGATCAGACATTACACAACTGCCTTATTACACAAGAGGTATAATACACTGTAGATCCTCCAAAGCTTGGAAAAATGGAATAGCAGATATAAAATACAGCTGTATATAAACAGATGGTTCTGCATGATTTCATTCATGTGTATGCAAATTCATAGATCTTTGGAACATTTTCTTTTCTTACAGAAACTCTGTGGACCACAAGATCTGCGTAGTCCATGTTTCACACACTCCTGACCCCCTTTGGATGAAACCCATCTCTCCGTATGCACAGCCAATGATTTACACTGCAAAGATATCATGGAGACCGCAGCTATTTTTATTGGCCAGTAAATTGGCAGATCTGCTTAAAACAAGCCAATCAAACATTGGGGTTTTGCTGTTTGCTCCAAATGATTGCAGCATCATTAAATTATAATATCAAGGCTTTTACTAATGGATGACTCATTTCAAATGTTCAATTATGCCTAAAATTGTTTAAAAATTTACATTTATTCGCCTACACCATTTGCAAGTTAGATAAGTAAGAAGCTTAAGAACACACACACACACATATATATATATATATATATATATATATATATATATATATATATACAGAGGTGGAAAGAGTAATAAAATTTTGTACTCAAGTACAAGTACTGTTACTTCAGTGAAATTTTACTTAAGTACAAGTAAAGTTACCATTATAAAAATCTACTCAACTAAAAGTAAAAAGTAGCTCATTAAAAAATTTACTCAGAGTAAAAGTTACCGAGTTACTTTTTTATTTTTTTAACAGCTTGGGGGGGGGGGGGGGATGAGGCATTCTAGCGTAGTTCAAAAAAGATGAGCAAATATAAAATCTCAAACTAGTTGTTTTTTAACTGAAGGAACACCTTTGCATAATAAAGCTGTTGTCTTTCTTGTGCTTGTAAATCAAAGTGGTCACTTAAATGTGGTGTTACGTCCCAGTCTAGGGCCAAACAGCAAAAGAATGGTTCAGGGTTCTATTTTAAACTGTATGGAAATGGTGGCATATGGCAGAAAGAACTAGATCCAATCATTAACTGATGAAAAAATGAGGTTTGTATATACAAAACAATGCGCGCGCGCACACACACACACACACACACACAACAGGAGGAGGATCAGATTCAGGATGGACCCAGGCCAAAATAATAAACAAAATGGTATTCATATTTAGTACCTAGATTACCTGCAAAAAAAAAAAACACAAACAAAAATACAGGTACCTTCCCGGACTCCCTAAACCTATATAAACTATATAAAATATAAACCTAAGCTAAACTATATAAAATACCTGGCTCAAAAAAGTCTCACAGTCTAATA
Organism: Channallabes apus; assembly: GCA_030522415.1. Classification (NCBI taxonomy): domain Eukaryota; kingdom Metazoa; phylum Chordata; class Actinopteri; order Siluriformes; family Clariidae; genus Channallabes; species Channallabes apus. The sequence goes on along the minus strand of CM060116.1, from coordinate 34,541,264 downwards.
TTTCACTGGATTGTTTTAGCTATGATTAAGCTGTGGGACTGCTTTGATAAAATTATATATACATAATATATATAAGGTTATCACCCCCCCATCATTCCGTACAATAAGGTAGTCAGCTACTGTATCTTCATTTTATTGCCACATAACATCCTGAGCAAATAAATTCCCAAATAAACTCCCTCTTCCAAAAATAAATGGCAGCCACGCCCCTGCTACTAGTGAGTGCACAGACATACAGTGAAATTATCTATAAATATATACAAAGACCAACCAAACCATAGGGACAAAGCAATAATCAAAGTCAATTGGAGGCAAAAAGTCAAACCAGAATACACAACCAAATATCAAAACGCCAAAATCACAACCTCTTTCATCTTTCGCGCGTCTCTCTCCAGTCGCGCTAGTCGATGACGTCACTCTCAAGGCGGAAGCGTGTGGAAGGTCAGGTGGCTGCCGATGTCAGAAAACCTGGAGTGGAGTCTGGAGCGGCGCGCGACCAGGACTTGATACACACACACGGCGCAACGGAGCATTTATACAAAGCATAATATTTTTTATTATTTTATCATTTTCATTCATTAATTTTTTACTCAGTAGCGAATATGATTTAAAATGTAGCGAATTACAATACTTCAAACAAAACGTACTTAAGTAAAAGTAAAATTACAGATTTTTAAAACTACTTTAAAAAGTAGAAATACACAAAAAAGCTACTCAATTACAGTAACGCGAGTAAATGTCATTCGTTACTTTCCACCTCTGTATATATATATATATATATACACAGTATATATACAGTATGACATATTATAACCAATTTCACAAAGTTTAACTAATGTTCAATATGCACACTGCCTGGGACACGATACACGTCGAGTCGGTAGTCCAGCTCCTGCCGAACATGCTGTAACATATCTTGCGTAACATTCTCCAGTAACTCAGTCATTCTCTGCTTGAGTTCCTCTAGGCTTGTAGGAGGAGGAGGAGGGGATAAAGACTAGTCCTTTCACATAACTCCATAGAAGAAAAATCACAAGGTGTCAAGTCAGGTAAACGTGGTGCCCATTTCAACAGCATGTCATTTCCACTGACATGCCGATCCATCTTTATTATTAAACTTAGTTAGTTATTACACATCTTGTTAAAATTTTAGATAATTAGAGCGAGAATTGACTATGTAATTTTTGGGACACCCTGTATGTATATATATATATACTGTAAACAAAAAAATTGCATACAATGGAAAAGTTCATAATTTAAAAAAAACTTTAAAAAGTGAAATTCTTATATTTTGTAGATTCATTAAAGTCAAATATTTCCCCCTTTTTTTTTTGCTTTCATTTCAATGAGTACAGTTTACAACTCATAAAAAATCCAGTATTAAAATATTTCTTAAGATGAATTCATGATCCAGAAATGTCTAACTTTTGAAAAGTATGGTCATTTATGCTTAAAATACTTGGTCAGGGCTCCATTAGCACACATTTCGTTGTCAGTGCAGCATGGTATGGAGAGACATTATTTTAAATCAGGTTACATTGATGGTAAGTGGCTGCTTTGACTTTGCACTTGATAAAACACAGTAGACCAACATCAGCAGATGACATAGAACCCCCAAACACAACTCTCCACTCTTCCTCCAGACTGTAGGACCTTGATTTCCAAATGAAATGCAAAATTTGCTTGCAACAGTAGTAGCCCATTTCCTGAAGATTTACTATGCATGTGGTGGCTCTTGATACACTGACTCCAGCCTCACTCCACTCCTTGTGAAGACGATCCTAAGTTCTTTAATCCGTTTTGCTTGATAACCTTCTTAGGCCTGCGGTCATGCCTGTTGCTAGTGCATCTTTTCCAACCACACTTTCCTTTCTAGTCAACTTTCCATGAATATGCTTTGATACACTTTGTGAACAGCTGGCCCTTTCAGTGGCGACCTTCTGTGACTTTAACTCCTTGTATATGATGTCAATGATATCAGTCTACTGGGCTAGACTAGACTGTCAAGTCAGCGGCCTTCCTTGTGATTGTCGTTGCATGTACTGAACATGGTATTTATGCTGTATTAATAATAATTTACTCATGAGTTGTAAGCAATAATTATTTAAATTATTAAAATATTTCCTGTATGTGTAAGGAATCTAGAATATATGACAGTTTCTTTTTTATAATTAAATTACACATAATAATAATAATAATAATAATAATAATAGTAATTTTTATGATATCATCTATTGATGATGAAGTCTATTATAATACATTCACACCTTGGAAGAAATGTCAGTAAAATCAGCCATATCTATATTTATTTCTGTGTGGGTTAATAATACTGTGTACATAAAAGATCGGGTTCTGTTCCACCTATGTTCTAATTACTTTAAACTATTCGACCCTACGCTATAAGCTACAAATATACTTGAAACTTATGTATAAGGCAAGTACATGTCATTGTAATTTTCATTCTGTATACTAATTACAGCCCAAAATATACAGTATACAGTTTTAGGATAGGCCACAGCATACTTAAATATTTGTGTGTACTTATCAGTTTACGCCAAGTATACTTAAGTATATATATATATATATATATATATATATATATATATAATACAATTAGTATACTTAAATAAACTTCTTTTTGGTAAGGGACACACTAAATTGCCAGGACCACATGTATCAACTGGACGGTTACACTACATTACCCATGTTTGCATACTATGAATTTAATTCAGAAGCAGCTTACTATCCACTATTCATTAAGACAGTGTATTTTTCTGAATACAAAATCGCAGGCATTAAAGTTGTGGTTTTGGATAAATAAAGCTTGTAATGTTATTGGAAATAAATGCAAAGGGACCAGCATTCATCAATAGAAATAAATTGTAAATGATCCTATATCAGCACTTGTCATACAGACCTATATATACAAGCTGAGATCTTTTTCAAGCTCTTGTCTTCAGGGAGATGAGCGTAACGTCACCCCTGAGCCATTTTGCCATGGGACTCCACTGAGATCACTCCTCGTGCGCCGTTATAAATATAAGAGCCACCTGTCAGAACAACCCCATGACCCATCGCTCCCAGCATGGGGCAGAGAAGCAGGGAAGAGGCAGTGTTTCTGGTTCTCAGCCAGACAGCACAAGTTAAAATCTCTGCCTGGACACTTCCAGTCTGACTTTGTTGATGGACAGACAGATGATGTCACTTTCCACCTCTCTCATTGGTTACAGATTAGGCAGTCTTGCTGTCTATGGAAATGTGGACAATGTTTAGCTATAAACAAGCAAACCAAACAAAGTATGGACCAGTGGTTAGTTTCTTGTCTTGTTTGTTTATAAGTTACTATGTAACTAATTTGATGATTTATATGATTAGCAATGAAAGTTTTATTTAGGCCCTTTGTTATAGATGCTGTTTCATCACTGAGAAAATCACCCTTACCCTTCAGTTTAAGAGCACTGAACTGCATGTCATCAATAAAGAATTGGCTAAAAGGTAGATTTGAGGTGTTGTAATGGACTGCATGGAGAAAATGACTCTCTATATAACTCCTTGGAATTTATACATAAAATGAGACCACAGATGTCAGATTACCGCTTGTCATTGTCTCCTTAATCAGAGTGTGCATGTGCATGAGGGAGGCTACATGAATGGACAGTTTGCCAAATAAACATAATAAACCTTGCCCTTAAGCATTTTATGAAGACTTAAAAACTACACTACCGTTCAAAAGTTTTAGATCACTTGCAAATTACTTTGTTTTTGTTTAGTGATTTATTTTCTACATTCTACAACAATACTGTGGATTTCAAAACTATAAAATAACACATATGGAATTATGGAATTACGTAACAACAATAAAAACACCAGTTAGTTGTTATTGTAAGACACAGAGGTCGGCCTTTCTGTAATAGTTCCTGCAAGAACAGTATTGTGTCAAGTGCATTTGCAAAATCCGTCCAGCACCATAATGAAACTGTCTCTCATGAAGGCCGTCCCAGGAGGACGAGACCAAAACCTCCCTCTGCTGCAGACGAGAAGTTCATTTAGAGTTATCAGCCTGAAGAATGACCAATTAACAGCAGCTCAGATTAGAGGCGTTATGAAGTCTTTACAGAGCAGAAGTAGCAGAAACATCTCAATATCAACTGTTCAAAGGAGATTCATGCAGTTTTTGGACGCCTTCAGCAAAACTTTACAATGTAGAAAGAAATAAACATCAGGAACCATCATGGAGTTAGTAAGGGATCTAAAACTTTTGGACGGTAGTGTACATCTAGGTCCGGGTGATAATTATTTGTATTGTTACATTCATATTTATTTCATAAAATGTATTATTTTTGTATGCATAATGAGGTAGTGGTACATTCAACAAAACTTTGCAGATGCACGCGATGTAGCCACAACTGTATTGGGCATTATAGCTTTACTAGGGCGACATCTAGTGGACAGTAAAAGAAAATAACAATAGTTCTTTTTAAATATTTTCCATTAACAGCCTTATTGAAAGGATTAAAATAAGCATGCTTAAAAATCAACTTACTTCTGTTATTGTTTAGTGTACTAATAGTCTATAGGGAAGTTTTGACTGTATTTAATTGTGATGACGTCATGGTAATCAATACAACAGAATGACCTCAAGTATGATGTTGCTTTTATTTCATTTATTATCAACAGATTGTGATTTATTGGTTTAATTATTTTAAAGTTATTTTTCTCCTCCAGCACATATCTTTCCATGATTGATGAGCTAGCATTGCTCTGGTGAACAAACGTTAGCGACTAACAGTGTAATGTAATGTACTGTAGTCACAGGGCAAGAAGAATAAATCATGGAGGTGGTTGACAGTCCTGTAAATCTCATAAGCTTACCTTTATATTTTCACTTATAATTCAATTTATTAAGATTATCAGATAACTTGCACTGCGTCGACGTAGAATCCTAAATATAAAGCATAAATGGAAAGCTCATCCACTATGTAGGGTCCCTTGTTCGACACATTAAGTAGTGCCCTTGATCAGAGGTCAGAGAGGGATCTGTGATCCAGCCTTGTGTTAGAAGGTTTTTAGCTTTGTACCTTAAATTAGTCATGAACAAAACAACACAGATGGTTGAGAGTAAATTCTGAATGACTTTGAAGTAATTATTATGGAGACAGTGTGTAGTTTAAAATTACCTAATGTTTGCAGATGTGTTTTGAAAGTGCTTGCTGAAAGTGCTTCTGTGATTGGCTATATGTGACTTAATACACTAGAATGTATGAATATAAAAAAATTCCTTTCTTTAAATATGTAAAAAAAAAAAAAGATGATCTACAGGAGAGTGGCGAAGAGTCCCACAGCCAGTACAACAGAGGGGTTTGGTGGCAAAATACCCTATGACTTGGAGCACATTACAGCTCACCATCCAACATCATGAAGGCTGCTATAACAGGCCAGTGGGTCATCAGTTGGGTGATTTGATTGTCCTGTGTGCATCTCTCACAGCTCATTTCTCCTTTCATCACAGATTCAGACTTTGTGGGATTTGGCCTGCACTTGGGCCAATTCTCAGGAAGCAAACACCATTCGCCAACAACTGTCACCCTGGCAACCTCACATTTTGCCACCAGCTGTTGCGACCGCGGCATCTTTGCCTCATGCCGCCGCAACTGTGGATCGCTGTACTAAGCTGAACTCAATGCATCTTCCTCTTATAAGCAATGTAGAGACTTTTGTTTTTTCCTCTAGATCTCACTCTGTCATTTCTTCTTTTGGATTTTAAATAAAGGACCAAAGTTTTTTTTTTCCCTTATACCAGACTACAAGCATTTGCTGCTTTATACTTAGAGACTTTTTAGTCTTTATAATAGACACCACCATTTATACCCATTTGTTTATAGACTAGCATTAATGTTAAATATAACACAGTTAATAAAAAATGTCTTCTGAACATATTATAGGCAAGAGAGTGAAGAAGAAGAAGAATGGCCACACAATGGTGTACATGTATAAACATCACCTTGTCCTGGAAAAAAAGCAGAAAAACAACATTGCTGCCTCCCTAAATGCATGTTTGCTGTTTGTTTGCTGGGTCAGAACGTGTAAAAAGCTTGAAGTAGCCACAAGATAATCATAAATATTGGTGAGACTCTCATGTTGATTTAGATTTGTCTTTTTAAAGCAGTGATTCAGTTTCGCTGTACAACCACAAGTCGGCGCTCACAACCTCTCAGATCTGGCAGTACAACCTCAAATCCCAGCGCTCTGACTTTTGCTACTCATTTTGCGATATTCCTGTAGCAAAACTCACTTGTGCACTTGTAAACGCCAACTTGAGAGAGCAGAGTCGGGGGGCGGGGCTGGGGTGGGAATGAACTGATTTTATTGGTCGATGCCTCACCAATGAACAACTCCACCGAAACGGAGCGAGCTGCTCTGCGTAGTCTGTGACGTCATCGCGCACAAAACGTCCCACTTCATTGGCTGGCGTTGTTCATTGGTGAGGCATCGACCAAAAAAATTACTTCATTCCCGCCCCTGCCCAAGTTGGCGTTTACAAGTGCACAAGTGAGTTTTGCTACAGGAATATCGCAAAATGAGTAGCAAAAGTCAGAGCGCTAGGATTTGAGGCTGTACTGCCAGATCTGAGAGGTTGTGAGCGCCGACTTGTGGTTGTACAGCGAAACTGAATTAAAGCACAAAGATAAATGTGTAGTACACAATTGTGCCTGTCATTTTGTTCACGTGAGTGACACTTTACACATTTGCCACTATTAATCTGCAACTTCGAATTCAAAACACAGGTGTACACATCAGAGCTGTGAGTATAAATTTCAACTTACAAATACAACTCTTAATTTTACAAGTTCTCACATTCAAATTTGCAAGCTCTCGGGTTTTTCTACTGTTTTACCTTCATAGGTGAGAGAGGGGTATTAGCAGAGGTGGAAAGAGTAATAAAATTTTGTACTCAAGTACAAGTACTGTTACTTCAGTGAAATTTTACTTAAGTACAAGTAAAGTTACCATTATAAAAATCTACTCAACTAAAAGTAAAAAGTAGCTCATTAAAAAATGTACTCAGAGTAAAAGTTACCGAGTTACTTTTTTATTTTTATTTTTTTAACAGCGGGGGTGGGATGAGGCATTCTAGCGTAGTTCAAAAAAGATGAGCAGATATAAATCTCAAACTAGTTGTTTTTTAACTGAAGGAACACCTTTGCATAATAAAGCTGTTGTCTTTCTTGTGCTTGAAAATCAAAGTGGTCACTTAAATATGGTGTTACGTCCCAGTCTAGGGTCATACAGCAAAAGAATGGTTCAGGGTTCTATTTAAACTGTAAACTGTATGGAAATGGTGGTATATGGCAGAAAGAACTAGATCCAATCATTAACTGATGAAACAATGAGGTTTTTATACACACAGACACAAACACACACTGGAGGAGGAGGAGGATCAGATTCAGGTTGGACCCAGGCCAAAATAATAAACAAAATGGTATTTATATTTAGTAGCTAGATTACCTGCAAAAAAAAAAAAAACACAAACAAAAATACAGGTACCTTCCCGGACTCCCTAAACCTATATAAACTATATAAAATATAAACCTAAGCTAAACTATATAAAATACCTGACTCAAAAAAGTCTCACAGTCTAATATTTCACTGGATTGTTTTAGCTATGATTAAGCTGTGGGACTGCTTTGATAACCTTATATATATTATGTATATATAATTTTATCACCCCCCCCCTTTCATTCCGTACAATAAGGTAGTCAGCTATCTTTATTTTATTCCTGAGCAAATAAATTCCCAAATAAACTCCCTCTTCCAAAAATAAATGGCAGCCACGCCCCTGCTACTAGTGAGTGCACAGACATACAGTGAAATTATCTACAAATATATACAAAGACCAACCAAACCATAGGGACAAAGCAATAATCAAAGTCAATTGGAGGCAAAAAGTCAAACCAGAATACACAACCAAATGTCAAAACGCCAAAATCACAACCTCTTTCATCTTTCGCGCGTCTCTCTCCAGTCGCGTTAGTCGATGACATCACTCAGGGCGGAAGCGACCGTGTGGAAGGTCAGGAAGATGCCGATGTCAGAAAACCTGGAGTGGAGTCTGGATCGGCGCGCGACCAGGACATGATACACACACGCGGCGCAACGGGGCATTTATACACAGCATAATATTTTTATATTATTTATCATTTTCATTCATTTATTTTTTACTCAGTAGCGAATATGATTTAAAATGTAGCGAATTACAATACTTCAAACAAAACGTACTTAAGTAAAAGTAAAATTACAGATTTTTAAAACTACTTTAAAAAGTAGAAATACACAAAAAAGCTACTCAATTACAGTAACGCGAGTAAATGTAATTCGTTACTTTCCACCTCTGGGTATTAGGCACCGTGATCCGCCTCGAGTGACCGGCGCCCGACGGTCCGCGAACATCTGCCAGGTCCGCGAGCTTCCGCATGTTTATTTTTTTTGCATGGTAAAATGGAAACGTAACCATGACACCAAAACTCGCGCCGAATCATAATGAACCGCACTTACGGCCCCGCGTAGGTGAGATAGGGGTATTAAACCTCCACCCTGTCATCTCATCGTATTCATTCCATAAATGCGCTATACAACCCCAACAACTGACACTTCACATTGTTTCTGAAGCTGGTGAAGAGTGTTATCAGCTGTTTGTCCATCAACTATGATTGTAAAACCCTGTTCGTTTCACGGCCACATTGTAACGCTTGGATTTATTAAACCGCTTGGTTACAAAAAAACGGATTCGGGAATCTAAACTGGGGCTTGAAAACACTACTTCCGGTATTGCGCAATCGCAGCTGGACAAAACACGACGCGACACAAAACAATTATAATAAATTAAACCAAGTGTATTAAACAAGACAGACAGATAAATAAACAAACACGGTGCACCACAAACCAATATATACAAAATATATATAAATATAATACAAATAGAAAAACGTGTGTGTGTGATGTATGCGGGTGTGTGAGTGTGTGTATGATTGTCCAGTGTCTGAAAAAACGGCAATTGGGGTGAAATGGTGAGTTGGAGAGATGGATCGATCTCACCAAATGACGATGGTAGGTCTGGGAGATCGATAAACGGAATGAGCTGGGTACTGAATGAAATTATCAAAGTATAATCCACAAGCAGTCGCTCAGCTTCAAAACACATGCAGCGCGCTGTCTTCATCTCTCCGTACCGGCTTCCTTGCCAGTTCCGGCTTTATGCCGGATCATGTGACCCACGTCACTTCCGGGTTCCCATGTGTTGCGATCGCGCATGCGCGGGAACTTGCCCGGTGACCAAAACACTGTCCAAGGGGAAACAGAAACCGCTAGGGCACGCCTTCGGCCACAGGTGAGCAGCATTAGCTCCACATCCAATTCCCTGTGTATGAAAACGCCCCTTTTGTGTGGCAGCGCTACATAGACCCCCCCCCCCAAGCTTCCGGCGACTGAGGAGAATGTCCGTACCAGCACTTTAACTTCGCCACACTGCAATCCTCGGCTTTTTGTGGGTAACCCCAAGACATTGTGTATTTTTTCGGTCTTTTTCTGTGTTTTACCTCTGCTGGACCCTCCCACTGGGGCACTCGCCTTGCAGAATCTCTTTTTGTTGTGGAGGAGTGTGGTTGAGCTTTTCTCCACACCAGTTCTCCCGGTTGAAAGTGCGCTGCTTTCCTCCGGGTATTGTGATATCTGGCTTGTGTGGCTTCTAGTTGTTGTGCTCTTTGTTGCACCTCCTCCTGGATAAGTCTTTGTCGGGATGGCGATGAATGTCCTGTCTTGTGTCGGTGGCACATGCTGCAAGCTCTAGTGTAATGCCAGACGTCCTTCCGCACCGTCGGCCACCACGCCCCCTCTAATAACCTCAGCAGGGTTTTCAGTTGTCCCCAGTGTCCTCCCAGTGGATTGTCGTGATAATATTGAAGGAAACTCTTTATTAGAGACTGGGGAACAACGAGCTGAAATTTCTCTCCTTTCTTTACCGGTACCCGGCGATATAGCACGCCCTGACGACATTCGAAGGTGACCCTCTGATCTTGTGTACCTCTTTGATGATCCTTGGAGAGCAGCTTCGTGATCGTTGGGTCGTTCTGTTGGGCGTTGATGATCTCGCTCAGGTCTCTCGGGAAGCTGGAGGCCTCTTTAGTGGACGTGGTGGGTAGACGTGGGGTGTCAGCTCCATTCAGCGGCGGGTGTGCTCGGGGTATGGCGTCTGGACCCGGATTAAAGTGGTCCTCGCGAACATTCTCTCCCCTAGCGCCTCTCTCCACCTGTTGTTCCATGGTGCTCGCCGCCCCTCTTAACACCACTCTTGTGTTGCTGTTCTCCAGGGTTCGCCCCATCTGTTCTTCCTCGGAGCTATCAGGTTTCCCCATGAGACAGAGGGCGGGGTGATCATTGGCGGAGTCTCCCAGGCGTTGCTGTGGCCGCTGTACCGGAGACCTCAGGTTGTCTTCCTCTTCGTCGAGGTCGTCGTCCAGTATGAACGCTGCCATGAACGCCTGTTTAAAAGACTGCCAGTCCTTCACCTTGCCTTTCTCCGCCTTCCACCAACTCAGAGCAGGCCCTCGTAGAACCGTGCCGAGGGTTCCCAGCAGCTCAGGGCGGGTCAGGGGTCTGATCTCCATGTATTTCTCTGCTTGCTCGATGAAGTTCCTCACCTCAGCTGTCTCTGACGCGTCGCAGAAGGCTGGGAACTCCACACAGATGGATGGATGAGCATGCAGAGAAGAAGAAGAAAGTGGGGAGGAGAGCAGAGCCGAGGAGTGTGCTGGAACACCAGGAGGAACGTCGGCGATGGCATGAGTGCTTGGTAGCTTCACCTTGGCCGTCGCTGTAGTGGTTGGAGTGCTGGGCAGATGTTGTGCAGGAGATGGAGGGGATGCAGGGGTGCAGGCCTGTAACCTGTGTGTGGTGGGCGTACTGGTGAGACGCAGTCTCTTCATCCGGTTTTCCCAGATGACGTCCCGTCGCAGAAAACAGTCAACGATGGCTCTCTCCATTTTTTCGAGAGCCTCCTGGCAGTAGCGCTGCAGCCCTTCCAAGCTCGCGTCCACTGCGTCACGCAGACTGATTTCCCGGTTGAGACTGCTGTCTTTGGATTGTCTATAATCCAGCTCCATGGAGCTCACTTTACCAGTAAGCGCCACCATGTCCATCTTGCATTGATAAAGTTCAGTCTGTAGTGTGTGCACTACCTCTATATCAGTCCCATGAACAATATAATCATCAGCATTGACATTATCATGGCTATCTGATATATATAAAGAACTAATCAATGACGTTAATTCAGTTGTAAGGTCACGGCGTGTATAAAATGCATCATCTACATCAACCGGCATGTTATTATGAACTACCCAGTCGGCCTTAGCAGCACTACTAGCATTAGCATTAGCTTTAGCACTAGCATTAGCGATGTTAGCATTAGCATCCATTTTGTTCAGCCACATCACACAAAACTGGAAAATATCCCTAAATACAGATTCCCCGTGCGTACGGGCCACCACTATGTAACGCTTGGATTTATTAAACCGCTTGGTTACAAAAAAACGGATTCGGGAATATAAACTGGGGCTTGAAAACAACACTTCCGGTATTGCGCAATCGCAGCTGGACAAAACACGACGCGACACAAAACAATTATAATAAATTAAACCAAGTGTATTATACAAGACAGACAGATAAATAAACAAACACGGTGCACCACAAACCAATATATACAAAATATATACAAATAGAAAAAGTGTGTGTGCGATGTATGCGGGTGTATGTGTGTGTGTGTGTGTGTGTGTGTGTGTATGATAGTCCAGTGTCTGAAATATGGCAATTGGGGTGAAATGGTGAGTTGGAGAGATGGATCGATCTCACCAAATGACGATGGTAGGTCTGGGAGATCGATAAACGGAATGAGCTGGGTACTGAATGAAATTAATCCACAATAATCCTCAAACAGGCTCTCAGTCTCAAACACCATGCAGCGCGCTGTCTTCATCTCTCCGTACCGGCTTCCTTGCCAGTTCCGGCTTTATGCCGGATCATGTGACCCACGTCACTTCCGGGTTCCCATGTGTTGCGATCGCGCATGCGCGGGAACTTGCCCGGTGACCAAAATACTGTCCAAGGGGAAACAGAAACCGCTAGGGCACGCCTTCGGCCACAGGTGAGCAGCATTAGCTCCACATCCAATTCCCTGTGTATGAAAACGCCCCTTTTGTGTGGCAGCGCTACAACATGTTACATGAAAATATTATATATTATATTATTATATTAATTAATATTAATTTATATATTTGTCTATTATGACATGTTATTGTTAAGTTAACACATGTCGAAATAAACGCTATTAAAAGAATTTAGTGCAATGTTTAATTTGCATAGAAAGTGCCGTCTTTCTTAACACTGTCATGCAAAAGGAGTCAAAAATCGATTCCTGAGCCACCAATGTCCGCTAATTCAGGACCTTTACTGTAGACAGCGCCGCGTAACGTCGGACGTAAGAGGCAGCGACTTAAGAAGACTCCTAAGAGACAGTTCGAGAAATACACTTAGAAAAGTTATCACTTAACGTAAGATATATCTTAAGAGTCTTCTTAGCGCGCGAATAGTGTGCGTTATCGAGAAACCGGGCCCAGAGCTTTAAGGCTTCTTTTGTACACACTGTCCCTCCATACTGCACACTTCTTACCAGTGGCATGTTCTCCTGGAAGCCAGGCTTCCATGTTTTTTCAGACTGTACATGTAATTTTATGTATTACAAGACACTTCATTCAACAGTTTTGTTTAGGTAATAAACTCATCTGTGCTGTTGCTGACTGCTATCTCACAGTGAGTGAAACAGCGCCCCCCAAATGTTATGGGATAAAAGTGTGGTGAAATGCGGTATAGCACTTTTACCATCATGTCCGAAGGGAAGCCAGGTCGAGTTGGTTTATCTTACTAAAAAAATCGAAAGATTAACCACTCAGATACGGCTATCTTCATAGCATTGTCTGACACACACACACGCACACACATACATAGCGCATACGCCCACAAACACACACACACATACACAGTGCGTGTGCGCACAAACCGAAACACTTATCTATCTGGATTTATTTTTACTTTTTTGAAAGGTAAAGTGCAGGTTAATTTGCTTTATTTTTACTTAATATTTTGCATTAATTATTTTTATGGGGGTTTTTTTGGCCTGTGGAACAAATAATCTGAGTTTTCATTATTCCTTATAGGGAAATTCACTTTGATTAATGAATGTTTTGATATACGAGCACGCTTCTGGAAAGAATTATGTTTGCAATCCAAGGTTCCACTGTACAGTAAAACTTTAGATCACAAGGTCTGCAACTGTTTTGCAAGACAAGCAAATAAAAAAAAAATTTAACCTCTTGCAATACCAGCAGTACATATAAGTTTCATCTGCCAAGCATCAAGTAATCACTACTGAGCCGATGGTTCTTCTCTCTTTCTTGCTGTGGGATTGTGGGTAATCGTCTCCCATGGTCAGTCTTAGAGCGCGTGCCTCACTCGTATAATAAACATCTGTGCGCTCATCTGTTTACTATAACATTTTGACTTCAAGCGTGAGCGCATAAAGATTTTTTTTTACTTTGTGTCCAGGTGTAGTGACTGTACTTTATTAACTGTACTGCAACAACGGCATCCGTGAAGAAAAAGGTTAAAAAAGCTATGATGGATCTGTTTAATGACAATGCAATGTCACATTTCCCGCGAAATCTATAAAAGGAGTCAAAAACGTCAAAAAAGTGTTATTAGAGAGGTTTCAGAGTCTCTGACTCTCTGTTAGTGCATGTGTGTGTGAAAGTCGTCCTACATAATAACCCCCCTCTCCTCTCTCTCCTCTCCCTCACACCAACCACCATTCTTTTTAAAGGTAAAGTGTAGGTTAATTGGTTTTATTTTTATTTTATATTTTGTATTTGTTGTTTTTATATATACCTGTATATTTGGGTTGTGGAACGAATCATCTGATTTTCATTATTTTTTATGGGGAAATTTGAGTGCTTTGGATTACAAGCATGCTTCCGGAACGAATTATGTACAAGAAATTTAAAGTGGAACCTTGGATTGCGAGTAATGCAGTTTGCGAGTGTTCTGCAAGACTAGCAAAGATTTTTTTTTTTTAAAGAGCAAGCCTTGGTTTACGAGTACCGCGTATCATGTGTCACGCATGTGCTTCATGTTTTGACGCAGAGCAGCACATGATGACAACTGAGCTAATGTTTTTTGTATCTCTTGCACTGCAGAATTGTGGGTAATTGTATCCCCTGTGGGTCTTAGTGGTATAATCAACATCTGTGCACGCGTGTACTGTTTACTATAACATTGTGACCACATGTGTGCGTGTAAAACATCTTTTATTTTGTGTCTGTATGCGTGTGTGTACAGCGTGCATGTACTGTTTATTCTACCACACGTGTGTGCGCGTATGTAAAGCAAAAGCAAGTCTCATTAGAGAGTTTAAAGATCCATTTTCTCTCTCTCTGTATTAGCCCCTTCACACACACACCTCTCCTTTCGTCTTAACACACACATACACACACAGACACACACAAACACACTGTCCTACACAGAAACACTGCTCTGTCGCGGTTCTTTTCAAAGGTAAAGTGCAGGTTCATTTGTGTTTTTTTTACTTTACAGCAGTGATTCCATTAGTATGCGCTCATACGAGAATTATTAACGATGTTCCTTAATAATTTTCACAATAAATCAGTCCTTCCGTTAATGTGTGTGTGTGTGTGTGTGTGTGTGTGTGTGTGTGTGTGTGTGTGTGTGTGTGTGTGTGAAACTCAAATAAGAAAGGAGGAAGGTTTACTGTGTAAGATGAGAAGGGGGAGTGGGTTGGGGCTGATTCCTCCTATCCCCTTACTTTAGCTTCACACACATACACACACCGCATAAACGGAAACACTTATCTGTCCAGATTTATTTGTACTTTTTTTTTTTTTTTTTACTTTATATTTTGTATTAATAATTTTTATGTATTTTTTGGGGCTGTGGAACGAATAATTTAAGTTTCCATTATTTCTTATGGGGAAAATTCCCTTTGGTTTACGAGTGTTTTGAAATACGAGCCGCTTCCAGAACGAATTATGCTTGTAATCCAAGGTTCCGCTGTATATATAATGTATGGTAACATATGTACATGGGCACTGGTGGCTCAGTGGTAGGTGTTTCGCCTGCCATGCGGAAGGCCTGGGTTCGATTACCAGCCAGTGCCCGAACCCCCTAGCCACTGGATGCAGTGCCGGTCCCAAGCCCGGATAAAATGGGAGGGTGGTGTCAGGAAGGGCATCCGGTGTAAAACCTGTGCCGAAAGACCAACAACAACAATTGTATAATCTGTGTAATATAAACATTGCACTCATTGCATTGTACATAATCCTTCTCTCTGCATTATTTACATATGGTACCATATATAACCATTGGTAGACAAAATGTTCCTTCATTGCAAACATCTATAATTATATAAACAGACACACACACAAATTTATATTCACAGACTCGACTCTGTAAAACGTAAAATAACTCCTTGCCGCTAGGAGGCGCGAGTCTGATGTAGCAAATAAGCGCATCTTCCGAGCATCCTCCGCGGACCGAGCCCGCTCAGCCATATTGAAGTCTTACGCACGACTTTATTTTTCCCACACGTGTTCGTGAAAAAGATAGGCTCGCTATTACGATTGGCTGGAGGCTCAGGATTCCGGTGGTTTATTGGTCTGACTGGCTGCAGGACCGAAAAATTAGCCAATCAGCATTGAGGAGGCGGGATTTGACGATATCCGGGTAGGAAAAAAGGTTCTTTCGGCAGAGGAACTGTAGCCCGCCATTGTGTAGACACTTAAGCTGTATAGAGAGAGACAGGGGCACTTGGGTAACTCTGTAAGACAATTGAATACACCCTGCTTTAACGCGATTAAACACGCAGGTTTCAGGGGGGAAAGAAATGTCAGCCAGCAGCATTGTGGGACAGGTAACGAGAGGCACTTTATGAACCTTTTCCGAGCGCCGTAGCTTAGCTGTGACTGTCTCTCTCTCTCTGTAGTGCAGCGGTAGGCCTGACCACCTGCTGTCCGACTCACTGGTCAATAGAAATCTCTTTTATTTTCCCCCTCTTTTCATCCACACAACTCAAACCTTCATGAATCACCTGGACCCAATCCAGAGACCGAAAGGCCAAGGAAACAAAGGTAAGCTCTCACAGACTTGGTGACAAGATGCTTGTTGGCGTGGGACTGATGGGATCCGCGCGCTCTGCGCTAATGCTAATTCCAGCTACATGACTAGCGCGCAGGCCGACATGTAGTTTTAACGCCGTTTATTTTCCAAACCCTAGCACACGTTTCTCACTTTGTACACCGAGCTAACACTTTGGGTGCTTTTGAAGCGTTTAGCCGGCGTGTTTGGTGTTGGTATCGGTTGTGCGTTGTGAGCCCACGTTAGTTAGCATGTTAGCATGGTGATGTTAGCAGCGTTGCTAGCGGTCAGGCCAGGTTTGGTGTCCTGGAGACGAATCTCAGGAAGTGCACTTAGTGATGCGTGCTAACCATGCTTCTCTCAGTTACAGGTCATTTTTATTTCTTGATTTATTTTCAAACGTCTTAAAATAACTTTTTGCGGTTTTAAAAAGGCTAATCACGAGTGCTTGGTTCAGCTAGTTCACTCTGCATGCTAGCTGTCTATTTTAACTTACCTGACTGACCTGGGTTTAAGCACAGATACCTTTTTTTTATTGCTCCTATCCAAGTTCATTTCATAGCTAAAGTGGATTAAACCTGTGTCTTGTGCATCATATCAGGGATTTTATTATTAAATATTTTGTTTTATTTCTTCCCTTCAATCAGCCTGTTAACACCTTTGTAATCAAAGCTATGTTTCTGAGCAGGTTAGGCAGAAAACACTCTTATTGCTTGTGTATTTTTCATTTCTTAAAAATCTGTAATTCACAAGAGAACCTAAAACATGTAACTTTTTTTTCTTTCCATCCTTTTGCTTAAAGTTAAAATTTTAGAAAGAAGTACAATCTTACAAATTTGTTTAAATGATTTTTGTTTACTTGTTTGTTTTTAAGGAAGGAGTAGAGAAACACAGCCACCTTTCGTGTTCAGGTGTTTTAAAGAGAGAGACCAAAATATGTTCAAATTACTAATAACGAGAGTCAAGAATGACAGTCTAATGCTTTGTATTAGGGGTTATTATTGAACCTTTTATTCCCCAGTTGGTGAACACATCTTTATAATCAAAGCTGTGTTTCTGAGCAGGTTGGGAACACTAGGCAGAAAATATACTCTTATTATTTCATATTTTATTTTGTCATTTCCAAGAGATAAACCTACAGTCAAATCTTGTTTTCTTTGCTTTTGCTGATGTCCTGACCCTCAGTGTTTATTTCACATTTTGGAAAGAAATACATTTTGTGAGTCATGATAACTTTAAAAATAGTTTTATTCATCTTGAATATTTTTCTGTTTTAAGGGTAGCCGTAGAGAGATACAGCCACCTTTCGTGTTCAGTTGTGTGTAAGAGAGCTCAGATCTAAAACATGTAAGAGAGAAAAATACCAAATGAATCAATTTAAATTATTTTCACCAGGACACACGGGTTAAAGCAGTTCAAATGTAAATGTAAATGATGGGGTTAGGGTTAGTGTGCTTGTAATAACAAGTGTAAAGAATGACAGATTAACAGTGATTGTGATTTTGATTCATACTGCTTTTACATCGCTGAAAATGATTATTAATCCTGGTTAGGCTTTACTCACCATTGTTGGCAAGTCTTCATGATGTACATTTTTTTTTTCATCAATCAGGATTGGAGACATTGATATAAGTGTTACCATTCATAATATCTTAGAATTCCTCCATAATTATATTGATGTTATTAATTAAAGTGAATACATAATTCCAAAATAAAAGGTTTGGTGATATTTCCACCGTGTCATGCATGGTTTAACATGATGTTCGTTTGGGTCGTATATTGAGATGTGAATTTCACTTCTTACACACGTCACTTGTGAAACTGTGGTTGAGGTAAATGTGGAATTTGTTTTGCGGCCATAGCTGGTATATGTCGATATATATGTCGCATGTGCTTTGGTAACCTCCTTTCTTTTCCTCTTTCAGTGCAAAACGGAGCCGTTGCCCAAAAGGAGACTTTAAATGATGATGAGTTCGAGCCTTATCTGAACGCTCAGCCCAGACAGGTAGGTCCTGTTACACATCCACACAATAGAGGGAGCCTGCAGACATAAATGGTGACTCAACTATTGTAGCTCCTTGTTCGGCTCCTATTATTCTTTTTAATTGCATCCTGCATATAGGCCTTTATTCCCCGAACAGAATATGCTATAACTGTATTGTTCAGTGTTTAAGTGGAAATTTACAGTTCGGAGTATGCACATTTTGCATATAAGAAGTAAACTTTGAATATTTTGATTTTTTTTCTCTCTCTAAGTTTACATCTGGTTGTTTTTGTTTGGTGTTTGGATATTTGTGTTGGAATCTACTCATGCAAATTCTGGGAAACCGTGTAGAAAAAAACAAAGGCAGATCATGTATAACACTTGTACCTTTTATTTATTTATTTTAAAAAGAACAACAGCAAATTACAGAATATTACAGAATGCATTTACTTCGTCTGTGTCCTTTTCTGTCTTCAGTTTCTGCTTGTTTCTTCTTTGTCGTAAAATATTTGTAAAGAACCAGAAACTCACTCACCCCTTCACTTTGCCATGTGTTCTCCCTCATCTGACTGAGCTTGATTAAACTTGAATGTTAGATCAGAGAGTGAAAGAAGAACAAAAGCTTTGCATCCTTAACCCAGACCTTGAAGTAAACTACTCCCTTTTTTTCTACTTTGCATAATACTAAGTGGATCGAGTGTCTAAATCTTGACTCTCAAATCCTGATTATGCTTACTCGTCTATTTATTGTATCCCGAGGGTACAGTATTTAATTTTATTTTCATTGACGTGTTGCCAGCATCACTTTTTTTTAAATTTTTTTTCCCTTGTACCAACACAACACTTCGTATTCGTCTCAGCTTTGAAACTTTGGCATTCGGAGAACGGACACCAGAAATCCGAGTCAGCTGAAACGTCTGTCTCAGCGCTTTGAGATTTAGTAAAATTGGAGGTCGGGCTGCGTAATTGCAAGTCGCTCCCTGTGAGAATGAACAGGGACCGTCCTCTGCCTGGGGGGTCTGCTGTAAAGGATTCCTTCGAGGATATTAGTGGGTAGTGTAAGGACTTCTTTTTTGCTTTGCAAGCTTAAAGTTTTTTTATTTTATATTTAAAGCTCTACTTTACTGCACATTTTATTTTCTTCATTTTGTCTATCCAGTGAAAGTTTGTTTAATTGTTAAACATTGGTAAAAAATAAGCATGTCCTGTTTGGGGGGGGTGGGAATGAAAGATTATTTTTTGCTGCTTTTATAGCTTTTTGTGCATTTTGTTGACGCTGATTCATTGATGGATTGTTTCTCCATCCTTGCAGAGCAATGCATATACGGCCATGTCCGACTCCTATATGCCTAGCTACTATGGCCCCTCCATAGGATTCACCTACTCGCTCAATGAAGCGGCGTGGTCCACAGGCGGTGATCCTCCCATGCCCTACCTGGCCTCTTATGGACAGCTTAGCAACGGAGAGCACCACTTCCTCCCCGATGCCATGTTCGGCCAGTCAGGGGCACTTGGGAGTAACCCTTTCCTGGGTCAGCATGGTTTCAACTTTTTCCCCAGCGGGATCGACTTCTCTGCCTGGGGGAACAGCAGCTCTCAGGGACAGTCCACACAGAGTTACGCCTACGCGCCCAGCTCCCTCGGGGGTGCTGTGATCGATGGACAGTCTCCATTTACCGCCAATGAGCCTCTTAACAAGGCCGTAGGGATGAACAGTTTGGACCAGGGTATGGCAGGGCTTAAGATCGGGGCGGGAGACATGACACCTAAAGTTGTTGGTTCTGGACTTCCTGGTGGACCTTTGAATCAGGTATCAGCAGCTCCTAGCATGCCCGCACCTTCCATTGCGCCTGCCAAAGTGGCATCCTGGGCAGACATCGCCAGCAAGCCTGCCAAACCCCAGCCTAAGGTCAAGACTAAAGGTACCTTAGGGGGCACAAACCTCCCCCCTCCGCCAATCAAACACAACATGGATATTGGCACGTGGGATAACAAAGGGGCAGTGCCGAAAGCAGCGACACCGCAACAGTCGGCACTGCCCACCAACGGACAGCCACCCAACCAGGGCTCTCCTCAGCCAGCCGCACCTGCGGGAGGAGTACCACAGCTTCCTCTCACCAATGGACAGCTTATGCCTCCTAATGTTCCGTTAGGGCAACACCCCCAGGCTCCTAACGGGCAACCAGGTATGGCTCCTCCTCAGCTTCAAGGCCCACCCCCTCCGCATCAACCATCTCAACCGACTCGCTGGGTCCCTCCACGTAACCGTGCCAACGGCTTTGGGGATGCAGCAGGCGGGGCCAGCCAGTCCCCTCCCAGTGCCGGAATAGGTGGCATCAGTGTGGCACAAGAGCCACATCCGGTCCTCGAGAAGCTGCGTCTCGTCAACAACTACAACCCGAAGGACTTCGACTGGAACCCCAAGCAGGGACGTGTGTTTATTATAAAGAGCTACTCTGAGGACGACATCCACCGCTCAATCAAGTACAACGTGTGGTGCAGCACGGAGCACGGCAACAAGCGTCTGGACGCGGCCTACCGCTCTCTGGGCGGGAAGGGTCCCCTGTACCTGCTTTTCAGCGTCAACGGTAGCGGCCACTTCTGTGGCGTGGCCGAAATGCGCTCACCCGTGGACTACAACACGTGCGCCGGCGTGTGGTCGCAGGATAAGTGGAAGGGTCGGTTCGACGTACGCTGGATCTTCGTCAAGGACGTACCCAACAGCCAGCTGCGTCACATCCGTCTGGAGAACAACGAGAACAAGCCAGTGACCAACTCGCGCGACACGCAGGAGGTACCGCTCGACAAGGCGCGGCAGGTGCTCAAGATCATCGCCGGCTACAAGCACACCACCTCCATCTTCGACGACTTCTCGCACTACGAGAAGCGCCAGGAGGAGGAGGAGAGTGTTAAAAAGGTAACCTTTCCTAGTTGCAGAAGTGAGCAAAGTTGTCTAGACTGTTGTTGCGCTGGTAAAAATAACTCATCGCGTAGGAGGTTGAAGGAATGTTGACCAACATTGTCATTTTACACCACTGCGCTACATCAACCAGTCATGTAAACAAACAAAAGCATGTTTAAGAAGTAAAGCGATAAGGGTTGTTGCCTTGCTAAAGGTAGAGTTGGAAGATAGTAGGTTGGAAAGTTTGTGTTTTTGTGGAATGGTGTAAAGACAGTTTTGTCTTTAAGGGGAAAACTGATTGGGATCCCAAAGTCCCCAACCCCACAAACACACACACACACACAATTTGAATGAATTTGATTTGTTTAGCATCTCATTTGGAAGTACATGCTTCTTTACCACCCGAAACCGCTGTGAGTTGTGCAGAAAGCAACTTCTGTGAACGATGATTCGTCTTTATTTAAGTAGCTCAAAATGCCAAACTCATTCCATGGTAACAGATAAATAAAATAAAGGAAATTAAAGTAAGCAATGCAAAATCATTAAAAGATGAGAACCCCGCACAAATAAAGAGGGATAAACTCAAGTCTTTTTATTTTTATTTTTTTTTTTTTTTATATATTCACTCTACTTGCCACCTGCTGTGGTTTTTTTTGTTTTGTTTTTTAAACAGGGGGAAGGGTTTAAACTTGTCATCAGTGTAAATTTGTTGTGAAAGTGTAAATTCTTTATATGGCATCCCACTGTACAAAGCTCTGTTTCAAATGTAAAACAAAAGGCTTTGATATTGGGTTTGCATTTCAAAAATACCACGAGAATTTCATGATCTTTAAAAAGATTACTGCAGCATTATCCTCTTTTACTGCTTGAAAGAAGAGTCTAGTTTTGTTTCAATGTGCATTATGTCACAGGAGCCTTATTAGTTCTTTTGCTTTGTTTTTAGGGCTTTTTTAAAATTTATTATTCAATTATGCTGTCATGCTGTGTTTATAGTAGAGATGATTCAGTTATAAATCGCGATTTTCACTTTTTCATGTTTATAATAGAGATGAACCGGTCGATCAGCCTCCAATATAAACGATTCTGTACCGAGTGAGGAAACGTTTGTGCGGCGAAACAGAAACACACTTTCATGGTGTTACATTATCAACAAATCACGCACGTTTAGACCCCCCTGATGTGCCCTTTTCTCCAAACTCTGAGCGAATTAGTCTCAAACCTACTCACTACACAGGCTTACACCAGTCTCAAAACATTGCGAGCGCTAATTAGTCAAAAATCTTGTGCGATAGAAGCTGCATGTGCTCGTGCTTTCACAGAAACTCGCCGTCAACTTGAGTTATGAGACTTTGGAGGCACTTGAGGCGGTAAAGACTTTCTTTCTAATCCTACAGGTGTTACATTGAACTATTTACACATTTTCATCCCGTGTGGTAGGAGAGATCTATTTGCCAAGTTTACTCATGATCGATGACTGAGAGATGTGCTGCTGAGTAACAACAGCTTTTTTTTTTTTGTTGTTGTTGAATCTTACTGTTGTATTTGAAGTTAGTTTGTATAGTTTAAATGTTGCGCTAGGTTTTTTTTATTAACATTAATGTTATAACTAACTGGCTACGTTTAATTACTCATTAACTTTTTTGTAAAGGTTTAAAATTGGGGAGAGAATGTACTATCGAATCAGGATGTTTATAAAACTGATATTTTACAGGATCACAATTTCAATCGAATCTGCCCCAAGATATCATGATATCGTACAGGGAAGTGATTGGCGATTCCCGTCCCTGGTTTATAGGACTAATAACTTCTAAAGCAAGTAGTATATTAAAGTATTCTACATACAGACTGTAGTAGTGAAGATATCATCTGTAGTGTCGTGATGAAGTGCTAATGCTATCGCCAGTATTTCCAGGCTCCTGCATTTTTTCTTATTTAGATCAGGACTGCACAGAATTTTTATAACAATAAAAAAACAAATCACACTGCGATTATTTTTGGCACATTGCAATTACCATTTAAATTGTGAAACATAAAAATGTCAAATTTACCATTCAGATGTCTTTATGTAAGCAAATAATGACACATGATCCCATCAAGAGGATGTGTCTCAGTATTTGCATAGCACTTCAAAAGCTGAATTATTAAAATAAAACTTGGTGATAAATTCATGTATTCCTGACTAATATTCTATAAAATACCCGTAATACATTTGCAGGCTTTTTACAATTACATAACTGCACCCTTCTGTATTGCGCTATAAATTTTCATGCTATTAATCCCACCGCATGTTTATCACGTTTAAACGCATCTGATGTCTAGAATTCCTACTAAATGCTACTGAAGTTGTTACTCGGATCCCTGGTCAGTTATATGTGGTGACTTTTAAAGTGGTAATTCTGACTAAATGGCATTTCAACACTCGGTTTATGCTCCGCCAGACGTGTGAGAGTGAAATCGCTTTAACAAATAAGGGGGTTTTGAGAGCGCATGCTTCATCATCTGTTCAAATAAAAAAAGGGGGGGGAAATAGACTTATCTAGAACATATCACGGCTGTACATGTAACAGGGCTGCACGATTCTTGCTAAAATCTGAATCAATTTATCTCCATCGGAATCAAGATCAGGATTCTCTCATTTTTCTTTTCCCTTTTTTTTTTTTTTTTTTTTTTTCAAACAAAAAATTTATTGGGCTCAAGCAAAAAAAAAAGTTTTTTAATATTGGAGCACTTACGGTAAATAATGTAAAAAGCTCATACTTGTACTCGTCTTCTATACCGCTTTATCCTGTATTCCGTGTCGTGGGGACCTGGAGCCTATCCCAGGAGGCTTAGGGCACGAGACCGGGTACGTTCTGGACAGGGTGCACATCCATCGCAGGACACACACACTCACACTATGGGCAATTTGGGAACTTGAATTAGCCTAACCTGCACATCTTTGGACACTGGGGGATGAAACCGGAGTACCTGGAGGAAAACCACCAAGTACAGGGAGAACTTGCAAACTCCATGCACACAGAGACGGAAATCGATCCTGGCCGGGAATAGAACCCGGTCCCTGCAGGTGCAAGGCGACAGCGCTAACCACTACGCCACCGTGCCGCCAAATGTAAAAGCTGTTGAACATTAATAACTAATAAATAGCATCTGTCCTTTTTGGACCCTCCAGCCGACTACCATACTTTGGTTAGGTAGTCTGAAATTAAATATATACTGAGAATCAACACATCAATTATTTAATGGTTAATTATCTGGTAGTTTTTGTCTCAATTATGCTTGACGTTATGATGTTTCTGATCTGATTTTTTTGTGTGTGTTTAAGACGTACCTTATTCTGATAAATATAATGTGAACCAGCGTATGCGATGATAAAGTATATATTCGCTGCTAAACACACGAACAGAACAAAACGTAACTCCAAACAGGTCCAGTTTCTGATTGGCTGGTATGGTCCCTCCTCTGGCTTCTGATTGGCTGGAATTGAGTGAATAAGCGTTGCGATGGTGAATGCTTGTTGATATCGGAACGTTGTAAATAAGAGAAGCAACAGAGTTGTATGACTTGAATCATTCTCTAATATCTGACCTGATTGGTGAATTGTTAGTGTTTTTTTTTTGTTAGACTGTGTGTGTGACTGATCCATCAATCTGGGAATTGATGTCAAGTAAATAAGCACACATGTACATGCAGCAGCATCATCTGAATTTAGGGAAATACATGCAAGTGAATCACCATCAAGTCGTTGTGTGTATGTGTGAATCAGGATCATGATTTTTGTTTTTTTTTTCCCCCCTTTTCTTCACTCTCCTGTAATCCTGCAGCTCTACATGTGATCTAGGATGTTGCATGATTCAGAGCTCTGGAGTTTCGAGTAATTGAATGTTTGAATATACAAGTGTGCCGAGTGCAAGAACGATCCTATAAGATGTTATTCCTCTATTGAGAGTATGACTAAAGTTGTAGTAAAAGAACCAACTTTTCTTCTGCTATGTGAAATCCATTTAAACTGTAGGGAATGTTTGGTACATTGATTCACCCTTTTACATCCTTTAGATAAACTTACCAAAGTTAAATGGTCTAAAATGGTCCCTTTGGCTGAAACTACAAACCGCTTCCCATTTCCACAAATACTCACCTATTGTGAGAATATCGCTGCTGCTGCTTTTGCATTTATGTGCAATTGATGCAACACCTACATCACTGGAGCGTGGCGCAGGAGAAACGCTCAACGCTGTGACTGAGACATGAAATTTAAGCAAAATAACAATAGTTTTTAATATTTCATAGCCTGTAAGAAATATCACTGCAACAAGTCACAGTAAACCTTTTATAAGATTGAATCAAATCTTATTTAAAAAATAAAATAAAATCACAAACCCCAAAAATTGGATCAAATTTGACAGTCTGCCTGTGATTCACAACACGGTGACACATTGAGTGCTTGTTTATTCTCATGTCTACTTTGCCCCATCCACAGGGAAAGTGGTATCAACAGTTGCGTTGTAGCCCACGTTGTGTGAAAGAGTCTTCTGTCATTTAAAATTGAATACACAACTTACATACACAGACCAGGTCTCACTGCAATACCAAGTAATATCAATTCTCTTAAACAATACTTTGGACAACATATGAACGCTTAATTTACTAAACACCCAGCATAATAATATTTTCAGACATTCATAAATTACAAGTGCAGGTAGTCCCCAACTTACGAACAATGAAATTACAAATTTTCGCAGATATGAACAGACCGCGGTTCTACCAACATTTGTTGATCCAAACAAATTGCAGAAGTCGCTTGTGTATTGTATAAAAAAAAAAAAATCGATACTGCAGTGCATCAGATACCTATATTTATTACTATGATCAGTGTGAGACGGCACGGTGTAGTGGTTAGCACTGTCGCCTTGCACCTCCAGGGTCCGGTTTTGATTCCCAGCCAGGTTCGATTCCCGTCTCTGTTTGCATGTTCTCCCCGTGCTTGGTGTGTTTCCTCCGGGTACTCCGGTTTCCTCCAACAGTCTAAAAGTATGTAGGTTAGGTTAATTAGCATTCCCAAATTGCCCGTAGTGTGTGAATGAGTGTGTGTACGTGTGTGTGCCCTGCGATGGATTGTCCAGGATGTACCCCGTCTTGTGCCGTACGTCTCCTGGGATAGGCTCCAGGCTCCCTCCAGCGTCCCCCGCCCCCCCCCCCCCATCCTGAGTACAGGATTAAGCGGTATAGATGATGAGTGAGATTTTCAGTGAATGTATTAAATGTCTAAAGTCCAGTATATTGTGTGGAGGTGCGGGAGAAATGAGTTGCCCTCACCGGGTTCAACGAATCAGTCCAGCAACACGCTGAAAGAAAATGTCTGTCCTGGAAAGCTGTCCTGGTTGTGAATAATCCTAATTTTGCATAATCCTCAACAAAACAGAGTTCACAGTTAAATACAGATGCGGGAGGTTCATTTCCTTAGGTGTGTTTACAGGTTTTTGCCACTTGATAGTAGGGTTGGGTATCGTTTGGGTTTTTTTTTTTCGATACCGGTGCCAAATCGATACTTTGAAAACGGTACCGGTGCCTGAACCGATACTTTTAAGCCAAAAAATTATAGTGGATGACTCAAGAATAAATTTTTATTGAACAAAAAATTTTACAATATATTAAAAGTTTAAAGTATATATGAATATGTAAGCTTCAAATTTTAGCAATTCATTTGCAGAAATTTCACCATATTTGCCTTTTCTGTCAAAATATGACTCCTTTCCTGACTTATTGCCCTGCACAGGACATGTATAGCCTTCTTTACAATGTGGTCACTGTTGTAGTGCTACTAGTACTAGCTGGAAAGCCATAATTATAAACAGAATCCATGTTACATTAGTTTTTTACAAATCGTTTGTCTATTTGTTAGCATGAATGCAAGATTTGCATTTTGCTATTAACGTTACATTATCCTACTACTAACCTGCGTCATCATAATCGGTGACTCCTTTTTGCTATGGTTGGTATGACTGGGACTGAGGTCGTCCACACTGATAGTGCCAGCTGTTGTCCACAAGAAAACACTCCGTATGCTTTAAACTTTATTCCGTCTGCCCTCGAATGTTTCATTAGACTTGACGTGTTTCCTGCTGTAAAACATTTGCTGCACGTCGCGGTGTCGGAATCCTTTCTTGTGAAATACAGCCACACTTTCGACGGTTTAGTTTTAGGCATTCTAACCAAAGTTGTTTAATTTAGCATGCTAAGCTATCGGTAGACCGCCTGCTGCTGTCAGAGCGAGTGTAACGTTAGTTGCTGCATTCACGCGCATGTCGGATGGTCTCTCATTTCCGGATGATTTGTGCTTTTAATTTTTTTATTTAATCTAATAAACGTTTAATCTACAAAAATATATGAATCTAGAGAACAAATATTTCAATCGACAGTTCAGGCATTTAAGTGGCACCGAAATGAGGCACCGAAATTCGCGTTCTGTTTCAGTCCAGTACATACCGGTTCTATAGGTACCGGTGCCGTATTATTTCCTGAGCTTGTTGAGATTCAGTTTTTAGGATGTTTTATTTATTTATTTATCTATTTATCTTTCCTTCCCCTATTGCCACTGTGCGCCTCTATTATAATATAATTTTCTGGTTATACATGTGTATGTACATAGCATTCACAGTTACTGATGTTTAAAGATTTTGGTTGGGTTTCTTATTGGTTCGATCTAGTGGTTGTGGGCCGGCATTTCACAGGGAAAGTAGATTTTATCTGTATTTGCATAGTTAAATGCACTTTTTTTTAAATAGCTTTTTTTCCCCTCCCCTCTTGCAGGTGGAGGTCCAGGGGAATGACCCATACTCGAGTAATCCCAGCCGGAGTCACTACAGACTGCAGGTGAGGCACACCTTGAACAATGGCATGTTGTTTTTATTGTTTGCTTGATGGGGGAGGAATAAAATATGCTAATGTTATGCAATCCTGAATGCATATTTGTTCACTCTATTTATGAACAAAAACAGCTTTTCTTTTCAAAAAAGGACTATATAGGACTACTATAATCTATCCTTTAAAGTACATGAGCTGGATTATTTGCTTACATTTACTGAATGTGCTTATCCTCTAGTGCTTTGTAGTCAGAATTTTAAAAAAATGTCTATAATCAAATAAATTTTACTCTAAGAAATCTGCAAAAATTAAAACCTGTTCGAGTAAGGTTAAAGGTTGGTATGGCATGATAAGAAAACAAAGAAACAAAATTTAATCACCGAAGGGCGAACCTGTAGTTTATGGTGTCGTCAGCAGTATTCCAATCCATAATGTTAAATTATCACAAGCAAGTCTGGTAAAGAAGTACTATAAATATAGCATATTCACACTACACTGTTGCATAAGCACCATTGTTCTGAATGATTACATGTTGGGAATTAGCAAAGAATCGGAGATGAGTATTAAGTCAGGCTCGACCTGATACTGGGTCGAGCGAACAGGGAGGAGGCGGCCTGAGGGATATTAATAGCATGAACTGTAAACTTTTTTTTGCATCCAACATTTCTGCAAATCCGTGATTCAAACTTCCACCGAAGCAGTTTTTAAAATGATTATTCCATTTATTCTAAGCGGGGAAAAACCTGTCCAAACTCTACAGCGACTAACACCCCCCCCCCCCCCCCCCCCCAAATAAATGAAATGATCGTTTAAAAACTGTGATTTGTATTTATTTTTGCGTAATATTAAAATGTGTTCAATCTGAATCATTTAAGTGTGACAGATATACAAAACAAATCAGGAATGAGGCAAATATTTTATATATATATATTATATAAAGGAGAGAGAAATATTTGCATAGGTATGCTTTGAATATGAATTGTCATTGCCTGTAAAGCAGTGTGATGACGCACATTACCTTTTTATATGGTGTTTTTCTTTTTTTTTTTTTTTTTTTTTTTTGCTGTAACTGAAACACTTTATTCAGCATCATGTGAAACTGTCCTATTTGAATTATCTGTAGACAGACATTTTTTTTCCATAGAGTGTATCTGGAAAGGATTTGCACCACATCACTATTTCCACATTTTATGTTAAACCCTTATGCAAAATGGATTCAATTTATTATTTTTCTCAAAAATCTTCAAACAATATCCCATAATAACAATGTGAAAGAAGTTTGTTCCAAATTTTTATAAAAAACAAAAAAACTTAAGCTTAGGTGTATCCTGTTTTCACTGATCTTCCTTGAGATGTTTCTACAACTTGATTTGGAGTAAATTCGGTTGATTGGACATGATTTGGAAAGACACACCTCAGGTCCCACAGTTAACAGTGCAAGTCAGAGCACAAACCAAGCCATGAAGTCTAAGGAATAGTCTGTAGACCTCCAGACATTAAGGCACAGATCTGGGAAACGGTACAGACAAATTTCTGCAGCATTGAAGGTCCAGATGAGCACAGAAGAGCAGCCATCTTGTAGCATCATACTCCAGATCTGGGGCTGTAATTTGTGCCAAAGGTGCATCAGCAAGAAAAAAAGATTGTTTATGTCCATCAGGTGCCTGTCATGTGCCTTTTACTGAGTAGATGCTTCTGTCTGGCCTGATTGGTTTGAGTGCTGCAGAGGTGGCTGTTCTTCTGGAATGTTCTCCTCTTTCCACAGAGAAACCCTGGACCTCTATCAAAGTGACCATGCCAAGTTCTTGGTAACCTCCGTGATTAAGGCCCTTCGCTTACTTTGGCCAGACGGTCCGCTTTAGGAAAGGTCCAGGTGCTTGGAGCAAACTTCCATTTATGGACGATGGAGGCCACTGTGCTCACACTGTATTTTTATTTATTTTTTTTATTAAATTTTTTTTATTGCAAAGATTTTCAGCAAACTTTTTTCCTTATGTTGTCGTCATGGGGTACTGTTGGTAGAATTTTGGGGAAAATACCGACTTTAAATCTATTTTGGAATAAGGCTATGCTATAAAATGTGGAAAAAATGAAGCGCTTTGAGTACTTTTCCAGATGCACTGTATGTGTCATGTATTTGCTGTGAATTTGCATGCATGTATTTGATGACCGATATCTATCTCTCTCTCTCTCTCACTTCTCCCTAGGATCGTCAAGGACGTGTCAAGTAAAAGCCACTTGTTTTTTTGGGGGGGAAAAAAGACTGACAGGGTCCTGTTCTCCCCAACCATACATCCAGATGTTTTCGCTGATTATTCTGGGAAAAAGACTTATCCAAGGATTCAAAGCAAGAAAAAAAATGAATGAAAAAAAAAAAAACCTAAATGAAGACTCTTCTCTTGATTTCTGTTGACTTTAAAGACTTACTTTGAACTTGTAGTAAAGGAAAAAAAAACGATTATTCATAGGACTACAACTTAATTCTATAGGATGCTTAGGTGATCATTTTCACTCCTCCTTTTTTTTTTGTCCCAGTCTTCTTTTTTTTTTTTTTTTAACCCCTCTCTCCCCCCCCTCCCCCCACTGCCTCCTCTTTTTCTTCTCGTTTTTTTTTTTTACTTTTGTTTTTACAGTCCAAGAGCAAGGCTGGTCTGCCCCTCATCACTAAAGCCTATAATGGATTTTTTTTTTTTTAAGTATTGGATTCTAACGCCCTGCCTAAACTGGTAGTCTTTCATTTGTTTAACCCCCCCCCCCCTCCCCCCGAAACAATTCGATCAGGATGCACAGTGGGAGTGGCCTTTCAGTGAAAGTTGCATTATTAATAATTCTACAGTAACCTGTGCAAAATGTGACTACCTTTCACGAAAATTAAAGATGTTCTTATCTCTCATAAGAGCGAAAACATTTAATCACCATGAATATTCTGGATTTTTTTTTTGTCCTTTTTTTTTATGACTGGCAGAAGAAGAGCGGGTTTTTGTCAGGATAAGCAAAACAAACACCAGGAATGTTAAGTTTGTTTGTATAATTTTTTATGGTGTGCAAAAATGGGGCTGTGTTTAAAAGTTTTTTCTTATTTAGTTTTTTTTTTACCTTTCCCCCTTTAAGTAAAAAAAAAAATGATGCTATGGGCTGCTCTCTTCTTGTCATCCATTTTTCTTTCTCTTCTCTGTTTCTTAAATCAGCATCGAGGAGGGCTGTGGACCTCTTTCTATTACTCAGTTCATGAAAATAAATGTGGTATACTCAGCACATGTTGCATTCTCCACTTGTTTGACTACATTCTTCACTTCCCCACACTAACCCATGTTCCAAGTTGCCTAGCTGTCCCCTCTACCCTCAATCCCTTCAGTAGCCGCCTCCATACTCCCCCCACCATTCCTGTAGTATGTTAATGCTCATGCATTTTAAAAAGGGGTCCTGCAAAACTTCCTGGCTCTGGTCAGAATAATAAAAAAGGCTGCTAAAAAGCTGTAGTCTGGTTTAATTTTCCTGGGTCGCAGTTGTGCATGTAGCAAAAGAAAAAGAATCTGCAAGATTTAGTGGGATGAGCAGTGGGTGTGATGATTGTGCTGAGAAAGTCTTATATTTTAAAATCTTATTTATTCCAAAGTAAGAATATGTAGGAATTATGCAAGTTTTATGATGTTGGTGAATAAGTGAAAATGCAACAGACATTGAAAGGCTTTTGCAGGGTGCTTGGTCTAATAAATATACTTTTTTCAGTGCTGGTTCTGCTAACCACTTAAATGAGGATGTTTGTGAACAGATGTTGAGTTATGTATGGGTTAATGTTACGCCAGGGTTTTTCCCCCCACTTATTTATTTAATGAAAACTATTTGAACAGTATAGTTCTGACATGGCTTTTACCTTTTTTCTTTTGTACACAGTTTAAATATATAGTTTGTATAGCGCTTTTTATGCCTCAAGAAAACAAAATCCTTGAGACAACCTTAAACCTTGGTTCTGTCTGGTTTTAACGGGTGCTCAGTATGAGTGTACTGTGTATAAAAGCATTTTCATATACAGTATATATTACAAGAGGCATTCCTGTCAAACCGGGATTTGTGTTGAAATTTCTGCTGAATGTGCAAACATTCTTAAGAAGGCCAAATATCCACGCATGCAGCCATTCCTGTGAACGTTCAGCGAATGGAACACCTGTGAGAACTGTACACAGTCATTCGCCAGCGCCTCTTGCACATTACAGGAACTCAACTGGGAGTTCTTGCCACATCCCCCATACAGGTCCTGTCCATGTTTGGGGTATTTCAGATGGAGGATGGATGTACTGACAAACTTTCTAACTTGTTTTATTTCCCTGCTAAGCGACAGTTTGCGTTGTGGTATAGCGGTCTACCTCACCGCTTTGGGGTCCCCAATCTCTGATTACTCTCATGTTGCTCTTCTAGGTTCTTCAGTTTCTTCACTCCTTGGATTTCTGGGATAGGATTCAGAAGCACCAGCAATCCTGACCGGAATAAAGCATTTAGTGTAGACAATTGTTGTGACCAGCACCATTCGTTAAGCTCCTAACAAACCAGTGACCCTTTATGCTGGTCCCAAGCCCTGGGAGGCTGCGTATAAACATTATAGCGGTACTTAGTTTGGCTAAGATAAATTCTCCTAGGTGCGGACATGAATGTATGTGTGTGTATACTGTAGTGACGTGTGATGGTGTTTGTACTCTCCTTTCAAACCAGGTGTTCACAGGATAAGCTCTGGGTCCATCATGAACTTGACCAGGATCAACTCACTCCTCGACTATACGGTTCTATTCTGTATACAGGGTTGCAGGAAGCCTGGAGCCTATCCCAGGAGACTTGGGACACAAGGTGGGGTACACCGGGGACGGGGTGCCAATCCATTGCAGGGCAAACACACATGGATATTACAGGCAATATTGGGCCAATTAGTCTAATCTGCACATTTTTGGCCACGGGGAGGAGAACAAGCTAAATTCTTGCACACAGACCCAAGGTGGGAATCAAACCTGGACCCTAGAGGTGCTAACTACTAAGCCACTTTAGCTAATTTACATGAAACATTAATTAAACCTCTACATCACATAGAAAGCATGATGTCATGTCCTAGCCCACTTCAGTCACATGGTCTTGAAAAAGCATTACCAAATACTAAAATTATTTTTACTTTTTCATTTACATTTAACGTCTCATGCTTAAAAAAAAATCATGAGTCTGTTTTGGCTTTTAAATTTTTATTTTTTTTATTGTGTGTGTGTGTTTGTGCCCTGCCATGAATTGGCCCCCTATCCAGGGTGTGTGTACCCTTCCTTGTTAGCCTTTTAGCATGAGCTTAAGCTGAGGTAATTTAGTAAGGAAAAGTCTTCATAAATTGGCTATCAGAAACGATTTATTGTCTAAAATACTCAAAATAAGCAGGAGCTAGCAATTAAATGGGTAATGTGAATGTGTGTTAAATTTGAGTGAGGTAAAAAATGTGAGTATTTTCCCTTTAAGGAAAATAGACTATTCAGGAAATGGCGGCCTGGTGCCGAAATTAAAGGCACTGACCAGTAGAGGGCAGCAAATCTCCTGCAACGTTCCTATCCTGAGTCTCCAGAATTCCTGTCAGAGCAGCAATAATGTATTTTATCCTGGCAGGAATGTGTGAATGGGAGTTATTTGATTTGTAAAAAAAACAAAAAACAATAAGATAAAAGGGCAGCTGCTTATATGCGTGGGGGAAAAATAGCTTTTTTCAAAAATAATTATATTTGTAATGTCATTGTGAGTGATTGTTTGATGTTTAAAGCTGCACATTCAGATTCACTCCACTATACTGAATGTTATAGAAATTTGAATTATTTCTTAATTTTAGATATTTATATATTTGATTATATACGTCTAATTTTTTAAATTATCTAGACACGATCTGTCAAATGAAACATTTTCGATAAAATTATATATTTAATTTCATAACGAACAAACAAATTTCCAGTAATTTTTCATGTCATTAACAAAAGCTGGATATTACATAACAGACCCATAGCGTAAGCAGAAAAAGATAATGATGGCTGCTGGCTTTTGCATAAATAAAAAAAAAATAGTGCGACTGTCTGAGTCTTCAGAAGAACTGTGATTGAAGAACTGATTCCCCAAGAAGATCAATAAAACAAGCTAATTAACTCATTAAACTTAAATTGTATCTGAGGCTAATGCTCTTTTTTTTTAATTATCCCACTAAATGGCGGCTTTGTTTAGTCTATATAATTTAGTCTATAATTTTTTTTTTTTTTTTTACTGCACATTAAAGTTATTTTTATTTAGGATCATTTAATTTCAGTATTTTTGTGGGTATCTTTGCTTTACAGCATTTGTCTCTGACGGTACTGGATATAATTGTGTGTGTGTGTGTGTGTGTGTGTGTTTCTGCTGTCAGCACAGCATTATCTGCTATTCAGCATGTCTGTTTATTTGTGATGTCACATGGTTTATAGTTAATATCTTAGATATTAACAGAGGATGTACAACAAATAGCAGAAAACATAGCCCTCTGACATCACCTACACATACAAACACACCCTTTATAAAAAAAAAAAAAAAAAAAGAAAGTAGTAATAGACCTTGTTTTTTCTGCAGGCCTTTATTCAGATTCAGAAGACGTTATTGCATTTGGTGAATTTTGCAACGGTCGACCTGTCAGGGAGGTCAAACCCATCCATCAACTAGAGGCCTTCTACTCATTAAAGATTTAAGTCCATTATTGCAAAAGGTGGAAATTTTGTGTGCGTTTGCAAGAAGTCATGTGGCTACTATAGTAAACTGGGTGATCATACAGTAGGTGTGTATTTTAGGTAGTCTGTACATTTTTTTTTTGTGTGTGGAGTCAACGATGTGTAAAGTGGCACGTGGCGATGCCTATGGCCTTCTCTAAATCAGGGTTCCTGAAGGTTTCACTTTTGACCTCTCGCTCTGCGTCTCAGTCTCTCTTGCTGTCCCAGAGGAACACGCAGTATTACGGGACGCAGAAGCGACAGCAGGATGGGGGAAGGCACGTGTCTGTAAGAGCAGTGCGTTTTAGACAGTCACCGTCTGCCCGTCCCCGTCCCCAACCCCCTTCAGTCTTGTCCAATCAAGGTCTTAAAATACATCAGCACAAAGGGACGAGATTAAGCGACTATTCAGGATTATTTTTTTTTTTATTATTAAAACACTAAGGTTGGCTGAGAATAGATAATAGAAATGTATGATGACTGAGTGAGCTGATTGAGACACTAACATACAGTATATTTAACTGCTTCTCTATTTTCCATATTTATCTACACACACATGCATGTGCAGTAACATTCAAAATTGGTTGTATATGTTAAAGCCAAAACTATTGCTGTAAAAAGATGTCTATATTGCATATTTAATATATACTGTGAATGGTTTGAGAGATAGATAGATAGAAATTAATTTAGCATCTTTTTGGTATCTTTATGAATTTCTATGCTTTCATTTGTATCTGGTGAACATGCATAGGAATATGAATTAAAAAACAGCAATGTCATTTATACATTTTCATTTTTTTTGTATATATAATCACGGACTATGTATTGAAAATGAGCGTGGATTTGCTGGTATGTAACTATACAACGTTGTCAATACGTATGTTGAATTTGCGTTGTGCCAAGGTTTGGAGGCTTGATGTCGAATTTGAACCATGCACGTGCCCGTTAAACAGTCACGCGCGTCACCTACAGTATGTGTGTCCATGCCTTTATATTTATTATTAGACCACGTGTATAATTACAGCATTAAAAACATGTCGAGTGAAGTGTTAAATAAGGGTGTCTGAAAGCGTTGTAGGGACAATTATTCATTTCAGTAATGGAAGAATTGGAAAAGAAAAAAGTTTATATCTTATTATAAGGAGTCTTTTGTGCCATATAACAGAGAGCTTTGATATTATTCGAGGGACTCAGCAAACGTGCTCGAGGATGCATTTGATAAATTATATTAAACAAGGTCTATATAGATCTGTGTAACTTAATCTCGACTTCAGCTGTGCTTAACCTATTGTGCGTGCTTTTATTGATTTGATGTGACATCATGGTGAATTATTAGTGACTTAAAGTCGAGAGGGGGATAATAAAGTAATATTTTCTATCAGAGAAGGACACTACAAGGGATTTGGTCTTCTTGAATTTCTTTGATATATATAATTTCATGAACCAGGTATTTTTATTCCTTTATTATTATTATTATTATTATTGTTATTATGATCTTAACATCCTGTGTACAGGTCAGGTCCGTTGTGCATTTCGCCGCCTCAATGTGCACAATTGCGCACAGATCAGCATACAGGCCCTGACGTCTCTCTGATAACGCACAGACTGGTTTAAGACGCTTAAAAGCGTTTATAGGATTCATAACATAAATATTAAATTTATAACAAAACACAAAATCAGACGGGAATGTTAAAGGATGAGCCTGTGCTTGGTTTTGTGGAAATGCAGTGTGCAGTATCTCTGATTAATAATGTACTCATGTACTAGTTTTAGATTATTTTTAATGTAAAAAAAAAAAAATATATATATATATATATATATATATATATATATATATATATAAAAAATTTTTATTTTTTTTTTTATATTTTTATGTTAGCATATGTGTCTGTGTGTCCTGATTGTAGGTCACAATAATAATAATGCAACCTTGGCTGTTTTTTGGCCTGACTGCGAATGCTGTGTCTGTATCCCAACCCGCTCATATGATATATACAGTATACACCACTATGGAGCTATAAAAAAAAAAAAAAAAAATCCATTTCGCTCCACATTACACTGCTCTATATGTTTGTCCAAATTTAAATAGTTTAGAGCGATGATTTCTGCATGTAATGTAATGTGACAGAATGAGGTCCCTGATGCACCCTGTGACCTTTAGGTCTTTATTAGGCTGATGGAATTTTGGCTGAAAACTGGATAACATGCTGACGTTTGAGTGAATCCTGTGCTGTGAAGGCACAATTAATGTACAGTAGTTCAGAAAAGGAAGGAAAAAGGAAGGATGAAAAGAAAGCAACCCAATCCACAATTATGCTTAAATAAAGCTTTATTTCAGGTTCATGCACAAGGCCTAGTGCACAGACAGACACCAGAGTCAGTATTAAACAGTAAATATTGCCAGTCTGTGTTACCGGTGTGACATTAACGGTAGGGCCGCTCTAACCTGTGTCGTTTCTGAGGTTGCGCCCGATTGTCTGTCTCAGTACTTACACTCCGCTCCACGTCTCGGTGAGCCGGGTGGTGTGTAACAGTTCTTCTCTTGGCATTCACCGCGTGCCTTAATTGTATTGAAATTAAATCAAGGTCCACTGTGAACACAAAGAGCTCGAACCTACGGATCCATAGCTCACACCTGCATCTCTGTTCCTCTCTTCCTGATCCTTTCTCTCATTATCGCCCTGAATCTACGGTGTGCGTAATCTTCTCCCATTCTTCTCCTTCTCCTTTTCATCCTTTGGTCTGTCGTAATATTTTCTCTCCCCTTACTTGCTCCCTTGTCTCTGTAATTGCAGTCCACACACACACACACACACACACACACGCTCCTACTGTAATTTCTCTCTTTCATATACATTCACACCCAGCTCTATCAAATAGCAGTCCATCCATACATCCACCATGACGCCATCTTCTTCCCTGTTGTGTAAATACTGCATGTGTGAGTCTGTGTGTGATTATATATATGTGTGTGTGTGTGTGTATATGAGAGGCGAAGTGTATATAGAATAAACCTGCTTTCCGAGGGATCTTGATCCTGATGCGAGATGAAATCCGAACGCCTTTCGCAGCCAGGCAGCATGGAGTCGACTTCAGTGCTTTTTTTTTTTTTTTTTTTTTTTTTAGCAACAGAGCATTATGTAAGAAGCAGCCTCATCACACACACATGCGCACACACACGCACATATTACAGCATAGACCTGAGGAATTCTGAGCACCAGCCACGTTCCTATGCATGCTAATATGCTAATATACAACAGAAAGAGAGGAAGAGAGAGATGTGAATTCTCAGCTCATTCTGCTCGAGCATCCTTTCAAGACTCACCTCAGCATCGTCGTCCATGTTGAAGCTCACAGAGGCACCGCAATGTAAAGCTATCCGCCTCTACTGAAGGGAGCTCTACCGCTCTCTCTCTCTCTCTCTCTCTCTCTCTCTCTCTCTCTCTCTATCTTTCTCACTCTCTCTCCATCCTTCCCTACCCCCACCTTATTCCTCTCGCCTCTCTCTCTCTCTCTCTCTCTCTCTCTCTCTCTCTCCGCATTCCCTAATCACAGAGATGCATGCACAACATACAGCCATTATAACCCCTATACGTCTATACACAAAACATAACATATCATAACATACAAAACAATATAAAATCAAAGAACATTACATTTAGATACATTTTCTTTTCTGTTCTTTTTTTTTTTTGTTTTGTTTTTTTTTTGCTTTTACATTAAACAATTAAAAATAAGATGATAAGAGACAGAGATCCCTGCGCCACCACCATCTTGTCCTCCTTCTCATTTCAAGAATAGCTGGTGAATCCCGAGAAAGGAGCGTATACGTCCCGTTTTTTTTTTTCTCCTCCCGGCACCGTTTCATGTTCTCCGTCCATGGAGAACCTCCTGCAGCAGTCGCTTTCAGAAGAAGATGCGCCTCGGACGAGGAGAAGAAGCAGGATGGCGGCGCGAATTTGCATGGATGGATGGGACAGGACAGAGGGAGGTATGTAGGTAGAAATGTAGCCAGGTAGCACTGTATCACACATGCAGGAATAGAAAGAAAAAACAACAACAACAACAAAAAAAAAAAATTTTTTTAAATGATGCCGGTGAGAACGGCGGAGTGTCGTTCACCTTCAGTGCTCCTCCCTGGGAAAAAAAAAAAAACAAGCAAAAAGAACCTCCATACCTTAACCTATTAAAAAAAATCCTTCAGTGGAGTTTGGCTACACGGAGGAATATTTAAAAAGGAATATCGTTTTAAGATGGATATACATATATAACAGAGGCGGTTTATATATGTATAAAGATCCACAGAGGAGACGAGGGAGAGGAGGCATGAGAAGGAGGAAGAACATCTCACTTTCTCGCTCACAAACACTCACACACACACACACACACACACACACACACACTCAGATGCACTGTGCAGAGTGCACGCTTCAGCTCCAATTTATGCTCTCTGTTTGACACCACCCCCACCTTTCTAGACACACACACATACACACACACGTATACACGTCCCAGCTGATCACGGTGGACGGATTAGACTGCGGGGACAGCTGGCAGGGATTACACACACGGGGGGGTCGGACAAGATGGGGGAAGGAGAGGACCTCGGTGACGGGATGCGCACACGCTCATATACACACACACACACACACACACACACACACACACTTGAATACACACTCATTTATATCACTATGACCTTTTCAGTCAGTGTGCAGGTGACATCATGCACAAATAAGAAGTTAAAAGTGCACACACTAATATGTAGGTCCATTTGTGCATGTGTGTGTGTGTGTGTGTGTGTGTGTGTGTGTGTGTTAAAACCAGACGCTAATATTAAATGTATGTTAATATGTGCGAGGCATGTGTGTCTACACTCTGGGGGACGCCAAATTCTGTGGGTGACCTCTGACCTCATATCACTCGATCATTTTGGGGCGATCAGCTGATTGGAGAGGGGTGGAGTGGGAGGTGGGGGGGCAAAACAGTGGAGGCCCAATCTGCTATCCCAGCATGCACCTCCCTTCCCCCAAGCAAACACACATGCACATGCACACACACACACACACACACACACACACAAAATTGTTCCAGCAGAAATGTAAAATGTATATTGCATGCCAGATTATATTGCAATCAAATTAAACGTCGCAAAGGACATATTATTATTTACCGAAAGCATCGGTGACGAACATGTAAAGCACGAAACAGACGACATCAGGGATTATGATATGCATTTTTCATGCATTTTATCAGGTTTTTACTGATGATTACATGATTGAAAAAAAAACAAAAATGTTCATTTTACTATATAAATATAAATATATAATTTTTTTCTAATAATAATAATAATAATAACATTTTTTATATTTATCGTAATTTTTTAAATATAGATCATGCTCCAAAAATATTGAAAATAAAACATGTTCAAATATAAACCAAATAAACCTAATATTATATTGTACACGTATGAACTAGTAATCTTTGTATTAGCAGCAAAGCTAAAAAAGAAAAGGTTTAGACAGTAATTTGGTTTCAATCTTCAATAATAATTTTTTTGTTTTCATAAGGTATGTGTTTTTTTTTTTATTATTGTTTTTTTTTTTTTATTATTATTATTTTTTTTTTTTAATTATTATTATTGTTTTTTTATTATTGTTTTTTTTTTTTTTTTTTTTTTGCTGATTTATTTATTTATTTATTTATTTTAACATAAACGTTTTCATGAGTTCATGCTGAGATTTGAAAAAACAAAACCAAAGATAAACAAGCTTGCAATGAATGGAATGCTATGATTTCATTTTCGTACATCTTGACGAGACGAATGAATTTTTTCTTTATAGAAAAAAATCCCGGTCTCGGTATTAGTGATGTACGTATATTTTATACATGCACCGTTCCACTGTCTAAACGTCACACGTTATCAGGTCCTGTGTGCCCAAATGATTGAAATTCACCAATTTGCATTCTGATTTTCCATTTTCTTTCTTGTTGATTCAATACATTTTTGTACTTAAAATTAAAAGAAGGCATTGAAGAATGCATACGTGAGTTATTCTTTCCCGAGTTATCTTTTCTTTTATGCATGTGTTCCTGTTCCATGGGGTAAATGCCTGAAGCACCAAACACACAACCTCTATGTGATTGCCAAAACACCCACCCACACAATGTGTGTGTGTGTGTGTGTGTGTGTGTGTGTGTGTGTCAGCATGATAGCCCACAATAATTTAAAACCCTTAAGACCTGCTTAGATGTTCCTTCTAGAATCTGGTAACAATAGGTTCTATGTGAAAGTAAGGGTTCCAGTTAGAACCATTTTCAAATCTAAGAACGTTTTGTTCCTCAAGATTTTTTTGAGGAACCTTTTATTGTAATCTTATATTTACTCTTGTGATGTCTACAATCTGTAATCTGTTCTGAGATGAGCTAATCGAAGCTTTCACTGAAATATAGTTGAAGAGTTAGTTACTAGTGTGTGTCCAGGATTTGGGTCATTACAGCATGAAATCTAGAACATCATCATCTTCTGTGGTTGTGAAGCCTTTCTATGGGAAAATAAATCTATATAGAAAACTAGAACATTAACGCACACTAGAAAACTGGAGTGTTTCAACAATTAGGAAGGTGAAAGATTATTAACACTTTCCAAAGAACCAGAAGTGTGTATGGTGTACGGTTAGGGCTGGTTAGCTAGTTAGGATTAGGGTAAGGTGTTATTTTGCTATAGTAGTGTGTGTGTGTGTGTGTGTGTGTGTGTGTGTGTGTGTGTGTGTGTGTGTGTAGGGGGGAATGTTAGATGTTCATTTCCATATTGCAGGCTTCATCGTGTCAGTATTGCAAAATCCAAAGCTGCAATAATAACAAACATGGCATATATGGTGGCGTTTGTGTGTGTGTGTGTGTGTGTGTGTGTGTGTGTGTGTGTGTGTACATGTGCGTAAAGAATGGCGATCTAAAATATTAAAAATTTACAATGTACAATGCTAAAGCATGAATGCATTGTCTTTGTGTGTGTGTGTGTGTGTGTGTGTGTGTCTCCATTGTAGCACAATTAGCATTTATACTAAAGATGTTCCGATACCATTTTTCCCCTCCCGATACCGATTCCGATACTTGGGCTCAGGGTATCGGCCGATACCGAGTACTGATCCGATACCTGGGTGTGTATCTGTACAGTGTGTATATATATATATATATAGCATTTCTTTTTTTAAGTAAAATACTACTAGCCCTGTGTAACGGGTTCGACCCTAAGTGCACGGGCGACACCATGAAACACGGACACGAGGCGAGGTCTTACAGGGAAAAGGGTAATTTATTTAGAAAAATGGGGAAGGAAAGGGTTAAAGGTGAAGTAAAGGTGCCGCGGGAGCTCGCGCAGCTCGTTCACGCACTCCTCTCGCGGAGATCAAAAGCGCTCTTGTGCCACTGTCTCTCATAAAATCCACCGCGTCGCAAAGTCCAGCTTCCCAACAGTCAGACCCCGAGCTACACTCCCTGCTGTGTTTTATAGCGCCGGGATCATTAGCGGCGATAGCTCATGGGCCGTTGCCTGATTCTGCGGCTCTGCTCCTTCACATACCTAAAGGGGGGGGGGGGGGGGGGGAGGCCGCCTAACTAGTGAGCGAGGAGCGATATCAATTTGGGTGCACGCCCCTCACAGGCGCACGCCGTGACACTCTGTAAGTAAGCTAAGCTAGCAAAGCTAGCGGGCATAAATAGGTTATGTTTAGGAAAATGGTATCGGATCGGTACGTGGACTCAAATACTCGCCGAATCCGATGCCAGATTTTTTTGTGGTATCAGCAGCATTTCCGATACCAGTATCGGAATCGGAACAACCCTAATTTATACCATGTGAAAACCGGCCCAATCCCAATGTCACTGCAGCAATTGTCAGAAAAGCTCAAACTAGAAACAATTATTTTTAGAGGCAAACTTGTTCTTCTTCTTCTTCTTTTTTTCATAAATACAGAAAAACAAACTTCATTGCATGAATTTCACGATTTCGACATGTATGAATATTTATGATTATACACTATTGGTGTAATGTTCTACTTTGTGATATATTAACCTTTAGAACAAGAAGAACTTTTTTTAATGATTATGTTGCGCAATACAAGTGGAGTTTTGCTGTAATATTAATAATATTTCAAAAAGCACAATGAATTTGCAAGACACAAAGTGGGTTTTGTACACAGTGGTTTTTTTCTTTACACAGTGGGTTTTGTAGTGATTCTGTTCAATGGGAGATCAATAAAGCATGAAAAGAACATGTAGATAATAACATCATTATGCTGAGTGTCTCAACATAAATGATCATCTTTCTGTCCTCACATTTATTCCCTACAAAAGCGAACCCTAGCATCAGTACCAATACTGAGACCCAGGAAAAACTGAGCCTCTCCTGTATTTTATTATTATATGTTCCCATAACTTTTTCCTCTTTTTTTATTTGTGATTCTAGTCTCGTCTAAATCCTTGTCCTGTCATATATTCACACCCTCCTCCTGTGTCTTCATCTAGTTGTGAATTCATACCATGAATTTATTCTGTTAAGGGACCTGGGCCTTGTTTCCTTCAGTTTTCATTTTTATATTATGAATTTTATGTTTGATGCTACAGTTCTGTACATCACTGATAATGAATCTTTTTTGCCATACAATCTTTTCTTTTTTTTGTTTTAGAATACAGAGGCATTGTGCTGAATTAACCTTATGGATGCTGTGCAAGAACATTATTCAGGTAGAAGATATATTGGTAAAAGTATTTACTTGTAAAAGTAAAAAAATAAAATAAATTCAATTATACAGTACATCCTTTATTTCTAGGTAAATATTCACCAGTACCTTTTTACTTAATATATAAAACATAATTTATGACTAACTACAAGTTCATCATTCCTTGGCCCCACAAGTCTCGCTAGTCATAAGGGTATTGTTCAAACTTAGACAAACTTATGATACAGCTTGCTAAATAACTAACGTTTTATTGTTTTTAATAGATGCTAAGGAAAATTGGAGACATAACCTAAACTAAACATAGCTATACACAGTTATTTTATTTTAACTTTAATTTTTATATTTTATTTTATTCTTTCCTAGTTAAATTTGTATAGTCCCTATGCTGAACTGGTCTTCATGTCAATTTAAATAATTTTTGTCAAAATAAATTTTCACCTGCACAACACACATGATGTTATAATTTCTATCTGTTATCACCCAGATGAGGATGGGTTCCCTGTTGAGTCTGGTTCCTCTCAAGGTTTCTTCCTAATGCCATCTCAGGGAGTTTTTCCTTGCCGCCATCACCCTTGGCTTGCTCATCAGAGACATTTCATTCATTCGTCTCATTATTATTATCTACACATTTTTCTCACACATACACATTTCCAATTATTTTCTTTTCTAAAATTATTATTATTATTATTATTATTATTTATTTATTTATTTATTTATTTTTGTTGTAAATTTTCTTTCATTTTTGTGAAGCTGCTTTGAGACAATGACCATTGTTAAAAGCGCTATATAAATAAAATTGAATTGAATTGAATTTAATTTACCCCCTATTTTATTTTTCATATTTATTTCCTGTTCATAGTTTTTTATTTTAAGGTCACTAGCAGTTGTCTAAGCATTTCACTGCATATCGTACTGTGTATGACTGTGTCTGTGACAAATAAAATTAGAATTTGAATTTGATTTAGCTACCTTGCTATGAAGCAGGATAATTTTAAGCTTATTAAATTTAAATTGCAAGCTACTTTAACCTTAACCAACTAGCACATGTATGTAACACGCACATGTTTCAACCTAACCTAGCTATTTAATTTAACTTAAATTTAAATGAACTTTTTAGAAAAATTTTATTTCTTTAGATTTAGAAAGATCATTTATTAATTATTTAATTATTTCTTGTTTAAGATTTGTAACAAAGACTTTGAAAGTCAAAACAAAAATGTAAATTTAATTTCTCTTGGAAATGTACTTGGCGTGGACACGTTTTTCCAAAAATCCTCAACAAAAATAGCTTCGAAATAACAGTTTA
This sequence comes from Channallabes apus, assembly GCA_030522415.1. Taxonomy (NCBI): domain Eukaryota; kingdom Metazoa; phylum Chordata; class Actinopteri; order Siluriformes; family Clariidae; genus Channallabes; species Channallabes apus. The sequence continues at coordinate 34,496,479 of CM060116.1, read as the reverse complement.
ACAAACAGACTTTTTCACAAACTGTTATAATAATAAAATAATAACGTTTGCTATTAATAAGAATATGCTTTATCTTATAACAATACCAAATATAAGAAATAACAAGTGTTAATACAGGTCCAAGGTGGCATTTTAGTTATAAAAAAATTTGACATACTGTACATCGCTACTGTACAGCACAAAACCAAAACACTCTGTTTCATCAGGAGGTCTGAAAATCTCAACTAAAATGTCTCTGAAGAATTCACAGCACAGTTTTTATAGCACACCAGTGCTGTTTGCATGATCCTATCACCCGTTTGTGATAGTGAGTTCTCCAGTGTGTATGTATGTGTATGTATGTGTGTGTATGTGTGTGTATGAGAGTGCAGAGTGTAGAGTTGGAGTTGATTTCGGCCCGATCGATGCTCTGATCTCCCTCGGGGTCAATCACTGGTCGACTTCAACGACCCAGATACCGCTCTCAATTTCATTAGTGTAACCACATTCATGGAGCTACAGCGTGACTGGTGTGTGTGTGTGTGTGTGTGTGTGAGAGTCTAAGTTGTTTAAGTTAACTGTGTTAAGCTTGTGTGAGCTCGTAAGTTGTGGTGTCTTGTCCTTCTTTTGAAATCTTTTTCTTTTTTTCCAGGTTGCCCGCTCACTATTTCTTTATGTCTAAGCTCATTTCACAATAATAATAATAACAATAATAATAATAATAATAATAGAAGTTTAATTACAAAACAAACATGATTCACTTCCTCTCTGCCTCTTTGTTTCACTCTTCCTCTGATAGCAGCCAGCAACAGCACATCAGTTCTCCCAAAATCCCCTTGCTCTCTCTTTCTCTCCCAAAATCCCTCTCTCCACCCCACCCTCCACCCCCACATGCAACAACCCAGTTTCCAGTGCCTCTCTGAAACAAATCTCTCCGTGACCCACTTCTGCTCTTGTCCCATTTTCGTGCGTGTGCAGGGATGCGAGCCTTGCTATGGCTTCAACCAAAGCGGAAGAAACTGTATTTTTCTTTTTTTCTTTTTCTTTTCTTTTTTTTTTTGTTCTAAAAAAGAGGAAAATTATGAATGTGTTTCGTTATTTATCATTTATTTAACCACATGCGATCCCTCTGAGCTTCACGAGAAACATGTGCGTAATTTATAATACAATAAACAATCAGAATTATTTTTGTCAAGTCTTCGTGAGCAAAAATAAAACACATACAGAACAGCAAAACCCAAAATCGAGTTAACAAATGTCAAAACACAGCAGCGAAATAGAAAACACAGTGGAAAATGTGGCAACACAGCAGCAAACGAGAAAAAGGTAGACGCAAAAACAACAAAAAAAAAACTCAGCAGCAAAGGTAAAAACACAAATGCTAAAGCACATAAACCAAAGCAGAACGGTAAAAGAGAAAACACAATAGAGGAAGAAAAAACACAAAAGTGAAAGAAAAGAAAAAAAAACAGCGAAATCAGCAGCAATGCAGAAGAGCAAAAGCAAAACAGAGCAGAAATGCACAAGAAATTATAAAAACACAAGAGAAAATAAAGAAAACAGCAGAAAAAGCAACAAAGAAAAACATCCAAAGCAAAAACAAAAAACAAAACAAAAGAAAAAAGCTAAATCAGAACAGCAAAAAATAATAAAATACAACAACATCCGGTCAAAATGGAAACAGTAGGTCTTTACTGAACATCACATGCTTGTTTTTGATTGAACATGAAACAATGTAGCCAGAAATGTAAACATGATGTTCAATCAAGATCTGGCGTTTCCATTTTCAGTGAATCTTGTTGTTTTTCGCTATTGTTGTTGTATTTTTGTTTCTTTAGGTTGTGCTTTGCGACTATAGGGCCACTCTAGGTGTTTATTCTGAAATGCTTTTCTCCTCACCACGGTTATAAGGAGTGGTTATTACCGTACCTGTTCTGTTGCTTCAAACCAGACGGACCCTCCTGTCCTCTTCAAAGCATTTCCTGCTGAAGAACTTCTGCTCACTGTACAGTTTTTGTTTTGAAGGCTTTTCCCATGCTCTCACATGTATAGAATTCATCATCATCATCATCATCTTCTATACCGCTTTATCCTGTATTTAGGGTCGCGGGGGACCTGGAGCCTATTCCAGGAGACTCTGGGCACTAGGTGGTGTACACCCTGGACAGCGTGCCAATCCATCGCAGAGCACACACACACACACACACACACACACACACACACACACACACACACACACACACACACACACTCATTCACACACTATGGTCAATTTAGGAACGCCAATTAGCCTAATCTGCATGTCTTTGGACTGTTGGAGGAAACCGGAGTACCCGGAGGAAACCCACCAAGCACGGGGAGAACATGCAAACTCCATGCACACAGAGACGGGAATCGAGCCTGGCCGGGAATCGAACCCGGACCCTGGAGGTGCAAGGCGACAGTGCTATGGATAGAATTATCTATTTTAAAGATCTAACAAACAAATTCAAACAGCTGCCCAACTTTGACTTCCATTGAGGACGAGTTTGAGTATTCAACTTTCTTTTATACTGAACTTTCCTTATTGATGAGAAAGACCTTTAAACCGTTCTATAATCACACATATGAACTACATACAGTACAGAGATTAGATCGAAAATCTCTAGAGGAAAAGTGCGCAGGAAACGGTCGACTCACTTCCTGATTAATAATAAACGTGATACTCGTGACATTCCTGATGATAACACCACGTCACACGCGCCGGAGAAAAGCCGAATCAATTTTGCGGCCTAGTTAAGCAGAGAGAGGGCGAGATGGTAATTTTTAATAATCAGCCGTGTTAATGCAGCAGACCGTATGCAGTTACACACACACTGTTTATGACTTTGTTACAGCATGCCTTGTCTTAATAGGTAATTGACAAGAGACGGGAAAAACACTGAGAGGGATGCGTGTGATCCAGATGAAGCTGTGGTTCAAAGCCGTTTCGTTAAACTTTTTCTTCTTGATTTAACTCTTTGTAATCTTTGTAACTACGATTATGGAAACAAGGATAGTAAAGTGTAGTTTTCCTGGTCATTAATTGAGAATGAAGGCCTTTTCTTCACTTGGAAATATAAATATTCCCTAGAGTATCATTAAAAATATTAATATTTTAGTTTAAGTACTCCATATGCTCCCTACAAGCTAAAAAAAACAAGTACTAAAGGTCACAACATGTACCCCTGATGCTACATCCTAACAACATGCTAAAGTACCTTTTATTTTGTATCTTTATTTCTGAGTCTGCCAAGATTTTCCCGCCGTTTCAACAAATAATACTAGTCTAAATAAAATAGAATAATGAGAAATAAAAATAGATACTGACATTATTTTCACATCAGAGTTCATATACTCAAATTATAGCACTTAAATAATAATCAAAGTCAAAGACGAGCCATACATGAAGATACTGTTTTATCTTAAACATTTTATCATTTTTCTGAAATTTTATTGTATATAGACATTAGTAAAATGTCTGTATACATCAATAAGGCAAAACATTACAACACAAAAGATTATCCAGTATTGTGTAGATTCCCCTTATGCCTCTGGGGCAGGTCGGGCCCCTTGGGGCGTGACTCCACAAGACCTCTGGGGGTGTGCTGTGGTGTCTGGTGCTGGGAGTTACAGTGGGGGGGGGGGTACTCCATGGATCAGACGTGTTTGTCTAGCACATCCCATGTGTGCTCAGTTGGATTGGGATCTGGGGAGTCTGGACGCCGGGTCAAGGGCCTTGGGCTCGTTGCTTGCCGGGCCCCGTGCACAGTGCACTCGCTGCGGTCCACTTGATGTTCTGGTGCCTTTCCATCATCGCCATTTTTTAAAGCATAGTTGTGCTGCGTAGACTTTTCTGTGGCTGGCCATTGGCACCGCGAGCATAAATGAGCAGTTTACTGGTGTATAATTGATAATTCATAATAAGTGTTTATGTGTTATTATGTTGTGGTATTAATGTTATGGCTGTATCAGGGTACAGTATATTACAGTGTATGAAGCCTGATGTGCCTCTGTTTAATCTTAACACTGACGAGTTAAAGCTCTCCGCTTCACCCCTCCGCTCACTACTGTCCGATCCGCACAGACACTCATGTCTCATGTTTTGGTTCCTTCACTGAAAGATCTTCTTCTTTTGCAGCCTGATTCTCAATCGCTTTCATCTTATCCCCTGTTTCTCTCTCTATCTCGCTATGTTAAACTAATGAAGCTTGTTGGAAGTTAAGCACGCTGTCTCGCGCCTTATTGCGCTGCTGTAATGCTGAGATGTAAAGGTCTGTGCTGTTCAGTCCCTCTGCTGCATTAACACAGGCCAAGCACACTACACCACAGGGTGTGTGTGTGTGTGTGTGTGTGTGTGTACACATCCAGTCACTTCTCCATGCTAATGGATAAAAACACATCACAAGCTTTCTGATCCACTCTATGGTTTTACATAACCCTGTGAATACATATTAAGGGAAGTGCGTATAGTTCTGAGGAAGCCGCCTTCTCTTCTGCTGTTTGTGCGATTTACCTCGTTATTAAGCATCCTTCCATGTGAAGTACAGACAGACAGACAGACAGACAGACAGACAGACAGATAGATAGATAGATAGATAGATAGATAGATAGATAGATAGATAGATAGATAGATAGATAGATAGATAGATAGATAGATAGATAGATAGATAGATAGATAGATAGACTTAATAAGGTGTTTGTTTGTTTGTTTGTTTGTTTGTTCTCACCCCAGCACAAAAACATCCAATTTGTCCTGTTATATTTCTCTGCCGCTTTATTTTCTCCTTCTCTATTCATTTATTTAAACCTATGTTATTTATGTTATATATAAATGCATTAATTTTATTCCTTCTTTCTGTATTCACTGCACATTTTCATTCTTTTCCTTTGTCTTCACTCTTTACTACTTGATCTCCTTATTGTTGTATTTATTTATTTATATGTACATACAGTATTTATATTTGCACATAAATCAGTCCATGTTTTTCCTTCTTTCATTTTCTGTTTGTCTTTCTTTGTTCATGCATTCTTTAATGTATGAAGCAATATATTTATTCTATTCTATTACATAATTAATTAATTTATTTACTTTGTTATTTTCTCTTTTTATATGTTTATTTTGTATTTTTTTTATTTACATGTTTATTTAATACATTACGTTCTTTCTTTTTTGTTTGTGAGGTGTTTTTGGTTATTGAGCCGTTTCAGTGGAATGTTTTTTTTCGTTTTTAAGACACACAGTAAAGTAAAAATTATTCAAGCATAAAAAAATAGTCTAATTTTAGTGAGAAACAGGTACAGATGATGACAGGTGATCAGGTGGTGATTATTATACTGGTGACGCTGAATGTTGACTGGTCGGAACAGACGAGAGGGGAAATGAGGTCGCTGCTGCGGCTGTTACAGAAACAACCAATATTTCAACTGTATCTTTAGGCACTTTGCAGTCTGTCACAGTCAAACATCTGTTTCCATTTTTTTCATTTAATCCACATAATTTCATTTCATTTGATTTTGACTCAAGACTTTTGAACAAAATCTAAATGCATTCTTTTTTGTTACTTTTTCTTTTTATTCCATTTCACCGTCTTTCTATTTTTTTCTTCCTTACATTTATTTTTCTTTATTTTTCTTCTTTGTTTATTTCTCATTTATCTGTACATGTGTTTTCCTTTTTACTCCTACTTCATATTTTCATTCTTTTTTATTTATTTATTTACTGTATATTTATTTAGTTAGTTTTTTCTTTCTCCTTTATTTTCTCCTCCTTTCTTTCTTTCTTTCTTTCTATTTATTCTTTGCTTATTGTTTCTTATTTCCTTCTGCCTTTATTATTCTCAGGCTGTCTCTGACTTCTCGGGCTTTATTAATATATAAATATAGTTTTTTATTTATACATACACTCATACTTGACTTATTTCCTTCTTTCTTCATTTATTGCTCCTTCCATTCATTTATTGGATTCGTCTTCCACTGCACTTTGTGGCTGTTAATGCGAGGAGCATCTGTCTGTCTCTCTCGAGCTGAGGAAGAGTCTACCCTAAACAGGTTTTAGTTAAAGCCTCTTTCCATCGCCAAGGATGATGATGAGGGGAGGAAGAGCCCCGGCACAGATTTACCGTAATCCCCAGGCAAGCGTCCCAACCTGAATCTGTAGAGGGGAGCGGAGAGGAGAAAAGAGGAGAGGAGAAAAGAGGAGAGGAGAAAAGAGGAGAGGAGAGGGGGGAATATTCCAGGTGACAGTAAGGACAAGATGAGAGTTTGTGTGTGTGAGAGAGAGGATGGAATATTCTACAATTCTAAAATTCTGTGTAGAATATACAGCTATTGTCAAGACTTGTTGGTGTGTGTGTGTGTGTGTGTGTGTGTGTAAAACTCTATTAGAACAAATCCTTGAGACACAAGGTCATTTCAAGGAGACAGAGACTTTACTTTCAAAGGAAATAAACAGAAGACAAGACATGAGGACACACAGATCCAGAGCAACAGAGAGAGAAGAAAATGAAGAAGCAGCAACATGGGATTATGGCTAATGATAATCTGTCCAGTGTATGTAGGGTAAGCGTGGCTTACCCAGATCTCTTTAGGATGAGAGCTTTCAAAGCGGAGATACAAGTGGGGCAAGTAGTGAGCTATAAAGCTGAGGTTCCAGCGTCTCAACCTAACGAGCGCCCTCTTAACGAGCTAACAAGCTAATGAGCTAATCTAAGTACAGGAGCAGGGTGAGTGCGCTGCAGGATCGGGCTCTTAGCTCATGGCCTTATACAGTAGTTCTCTTAAAAATCTATAACAACGTCCACATGTTATATATATATATATCCCATTAGTACCAGAGCTGCTGACTTCTGGAATCCTTTCGGTTAGAAGGAGTTGATTAATTATCTATAACTGCATAACTCTGCATGGTTGTGCTATTGTGCTCCGTCTTATATGTTGTTTCTATAGTAACAGCTCACGGAGGAACTTGTATGATGGATGATCTATGCATATAATAAAACTGTAAAGTAACATGGGAAGAGAAGATATGCTCGTTTGAAATTTAAACGGAAAACGCTCTTATATCATAAAAAACGAAATTGAAAAAATCATTATTTCATTCCAAAGTTCAACAGAGAATGCTGTACATTTTTTAATACCTGCTTATGAGTGTGCAGAAATGTACTAAATAAATGCAATCTCACACCTTTAATTCCGCGCACTTCATATTAACGCGTAACAATTTTAGCTAATTCCAAAATTCAACAGATGGCACTGTACATTTTTTAAAACGCCCTTATGAGTGTGCAGTTAAACTCCATGTGAACAAAGTCATGAGTACGTCTAGTAAATGAATAAAAAGGATGGTTGTTTAACAACAAAAAAAAAAAAAAGTCAAATTCTTGATGCAGTGAAGATTTCTATAAGGAAATGTTTATGTAACGAGTATTTATGGGAACCAGCAACCAGTTTCATGTCATTTCTTGGTGACGGGACGAACTTCGTTTTTGTCTTACACACTTCAAGAGAGAGAAACATTTGAGAATGGTGAGGACAAGTTGTTTACTAATATAAGTAAAAGCATGAATTGTTTGGTCGGCATGGAAATAAACTGTAAATGGATCGAATGTACGATGTGTTGTTATTTAATAAAATACAGTCAAAATGCTGTTTTCAAATCGCTTTTTACTTTTATGTCTTCAGATAAGAATAGTGTGTCTTCTTTTAGCCCATCTAGTCCTAGTCAGTCTACAGACGAGTGTGTGTTACCAGAAATTAATGAATTTGACCACGCCGGGATGCGTTATGTACACGTTTGTTGATGATTTGGGTGTTTTGGATCAGTGGATGAAAGGAAGAGACAAAGTGAGTGAGAGCGTTGTATAGGAATGACGCATGATTTATAATTTTAATTAAAGTCCTCACTCAAGTGAGACCACCCCTGTGACAATTACGCTAAAACACCAAACAGTCCACTGCCTCTTTTTTTTTTTAGTCATCCTAATCAGAAATGTGTGGAGGACTGTAAAAAGCCTTGCTAAAAAAAGAAAGAAAGAAAGAAAGAAAGAACAACATAACATTTCATGCCCTTCCTTTTACTTTAAAGCTATAATCAGCACATTTTAAAAATATAAATCATTAAAGTCATGACATTTTCTGCTGTTGAATATAGGCCTGGGTTTTACTGCAGGCATTTTAATATAGGTCAAAGATGAGATGTGTCTTTTCTTGTGTCTGAAGGCTATTCATTTTTACAGAAAAAAAAAAATTAATGTGCATCAATAATGTATGGTATAAGTCCACTCTTACTTTTCTGCTGTTTCATAAAAGATTTACAGAAGGAAATGACCCATTAAGGGGAACATAATGTTCTGGAGCTTAGGTTAATAGACTGCATTCCAATAATAACATTCAATCTGTTTTATGTTCAATTTATTAATATAAGATTCATTTATATAAATTATTTTGTTAATTACTTTTGATCATTCAGTTGTGAACAAAGAAACAATGGCAATCCACTCGAAGTGGGAATACAATTATATACAATAAAATATAGCAAAAAAAAAAGGTTTTAGGTAATAATAATATTTAAAAAAAAAAAAAAAAAAAAAAAATATATATATATATATATATATATATATATATATATATATATATATATACAACAATAGCAAAAAGTTTAAATTTACAAGTCAAAAGTTTTTTTTTTTTTTTTTTACTATGTCAGCTGCCCAGTTAATTTCTGTTTGTTTGTCTCTTGACCCTTATAATACTATCAACAGGGTTGCCAGGGCCACTCTTTTTATTGCAAATCTGGCTAATTTTACAACAAGGTTGTGAGAACATAAAACAAGTCCATTGGTTGTATTAAATCTAATACATTTCTGCCAGCATGAGCTAAGAAAAAAAAAACAAAGGGAATCTGTAAGTGCAAAAATTACATCTATGATTCATTTATTCATTCATTTTCCATACTGATTATTCTGTGTAGAGTTGCTGGGCGCCTGGAGTCAATCCCCAGGATCTCAGGCAGGGTGCCAACTTAGTGCAGAGAACAAGCGCCTACACACTCACACACCCAATCAAATAGGAAATTTGGAAACACCAATCAGCCTACATCTTGCACTATAGGGAGAAACCGGAGTACCCGGAGGAAACCTGTGAAGCATGAGGATAAATGCCACACACCCAGACCATGGGCCAGATTCTACCCCTAAACCCTGGAGGTAAGATTTGCTTGTGCTAACCACTGAGCTGCTGAGCCACCGTGACCCCCTCTACTGTATTTATGATTGCTGTTGTCAATATATTGCAAAGATTAGGAATGGAAAAGGGGATTATGGAGTGGATAATAGCTATACTGGGATTGTTTTTGCTGTTTTTAAGTGGTTTGCAAATCCTGAAAATCAGGACTATGTGGGCATCGCAGTAAAAAAAAATATATATATATATATATATATATATATATATATATATAAAATATGCAAAATCTGTCTTTTCCCAATTCGCAAGTTTCCAGTTGTTCAGTGTGGTTTTGGTCATGTTTTGTATTTCATCTGGAAATGTTGCCAAGACCAGATCTGCACATCACATACTTCATTCATTCACTCATTCATTAGTTATACCACTTATCCACTATAGGCTCATAGGAAGCCTGGGTTTTATCACAGGAAACTTCGGGCAGGGTTCACACTGGAAAGCGTACCAATCCATCGCACGGCACACATGCGTGCATACAGTACTGGCAGAAATGCTACAATTGTCCTTCTCTGCATGCCTTTGGGCGGTGGGATTGAGGAGGAAACCCACCAAGCATGGGGAGAACATGCAAACTCCATGCACACAGACCCAAGGCATCCTCGAACCTGGAGGTGCAAGGCGACAGTGCTACTCCACAGTGCTAACCACTAAGAATAATCTATATATGGACCATGACATATATATTTTCTTTTTCGGCTGCTCTCGTCAAGGGGTCGCCACAGCGTACCATCTGGTTCACACACACACACACACACACACACTTGGCACAGGTTTTACACCGGATGCCCTTCCTGACGCAACCGTCCCATTTTCTAACCAGGCTTGAGATCGCACTGCATGCAGTGAGTGGCTGGGTAGTATACATAAAACAGAAATTCAGTTTGTTTGTTTGTTTGCACAGGTAGATCTGTCACAGACAGGTCACGGGTAAACCTTTAGTGTACATTGAAATTCATGTCAGTGTGTGTAACTTTTTAAAAACCTGGATCAGTCCCTAAGTGCTATCTGGTGATAATTTACAACCTAATAACACCAAAAGTACAACATATAGGCCCTGATGCCTGTGATGGAAGCGTAACACCTATACTGGGCCCCTAAAAAGCTTGTTTAACCTCTTCATGGTGAAATGAATATTCTAATAGTGTAATTAGCATTAATCCACACACTTGTGCATATATATTAAGTGGTTCCGCAGAGCTGGAGTGAGTGCTGCGCTAAAGTCTGACTAGTCGTTATGGTAGACTTTTTCCGACTGCGTCGTGCAAAGTAGGAAATTATTGCGAATACATGTGTACGTGTAGATAAATAATAATAGTATTATTAATTAATTAATTAATTAATTCCCTGTGCAAGCAAATTGTCTGCCAATGTATGCAGAATATAGCATCATTTTTATTTAAAAAAATTTTCAGGGGGAGGCGGTCTGGGAGTTCATTTGCATTCTGAACAGCTTTTCTTAATGTGGCTATTTATTTAAATTTAATTTCATAGCCATGCATACTGCACAGGAGGCTTTTTTTTGTGTCAGAGTAGCATTAACCTCTGCCTGTTTAATATGCAGCTCTCTCTCTCTCTCTCTCTCTCTCTCTCTCTCTCTTCATGAATATTCATCTTCTATCACTCTTCCCAGAATGCAATGTGCGCATTAGACCTGTAGGTATCTTCATGATCAAACAGAACAGAGTGCACTACATAGGGCGCGTGGGCAGGTTCCTTAGAGGTGACGAAGCACGCATGCGCGAGGGCGGCATGACGTAATTTGGGGCGCAGCCGCAGTTTGTTTGTTTTTTTTTCTTTCGAGGCACGAAACCCGGAAGTCATGTTTGTTTATATTAGGAAAAGTGAAAGCAAGTCCATTTCTGCTTTTTTTGTCTTAAGGATTTCTTTAGCGAACTTAATCATGGGGAGCAAGTCGGTGTTACCCAGCAGGGACGAAGCTTTTAAAGGCAGAGAGAAGAAAATAGTCGTGCCAGGTAAAGTAATAATAATAATAATAATAATAATAATAATAATAACAACAAATTAATATCATCATCATTATATCATTTAACATCATGATTTAATCAGCAATGTATAAATAAATAATAATATATTTATAATATTTTTTTAATTATGTATTATTTCCCTTTAGGATTAATAAAGTATCTACCTTCTATAAGGTTCAAGTTAAACTTTAAACCTCAGAGCATTTTGGTTATTATTTGTTTTGCTGTTTGTTTTTTATATAAACATATCCAGGGCTCAGGAGGTGCAGTATAGAGTGACATCCATTCATTTTAACCATCTATACAAACATGACTGAGCAAAAACAAACAAACAAACAAAATGGGCCACTTGGCAAAGACGTAGCACAGATACACATGCTGATGTGTCTTTATGGTTGTTTTCGCTTGTTTCTGTGACCGATTAATAATAATTGTAATAATATGATAATTTCGAGAGTTTGACGTAATTGCAATCTCATTCCCATATTCTGGTAGTGGTAAGAAGTCCAGTATCAGAGTCCATAACCTAATGGATATATTATATACTAATATACAGTGGTGTGAAAAACTATTTGCCCCCCTCCTGATTTCTTATTCTTTTGCATGTTTGTCACACAAAATGTTTCTGATCATCAAACACATTTAACTATTAGTCAAAGATAACACAAGTAAACACAAAATGCAGTTTTTAAATGAGGGGTTTTATTATTTATGGAGAAAAAAAATCCAAACCTACATGGCCCTGTGTGAAAAAGTAATTGCCCCCTGAACCTAATAACTGGTTGGGCCACCCTTAGCAGCAATAACTGCAATCAAGCGTTTGTGATAACTTGCAACGAGTCTTTTACAGCGCTCTGGAGGAATTTTGGCCCACTCATCTTTGCAGAATTGTTGTAATTCAGCTTTATTTGAGGGTTTTCTAGCATGAACCGCCTTTTTAAGGTCATGCCACAACATCTCAATAGGATTCAGGTCAGGACTTTGACTAGGCCACTCCAAAGTCTTCATTTTCTTTTTCTTCAGCCATTCAGAGGTGGATTTGCTGGTGTGTTTTGGGTCATTGTCCTGCTGCAGCACCCAAGATCACTTCAGCTTGAGTTGACGAACAGATGGCCGGACATTCTCCTTCAGGATTTTTTGGTAGACAGTAGAATTCATGGTTCCATCTATCACAGCAAGCCTTCCAGGTCCTGAAGCAGCAAAACAACCCCAGACCATCACACTACCACCACCATATTTTACTGTTGGTATGATGTTCTTTTTCTGAAATGCTGTGTTACTTTTACGCCAGATGTAACGGGACACGCACCTTCCAAAAAGTTCAACTTTTGTCTCGTCCGTCCACAAGGTATTTTCCCAAAAGTCTTGGCAATCATTGAGATGTTTTTTAGCAAAATTGAGACGAGCCTTAATGTTCTTTTTGCTTAAAAGTGGTTTGTGCCTTGGAAATCTGCCATGCAGGCCGTTTTTGCCCAGTCTCTTTCTTATGGTGGAGTCGTGAACACTGACCTTAATTGAGGCAAGTGAGGCCTGCAGTTCTTTAGATGTTGTCCTGGGGTCTTTTGTGGCCTCTCGGATGAGTTGTCTCTGCGCTCTTGGGGTAATTTTGGTCGGCCGGCCACTCCTGGGAAGGTTCACCGCTGTTCCATGTTTTTGCCATTTGTGGATAATGGCTCTCACTGTGGTTCGCTGGAGTCCCAAAGCTTTAGAAATGGCTTTATAACCTTTACCAGACTGATAGATCTCAATTACTTTTGTTCTCATTTGTTCCTGAATTTCTTTGGATCTTGGCATGATGTCTAGCTTTTGAGGTGCTTTTGGTCTACTTCTCTGTGTCAGGTAGCTCCTATTTAAGTGATTTCTTGATTGAAACAGGTGTGGCAGTAATCAGGCCTGGGGGTGACTACAGAAATTGAACTCAGGTGTGATAAACCACAGTTAAGTTATTTTTTAACAAGGGGGGCAATCACTTTTTCACACAGGGCCATGTAGATTTGGAGTTTTTTTTCTCCCTTAATAACGTAAACCTTCATTTAAAAACTGCATTTTGTGTTCAATTATGTTATCTTTGACTAATTGTTAATGGTTTTTGATGAGCAGAAACATTTAAGTGTGACAAACATGCAAAAGAATAAGAAATCAGGAAGGGGGCAAATAGTTTTTCACACCACTGTATATTAGGGATGTAACGGATCAAAACTTGACGGTACGGTAATACCTCGGTATGAATGGCACGGTACGGTATTTATTGAATCATTTACAGGAAAAACAAAACGAAAAGACTCGAAAAAAGTGCCAGAAGTGTTTATTAAACAGTTTACATGAACACTGAACATATCAATGGCAGACAAATTAGCCGTTCTATCTGTAAACTTTGAAACAGAAACTTAATTTTTTCAATTTTAATAACAAAAAATTATTAAACCATGTAAAAAAAAATATTAAGTTTCAATTTGGTATTCTTGAAAAAAAAAAAAAATAAATAGCAGCCTACGTATTGCATCTGGCCAATGTTCTGAATGAGTATTTGAGAGACTCAACTCGTTCACTCACTTATTCAGACAGAGACTTTTTTTTTTTAATTCAGACAGATAATTTTTTTTTCCTTTCTCGTTTCTGCTCAGAGAGAAACCGAAATGACTCGATAAAAACTATACTGTAGGTCTTCTGAGAAAAGTTTGCTCAGGCGAATGGAGTGAATGGGAGGTAGCGGGAACTACAGTTCCCATCAACCCAGGCATGACCATCATCCTTTGCGGTCTGTTGTCGCTACAGATCCAGTAATGCGGAAATGGCGGTGCTGCTATTAACGGCGAAGGAAAAGAGATGGAAAGAGTAATTAATCATTACGGAGTAAGCGGGTTTTAAATCGGATGTGCGCATTACTGGATCTGTAGCGACAACAGACCGCAAAGGATGATAGTCACGCCGGGGCTGATGGGAATTGTAGTTCCCGCTACCTCCCGTTCGCTCCATTCACCTGAGCAAACTTTTCTCAGAAGACCTATAGTTTTACCGTCATGCGACCACGGTATTATCGAAATAAATTGTTATTGCGGTACGATCCTAACATCCCTAATATATATATACAGTGGTGTGAAAAACTATTTGCCCCCCTCCTGATTTCTTATTCTTTTGCATGTTTGTCACACAAAATGTTTCTGATCATCAAACACATTTAACTATTAGTCAAAGATAACACAAGTAAACACAAAATGCAGTTTTTAAATGAGGGGTTTTATTATTTAGGGAGAAAAAAAATCCAAACCTACATGGCCCTGTGTGAAAAAGTAATTGCCCCCTGAACCTAATAACTGGTTGGGCCACCCTTAGCAGCAATAACTGCAATCAAGCGTTTGCGATAACTTGCAACGAGTATTTTACAGCGCTCTGGAGGAATTTTGGCCCACTCATCTTTGCAGAATTGTTGTAATTCAGCTTTATTTGAGGGTTTTCTGGCATGAGCCACCTTTTTAAGGTCATGCCACAACATCTCAATAGGATTCAGGTCAGGACTTTGACTAGGCCACTCCAAAGTCTTCATTTTGTTTTTCTTCAGCCATTCAGAGGTGGATTTGCTGGTGTGTTTTGGGTCATTGTCCTGCTGCAGCACCCAAGATCGCTTCAGCTTGAGTTGACGAACAGATGGCCGGACATTCTCCTTCAGGATTTTTTGGTAGACAGTAGAATTCATGGTTCCATCTATCACAGCAAGCCTTCCAGGTCCTGAAGCAGCAAAACAACCTCAGACCATCACACTACCACCATCATATTTTACTGTTGGTATGATGTTCTTTTTCTGAAATGCTGTGTTACTTTTAAGCCAGATGTAACGGGACACGCACCTTCCAAAAAGTTAAACTTTTGTCTCGTCGGTCCACAAGGTATTTTCCCAAAAGTCTTGGCAATCATTGAGATGTTTTTTAGCAAAATTGAGACGAGTTAATGTTCTTTTTGCTTAAAAGTGGTTTGCGCCTTGGAAATCTGCCATGCAGGCCGTTTTTGCCCAGTCTCTTTCTTATGGTGGAGTCGTGAACACTGACCTTAATTGAGGCAAGTGAGGCCTGCAGTTCTTTAGATGTTGTCCTGGGGTCTTTTGTGGCCTCTCGGATGAGTCGTCTCTGCGCTCTTGGGGTAATTTTGGTCGGTCGGCCACTCCTGGGAAGGTTCACCACTGTTCCATGTTTTTGCCATTTGTGGATAATGGCTCTCACTGTGGTTCGCTGGAGTCCCAAAGCTTTAGAAATGGCTTTATAACCTTTACCAGACTGATAGATCTCAATTACTTTTGTTCTCATTTGTTCCTGAATTTCTTTGGATCTTGGCATGATGTCTAGCTTTTGAGGTGCTTTTGGTCTACTTCTCTGTGTCAGGTAGCTCCTATTTAAGTGATTTCTTGATTGAAACAGGTGTGGCAGTAATCAGGCCTGGGGGTGACTACAGAAATTGAACTCAGGTGTGATAAACCACAGTTAAGTTATTTTTTAACAAGGGGGGCAATCACTTTTTCACACCGGGCCATGTAGATTTGGAGTTTTTTTTCTCCCTTAATAACGTAAACCTTCATTTAAAAACTGCATTTTGTGTTCAATTATGTTATCTTTGACTAATAGTTAACGGTTTTTGATGAGCAGAAACATTTAAGTGTGACAAACATGGAAAAGAATAAGAAATCAGGAAGGGGGCAAATAGTTTTTCACACCACTGTATATACTTGCCTGTTACACCAGAAAAACAACCTCACACCAGTTCCAACATGACTGCGTACCAGTATATTAAAGCAAGGTCCATGTTATAGCTGCAAGGGGTGAGCCAACACTATGGATTAACATTAGGATGTTACCCAAGTTCTATGATCTATGTATGTTTTTATTATCATTATTTTATTTATTTTTTTCATCTTTGTTGAGCGATGCTGTTTTGTCGACACATATTGTATTTGTGCTGTAGAATTTTAATTGTTTTAAATAAGAAGAAAATGTATATATAAATTGTGTGTGTGTGTGTGTGTGTGTGTGTGTGTGTGTGTAGAAAATGAGGGGGGAAAAGTACAGAGTAATACAGTTGTGAGATGTGTTACAGGTATAAGTTAATACAATAATGCAATGTTTTAATGTCAGTTTCTAATTTGTTGTTAAATCAACAACACTTCCTCCTTTTTTTCCATACCAACTGGTTAAGCAACTTTTGCAGCATGCTTTCACAGCTTTCACGAATCCTGGTGTGTTATTTGACCATTTCTCCTTTCAGTTTAATATACACTGCATTTATGAGGTTGTGAAAGTCTTGTCTTATCTAACTAAAAGTTGCAGCCTGATTTTATCAAGGAGTGACGTTAAAGAGTTTTAGGTTATAGATAAGTCTTAGCGACGCATAACCAGTATATATATATATATTTTTTGATTATTAAATTCTCTTAAATTCTTTGTATAAATTAAGATTAACTATTGTTTAAGGTTATCAGTCCATTCTCAATTAAGAACTTTATCCTGTTCAGGATTGCGGTGGACCCGGAGGCTGTCCAGGGAAAACCTGGCACGAGTCACTTGAGTTAAACGGGTTTTCTTCAAACCCTAATGAGCTAATCTCATACACAAGTATAAACAGTTTGGGTTTTTGTGATTATCATTACGAATTAATTGTTAAGTATTTCTGCTCTGGTTTGAGACATTAGGATTCCACATCCATGCATTTCACTTGTCTTGTGGACTTGTTCTTTGTCCTAACTTTTGCTCATGGGTGAGTCGCTGCCAACATCTAAATTAGCCTAGTATTATTTTATTAGTTGAACGGAAGCCAATTAGATTAAAGGCCTTGGGGATTAAAAAGATGACTGGACAGTTCAGATCTTAAAAAAAAAAAGCGGGGGGGGGGGGGGTAAAAAGAAAACTTGTATACAGAACAATAAAGAACATTTTGGCAATTTGCAAGTTAGAATCCTTATATACTGTATATATTACACCATACTGTATTGCCAAAAGTATTTGCTCGCCTGCCTTACGATGCATGTGAACTTGAGTAACAATCAATTCCTAATACAAAGGGTTTAATATGTTGTTGTTCCACCCTTACAACAGGCTATAACAGCCTCAACTCGCATCCAAACTCGCTCATCCATGTCTTTATGGACCTTGCTTTGTGCACGGGTGCGCAGTCATGTTGGTGTGGGGTTGTTTTCCTGGAGTTGGACTCCGCCCCTTAGTTCCAGTTAAATGAACCCTTGATGCTTCAGCATACCAAGACATTTTGGACAATTTCATGCCTGCAACATTGTGGGAACAGTGGGCCAACAAGGGTTGCCCAACATCATATTAAACCTTATAGATTAAGAATCGTACGTTACTCAAGTTCATACTGTACGCATGTGAAGGCAGATGAGCGAATACTTTTGGCAATATAGAGTGCATACGCATTCTACTTTTTACTCGCCAGTCTGCTTTACATGTTTTTGTATCATTATTAAACACTTGATCATATGTATATATTTTTTTTCAGTTGAGTAACTACTTTGCTTACTTTCACTTTGCCGCCATGATTAATGCTGTTTTTCCCCAGAGATCACGGAGACTCATTTTAACGATGTCTTCTAATCATGTTTTAATTGAAAGAACCATGATAAGTTTGGGCTGCTCGATTAATCGAATTTTAATCTCAATCACGATTTTGACTCCCACAGTTAAATGACCGCGATGAAACGATGTCGAAACTGGCAATTGAGGGCAAAGCAAAGGTTCGATGCTAGAATTATTCCGAAATGAGAGAGCGCGAACGAGATACCACCTGTGAGGATTTAGGAAAGCTGTGCACGCAAATCAAACAGCCTTGCATGCATATTAATTTTTGCGAGGGCTTTCAGCAGCACTCGCGCACAACAAATCTCGGCTCGCGAATGCAGTAATGCAGCCTGTGTATGGCGTTACACTGCTATCAAAAGTCACACAAGTGAAAAAGCACATGGTGGGGGAAAGAGTTTAGAGGAGGAGGAGGAGGAGGAGGAAGAGGAGGAGACCGTGGAGGATGTCTCGACTCCTTTATGGTCAAAGGGACATCGGTAACTAGACATGGCCTGACCTGTGAGCAAAGACAAGTAAATGTAATACAAATATACTGTAACATTTACATTTAATCAAGGGTTTATGATCTATGTGTAGTACAAAAATATTCTATCTTCAGTCACTTAGAATCTCAATAAGCGCAATATTGCTTAGAGATGAAGAAGGTGTATTAATGTTAAAAAGAAAATGAAAGAAACAATCTGGGCAAAACAGTTCTGTTGCTCAACCCCTTTATGAACAGATAAGCTCTTCTTCTTCTTCTTCTTCTTCTTCTTCTTCTTATTATTATTATTGTTGTTGTTGTTGTTGGAATAATAATAATAATAATAATAATAATAATCCTCATGAGTGTATCTCATTTGTGCTCGCTGATTTTGATTTTTGATATTATTCTATCAGTATATTATTATTATTATTATTCTGCAGTAAAAAATATTTTTGTCCCTAAAATCAATGAATAATCATGATGAAGAATCGTGATCTAATCATTAATCAAAATAATTGTGGAAATAATCATGTAACCCTGCAACAAATGTATAATCATTTACAGTCCGTAGCTGAAGAATAAATATTTATTAAGTTCAAAGAATTTGTAAAGAAAGACAATTATTTTTTTTTATAGTTTTCTTTTTAATATACAAACATTTCCAAACATTTCAGAAGAAGAATAATTATAATATTTGAGTTAGAAACTCAAAAAAGGGCTGCAAACAAACAGACGTATAAAAAAAAAATAAAAAAAAAAGCAAAGAGACGTAATCATAGTAGAGTTCAAAAAGAATTTTTCACAATTTTAGTGTGAAATATGACAACGTTGTTTACTCTTACAGGTAAGTTTACATGATTTATCTTCGTATTATAACAGAACACTATCAGTGGGGAGATACTTTTGCTACATTTAGCAATTTTTCCATAAATTAATATTGCTCCGTACTTCCAGTTCCATCCAAGTCGTGCATGTTATGCGTATAAAAACAGTTAAAATGCCTTTACAATCCCAAAAAAAAGCATTTTGTGTGTCTAATCTGATACACATGTGAAACTCTGAGAGGGTTTGAGTACATTTTATTCGCTTTAATTCTTTTACTGTATTATGTCATGATTCCGTACAACCCATCAACGCCATTTAAAAAAAAAAAAAAAAAAAAAAAAAAAAAGTCTACACTTGATAATGACCGAGTCCGCAAGCTCGTCCACGTGTTGTTCGTGATCGCTGTTACTATTTTTAGTTAAAAGGCTAAAAACATTTTTTTGCATCTTTCCACGTTGTTTAGAGCTAAGCAATGCATTCTGGGAGTTTTAGTACCATGGCACTATTAGAGGACCATCTGTGCTTTTTGCGCATGAAAGCTCCACCCACGTCGTAAATTCCTGATCCATCTGTCGAAGCAGCTCATTGTCACAGCATGGCGGAAGTTTCCGGGCCTCCACCTCCCATGGGGGGTGTGGCAGGAGCTCTGGGGTCTGATGGAGGCAGTACCTGCTGTTCTTTTTATGGCTAGCTATTACAGTCAGATTTTGGAGAACCCATATGCTTAGTGGCTTTAAAGCTCCAGAACAGTAGTGCAGGTTTGTTCGCAGTGGTCAAGGTCTTTAAACAAAGTGCCGCATAATATCGGCACACCTGAGGTGTGTGTGTGTGTGTGTGTGTGTGTGTGTGTGTGTGTGCGTGCACGCTAGACCTGACCACAAGATTTAGTTTAGTTTAGCCTCCTGTAAGGGCTTGTCGTAACCTATGTTGTTGTACAATAAAGAGACAGATGAATAATTTATTGACTCACTTTTAAGATTTGAAGATTATATGCACAAACTTAGCAAAAAAAAAAAAAACTAGCAAACGAAACAAAATCTCAATGCAGCATCATAGAAAGACAAATCAGTTCCTCAGGATCATGGGACAAGAAGATATATTATATTTTTTATTCTCTATGCTGTGACACAGTTATACACAGTCATTTGTGTGTTTCTTTCTTTCTTCTTCTTCTTCTTTTTTTTTTTAAAATTCATTCAACAACCATAGACAGAATTTTTTTTTTATTCCATTGTGAATCCTGGAGAAGAAAAAGCTTAAATTGGTTTGGTTGTTTATGACGTAATTGCCCCTCGATACTCTAACACATGCGGGTTTTCTGCTTCCTGCCACCTGCTGTAGTTTATCTGTGAATCAAGGATGTGGTAGGATCTATTTTTTTTTTTTTTTACTAGGCATGTTAATTAGCCCGAACAGGTGCTGGATAATATTTCCAGGAATCAGGATGTAGAAACGGAGACAAAACTGAGCAAAACACAGTACGGTACAGTGCGGAAACTGTTACGCAACTAGCACAAAACACATCTGGCATTTCAACACTTCAGGTGGAAACCGAAGACGGCGCTCATACTGATGGAGAACACACACCCGAGACCTTCTGTCTTGCTGTCAAGGATCTAAGCACGATGCTTTATCAGCAGAAGCAGGATCATCAGGAGGGGATAAAGACAACTACACTAATGTCAGCTTCACCATGGATTTAACTGCCGATCAGTTATGCTAGTTGCATAAGTTCCTGCTTCAAAAACACGCAATCGAGCTTCGCTTTGCCTTGTAAGATTTGTCCACCTGGTCCTACACATCTACTGTGTCCAGGCTCTTCTATGTGGTAGTGCTGAGATTCAAATCCATATCCAAGCTATATGTAGCTATAAACTCAATGGCGAATTCATGAGGTACTGTACACCTTGCTAGTAATCCTTCATGACATACAGTAGGTGCTAGAAACATTCCTTAGAGTTTTCGGTCCATGTCGACATGGTAGCATCACTCAGGTGGTCGGCCGCACATCCATGACGCGAAACTGTTGTTCAAACAAATTCCACCGAAGCCGCTCTGATGGATTGAGATCAGGTGACTGCGGAGGCCGTGTGAGTACGGTGACGTGATTGTCATGTTCAAGAAACCAGTTTGAGATGATTTTAGCTTTGTGACTTTGGTCTGTTATCCTGTGCGCATAAAGAGCTGGACAACAATCAGCAACAATACTCAGGTAGGCTGTGACATTTAAACCATGCTCAATTGGTGCGAAGGGGCCCGAAGTGGGTCTGGACCGTTGAAAGCATGGATCCATCCGGTCATGTTTACGCCAAATTCAGATCTGATCATCTGAATGTCGCAGCAGAAATCGAGACTCATCAGACCAGGCCAGTTTTTTCAGTCTTTCTTTCTACTGTTCGATTTTGTCGAGTCCATGTGATCTGTAGTCTCAGTTTCCTGTTCTTAGCTGACAGGAGCAGCACCCGGTGTGGTCGTCTGCTGGTGTAGCCTGTCTGCTTCATGGTTGGATGGTTTGTAAGTTCATACCTGCATACCTCGGTTGTAACGAGATGTTCTTTGAGTTACTGCTGCATTTCTATTAACTTGACCCCGTCTGGACACTCATCAACAAGGCACTTTCACCCAGAGAACTGCCTCTCACTGGATATTTTCTCTTTTTCAGAGCATTCTCTGTAAACCCTACAGATGGGCAGTGGTGGCTCAGAGGGCTAAGGCACTGAGTTACTGATCGAAAGATCGGCGGTTCGATCCCCAGCTCCACCAGGTTGCCACTGTTGGGCCCTTGAGCGAGGCCCTTAACTCTAAGGGCGCTGTATCATGGCTGACCCTGTGCTCTGACCCCAGTTACGCTGGGATATGCGAAGAAGGAATTCCACTGTGCTGTAATGTATATGTGACAAATAAAGGCTTAACTCACTTTAACTTAACTTAAAACTGGTTGTATGTAAAAATCCCAGCAGATCAGCAGTTTCATAAATACCAAGACCAACACTTTTCTTCCCCATTCCGATGCACAGCACGTCATCTTGGCCATGCCTACATGCCTCAACGCATCGGGTTGCTGCCGGGTGATGGACTGGTTTAAATATTTGACACTGAAATACCCTAAGCAGCACAAATGAAATTTATACATACAAAAAACATGTGCATGTATCATAGTCGTGTCTTTATATTCCACAGACACCACTGCAGTAAAAACCCAAGTGCGAGTGCAGACATGCCGTCTACTCCTAACCAAATGCATTGTAGAAAG
Organism: Channallabes apus; assembly: GCA_030522415.1. Classification (NCBI taxonomy): domain Eukaryota; kingdom Metazoa; phylum Chordata; class Actinopteri; order Siluriformes; family Clariidae; genus Channallabes; species Channallabes apus. The sequence goes on along the minus strand of CM060116.1, from coordinate 34,474,138 downwards.
ACCTGCAAGGAGCAGTTTGATGCGGAGCATGCACCACTGGACATCGATTGTCTCATGGAGCATTTAGAAGGAATTGCTCATGATGGCTAAGAGCTTGGCCTGTAATCTTTTCTCTCCATTACGTAGTGACTTCAGAGTTTCAAGGCTGGGCTCTAAAAGTGCACCAGTTTTTTTTTTGTTTTTTTTTGTTAACTTGTTCAGTCTGTTCATGTCGATGCAGCTCTGGCAAACAATGGTGTAGTACAGAAGCAGAAGTGCTGACTAAGCGTATAAAAGCCGTAATTTCGAAGGACCTTATCAGCTGCCTCTGTCCCTTTCTGTACTTTGCTCATCATTCCAGGTATTAATTATTAATGCATGTACCTTCATCTTGAATACATCCATGGCATGTTGCTAATGGTTTGTATTACCGCTTGTATAAGAGATATAATGAGGTGATTTTCCCAAAACATAAAATGCAGCCATGATATATTCTAGCTCACAGGTTGTCAAACTTTTTTACAATCCCATTTAACTTTAACCTTTCAGTACAGATTTATTTTAGAAACAAACTTTTTTTTTTGTTTAATAGGCACTTTACTTAAATGTGTGCAATAATATTTGGGGGATTTTTTTTTAAACAAATAATGGCTTTTTTTCCCCTCCTTATCTTCCAGAGAGCCCTTTTATTGAAATTGTCATTAAATTCCACCTGATGTTATTTATATCTATAATAACTTGCTGAGTCACATTAGAGGTGAGTGGTGGTTTCTACCGCTGTAACGAAATTAGAAAATTGCTGGCTATAATTCCGAGTGCCTGCTTTGACAAAGCGCGCCAAGCTTTCATAACTTACTAAGAAGACGGTCCAACGATATACAGTGACACACTCCGATCAGCCATAACGTAAAAACCACCTGCCTAGTATTATGTAGGTCCCTTTGTTCCACCAAAACAGCCCTGTCCCATCGAGGCCTGGACTCCACAAGACTTGTAAAGGTGTACTGTGATACAGTATCTGGCACCTTTAACAGGAGATTGTATAAGTTGTGAGATCAGACCTCTGAGGAACGGACTTGTTTGTCTAGCAGATACGACAGATTCCTAATTAGATCAAAATCTAGGGAATTTGGAGGCTGAGTGAACATTGCAGAATACTGTTGACATGAAGTGATGTACTTGGTTTGCATCAGTGTTTAGGTAGGTGGTATGTGTCAACGTATCATCCATATGAATGACAGGAACCAACGGTTCCCAGCAGAACATCGCCCAGAGCATCATAGCGTACTGTATCTGCAGGCTTGCCTTCTTTCCATAGTGTATCCTGGTCTCCAGGTAAACAGTGCGCACACACACATGGCTGTCTACATAATGTAAAAGAAAATGTGATTCATCAGACCAGGCCATCTTCTTTCATTGCTCATGGATGCAGTTCTGATGCTCACATGCCCATTGTAGGAGCTTTCAGCAGTGGACGGGGTCAGCATGGACACTTTGCAGCTTTGTGTTCTGACGCCTTTCTTTCAGAGCTGGATTATTATTATGATGTTTTTTTTTTTTCAAGCAATTTGTGCTACAGTCCTTCTTATGTGACTTATCGGACCATTCAGGCTAGCTTCCTCTCTCCATTCCCATCAGTGAGCCGTAACACATCAGATTTAAGAATTGACTGAATGGTAAACCCATGACGGCTGCCATTGGACTGAGACGATTGGTATTTTTCAGGGTGCGGGGGGGGGGGGGGGGGAGCTAATTACATTACAAAATTACTGTCTTTAAAAAGTAACATTACAGGATTACTTTCTGAAGTAACTAGTTCGAGTACTTTTCCATTGCAGAAAATGAAAACTCCTTGTTGTTTTAGTCAAGACCTTTATAATTATTCTACCATCATCACTCAGTGAAGTTTGGCCCATAATCTGTTAACTACTAATACCCCTATCTCACCTACTAATACCCCTATCTCACCTCCTAATACCTCTATCTCACCTCCTAATACCTCTATCTCACCTCCTAATACTCCTATCTCACCTCCTAACACCCCTATCTCACCTACTAATACCCCTATCTCACCTCCTAATACCCCTCTCTCACCTCCTAATACCTCTATCTCACCTCCTAATACTCCTATCTCACCTCCTAACACCCCTATCTCACCTACTAATACCCCTCTCTCACCTCCTAATACTCCTATCTCACCTCCTAATACCCCTATCTCACCTCCTAATACCTCTATCTCACCTCCTAATACTCCTATCTCACCTCCTAACACCCCTATCTCACCTACTAATACCCCTCTCTCACCTCCTAATACTCCTATCTCACCTCCTAATACCCCTATCTCACCTCCTAACACCCCTATCTCACCTACTAATACCCCCCTCTCACCTCCTAATACTCCTATCTCACCTCCTAATACCCCTATCTCACCTCCTAATACCCCTATCTCACCTACTAATACCCCTATCTCACCTCCTAATACCCCTATCTCACCTACTAATACCCCTATCTCACCTACTAATGCCCCTCTCTCACCTACTAATACCCCTATCTCACCTACTAATACCCCTATCTCACCTCCTAATACCCCTCTCTCACCTACTAATACCCCTATCTCACCTACTAATACCCCTATCTCACCTACTAATACCCCTATCTCACCTACTAATACCCCTATCTCACCTACTAATACCCCTCTCTCACCTACTAATACCCCTCTCTCACCTACTAATACCCCTATCTCACCTACTAATACCCCTCTCTCACCTACTAATGCCCCTATCTCACCTACTAATACCCCTATCTCACCTACTAATACCCCTATCTCACCTACTAATGCCCCTCTCTCACCTACTAATACCCCTATCTCACCTACTAATACCCCTATCTCACCTCCTAATACCCCTCTCTCACCTACTAATGCCCCTCTCTCACCTCCTAATGCCCCTATCTCACCTCCTAATACCCCTATCTCACCTACTAATACCCCTATCTCACCTCCTAATACCCCTATCTCACCTCCTAATACCCCTCTCTCACCTCCTAACACCCCTATCTCACCTCCTAATACCCCTATCTCACCTCCTAATACCCCTATCTCACCTCCTAATACCCCTATCTCACCTACTAATGCCCCTCTCTCACCTCCTAATACCCCTATCTCACCTACTAATACCCCTATCTCACCTCCTAATACCCCTCTCTCACCTACTAATACCCCTATCTCACCTACTAATGCCCCTCTCTCACCTCCTAATACCCCTATCTCACCTACTAATACCCCTATCTCACCTACTAATACCCCTCTCTCACCTACTAATACCCCTATCTCACCTCCTAATACCTCTCTCACCTCCTAATACTCCTATCTCACCTCCTAACACCCCTATCTCACCTCCTAACACCCCTATCTCACCTACTAATACCCCTCTCTCACCTACTAATACCCCTATCTCACCTCCTAATACTTCTATCTCACCTCCTAACACCCCTATCTCACCTACTAACACCCCTATCTCACCTCCTAATACCCCTATCTCACCTCCTAATACCCCTCTCTCACCTCCTAATACTCCTATCTCACCTACTAACACCCCTATCTCACCTCCTAATACCCCTATCTCACCTCCTAATACCCCTCTCTCACCTACTAATGCCCCTCTCTCACCTCCTAATACCCCTATCTCACCTACTAATACCCCTATCTCACCTACTAATACCCCTCTCTCACCTACTAATACCCCTATCTCACCTCCTAATACCACTCTCACCTCCTAATACTCCTATCTCACCTCCTAACACCCCTATCTCACCTCCTAACACCCCTATCTCACCTACTAATGCCCCTCTCTCACCTCCTAATACCCCTATCTCACCTACTAATACCCCTATCTCACCTCCTAATACCCCTCTCTCACCTACTAATACCCCTATCTCACCTACTAATGCCCCTCTCTCACCTCCTAATACCCCTATCTCACCTACTAATACCCCTATCTCACCTACTAATACCCCTCTCTCACCTACTAATACCCCTATCTCACCTCCTAATACCCCTATCTCACCTCCTAACACCCCTATCTCACCTACTAATACCCCCCTCTCACCTCCTAATACTCCTATCTCACCTCCTAATACCCCTATCTCACCTCCTAATACCCCTATCTCACCTACTAATACCCCTATCTCACCTCCTAATACCCCTATCTCACCTACTAATACCCCTATCTCACCTACTAATGCCCCTCTCTCACCTACTAATACCCCTATCTCACCTACTAATACCCCTATCTCACCTCCTAATACCCCTCTCTCACCTACTAATACCCCTATCTCACCTACTAATACCCCTATCTCACCTAAATACCCCTATCTCACCTACTAATACCCCTATCTCACCTACTAATACCCCTCTCTCACCTACTAATACCCCTCTCTCACCTACTAATACCCCTATCTCACCTACTAATACCCCTCTCTCACCTACTAATGCCCCTATCTCACCTACTAATACCCCTATCTCACCTACTAATACCCCTATCTCACCTACTAATGCCCCTCTCTCACCTACTAATACCCCTATCTCACCTACTAATACCCCTATCTCACCTCCTAATACCCCTCTCTCACCTCCTAACACCCCTATCTCACCTCCTAATACCCCTATCTCACCTCCTAATACCCCTATCTCACCTCCTAATACCCCTATCTCACCTACTAATGCCCCTCTCTCACCTCCTAATACCCCTATCTCACCTACTAATACCCCTATCTCACCTCCTAATACCCCTCTCTCACCTACTAATACCCCTATCTCACCTACTAATGCCCCTCTCTCACCTCCTAATACCCCTATCTCACCTACTAATACCCCTATCTCACCTACTAATACCCCTCTCTCACCTACTAATACCCCTATCTCACCTCCTAATACCTCTCTCACCTCCTAATACTCCTATCTCACCTCCTAACACCCCTATCTCACCTCCTAACACCCCTATCTCACCTACTAATACCCCTCTCTCACCTACTAATACCCCTATCTCACCTCCTAATACTTCTATCTCACCTCCTAACACCCCTATCTCACCTACTAACAGCCCTATCTCACCTCCTAATACCCCTATCTCACCTCCTAATACCCCTCTCTCACCTCCTAATACTCCTATCTCACCTACTAACACCCCTATCTCACCTCCTAATACCCCTATCTCACCTCCTAATACCCCTCTCTCACCTACTAATGCCCCTCTCTCACCTCCTAATACCCCTATCTCACCTACTAATACCCCTATCTCACCTACTAATACCCCTCTCTCACCTACTAATACCCCTATCTCACCTCCTAATACCACTCTCACCTCCTAATACTCCTATCTCACCTCCTAACACCCCTATCTCACCTCCTAACACCCCTATCTCACCTACTAATGCCCCTCTCTCACCTCCTAATACCCCTATCTCACCTACTAATACCCCTATCTCACCTCCTAATACCCCTCTCTCACCTACTAATACCCCTATCTCACCTACTAATGCCCCTCTCTCACCTCCTAATACCCCTATCTCACCTACTAATACCCCTATCTCACCTACTAATACCCCTCTCTCACCTACTAATACCCCTATCTCACCTCCTAATACCTCTCTCACCTCCTAATACTCCTATCTCACCTCCTAACACCCCTATCTCACCTCCTAACACCCCTATCTCACCTACTAATACCCCTCTCTCACCTACTAATACCCCTATCTCACCTCCTAATACTTCTATCTCACCTCCTAACACCCCTATCTCACCTACTAACACCCCTATCTCACCTCCTAATACCCCTATCTCACCTCCTAATACCCCTCTCTCACCTCCTAATACTCCTATCTCACCTACTAACACCCCTATCTCACCTCCTAATACCCCTATCTCACCTCCTAATACCCCTCTCTCACCTCCTAATGCCCCTCTCTCACCTCCTAATACCCCTATCTCACCTACTAATACCCCTATCTCACCTACTAATACCCCTCTCTCACCTACTAATACCCCTATCTCACCTCCTAATACCTCTCTCACCTCCTAACACCCCTATCTCACCTCCTAACACCCCTATCTCACCTCCTAACACCCCTATCTCACCTACTAATACCCCTCTCTCACCTACTAATACCCCTATCTCACCTCCTAATACTTCTATCTCACCTCCTAACACCCCTATCTCACCTACTAACACCCCTATCTCACCTCCTAATACCCCTATCTCACCTCCTAATACCCCTCTCTCACCTCCTAATACTCCTATCTCACCTACTAACACCCCTATCTCACCTACTAATACCCCTCTCTCACCTCCTAATACCCCTCTCTCACCTACTAATGCCCCTACCTCACCCCCTAATACCCCTCTCTCACCTACTAATGCCCCTATCTCACCTCCTAATACCCCTATCTCACCTCCTAATACCCCTCTCTCACCTACTAATACCCCTATCTCACCTCCTAATACTTCTATCTCACCTCCTAACACCCCTATCTCACCTACTAACACCCCTCTCTCACCTCCTAATACCCCTCTCTCACCTCCTAATACCCCTCTCTCACCTCCTAATACCCCTATCTCACCTCCTAATGCCCCTCTCTCACCTCCTAACGCCCCTATCTCACCTACTAACACCCCTATCTCACCTCCTAATACCCCTCTCTCACCTCCTAATACCCCTCTCTCACCTCCTAATACCCCTATCTCACCTACTAATGCCCCTATCTCACCTCCTAATGCCCCTCTCTCACCTCCTAATACCCCTATCTCACCTACTAATGCCCCTATCTCACCCCCTAATACCCCTCTCTCACCTACTAATGCCCCTATCTCACCTCCTAATACCCCTATCTCACCTCCTAATACCCCTCTCTCACCTACTAATACCCCTATCTCACCTCCTAATACTTCTATCTCACCTCCTAACACCCCTATCTCACCTACTAACACCCCTCTCTCACCTCCTAATACCCCTCTCTCACCTCCTAATACCCCTCTCTCACCTCCTAATACCCCTATCTCACCTCCTAATGCCCCTCTCTCACCTCCTAACGCCCCTATCTCACCTACTAACACCCCTATCTCACCTCCTAATACCCCTCTCTCACCTCCTAATACCCCTCTCTCACCTCCTAATACCCCTATCTCACCTACTAATGCCCCTATCTCACCTCCTAATGCCCCTCTCTCACCTCCTAATACCCCTATCTCACCTACTAATACCCCTATCTCACCTCCTAATACCCCTCTCTCACCTACTAATACCCCTATCTCACCTACTAATGCCCCTCTCTCACCTCCTAATACCCCTATCTCACCTACTAATACCCCTATCTCACCTACTAATACCCCTATCTCACCTACTAATACCCCTATCTCACCTCCTAATACCCCTATCTCACCTACTAATACCCCTATCTCACCTACTAATGCCCCTCTCTCACCTACTAATACCCCTATCTCACCTACTAATACCCCTATCTCACCTCCTAATACCCCTCTCTCACCTACTAATACCCCTATCTCACCTACTAATACCCCTATCTCACCTACTAATACCCCTATCTCACCTACTAATACCCCTATCTCACCTACTAATACCCCTCTCTCACCTACTAATGCCCCTCTCTCACCTACTAATACCCCTATCTCACCTACTAATGCCCCTATCTCACCTACTAATGCCCCTCTCTCACCTACTAATACCCCTATCTCACCTACTAATACCCCTATCTCACCTCCTAATACCCCTCTCTCACCTACTAATGCCCCTCTCTCACCTCCTAATACCCCTATCTCACCTCCTAATACCCCTATCTCACCTACTAATACCCCTATCTCACCTCCTAATACCCCTCTCTCACCTCCTAATACCCCTATCTCACCTCCTAATACCCCTCTCTCACCTCCTAACACCCCTATCTCACCTCCTAATACCCCTATCTCACCTCCTAATACCCCTATCTCACCTCCTAATACCCCTATCTCACCTACTAATGCCCCTCTCTCACCTCCTAATGCCCCTATCTCACCTACTAATACCCCTATCTCACCTCCTAATACCCCTCTCTCACCTACTAATACCCCTATCTCACCTACTAATGCCCCTCTCTCACCTCCTAATACCCCTATCTCACCTACTAATACCCCTATCTCACCTACTAATACCCCTCTCTCACCTACTAATACCCCTATCTCACCTCCTAATACCTCTCTCACCTCCTAATACTCCTATCTCACCTCCTAACACCCCTATCTCACCTCCTAACACCCCTATCTCACCTACTAATACCCCTCTCTCACCTACTAATACCCCTATCTCACCTCCTAATACTTCTATCTCACCTCCTAACACCCCTATCTCACCTACTAACACCCCTATCTCACCTCCTAATACCCCTATCTCACCTACTAATACCCCTATCTCACCTCCTAATGCCCCTATCTCACCTCCTAATACCCCTATCTCACCTCCTAATACCCCTCTCTAACCTACTAATACCCCTATCTCACCTACTAATGCCCCTATCTCACCTCCTAATGCCCCTCTCTAACCTACTAATACCCCTATCTCACCTACTAATGCCCCTATCTCACCTACTAATGCCCCTATCTCACCTACTAGTACCCCTATCTCACCTACTAATACCCCTATCTCACCTCCTAATGCCCCTCTCTCACCTCCTAATATCCCTATCTCACCTACTAATACCCCTATCTCACCTCCTAATACCCCTATCTCACCTCCTAATACCCCTATCTCACCTCCTAATACCCCTATCTCACCTACTAATGCCCCTCTCTCACCTACTAATGCCCCTCTCTCACCTCCTAATACCCCTCTCTCACCTACTAATACCCCTATCTCACCTACTAATACCCCTATCTCACCTACTAATGCCCCTCTCTCACCTCCTAATACCCCTATCTCACCTACTAATGCCCCTCTCTCACCTACTAATGCCCCTCTCTCACCTACTAATACCCCTATCTCACCTACTAATACCCCTCTCTCACCTACTAATGCCCCTCTCTCACCTACGCGGTTTTGCGCGGTGGCCGTAAGTACGGTTCATCATGATTCACCGCCAGTTTTGGCGCTGTGATTAGGTTTAGTTGAGTTTTTTTCAATTATATAGAGATCTTTAGACACAAACTCAGGATGAGTGAATGGACCTTTTCCTTGCGCATATTAGCATCAGAGGTAACAGACTTATGGCTAACACTCTGAGCTGTAGTGTAGCATTGGGAAAAATGAGCACTGTGGCTAGCGAACGTTCTGCTGACTCATGTAGCATGTATGAGTTTACACAATCAGATCAGCATTGTGGCTAGTGGAGTTATTGCTACCACATTTAGCAGACACAATATAATTTATACTAGTACAGTAGATTAGACTCTTAAATTGTGTAGTAGTAATTTAAAAAGAAAATACTTTCTTTGTAAACTATACAAAACTATATGTTTTCTCTTAAATCAGACCGATTGTGTTCCTATTTCTCACTGTAGTTTATATACAGGTCTTATTGTTGCTGTAATAAAATGTAATCAATTGATAAATTCCTTTGCCGTCGTAAATGAAGAAATTGTGGCAAAGATTTAAGTACTATTCTGGTCAAAAACAGCCGACTAAAGATCTGATTTTGGCGAGAATTAGGCCTTTCATGCACCGACACCATAACTCGAAGAAAATCAAAAATGCATTTCACTAAAACGTTATGGAAACGTTTTTTTTTTTTCTGCCTAGACTTGCCTTCTGATGTAAAGATCATGAGACCGTTTCACAAAACCATCCAGTTTGGCTAAAGATGTCCAAAATTCTGTTAGCTAATTGTGATATCCTCACTCTGTGAATGTCAAGCTTTGATCAAGTTCTCATGTATCTCTACACCATAATGAAACAGATACAAGCCTAATCAATTCAGTTCAGGCTTTTTCAGGCCGCATGACACGCTCTAGCATAAAGTCTCAGGACGTTGTGCTTTTCGCAGCACACACTTGCGTGTATAATTTAACCTACAGTAGACGGTATCACAGTTGTTAAGCATGCACCTGTACTGTATATAAAAAGGTTCTGCCTCTGATGGATTTAATTCGGTCTCTAGTACAGCGCCACGCTACGAGGCCGCATTCTGTCTGTGCTCCTCGTCCATGAAGCTGCGTGGATGAGTGTAATTGAGTGCAAGACTCGCGCCCATCAGAATTCTGCCGCAGTTCCTCCAGACCTGCATGCCTCCATCTTGCCAGCAGTAGCTGAGGATGTTTGTGTTGGCAGGGTGGGGTGATTCGAGAAAGGAGGGGGTTCTCTCCATGGCAACCGGAAAGGGTTGCCTGGATACGGGTGTGAACAGAACATGTGGCATGTGGACTATGCTTCATGGTGGAGTCAATGGGGGTAGCTGCAGCATCCAGGGCTGTTTGTAGAGGAGCGGGTAGGTCACCGCTTGTCCATCCGGAGTAGCCTCGTCCTGCGGTAGGGGCACGACATTTAGGAAACGAATTAAATAATAGAAATGATACAGAAGAAGATTAGCACACGCTTTAGAGAGGTGTAGGCTGGATGCGGAATTGAAATCTTTGTTTCAATTCCGTCAAACGTCATAGAGGTGTTGAAAAACCCTGTTTTGTAATTTGTCTCTGAGCTAACATTAAGCAAGATGAATCTGAGGAAGCTTGGAGCTGGTGCAGCCATATAGACAAACCCTACTGTATATTTATCTACTGTAGCTGAGCACTTGATTGAAGGTGACCTGTTGTACAGAAGAACTTATTTTATCAAGTGCCACTATATAGTCATGCAACGTTTTTATAGCGACCCATCCTACAGTATGGTGGCAAAACAGGAAGAAGGTATTCACTTAATAAAAGTCATTGGAACAGTTTGCTCTGCTTGCTATTTCTGTACTGAATGGTGAATTTGTAATATTGGTGAATTTAATTGCCGTTGGCTTGTACGTGTTTGTTGTTGGCTGTTGGTTGCAAATTTCATGGATGCCAACCAATCAGAGCGCAGCCATATGCTCAGTTTATAGTTCCAGTCAGCAGTGTGTTGTGTACATCGATAATATTTCAGAAAAGCAAATGCGTAGTCCAATAGGATCAGTCAGGATTGACAGGTTCGTTGTTGTTGTTGTTGTTCTTCTTCTTCTCCTACCCATGTCTCTTTTGAGATTTGGTGGCTGTGTTTACCCAGATTTTGCAGGTTCCTCCTCAGTATCCCTTTCCCTGGCTATTTTAATCCAACTCTTCCCAAACCCAGCAGTGCCAGAATGTTCCGGAAGATTCTGACGGACACACGGCGCTGTGCAGGATCTGGACAACACGGACGTAGCCAAATTTCCACCTGCGGTAGAGATCCAGCCAATCAGAGCGCAGCCATATGCCCACCTTATAACTCTGCTAGTCCGCAGCGTGTTGGCATTTCTCGCTGATTGTAGATTGACAACATGGCACGAGTTCAACAACAACGGCAAGCGAAAAGATAGTAGCGGTAGTCCAACAGAACGTAACCTCCTTTGTTTTTTATGTGTTTCCTGGGTAGGTGGAGTCCTTTTGAGTCCTGTAGATTAGTACATATTGTCTTGCAAAACAGCTCCAATCCTGATTTGTTCCAGCGTATCGTTCCGCTCCGGGATTTATTGAAAAATATATACAAATTGTGGGTTTTCATTTGTGGTTTTTATCCGGAAGAAAGAGACAACTCCCGTTGTCAAATCGCGCCGTCCCCCTCATGCAGAATTCTTTTGTCAGGCTCTCCCACCCTATTTCTGTTTTCATTCTCTTTCTTTTTTTCTTTCTGGGCATTGGCAGGGTTTGGTGGTGAGGTGTTGCAGTCTGGGTAAAGGCGTTGGCACCGACTCTAAGCTCATGGTGAAAGGAAACCGAATGGCACCGCCTGGACCTCCGCCAAAACTCCATGAGAGGAAAACAAAACCCAGACAACCTGTGTAGAGAGAGAGAGAGAGAGAGAGAGAGAGAGGGTGGCATTATGGGAAAGTGACGGGAGGAGGAGGTTTAGCGAGAAGTGTTTGTACGAGGGAGAGAGAGAGAAAGCGAGAATGTTTGCAAGAAAAATAAAGTGTAACACAAAGGCATTATGGGAAAGCGAAAAGTCGTAAAAAGGTTGATTCTACAGAAATTCTGAAATTACCCTAGATTACAGTAGATACTGTTTTTATTTACTTACATTAACATACAGTAAACCCGGTGCATAACCATTCTGAGGATGAGAATTAGATTATGGGTCGTCAGTACAGTCTGTCAGGATGTATACGGCCAAAACACAGTATTGGTGGTGATTTTTATAAAAAAAAAAAATTAAAAAAAAAGAAATATATATATATATATATATATATATATATATATATATATTTGTTGTACATAAGGCGGCGCGGTGGTGTAGTGGTTAGCACTGTCGCCTTGCACCTCCGGGGTCCGGGTTCGATTCCCCGGCCAGGCTCGGTTCCCGTCTCTGTGTGCATGGAGTTTGCATGTTCTGCTTGGTGGGTTTCCTCCGGGTACTCCGGTTTCCTCCCACAGTCCAAAGACATGCAGGTTAGGCTAATTGGCGTTCCCAAATTGACCATAGTGTGTGAATGAGTGTGTGTGTGTGTGTGTGTGTGTGTGTGCTCTGCGATGGATTGGCACGCTGTCCAGGGTGTATCCTGCCTTGTGCCCAGAGTCTCCTGGGACCCTAAATACAGGATAAAGCGGTATAGAAGATGAATGAATGAATGTTGTACATGTAATACAGAAAATGTGTGTGCCAAAGAAGCTACTTCTAAAGTTTATGCAATATTGAAGTGACCAATCTTTCTTCCCGAAACATTTCGAGTTGCTAACTGGAACGAGTTTTGGAGAGTTGATTTTATATCTTCCTCAAAAATGGCAATTTTTTTAGCGTTATACTGTCTCACTCCAAACAATAATCAGTTAAAATGCATATTATTCATATTTCCTTATGAGTATTGATACTAAAATTGGTGTAAGCTTCTAAAAGCATATGACCTGTAAAACTGTTGCTTAAAATTAAAGCATTCCGTACAAAAAAATCTGTAGTGTCCATAACCAGGCCAAATTCATGTTGCAATATCTTAACAATTTAGCGTTTTAGAATAATACACTTTTTCAGGTTTATGTCTTTTCAAGTGAAATCTAAATTGGCCAAGTTTCATCTGAATGACAATTAAGATCATTGAAAGATTTCAGCTTTAAAAAGTTACGGACACTACACCTACTGTAGGTGAGAAATTTTTTAGCACTAATACTGTACCATGTTTTGGCCGCTAATAAAATGCGAATTGCTGCAAAAACATGTCTGTCCTTGACAAATTAAATGTAATTAATATTGCACGTGACCTTTTTTTAATTTAGCTTTTACATTGACCTGGGTGGACGTATGAAATACCAGTACGGTTACACCGTGATTGTTGATTATTTTCCAATAACAGCACTGGAAAGTCTTTTCTTTTATTGCGAAGGCATGTGCTTATTAAATATTTTTAGTTGCTTTTACTGTTCTGGAATGTCCATGAAACAAAAATACCTGTTACTGCTTGCATTAAAAACAGATCTGTGACGAACTGTAAGCTGGTCGTTCCCTCACCAGTAGAGAAAAAAATTGGCATTTGAGGCGGTAATATGTTGCAGTTCCTCTATAATCCTACAGGTGGTGTGTTTTAAAATGTTCACACATTGGCAGGCAGCTCAGCATTTTGTATGGTACAGCAGGGGTGGGTTTTTGCTGAATTTATTAGTAAATGTAATAAAATCTCACTCACTTAATCATCTTCTATACCACGTTATCTTATATTCAGGGTCGCGGGGCCGGGAGTCTATCCCAGCGCTATACAAATAAAATTAAATTGAATGGACTTGAAATTCTCAGACATTTTATTATAATTTTTTTCTCTCTCCTGAAGTCGGCTGGATTAACCTGAACAATACAGCCGTGTCGTAGGGTTTGTCTGGGGTTGTACTTGAGTCAAACACCTTCAGTCAGAATATAGAAGGGCTTGTAGCTTCATTTCATGAGGAAAATATACTGATAAAGTATGTATGTAACTCATAGATAACATTTATTATAAGCTTTATCAATGTAGATATTTAATTTGAACATGAGTACTTTATGTTTGACATTAACAGTGAAACTCGTGACTCATAATAAGTCTTTTATTTCAATTGCTTCATATTACTTTGATTCATAAAACTTAGCTCAAACTCGGATGAAAGTATTTCCTCTGCGACCGCGTGTTATTAGTTCTAAGTAGTTTCCCAGGGTTGAAAACTTAGTTACGTTTTTCAAAGCACCTGGGTTTCGTTCTCAAGTGCTGAATAAACATGCACCGGCCAACCATAACATTAAAACCAATCAGACTGGTTTGCACATACTGTTGATGCTGAGTCAGATCGAGATCTGGGGAATTTGTCCAGATCAACAACTTTGAACTCTTTGCCTGCTAAACCCCATACGCAGCCGTCTGTGATGCACTGGGTGTTCTGATACCTTTCTACATTGGCTTTTCTGTGGGATCAGACTCATCTGCTCATAGCCTCGTTAGTCCATGATCCTGTCAGCAGCGTACTGGTCATCAGAGGTGGAAAGAGTAATAAAATTTTGTACTCAAGTACAAGTACTGGTACTTCAGTGACATTTTACTTAAGTACAAGTAAAGTTACCATTATAAAAATCTACTCAAGTAAAAGTAAAAAGTAGCTAATTAAAAAATTTACTCAGAGTAAAAGTTACCGAGTTACTTTTTTTATTTTTTTTAACAGCGGGGGTGGGGGGGGGGTTGAGGCATTCTAGCATAGTTCAAAAAAGATGAGCAGATGTAAATCTCAAGCTAGTTGTTTTTAACTGAAGGAACACCTTTGCATGATAAAGCTGTTGTCTTTCTTGTGCTTGAAAATCAAAGTGGTCACTTAAATATGGTGTTACGTCCCAGTCTAGGGTCATACAGCAAAAGAATGGTTCAGGGTTCTATTTATAATATATATAACTGTATGAAAAAGGTAGTATATGGCAGAAAGAACTAGATCCAATAATTAACTGATGAAATAATGAGGTTTGTATACACACACACACACACACACACAACAGGAGGAGGAGGAGGATCATATTGAGGATGGACCCAGGCCAAAATAATAAACAAAATGGTATTTATATTTAGTAGCTAGATTACCTGCAAAAAAAAATACACAAAAATACCGGTACCTTCCCGGACTCCCTAAACCAAAAACAGTGAAATTATCTACAAATATATACAAAGACCAACCAAACCAAAGGGACAAAGCAATAATCAAAGTCAATTGGAGGCAAAAAGTCAAACCGGAATACACAACCAAAAATCAAAAAGTAAAATTACAGATTTTTAAAACTACTTTAAAAAGTAGAAATACACAAAAAAGCTACTCAATTACAGTAATGCGAGTAAATGTAATTCATTACTTTCCACCTCTGCTGGTCATATGTCATATAATCATATAAAGTGAACAACACATCAGTAAACTGGTGACAGAAAATCAAATAAAAGTGTTGTGGCCGATTGGTGTTTTATTACCAAGAAAAATACTTTTCAATTGTTAAGTTTGATTATGTGGAACAATCCGATTTGAGAATTTAACAGCACTGTGATTATAAATTCCAATCCAGAACTCATAGACAGAAATAGATTTGCAAGATAATGAATTAAACGCATTATAATGATTTATCTACAGTGTCTAATCATTTTGATTGATACACATTTTTCACATTTCATACACATTTCTAATCGATTCTTTTCTTTTGACTGTGTAAAGCTGCTTTGTGACTATGTCACTAACAACAAATTAAAATGAATAGAATTTGCGCAGCAGCACAACAAATTTAGATCCAAAATAACCTGGATCATATATAATACTTTCTTTTAATTATTATTATTATTATTTATATATACAGGTCCTTATCAAAAAATTTGCATATTGTGATAAAGTTCATTATTTTCTGTAATGTACTGATAAACATTAGACTTTCATATATTTTAGATTCATTACACACAAACTGAAGTAGTTCAAGCCTTTTATTGTTTTAATATTGATTAGCATCTCATGAAAAGGTTCTCTAAACGAGCTATTAACCTAATCATCTGAATCAACTAATTAACTCTAAACACCTGCAAAAGATTCCTGAGGCTTTTAAAAACTCCCAGCCTGGTTCATTACTCAAAACCGCAATCATGGGTAAGACTGCCGACCTGACTGCTGTCCAGAAGGCCATCATTGACACCCTCAAGCACGAGGGTAAGACACAAAGACATTTCTGAACGAATAGGCTGTTCCCAGAGTGCTGTATCAAGGCACCTCAGTGGGAAGTCTGTGGGAAGGAAAAAGTGTGGCAGAAAACGCTGCACAACGAGAAGAGGTGACCGGGCCCTGAGGAAGATTGTGGAGAAGGACCGAGTCCAGACCTTGGGGGACCTGCGGAAGCAGTGGACTGAGTCTGGAGTAGAAACATCCAGAGCCACCGTGTACAGGCGTGTGCAGGAAATGGGCTACAGGTTGCAAATTTTGCATGTCATTCGGAAATCAAGGTGCCAGAGTCTAGAGGAAGACTGGGGAGAGGGAAATGCCAAAATGCCTGAAGTCCAGTGTCAAGTACCCACAGTCAGTGATGGTCTGGGGTGCCATGTCAGCTGCTGGTGTTGGTCCACTGTGTTTTATCAAGGGCAGGGTCAATGCAGCTAGCTATCAGGAGATTTTGGAGCACTTCATGCTTCCATCTGCTGAAAAGCTTTATGGAGATGAAGATTTCATTTTTCAGCATGACCTGGCACCTGCTCACAGTGCCAAAACCACTGGTAAATGGTTTACTGACCATGGTATTACTGTGCTCAATTGGCCTGCCAACTCTCCTGACCTGAACCCCATAGAGAATCTGTGGGATATTGTGAAGAGAAAGTTGAGAGACACAAGACACAAGAATCTGCAAAAGGATTCCCGACCAAGTATTGAGTGCAGAACTGAACATCATTATTTGAAGGTTGACTTTTTTTTGTATTAAAAACACTTTTCTTTTATTGGTCGGATAAAATATGCTAATTTTTTGAGATAGGGATTTTGGGTTTTCATGAGCTGTACGCCACAATCATCAATATTAAAACAATAAAAGGCTAGAACTACTTCAGTTGTGTGTAATGAATCTAAAATATATGAAAGTCTAATGTTTATCAGTACATTACAGAAAATAATGAACTTTATCACAATATGCTAATTTTGAGAAAGGGCTTATTGGATGCTGGTGTGTGTGTGAGTGTGTGTGTGTGTGTGTGTGGGTGGGTGGGGGGATATCCAAGTGTTCATAGTATTGTGGAATGTGTAAGCCAGTAAGCAGACTGTAGCTTCAGGCTGTAAATCACTTCAGTGTCCTTTGCCTTAATCCGTGCCACATCTGTGCCATTTTTCTCGTAGTTCCTGCGTGGCACACTTGGCACGTCGATCTCACCGCCGCGTTATAATGTTTTGTTTAACCATCTGCGGTATGTTTCCGCTGGTGCGAAATAAGTCCGGCTTATATACGCTTCTACATCTTTAGTGTGTGTGTGTGTGTGTGTGTGTGTGTTGCAATGAATGTAATGAATGAAGTTGCTCTAAAATAGGAACTGTAGCTTGTGTGTGTGTTTTTATTGTAATCTGTTAAGTGTCTCTCAGTGAGAAGACCCAAGCTTTAATCCTGCTTAGCTTGACCAGACTGAGCAAATCTGCACTAATCCTCCCAGTGCTATCCATTACAAAAGAAAACACACACACACACACACACACACACACACACACACACACACACACACACACACACACACACACACAAACATACTAGAGCTGACCCAACTACGTACTGGAGACGGGAATCACCAGGGACCGATCGATACGATATTATTGCGATATCTCGGTGCCGATCCAATCCGTATTGCGACACCATTTGTGTCATGTTTTTATAAATATCACAGTCCTGTATTATTATTATTATTATTATTATTATTATTATTATTTTTTTTTTTTTTTTAGACTTTGTTACAATTTTAAACAAACTTGACAAACAAAGTGCTCCGACCACACGGGGTGATGTTGCGCTGCCTGCCAGTGTGTGAATAGTTTATAGCACGCCAAGACTTATTATAAATATATATACAAATTTAAATATCTTGCAAAAGTGAATTTATTTCAGTAAGGCAACATAAAAGGTGAAACAGAATGAGTGGTGTTTTATGCCGGGTCTGTTCTCGTATCAGACTCCATGGTCACAGGATTAGGCTCCAAATCCAGTGCAGTGTGGACCAGGATAAAGTGCTTCATGAAGATGGAGATCTTAAGGGTGTACAAACCTTTGCTGTTAAATTTTTTTCATTTCAGTATTGTAATATTCCAATTGCTAATCAATGAGCTTTACTGAGTTACTTTGCTAATCTGAGTTTCTCCATCATTGTCATGGTAACAAAATTACATCAAGTATCCTCTTCTGTTGTCGCTAGGTTATTGGTTTTAGACCAACAGTATTTTAGGGGCCCTTTTCACTTAGATCCTTCTCTCTCTCTCTCTCTCTCTCTCTCTCTAGCAAAACATGCAGTCACAGGGAAGCCCACAGTGGAGCCGTTTCCAGATGGGACAGAGATGATCATATTCGGTGTGTTGCAACATCACACGATCACATGCTGCACATGATTCATATTGAAACTCGCATTTAATACAAAATGATGAAATAATCGCTTTTTTGATACTCGATTAGTTAGTCATAGTCTATGATTAATCATGATTAATCACAATCTTTAAATACTTGTATTATAAATGTGCATCGTTGGGATAAAGAAATGCATGACAAATTGATTAGCGGAAACAAATTGTGCATTTTTTTTTCTCTCCTGCTTTGTACTAAAGTCCACTATCAGCTCCTTTGTCTTACTGACGTTCAGGAGGAGATTGTTCCTCTGGCACCAGTTCTCCAGATTTCCAATCTCCTCTAGGTAGTCTGACTCATCATTGTTGGTGATCAGTCCGACCACGACGGTGTCGTCAGCAAACTTGATGATGGAGGTGGAGTTGGTAGTGGCCACGCAGTCGTGGGTGTACAAAGAGTACAGCAGGGGGCTCAGAACACAACCCTGGGGGGCTCCAGTGCTGAGAGATTTGTCAATTGTTTATTGTTATTCAGTGATACATTAAAACTTAAGGTTTATCATCAAATATTATGCCAGTGTAACATTTTTTTATTGTGGTTGCATTATAATATGGTTTGTTTCTTTAGTTTCTTAGCATGATTTTTTAATAATAATAATAATAATAATAATATTGTGTGTTTGCTCGCAGGTATGGGCTGTTTCTGGGGTGCAGAGAGGCGCTTCTGGACTCTTCCTGGTGTGTTCTCTACTCAAGTGGGATACGCAGGAGGATTCACCCCCAACCCCACCTATAGGGAGGTGTGTTCAGGTAAGATTCTCCCCCCCAGCACTGACCACCCACATGTACACCGCCCGGCCAAAACGAAAAAAGGTCACCACTCGGATTTAAATAAGGAAATACTTAAGAACCTTTAATTGGATAATTAATGCAGTGATTATAAGTAAATTCAGTGAGAAGCTTCTCATTTTTGTTAAACAGTCGAGTCAGACGGAGTATCCCGTGATCACAATGTCCTGCATCAAGCAAAGACAAACGAGGCTAGAACTCAACTAAAACAGCGGTGTGTCCATAAGAAAACCACTTCATCAGAAAAACGTTTGTTAGGGAGCGTAAAGATCGGACTGATAGAAAAAGGTCATGTGATATGATGAGTCCAGATTGAGCCTATTCCAGAGTGATGGGCGTGTCCGGGTAAGAAGGGAAGCGTTATGCGTAGTGTCCACTGTACAAGCCTCTGGTGTTGCAGTGTTATGATCTGGTGTCGCTTCAGTCGCTCGTTATGGGGCAATAAAACGAAGTCAGCTGACCACCTTGAATGTACTGAATAATCAGGTTAATCACATCTATGGAGTTTTTCTTCCCTGATGGCACGAGACATATTCCAGGACTCCAGAGTGTGATAAAGTGTGATGCTGCACCTCCAGGTTCCGGGTTCGATTCCCGCCATCAGGGTCTGTGTGTGAATGAGGTTTGCTTTCTCTCCCCGTGCTTGGTGGGTTTCCTCCAGGTACTCCGGTTTCCTCCCACAGTCCAAAGACCGTATACAGGATAAAGCGTTGTATATACACACACACACACACACACACACATGCAGGCTAAGACATCTGAGATATACAAGGTGCTTATTCATGACATCCCTCTCTCTCTCTTTCATACCCTAGCAGTTTTCTCCAGTGAAACAGCCCCACCCCATGACCTAGTTACAGACAGATACTGTGTGTGTGTGTGTGTGTGTGTGTGTGTGTGTGTGTGCAACTGCTTTTGCAGTTGTGTCATCACATACTATACACATGTTGTAGGGAGTATCTTTAAAAGTCATGTGTGTGCTGGTCCGCAGGTATGACGGGGCACACGGAGGTGGTGCGGGTGGTGTATCCTCCTAAAGAAGTAAGCCTGGAGAAACTGCTGAAGGTGTTCTGGGAGAGCCATGACCCCACTCAAGGTAACGCGTGCGTGTGTGTGTGCGCGTGTGTGTGCGCTTTGGGAAGGGTCTCAGGGGGTAGACGCAGACAACAGATTGTGTTAATGTGTCTGATTGGGGAGATATGAAACACACTATGGGTATGCGTTATCATCATGGGTATTCATGCCCACTGGGTGCATTTAGCATCTTCCATCTGCAGTGAAAGGAGCCATATGATGAAGGGTGTGTGTGTGTGTGTGTGTCAGTGCATCTTGCAGCTGAGACCCAGGACGAGATGAAGAGCGATAAGCAAAGCAGACCTAGAAACCTGCCACTTTCAAACGAAAACACTCTGCATCACAAAAGTCATAAAATCAGATCAGCGATTTTAGGTTCTCGATTTACAGAACACACACACACACACACACACACGCGCGCGCGCGCGATATCACCGTACCCATCACTTTTCCAAGTTTCTTTCTTTTGCACCCATGGTTTTCACTCCATCACTTTTGCCTCCTCTATGTTTTTCTTCTTTGTCATGTGATCGGAGGAATTGGGGATTCTGTAAGTCATCACGAAGAAACACACATACTGTACACCGAAAGGAGAATGAAGGAAAACATGGAAAAGTGTTTAGCAGCAGTGCCAATGCCAACCATCGCATTTACTGTTTTTGATCACCTGCTAGACGGAAACACTGAAACGTTTTCAAATAAAACAGCAATCAGATTAAACGTGAAGGAAGGAAGGAAAGGAAATGTACTGAATAGTAAAGGACACGGAAACGACGAGCGTTTTGTCTTCTGCCGCTGACTTTTGCAGCATGCGAACTCGATGTGTGTGAACTTGGACCTCGCTTGGTCTTGTTGTTGGCGAGGAGAAACCAAGAAGGCAGCGCTATGAGCTCTTAGTTTTGTTAAAAATAGAGGTTTTGCCAATTATGAAATGAGTAACACTAGACAAAGCACTAGGCCTATGCGAAAAAAGGCATGAATGATGATAAATACGCTATATTCCCAAAAAGTATTCACTCGCCTGCCTTCACATGCATATGAACTTTCTAATTCTTAATCCACAGTGTTTAATACGATGTTGGCCCCGCCCACTTTGCCACTTTAACTGTTCGACTCTTTCAACTCTTCTGAGTATGTTCATGACCATTTTTGACCATTCTTCCAGAATGACATTTGTGAGGTCAGACACTGATGTTGAACGAGAAGACCTGACTCACAGTCTCCGCTCTAATTCATGCCAATGGTGTTCTATCCAACTGAGGTCAGGACTCGGTGCAGGCCAGTCAAGTTCTTCCACCAAGACCAAACTTGCTCATTCATGTCTTTATGGACCTGGCTTTGTTACAGTATGTTGAAACTGGTGTGGGGTTGTTTTTCAGGAGTTGGACACCCAGTGAAGGGAACTCGTAATGCTTCATTATACCTGGACATTTTGGACAATTTCATGCTCCCACCGAGGTGGAGACAGTCTGGAGACGCTCGTCTTCCTGTTCCAACATGACTGACCTCACAAACGTGCTTGTGAAAGAATTTTCCCATGAACATACTCGTAGACCTTGTGGAAAGCCTTCAGAGAAGAGTTGAAGCTGTTATAGCTGCAAAGGGGGCGGGGCCAACATCTTATTAAACCCTATGGATAAAGAATTGGACGTTATTCATGTATGTGAAAGCAGACGAGCGAATTCTTTTGGCAATATAGTGTATATACTATAATATCAAGTTATAAACATCCTGATTCCACGATATCTATATATATTTTTAATTTTCTTACCATTCTAAACAAACTTAGCAAATAACCAACGCAACATATTACCACTTCAAACACATTTAAGTTACAAAATATTTTAAAAAATCAATTCTGGATAAATGAATTATGACACAAAAGAATCATGATTCATAACTAATTTTTTTTTCTGTATTTTTATGGATGTGTATATACATATACACACACACACACATACACACATATACATATATACACAGTGGTAGCCAAAACCGACACTTGCTGGAGCGTTGTGCTAATTAAATGAAATTTGAAAAACTGAAGAAAAGAAAAAAAAAAAAAAAAAAAAAGAAAAACCCAACCTGGCTATGTGACAATGATCTTCAGCTTCTGTGGATTTGCTCTGGGTCATCTCCAGACCGAAACCCAGTAGACGACTGTTGGACAACGCTGAAGAAGGTAGTGCAGTCGAGAAACCGTCTTCTGTACGTGACCTTCAGAAAGCAATCAAGCTCGGATTAAGCGAGTGACAACAGAGTACTGCAGACGTCTCCGTGCCCAGCCAGATCCAGCAGGTTTCGAAGAATAAAGGACTTTGTGATACATGTTAATTGTTGTATAGGAATTTAATTGCATAAAATAACAACTTATTACTGTATTATTCTTGATTGTCATTGTTAAATTGTTAAGACATTGAGAATGTCATTAAAACAGTGAATTTTTAATTTTTGTCTAAATACTTTTGGCCAACATTATGTATATACACTACCGCAAAAAGTTTGGAATCACTTGCAAATTTCTTTGTTTTCCCAAGAAAATAAAACAACGATTTCTACCAACTTTAAAGAACTGACTTGCAAGATGAAACCAGAAAAACTGTTTCTAGCAAAAGTGCATCATAAGAACGTTGTATAAAATCTTCTTCTTCTGGCCGAGGCCATGTTATAATGTGATGTCTATTTATTTATTCATTTATTTATTCATTCATTCGTTCGTTCGTTCATTCATTCATTCATTCATGTTTTACTCCCTTTTAAATCCCTTACATTATATCTATAACATGGATAATATTTTATTGGTTCATATAAATTGGTTGAATGTTTAATGTGTATCTGCTATGAAACCGCCTGTGAAGCTGATCTGGCAAACAAACAAACAATCCAAAGAGAAACACAGTTTCATGCAATTCACAAACAATTTCTAACATTTCACAAAGAATTCAAGTTAGCTGGGATTCTGACTGTAACGAAGCGGCTGGCACGGTGTCTCTCCACATCTGAGCCCTATCGAGTTATCGGTAGGAGGAAGACGACTCCATCAAGCCGATCCATCTCGTGGGAGACGTTCCAGGATGCACCGGGGTGAAATCTCATCAGATTATCTTCAACAATTGACAGACAAGCTGTAATTTTT
Organism: Channallabes apus; assembly: GCA_030522415.1. NCBI lineage: Eukaryota > Metazoa > Chordata > Actinopteri > Siluriformes > Clariidae > Channallabes > Channallabes apus. The sequence continues at coordinate 34,450,420 of CM060116.1, read as the reverse complement.
TACATTTATTTATTTTTTGATGAAGGCAAAGTTTGAAGAGCACATTAATCATTCCATCGAAATCATTATTTCTAACTCTGACAAACTCAGCATGTGGTGTTCTTTAGCTATATTTTCTATTCAGACTAATTTCATGGGTGGTTCCTTGGAAAACAATAAAAATTTCGAAGTGATCCCAAACTTTTGAGCAGTAGTGTACGTGTATAGAGAGAAATTCAATTCAATTTCAATTCAATTTTATTTATATAGCGCTTTTAACAATGGTCATTGTCTCAAAAGCAGCTTCACAAAACTGAAAGAAATTTAACAAAAAATAAATAAATAATAATAATAATAATAAAATAATAATAATAAAAAAAAATAATAATAAATAAAATAAATAAGTAAATAAAAAAAATAATAATAATAATAATAATTATAGAAAAGAAAATAATTGGAAGTGTGTATGTGTGAGAAAAATGTGCAGATAATAATAATGAGACAAATGAATGAAATTTCTCTGATCAACAAGCCAAGGGTGACGGCAACGGTGGCAAGGAAAAACTCCCTGAGAAGACATTAGGAAGAAACCTTGAGAGGAACCAGACTCAACAGGGAACCCATCCTCATTTGGGTGAAAAAAAGAAAAAAAAAAAAGAATAGAAGAGCGAGGAACCAAGGATGGATACCTACAGCAGAAATGGAGAAGTAGTGTTTCATGGAAATAATGAAGCAGTCGTGTCGGCTACTGAGAAATGATGTTAAAGGTGGCTTTTTTTTTTTCTCTCGAGACAGCGCTGATGTTACAGCCTAGCTCTTATTACTGTTAAAAAAAGTTTTATCTACAGACATGCTTTGATGGTCTTTTGTTGTTGTTGTTGTTTGATGTGTAAAAGGTTCTTGTTAGCAGTGTTAACACCTCTGGGTTTCCCTGCAGGAACGTTGTGTTAGAGGAGGGCCAATTTTAGATTCTTGGCTTTAGTTCCAGGAAACATCGTCTTACTCCAAGTCAAAGATCGGTCAAACACAAGGTTCACAGACTCCCACCCACTTTAAATAAAAAACAAAAAAAAAACAACACTTATCTACCAAGTGATTACTGAAGCTTATTTTATACCGAAGGTTTTCTGCCGTGTCAAAAGCCATCACAGGAGTCCATTCTGCTCGGCTTCTAGTGGAACGGCATGCTGCTTTCGGCTGCGGCAGGAAAAAACCTGAAGTGTGAAATTGCGAGTGCAGCTGGTTTAAAAGAAGAAAAAAAAAAACACACATTCTCGTTAATATCATATTCCCACAGCAAAGCAGAAGCAATACGAAATAACAAATTCAATCCCGACCTTCTCGGGCCAAGTAATGAAACGTCTTATGTGGTGTTTTTCACAGTCACGGTGCGATGGAAACCCAAACTAGCATCAGCGTAGTTCTCAATCAGGAGAATTCAGGATGTTCCAGTCCCTCGAGACAGACCTTATAACATTCCGTCTCGGGCTCACACTTTATCTCGCGACCCTCTCCGTGTTAATCTTGCTCTGCCCCCGCGCCTCTCCAGTCCAACATGAATTTGGATCCCTGTTTGGCCGAGGTGAGAAACGTAGATGATTTATGGGTTCAGGTCTTCGTGTAATCAAAGATTCTGAGTACAAGCTTAAATTCAATGCTGAAATTAACTTAGAGAAGTGGACAACTCTTAATGTGAAGACTTAAGGTAAGAAAGTAGCACGCGTACAAAAATAATAGGACGATCATCATCATCATCTTTAATCGTAATCTTGTAGATGTTTTCTACTAAAAGCGAGATGTCTCGATAAATCCGCTGTGATAAATACGCTGTAATCAAAATGAAGAACTTCAGTGGGAACAGTCTGATCCGATCCGGTCCGATCTGAAATGAAGTTTCAAAGGGAACGTGGTGGGTCGTGTAAACCTTAGATAATCCGTTCAGTAGATACATACTGTATTTGCCACTCGTAGTCTAGGCGGCAACGTCAGGTGTCGTGATGAGACGGAAATTTTGCTTCCATTCCTAATCAGTCCCCTTCTTTGTCTTTCGGCTGTTCTCTCACTTCATCCATAAATCTTCCTCTAGACCACCTGCCTGGCCCCCCTCAGCATCCTTATACCAGTCAACTCTACAAAAACAAACTCCTCTCTCCCACCTGTCTTTACTCATTTTCGTCTCTGCATGAGGAAGGAGCACTGATTGGCTTATACATGTACCTCATACGTAGTAAAGCATCTAACCAATCATAGACTGGCCTGAATTCGTCTTACCAAGGATAACACAGAGACAGGTGGGAAAATGTTTTCTTCTTCCTTGCTGTTTGTTCTGTCTGCAGCAGAATAATGCTTCCCAGCAGGTGGAACCACTTTGTGCAAGTCAGAAAAGGTTATATTCTGATTAAACACTTTGAGCATGTAAATGCCAACTTATTAGATCAGCGTCCATGTAAACAGTCAAGTTGAAATCTCTAATCAGATTGATTTCAATCACGTGTCCATGTAAAGGGATCGCTGTTAGGGCCTCGCTCTCTGGGTCGCATCGTTTAAAGTTCAGAGATGTTAGGATTTTTGACTGACTGCCTGAAAAAGTCCGATTGCAAACAAAAAGCTCCACAGTTATACTTTAAACAAGTTACTATAAGACTTGGAGATCTCCAAAGGCATCTGTTACCTTTTAGGCTCAAATACAACTCGGAAGCTGCATCCTGGCAGGCCTGGTTAAAATGGCGTTTCTAAAATATTATTATATATTTTTTTTAAATGGCATTTCAGTGTGTGTAGATTTAAATAAACGGCCCTGGAACACGCCTTTGGTCACGTGCATTTTTCTAGCCAATCAGAACACAGGAACCTGAAATGACTGATTTATTTATTTATTTATTTATTTATTTTTTTACCTTTTTAACCCAGAACTTTTTACAGTAGTAAAAATTATTCACTAAAAGAAAACCTTGTGCTAAGTACAGATACTTAAAAGCCAGACTTAAGTGCAGTAATTGATTTGTTGTAATCAAGTGGTGGATGAAGTGCACATATCCTGTACTTGAGTGAACATGGAAAACCCAACTGTGGGTAAAATACTCAAAATACATTTTCTTTTCCACTTGATACAGAAGTACTCGACTTTAACTGGTGAAAGTAATGTGATTTTATTATGCCTGTAATGATATATTATTATTTTTGTGATTTACACTTTTCTCGCTCACTCCGCTCCTTCTAATGTCACTCCGAGCACTCGGGTCTGTAAATACAGGGTTGTTGTATTAGACGGTTATAAGCAGTCAACATGCAGGTGGGTGATTTTTCCATTGGTGAGATCCGAGTGGCTATAAATTGGCAGAGGTATAACATTCAACTGATGAGCTTTTCACTAAGATGAAAAACTACTGTACGTAATGAAACTGGATAAAAGTGATTACCAGCTGCGTTGTGGTTGTCGTAGTGGGTTTCACTCTAGTAACGATTTTCTACTCGATAGTTACTACTATAATACTGGGGTTATTTTAAACACATAGACAACGAAAACTTTCACTGAGGCAAACTAATGCTACATGTCACAGTAAAGAAAATGAGGACTAGCACACAAATCCTTTTACGTTGGAGTCATGATCTGGCCTCCTGCTTCACGTCTCAAAACCCCGGCCTCCCAGGAACTCCTTTAATGTCCCAAACATGTGGAAATGGCTTGGAGCGAGGTCAGGACTGTACGGGGAACGTTTGCTCGGATTCATGGGAGAAATCTTTTTAAAAGAAATCGCATGGCAATGAGTCAGGCAGGAAAAGCATTTAGAAATGAATGCCTCCTTTTACCGTTCCAAAAAAGAACCATGTAGAAATAAGACCGTGAGTGTCGAGTGACTTTCTTCCCTCATTTTCTTTCATCGTACGCTGTTGCACTGATCTAAACATACTGTAGCAACGTTCTAAAACCTCAACCATTAGGCAGGTCAGAGCGGGTAATCACGATTACAGCATGTGCTGTACGCTGATTTTGGTGTGCATTCTGTACTTATTTTGGAAAACTGTTTTTTTTTTTATATCCAAAGTACATGAAGAATCCGCGCAAAATGAAAATTCTTTAGTTAAGTACAGATATTTTTTGGGAAAAGTAGTAAAGTACAGTAACGGAGGCCTCCGAGTGGCACAGTGGTAAAGTGCTCGCTCGATCATCCGGCTGGTTCGATTCCCGGGTGATGCTGTATCCTCTCGCAGCCGGAGGTCTAGAGAGAGCTGATTGGCCGAGCTCTCTCAGAGGGGAGGGATGAGAGGTACTTCATGCTCCCACATTAATGACGGCTCAACAAGCCAATCAGGGGCGTCTGTGAGCTCACGCAGGCGGAGGGATGGGATAGCGCTGTCCTCCGAGTGTGTTACTCCTCCCCCAACAGTTCGAAAAAATGGTCGGTAACGGAATACATTTACTTGTTACTGGCCACTCCTGCTTAGATCCCACCACTGATGAAAAGCATCTAAGAGCGGTGTTCGAGTCAAACCAGGATTTTTGATTGTGCAGAATAATAGAACACAGTCATGAGAGTTAAAAACTCCCTTTATTTCTCTATATAATCCCCTACTACACTAATGCACTTATCCCAGTGTTTCACTAGTGCTCTGAAACACCGGCCTCCCAGGAACTTCTTTAATGGCCCACGCATGTGGAAATGTCTTATAGTGAAGTCAGGACTGTACGGGGGACGTGGCAATAACTCTGAGCCGAGTCCCGGTTATGTACATGTGGCAGTTCACACAGACAGATGTGCGCCTCTGCCGTAAGTTGGCAACAAGTTATCCGTCGCTTTTCAAGGTTCAGGTTCAAGGTCCACTTGCTGAATGAACATGGGAACGACTGCAGTGTGCTGGGATCGTCATTCACAGACCTTCTTGAAAACGTTTGCACCATTCAAATGTTTTTTTCTGCAGCTAAAAGACTCATCACCGTACCGTTTATTAAAGTCTTCTGTATCAATCATTGTCATTCATTCATTCATTCATTTTCTATACCGCTTAATCCTGTGTTCAGGGTCGCGGGGGACCTGGAGCCTATCCCAGGAGACTTCGGGCACTAGGCGGGGTACACCCTGGACAGGGTGCCAATCCATCGCAGGGCACACACACATACACACACACACACACCCAATCACACACTACGGGCAATTTAGGAACGCCAATTAGCCTAACCTGCATATCTTTGGACTGTGGGAGGAAACCGGAGTACCCGGAGGAAACCCACCAAGCACGGGGAGAACATCAATCATTGTCAATCGTTTTTTTTTTTTTTTTTTGCCTTCATTCACATTCATTAAAGTCCTGGTTTGACTTGAGCAATCTTCAAAATGCAATCATCAAGCTGTGGAGTCGAAACTCCTTCCAAAAAGCCACTACCACTTGCCAGAGTCGTAAATGTCAGTGTCAGCTCACTGTTACAAGCTTATTAGTCTCTAGAGATCTGTCCATTGTGTTTTTCTACTTCAAGTATTATCTGTAATCGTATTCGACTATAATCTCCAGTTTCAGTTAACTACTCGGCACTGCTCGGTATTTTAATCTCATTGTGCATTAAAACAGGCCTTTGTGAATATCAAATATCCCACACTAGCTCCAGTATGAATAGCAATTTAATAAACTTGTTGAATCCTATGTAAACATGACATGGAACTGGATTACTCGTGTGTGTGTTTGTGTGTGTGTATATATATATAATGTTGTTGTTGGTCTTTCGGCTGCTCCGGAAAAGGGGTCGCCACAGCGGAATATCCAGTCCGCACTACAACTTGGCACAGGTTTTACGCCGGATGCCCTTCCTGACGCAACCCTCCCACTTTATCCGGGCTTGGGACCGGCACTGTATCCAGTGGCTGGGGTGTGGGCACTGGCTGGGAATCGAACCCGGGCCTTCCGCATGGCAGGCGAAACACCTACCACTGAGCCACCATTGCCCCCCATATATATATGTATATTATATCAGCGATATTTGGGGTCGGGCCAGGGGTAGCTCAGTGGTTAAGGCATTGGACTACGGTTCGGAAGATCCCAGGTTCAAACCCCACAACCACCAAGTTGCCACTGTTGGGCCCTTGAGCGAGACCCTTAACCCTCAACTGCTCAGATGTATAATGAGATAAAAAAAATTAAAAATTAAGTTGCTCTGGATAAGAGCGTCTGCCAAATGCCTGAAAGGTGTGCAGGTCCAGCTCTATGAAATAACATGATGATTAAGGGCGTAGCTCAGTGGTTAAGGCATTGGAAGGTCCCAGGTTCAAACCCCACGACCACCAAGTTTGCCAGTGTTGGGCCGTTGAGCGACACTCTTAACCTTCAACTGCTCAGATGTATAACGAGACAAAAATGTATGTATCTGGATGAGGACGTCTGCCAAATACCGTAATGTAAATTAAGGATTATTTCATGGTTGTAAATAAGGTGGCTGAAGGAAAAAACAGACAACCGCTCTGTTCTGAACTTAAAGTAGGCAATTAAAAGTTTCTTTGTAGACTTTTTGTAAACAAGCCGTGTTGTCAGTTCTCTGATCAGACGAGGAAGGGTGGAAAAAAAAAAAAAAAGTCTACAAAAGTCTTGAAAATCTTTTTTCTTGATTATTTGCCTTCAGCTAAATGATTTGCATAATGCATGTAATTGGATAAACGGAGGATCTGCTACAAAAGCCAGAGTCGTTCATCTTTTATAAACTCCAGTCACTGATGTACAGTACAGTATACGGACCAGTGATTTTTCACACTCATTATACACAGTCTGATCGACAGTGTAGATGCTAAAAGAGCACAAAAAGTGCATTTCTCAACACAGTTTAGTCTGAAATAGCAGCATGCAGAAACCTCTGTGTCGTGCTCTATGAAAAGGATTCTCGCATCCCATTGGTGAGATCAACTTCATGAAAAAGATGTGACAGAAATGGGCAGCAGCAGAGCCGAGGGGACAAAAAACGGCAGCGTTGGCGGAAACGATCAGCTTTTGAACCTTTCGAATTGGACACACGGGGCCCAGTGTAAGCAGTCGAGCACAGATTTTGTGACTGCAGATATTTCCCTGCCTGGAACTCGGTGATGATTTAATAAAAGTCCTGCAAGGATATTACAACGTGTTGGGCCGTTCCAAACTCATCATGAAGGACTAGAGTGTAACATCCACTCAGGAAGTCGGGTGTTCTTTGATTCGATAAAGCCACCCACACTTATTAATTATTCATAATCCTGGCGTATCCTAGAGGGGAAGTCCAGCCTACGCAACGTTGCTTGAAGTTCTCCTCGTGGAGACGCGCGTCCGTTGCTGTTTGAAAAATCAGAGCCTGCAGAAAATTCTGTCCAGTCAGGTTTCCGAGATTGCGGCTCATTAGATGGTATGTACTTCCTGGACCTGAAGGTCATTCGGGTCATTAAATATCTCTTAATACCGATTCAGGTTGAAGCTTTTTTCACGAGGAATCCGAGCGGCTTCGTCGGCTCACCGGGAGCCTCACGTGTGCCGTTTTGCGATCGGCCGATTTTTAGTGCAGGGATGTGGAAACATCTCTGTAGGCTGTTTCGCCATGCATGCATAACTCGAGCTTCACCCGTCTGCATACACTCACGTCATCGCGCTACTGTGCGTGTGTGTGTTTCTCTTACATGTGATGCATTAGTCACTACATTGCATTTAACCTGCTTTGAAATGGAAAAGGCTCATGTGTGTACTGTAGGTACACGTGTTCGCGTGCATGCGTGCTCTCGTCTGTTAGTATGTGTATGTACGAGCGAGTGTTACTTCTCATCGCCTTACGAGACCTGAGTATTCAGCCGCTGTCTCCTAGTTCAAAGGGTTTTGCTCTCAGCGGCGTGACTCGCGCAGCAGCCAATCACGGCTCGGATAGCAACATTGCCAGCCAATCATACGCTCCCAGCGCAGTCTCCTCCGTAACCCCAATCTCATACCCAGCAACACTTGCTCTGGCAGTGGCTCTAGGCCATGCATGACACACACACACACACACACACACACACACACACGTACCTGCCATATGTTTAGGACTGTGGATACTGTATATGACAAATGGTACAGGAAACTGAAAGACACGGGGGGAACAGGGGGGCATTTTTGTTGGTCGTAGCAAAATATGGATAAGTGCAAAACTACACACACACACACAAGCAACACACACACGCACACACACTCGCTTGACTGCTTCAGCAGATTATTACTTATCTGCTTAGAAGGGAAATACTCCCACCCACCCCCCCCCCCCCCCCCCCCCCCATCCGCTCCCACCGGACCCCAAAAGTCTGGCACTTGGTCGGACTAAGATAAGACCATCTTATCTCTCTCCTCTCTTCTTGTCTCATCCCCTCTCCTCCCCTTTTTTGTCTACTCTCCTCGATTTACCTCCCCCCCCCCCCCTCTCCTCTCCCCTTCCTCCCCAGTCACTGTGTTCTGTCGTTCCAGGATCGTCCGATCCCCGAGGCGGCCTGCTCATCCCCACGCTCCCCTTTTATCACTTAGTCACTCTGTGTATCTCTTCCCTCCCCCCTCCTCCGTTGTTCTTTCAGCCTCTATCGGGAAAAAAAAACACGGTGATGGGCTCCGTCTTGCTTCTGTTTTTTTTTTTCTTTTTCTCCTTTCTCCCCCAAACTTAGCTTTCTTCTTTCTTGACGTCTCTTCTTTTTAGGTCATGCAGTATTTACAGAGAGCTGTGTATACGTGTGTGTGTGTGTGAGAGAGAGAGAGAGAGAGAGAATCGGTTCGGGTTGTGGAGAGGAAAATGGTGCGCTTATCTGTCTCAAGTCCAACTGCTGATCTGGAGACAGCTTCATTCAACAGAATTGTGATACTAATAATCACGAACTGCTGAGCTGTTGTCAGCTTTGTATGTTCCAATCAGCTAAACACACACACACACACACAAACACACACACACACACAAGCGTCTGCCAATCTGAAGGCTGCATAATCAGGTTTAAGCAGGTTTAATTTCATAGCATTACAACTACTGACCTGAAATTAGAGCTTCATAACTGCTGATCTGAAGTCAGTGTCATTTATATATATATAAAATCTGCCCATCCGAAATAAAATGCCTCCCTTAGAGCTTGCATAGGAAAACTGACCTGGAATCAGTCTCGTTCAAACCGCGGAATTTTATCACAGTAACTCCTGATCTGGAGTCAGTCGCATTAAATGACGCATTGAGACCCCAAACGTCTAATCGCTGAAGATAATTTTAAATCCTCTCCCGCAGTTGCAGTAATAAGGAACGTATGTCTCCACTCTCTTTCTTGCTTAACATAATATTAATCTCAACTCCTGTCATGTGATGTGCCATATTTCAGTTGGAAGCACTTGGCTTGGCGATAATCGAGGTGGGCGTAAAGGAAAAGCTTGTTGGTTAAATATCATTTTTCTCCATGTAGACATGCACGCTGAGGTGTTTCGGGGTGGTCAGAAAAACAAGAACCTAGACCTCCTCCGGCTGCGAGAGGTTACGGCATCACCCGGGAATCGAACCAGCGATCTCCTAATGATAGGGCGAGCACTTTACCGCTGCGCCACCCGGAGGCCAATACTTGTGTCTTCATGACGAATAGTTGCAACCCTGAGAAAGGCACGTGGATGCAACGCAAGTCGCGGTCGATGATTAGTACCGTAGGTCACATGACCATCATGTGTCTGTAGGAGGTTAGTAGCCTACCAATAAACCAAGCGAAGCATCACTTCTCTAACGTGTACGGTACCACGTTTTATTGTTCCGTCTTTTGACTTGCTGTCTTTCCTCTCTACGATTATCTTTCTTATTATCGATGTGATTGATTGATTGATTGATTATTGATTTAAATGTCTGATTATAGCCAGATGTTCGTCAGCATGACTGATTCAGATTGAAGTAAAAATCAAAGAGACATGAAAAAATATCCAGTATTAAATAGTGATTTAAGTTATAATTGACTTTAAAACCTGCGAGTTCTGATTGTTAGACTTGTACACGTACATATAAAGAAAAGAAATACCATCCTAGACTATGTGAAATGTCCAATAACTTCGCTATTCAAAATATATATATATATATATATATATATATATATATATATATATATATATATAAAACATGTTGTAGAATGATTAATTAGTCCGTCTTTGAATCACAACAGTGCAGGACTTCAAAAGACACACAAAATTAATTAAAACGTGGGATTTTAGGAGCTCATTTGCATGTTACAGGTTTCTACAATATTAGTATTCTAAATCAGTAACGAATGTATTTTGAAATCCTGATGGATGGGTTGGAGTAAGTTTATTTTATGTCACAACAGTGTGTAAACACGTCACATCAAGTATATGAGACTGTGTTATATATATATATATATATATATATATATATATATATATATCGTATGCAGTTTGCAATCTAAGCACATGGCGAGATCATCTTAAAGTCATGATTTAAGTGCGTCTAGTGCGACGACAACAACAACAAAAAGAAAAGGGGACGCCTCGTTTCTAAAATAAGAACCCCCCATCTTCAATTTGGCGGGGTGCAGCTTGCAGTCGGCACGTGCCTCATGAGGGGTGACCCTCGACCTTAGTACCTCCCCCTACAGCAGGGCTGGAAAAGGCGGAGTCATTACGGCGCGTCAATCACTCAAGCTCAGAGAGGCAGTCAGAGCTAATTTATGGAGATTGGATATGGAGAGTGTGTGTGTGTGTGTGTATAAGTGGCAAAGTAATGCATTCAATCAAGGAGGGAGACAAAGAGAGAGAAGAAGGAAGTGATGGAGAATTGGAGTGAGCGTTTCAGCCTAAGATGGAGGAAGTCAGAGGGAATTGGGTTGGAGGAGGAAGGAAGGGTGGAGTTGTAACATTTACAGTAACTGTGGTACAGCGACTGTAACGTACGATAGTTATGGTCTGTTCTCACACTGTTGTTTTTCTCACTCTGAAGATCATGAGGTGAAGCGAGAGAGAGAGAGAGAGAGATGGGGAGAATAAATAATATCTTTATATATCTTGGGTTAATACAGTATATGGATTGTTTTATAAGCTAGAAAATATATCATTAGATTTGGTTTTGGGTCTGTGACATCCGGTCCTCTATAGTAACACAACTGGATTGTTTGTAGTTTAAATGTTTTTGTTTGTTTGTTTGTTTTTTAATAAGAGTGACATTATCTTGTGTTTAGACTTTATTATATTTGTAGTGTAAGTGTTTTATGTGGAAAGTTTTTATTATTATTATTATTATTATTATTACTTTTAAAAAAGTGCTTTAGTCTTTTATTTTTTCCCAGAATTTATAAGACATGTAATAAATAAATTTTAAAATATCTATTTCTTTTAAAGTTAATTTTTAAAGTTTATAAATATTTATATTTATATAAACCATTAGCATCAAAATATATTTTGGAAAATAAATATATGGTGCCATCTGTAATTAATATTAATTGCTTTAATATTAACATTATATTAAAATTATGTATCTATTATTATGTTATTACAATTATATATAATTTTTGTTTTGTTGTTGGTTACAAACACAAGAAATGTTTTTTTATAAATGATGATGATTATTCTATATATTCTACAGTCTTTTATATCCCGAAATATTATTTTAAAATAATCCATGTGCATGCGTACCTTGCACATCTGGAATATTTCTACAAATAGATTTTATCTATCAGTCTGTCTGTCTGTCCTGTATATATGCATTTATTTCTATTTATTTATACAAGTACTGTTTATTCTATTATTACCTACCTTGACCTGTCATGAGCGTAGACAAATGTAAATATCTTTTAATGTTAATTATTATTCAGTCGGATTCTTAACTCACGTGATTAATTGTTATTCAGTATTGAAATGATTCTAAACACCGGTTTTGAGGTTCGAGAGACGCAGATATAAATACAGCAGTGTGTGTTCTAGGAGTCTAATCACAGTGTGTTACCATGTGACACTGTTAAATAAAACCAGTGACAGGGCTTTAGTCTAAAGAAAGACACACACACACACACACACATCCTGTCTCTGTCTCTCTCTCTCTCTCTCTCTCTCTCGGCCCTCCATCTTTTGGTGGAGCGAGTGATGTATATGCAGTGCCATCAGCACTTTTGTCCGTGTGATGGAGTGTGTGTGTGTGTGTGTGTGTGTGTGTGCGTGCGCGGCCGTGTGTGTGTGTGTGTGTGTGTGTGTTATGTAAGAGGAATAAAAATAGCTTCCACTCTGCACAGCTCCCTCTTAGCTTCATGCTCTTGCGTGCAACCACACTGCATCACTGCACCTGCGACACACACACACACACACACACACACAGGGATATGAATTTAAAACACACATGCAATGAACAGTACAAATGTATAAGCAGTTCCGCAGTAGATTAAAATGCACATAAGATTTGAAAAGGATCCGATCACACTGGCATGAACAACACACACACACACACACACACACACACACACACACACACACAGATACTGTAGATGGATGAATTGGTGGATGGATATCACAGAGGAATAGAGGAGACACGGATACACGGCACAACGTAATTATTTATACAATCTTGCGAGCAGATTTTTAATATTTGGACGCTTCTCCAGAGTGCACGTATCCGTTCGCCTCCGGCCCACTAATTACTGCCACTCAGGTGGGAATTAAATCGTCTTCACGCCTGTTTCATACCCAGACCATCAAAAACAAGCCCATCGCTTCATAGCAGCGAATCAGACTGTTGTGTGTTTATGTAATCAGGCTTTGATTTTGATATAGATGAGCTCGAATTTTTTTTTTATTGTTATGGGTGAGTTTCCAGAATTCTAATAATTGTGTGTGTGTGTGTGTGTTAAGTTTTTAAGCGAATGATTATTAACGATGAAGTTATCATTTATTAACCGAGTGCTCGCGTGCACTCTCGCACACTCTGTGTGTGTGTGTGTGTGTGTGCTGAGAAATGAGTCGTGTGAATTATTCAGCCCGTACAGGGCGGCTCTCATATATAATAACTGAAATCTTTGATGGAGGCTGAAAAAAGCCCTGCATGAACATGAAGAGAGCTCGGTGGTGAAAGTAGAGTGCGCTCGTGTCACGTCACGTCAATCATCAGTCAGAGGATTTCTTTGTAGATACCTGCTTGTGGCACTGATGTGCAAAAAATGCATTTTTAAAAATTGCATTGGAAATGCGCAGTGTTTTTCATTTGATTAGATTTTTTTTTTTTTTTTTAATAGTCTTTTTGATTTCAATAGTGGGCCACCACTAGGGGGAGACACAACAAGAAACCAGACCAGGAGCTGATGCTCGAGGATGAACTTCGGGTGCAGAGTAGAAATATAGCTGACCAGGCCAGATTCTAGTGTCCAAAGGAAAACATCGTCAGAGTTAACATGGTGAACTTTAACTGAAAAACTGGAAAGCGCACAGATGTTTTTGTTTTGCTTCTCTCAAATCACACATCTGCTCCGTGGGAACGTTGCAGCAGAGCTCTAGTTAAACTCTAACGCTGTTCCCCGTTTCCACCCCGTCCACACTACTGTTTCACATGATGCATTATTTTAATATTATGGATAATACTTATTTTACTTTTAAGATCTGGCAAAGACTGAATCAAACTGATAAGCAGGCGATAAGGACTCAATCGTGCCACAATACACTTGAAATGAGAGAGATGTAGTGTGTGTTTTTTTTATTTATTTATTTATTCATATATTTATTGTATAATTGAACGCAGTAGAATTTTGTCCAGGACATTTTATCTGAATCAGACTGGAGAAATAGATAAAGGGAGATTGACCCGAGTTTGCAGACTACAGTACTAGAACTACAATAAATACACACACACACACACACACACACACACACACACACACACACACTCACACTGTCTATTTGATTGAAGAAATTCTACAACATGAATTTATGGAGGTGCATATGGGAACAGTTCTGAGAACAGTCCTAGAATCACAGAACTGGTTTGATTTAATAACTCCTGTTTCTGCAACTGTTCTCAGAACTGCTCATGTCCATGAGAATTGTACTGTGAAGCAGCCATGGTCTATAATCTCTCTCTCTCTCTCTCAAACACACATGTACACACACACACACACACACACACAGATAGAGAGAGAGAGAGGACCTTTTCAATTAAAGAAATTCTAGAACTGGAATTCATAGATCATAGATGAACAAACCGGAAACAGTTCTGGGATCAGTTTTAGAATTACAGAACCGGTTTGATTCAATACTTACCGATTCTAGAACTGTTCTCAGAACTGTTCATGTTTTTGTATTTACAAATTCATATAGGCCCTGTGTGTGTGTGTGTGTGTGTGTGTGTGTGTGTGTGTGTGTGTGTGTGTGTGTGTGTGTGTGTGTGTGTGTGTGTGTGCTGAGAATTGTACATTGAAACAGCCATGTTCTAGAATCTCTCTCTCTCTCTCTCTCTCTATCACACACACACACACACACACATATACAAACCCTCATAGAGTCTATGCGATTGGAAAAATTTTAGAACTGGAATTCATAGATCTACAAACAGGGACAGTTCTGAGAACAGTTCCAGGTCAACCGAGCTGGTTTGATTGAATAAATAAATCTCGATTCTAGAGCTAGAGCTGTTCTCAGAACTGTTCATGTTTTTGCATTTACAAATTCCAGTTCTAGAATTTCTTCAAACAGGCCCAGTGGGTGTGTGCACTGAGAGTTGATCTTTGAGTTCTATATTGAAGCAGTCATGTTCTAGACTAGAACACACACACACACACACACACACACACAATACGGAATCTGAATCTTAATGATCTAAGAGGATACGTTCCCTTCTTGTTGTGATCTTTCTTTTTTTATTTCCTCCTCCTCCTCCTGGTTCGAACGAAGGAATGAAGACGAGCCTCACCTTTGTTGTCACTGAGAACATCGAGCACGTCTGTCTGTAATTTGCTGGTTATTGTGAAGTTGAAACATGAGCCAGCTTTTCTTTAACGTTCTCCACTTTTCACATTTTCGACCTTTTATTCATATATTTCCGTGTCTGGGATTTTTCTTTCTTGCCGCTGGCGCGTCTACATCCTGTCTGCCAAGATGCTTTGTGACAGTGTCTTCTCTTAAAAGTGCTATATAAAACAATTAATTTATTCGTTTGTGTGTGTGTGTGTGTGTGTGTGTTTTATAAGCTGGTTAGCACGGTGCAATTCAGTCGCCGTGTTCAGCTCAACGAACGCAGGGTCAGATCTGAAGGTCATTCACAATCCCTCAGGGTCAAACACAGAAACAGCCAATCAGAGCGCAGCGTCCTGGCGTCTGATGAGCAGAGATCCAGAAGGGGCTGGAGGCAGCATGGCCGTCATCCAACACTAAAAGAGGAAGCGGGAGGGAAAGAGAGAGAGAGAGAGAAAGGAAAGAGTAGATGAATATAGAGTAAAAGTGAAGTCATTCAAATAAAATCCAAATAAAATCCTATTGTTTTTTTTTTTTTTATTGTTATTCATTACTGAAGGTCAGTATGGGGGTTTGAGGGACAACACTCTGTTCTGCACATCTGACAATTCTGTGTGTGTGTGTGTGTGTGTGTGTGTGTGTGTGTGTGTGTGTGTGTGTGTGTGTGTGTGTGTGTGTGTGTGTTGGGTTGCAGGTATGGCTCAGGGGAATGATAGAGGCACACAGTATCGCTCTGCTATCTTCACATACAGTCCAGAACAGCAGGAAGAAGCTATGAAGAGTAAAGAGGCCTACCAGCAGGTAGACACACACACACACACACACACACACACACACACACGCACACACACATCCAGGGACCCTTTAGTGTTATAACTGTCACAGTTTTGCGCCGCACATATTAATGTATTGAAAAGAAAAGACAGTTATTTGAACTTGGGTCCATTAGATGAATATATATTAGATTGAATATATTCATCTAATGGACCCAAGTTCAAATAACTGGCTTTTCTTTTCAGTACTTTAATATTGATATATATATATATACACTACCGTTTGAAAGTTTGGGGTCACGTGCAAATTTCTTTGTTTTTGTTTAGTGATTTATTTTCTACATTCTACAACAATACTGCGGATTTCAAAACTATAAAATAACACATATGGAATTAGGTAATTACGTAACAACAAGAAAAACACCAGTTAGTTGTTATTTTAAGACACAGAGGTCGGCCTTTCTGTAATAGTTCCTGCAAGAACAGTATTGTGTCAAGTGCATTTGCAAAATCCGTCCAGCACCATAATGAAACTGTCTCTCATGAAGGCCGTCCCAGGAGGACGAGACCAAAACCTCCCTCTGCTGCAGACGAGAAGTTCATTTAGAGTTATCAGCCTGAAAAATGACCAATTAACAGCAGCTCAGATTAGAGGCGTTATGAAGTCTTTACAGAGCAGAAGTAGCAGAAACATCTCAATATCAACTGTTCAAAGGAGATTCATGCAGCTTTTGGACGCCTTCAGCAAAACTTTACAATGTAGAAAGAAATAAACATCAGGAACCATCATGGAGTTAGAAAGTGACCGCAAACTTTTGAACGGTAGTGTATATATGAATTAATATTCCCACTCATGCCCTCAGCAGTATCCTTGTTTTGTCTATAAGTCAAAAAGGAATGCATTTTGTTTTGTTACTGAAACTGTTAAGTTCTTTGTGGAGGATTGTCACTTCCTGAACCTTGCAGTAAATTGATCTCAAATTCAGACCCTCCTTCATCACTCATTGTAAAAGATGACATGAAACTAAGGCACTTTGTTTAACACAACATCTACAAGTGAAATCGGATGTTTTTGCAGGAAAAGATAAAAATTTGATGGGATTCCAGAGGGATCCTGGAGTCAGGCTGGTTCGATCACACCAGTGACCCCCCCCTCCCCCCTCCTCCCCCCCCCCCCTCTCTGATCATCTTAATCCGTTTCTCAATTAGAGAGTAATTTCCTTACACTTCAATTGGCTTTTTTCAAGTGAAAGTAAGCATCTCAGGACAAAGAGAAAATTCCGATCCGAATGATCAATCCGTCACGTGACCTTTAACCGCTAACCGTCGGAGGTGCGGAGACAGGAGGGGTTTTGATTTCCCTGATTGCCGCCGTGACCTGCCGCTCCTGAGGTCAAACAAGGTGAGGCTAAATGTATTAATTCAGATGGTGGGGGGGAGGGGGAGGGTTGCCACAGCAACGCCCATGCTTCGTGGCCTTGGCCTTGGGTGGGTCAAAGGTCAGAGGTCGTGCCCGAGGCAGGGAGGCAGCTGCAGTTTCACAGACTCAATCAGATCAGAGACCGAATCTTATGGACTGATATCGACGGCGACAAACACACACATGCACGCAGACGACTACAAATCATGTGACGCAGACGCGGTGTCAGTCAGTTGGTGTCCTTGCCACTAAATGGAAGGTGAAAAAGAAATATGTTTTATATATAGTCTATATATATATATATATATATAAAGCGGTATAGACGATGAGTGACCGAGTGCATTTGAGGTGGCAAAATGTTGCAGTTCCTCTATAATCCTACAGGTGGTGCACTCTAAACGATTCACACTTTAGCAAGTTTTTAGCAACTTTAGCAAATTTTGGCCTCTATAAATTTGTCCCCTACCTGCACTGTCCCTCTAATATAATATCTCATTCCTAGTCCTGTCCTTTCTTGTCTCTCCCAAGCCAAACCACAGCGTCTTCAGCTCTACCACCTCCAGCTCTACGGGGACTCTCGTCTCAGCTCATCCGTCAACCTGTCCATCACCGATGCAAACAGTGTGACGCGCAAGTGTGAGACAGGACATTTCTGAAATGTCCAAACCGTGACACCAGTTTTATATTTCCACAACGTTCACATCAGCTGAGCGGCGAGAAGCCGTCATCTGCGCACATTCACATTCATCCGTCCGGTCTCTCTCGTTTTCGCTCATAAATAATCACCCGCCCCTTGCTGTATTGTTTTTTTCTTTTCTTTCTGGTCAGAACCACAAGTGCATCGTTGGACTCTTGTGGTGAACAGGTAGAAGTGACACTCACAGGCAGACTGGAAGAGGAATAATATTCCTGCTGGTGTGAGAGGGGATGATTTGATCCTTAGAGCTGAGGTTGCTCAGACAGCCTTGTGCTTGCTAATATGCATAAACACACACACACACACACACACACACATATATTTGGTTTTGGATAAATAAATGATTAACCTGTAACGAGCTCTTCTTTATCTCCCCCAAAGTTTATCATTTAAAATGGAGAGTGAGGAAGCGAAGGAGAGTAAAGGGTAGAAAAGCTTATTTAAAGGCCACGGAGAAGAGCACTAATGAAATGTAGAAATTTCCAAAACATCAAAGGGTTTTTATTCATAAACGAGAGACAGGGATGAAGAGAGAGAGAGCGCAGCCTAGAGAGATGTTGAGATCAGTTTTCCGCAGTAAAGCTCGACCCGGCGAGGGGGCGATTCATTGGAGATGGAGGTTTGACCTCCAATTAATTTCTTCTCCTTTCTTTCTTTCTTTTTTTTTTTTTTTTTTTCCCGCACTTTCTAGGTTGGACTCTACCAGTTTGTACCAGAGTGTGTAGCGCCTGAACTTGAAGGTTCTTTGTTTTCTGGCCCGGTGTAATGGGTTTAATGCATGTGGAAATGATTTGTGTGTTGAAGCATATTTAATAAGTGCTTTATGTTAATAGGGTGGGGGAAAGAGCACGGCGGAATACACACATTTTTTTGAGTTCTTTATTAAAAAAAAATAAGACCAGCTGTGTGTGTGTGTGTGTGTGTGTGTGCATGCAAGTGTATGCTTATGTGCTCCTGTGTGTAGGTGCTTGAATGTACACCTGAGTCGTGTGTGTGCGTGTGTGTGTGTTAGGGGTGTGTGCGCATGCATATGTGCGCGTGTTTGTGTGCTGATAAGAATGATGCTCGAAACAATCTGGTGTGTGTGTGTGTGTGTGTGTGGTGGGGGTGTTTTGGCTCGAAAAAAGGGGCAGCCATGATCAGTTCCAGCATCTGTGTGTGTGTGTGTGTGTGTGTGTGTGTGTGTGTGTGTGTGTGTGTGTGTGTGTGTGTGTGTGTGTGTGTGTGTGTCCAATATTGATATAAAGAAAATCACCACTAACCAAATAATTGAGTGCAGTCGTCCTACACTGATTCGTTTACTCTGGTCTCGAGTCGCTGCTAAAGTGAGTCATTCTCTATTCTGGTCCGTCTATAGAGAATCACTGAATTATCCAAATCTTTCCGTCTGAAGTAGGACTCATTCATTACAATAGTTTACAATAGTCTTCATGGTCAAGGAATCATAACTAAATGAATCATAGTAGTCTAAAATTCCACCGCAGGTAGTCCCCGACTTACAAACATCCCAGTTACAAATTTCCGCAAATACGAACGGACCGCTACAGACATTCTACAGACATTCGTAGATGAGAACAAATCATAGAGGTAGCTCATGTGTATTGTACAAAAAAATAAGTAAAAAAGATCTATGTCGTGCACCAGATACCAATATATACAATATCTTTAGTGTGTAAGTGAATGTACTGTATAAAATGTCTAAAGTGTATTGTGTGTGTGCGCGTGTGTGAGGGTGCCGGAGAAATGAGTCGGTACTGTACTGTATACGGTCAGTGGTTAAGGCATTGGACTATGATTTGGAAGGTCCCAGGTTCGAATCCCATGACCACCAAGTTCAAGTCCCTGTTGGGCCCTTAACCCTCGACT